>OY292499.1:7424639-8624639 GCA_958496325.1 Nomophila noctuella | reverse complement strand
GAAATGCTGTCTTCAACGTCCGATTTAAAAGAAAATAAGAACCAAATTCCTTTTTCAATGAAAGACAACCATGCATTTTTAAACATCATGATAGGTACTGCACGTAATGCTGTGACCGACTATACAATATTTATTATTACGAATTGCCATTCTCACGTTCTAAACTCAATTCTTTAAATCGTGACGACACGTTTTGAAATTGAAGATATACCTACCCAATACCCAACAAAGATTTCATTGTTTTTGAATGTGCATTGTAATAGAGGGACATAAGGTTCAAATGACTGAGAACAATTTATGTTTCATTGTTTCAATCATCGCGAGACAACGGTTGTATTCGATCTATCGATTCGGGGCATTCGAATGATTTCGGTGGGATTGATCGATTAATGGAGCGTGGCAATCGATTTTGACGCAGTTTTAGAAAGAGTTTGAATGGGATAGTAGGCCGCAAGGTGCATCTTGGACTACGATCTCGCTCACTGACCTTGCTCCACATTGATCAGGTTATGGGTAAAGACGTCACAATACATAGGATTGACAGTGAAGAAAGGGTATCAGATAAATTAAAAGGAACTCATGTGGTGTAAGTATTATTTAGGCAAACTTAGATAGATAGTGAATACTAATTATTGTAATTTCATTGAAAATATTTTGGATTGTCAAATAAACCTAGTACAATAAAACAAAGTACCTAATAAGGTTACAAAAGTAGGAACCAATAACCACATTATGTGCAACTGATATTTTGCCTAGTAAACCTACAAACGATTAAATATATTTTTATACCAACACATTAGTAGGTCATTTTAAAAACCTGTTGATAAATAAGGTATCGTAAAATACTACTCTAATAAATTAAAGTTAATCTAGATCTAGATCATGATAAGACCTACTCTGGACGGAACTTTTCCAATCGGACCGTATCCGTAAAAAAAATTAAGAATACGACCAAGACAAGCTTTATTTGGACAACTTTACCATAAAGTAAATCCAGGTCACTTTGTCGGTGTATGAAACATAGTAATGTACCTAGTCCGATTCCTTAAAAATATGTATGAGATGGTTAAAAACTCAGCCTACTAAACACCATACACTTTTTGGTTTATTTGTTTAACGATTTTTGCTTTATGCCTACTCCTAGTAGATGTAGGTACCTGCCTTACAATGTTATTAATTTATTTTATTAATATTGATCAGTTCATCTTTTTTTCCACTTCAAGGATAACCAGAACAGCTGAATGAATCTTTTAGATTCGATTTAGTCCAGTAATCGTTTTCTAAAAATCTTAAGATATACGGTTTCTTTTCAAACTTTGAAATGTTAAACGGATGTAACATGGTTTTACTGTGGTTTCGTCGTTAAGTCAAGATATAAAAGTTCGTTCTATTGTGGTATCTGTTTAACCACAATTCACAAGGTCAAATAACTTCAAAGTTCCTCACTGCAGTTTGTCTCACTGTGATTTTGTTGTCGTCAATCGGCATGTCCGGTCTCGATAGTAAACTGATCGGGTACATGGTTTTCTCTCGTATATTTTCTTTCGTAGTCTCTCGGAACAACCATTAGTAAGTAGAATGAGTACACCAGACGATGTTTGCTAAAGAAATCGCAATCTGAGAAATGCTTGTCATTGCAGATGTGTGTTTTACTCAAGTTAATGTCCTCTGTATAAAAGTAGAATATAGAAGCCTGACAACTTCATTTGAAATTGACGGTTAAATGTTTTTTTTTGTTTTTGTTAAAACTGAAATATAAGTTCAACTTATTATTGTTACAGGTAAACTAACAGGCGAAGAAGATGACTTGCTATCATCAAAGACATCTGCATCACATGACGCAACGACTCCGATCACCAGTAGCACTACTTCCACTATACAACCAACAAGATCTACCCCAACAACATCCAAAATAGAAAATATAACCGAAGAATCAACAACTACAGAAGCTGTCGAACCAGAGATAGCAAAACCTAAGCCTAGACTATTAAACTTGAACGTAGATGAACTCCAAACGTTTGCTAATGCACTACACAATCAAACTCAACATAAAGATCACAAGAAACATTTGACTGATCTCAGTGACGTTAATTTAGATGGTGATGATGAAGAAGAGCCTAAAATGGCAATAGAACCAAAGCATAAGCAAATTAGTGATAAGTTCTACTCTAACCTGCAGGCGCCTTTCCATCCGTTAATAGGAGTTGACAGATCCGGAGAAGCTGATGTTTGGTGTAAGGAAAATGAAGTTACTTATAAGGTCAGTGTACATTTTTCTACAAATTAATGCAAATTCAGTTTACCCTTGTTAGACTTTCTTAAAACGTCACATGAGGAATGAATACCTCAGTGGTGAGAATCGTGCTACTTGGCGAAATGAGGATGCAATCAATTTCTTCGTCTGCAATGATTTAAAGATCTGTCTGAAATATATTTAATTTAATGATATCAGACCAAGGAAAGTAACTAATGAAGATTAATGAAATAAATTGGATGATACATCAAAAACGAAAGTGTACTCTTCGCCTATTTCCATCAGCATTCATTGTTTACGACTTCAATTATTTTAGATTCCCGGTATCATTACCATTCGTTGATGTAAATGTAAAATATGGTATATTAATTGCATTTACGACGTAAACTTTTACCTTGCTGCGTGATGTTGATTGATTAAGTATCAGGAGGTCTTTTGATTCAACATTTTAGACTAGAAAACTAGTAGTGATTTTGCTGCAGAGTGTGATAAGAAATGTTGATTATTTAAAACACACAAAAAATCCTATAAATGTATGATATGAAAATCTAAAAAATAGTTTGGGGTTTGACCAATAATGACCCAAACATTTTCTTGATAGTTTGAGGGTTGACCAATAACGACCCAAACATTTTCTTGAGTCTCACTAAAACAAGCATCTTTTGCTGACTTATCAATTTCTAAACCCTCAGATTGGTGAGAGAATCGACCGTGGCTGTGAAGAGACATGTGAATGTTCACCCAGCGGCGTGTTCGAGTGCTCGCCGAGATGCAAACATCCGTACATTAGAAGAGGAAGGAGGCTGAACGATCCTCTTTGCTTCGAGTCGCCCGTGGACGAATGCTGTTCTATTATAGCATGCGCAACTGGCAATGGAGGTGGGTAAAGATTGATGTAACTCAAGTTTTGATTTTCAGCTAGTCATTTTACTCCAAGAATTTTGGAAGTAAAAACTTTAGGATCACCTGGGCTTTAAGTTCAGTAAATTAAAGAGCTATCGGCCTGTTAGATGTATATCTCAATTCGAAAGACAAGTGACTGATGTCATCGTCATTGATCAATTTTCGCTTATTACTCAGATATGTACATTAACACTTGAATACATAATGCAGAATACTCGTAAACAGTGATAAACCAGTTAAAGAAACTCGTACATAAAAATTAATGTGACATTAAAATTGATACAAATCTCTGTTCTTGACATTTTAGATGTTTCAAAAAATATATTATTAATAAGGTTCGTAAAATTATAACATTTAGCTAAAACAAAGACTTATAATTAATAGAAGAAAATATAAAAAAAACTTTTATGTCGATATGATATTTAGGTAGCTTGATAGCGTTTTGGAAGTTGCCGTGAAAGAAAATTACGAAAATTGAGCAACTTCATTAATGTAATTTTATCCAAAGCGACAATAGTTTGTCGCTTAAATATTATTTCAATTTCAAGAGACCTTTTTGCTGCTTCATTCTGGACAAAAGTCACCAGATTAAATTTTATCTTCTTCAGATGCGAGCGACACCCTCCTTCCGACAAGTGCATCAATGTGCAGGACCCCAACGATGCCTGCTGCGAAGTGCAAGTGTGCGACGTATCCCAGGACGTGCATGAAGAACCGGAGAACACAACCAGCTCCACCACCACTACTACTACAGAGGTTAATTATAGTTAACTTAAACCGAGACTTTGACGAAATCAAACAGTATAATTATACAGAAACACCATCAGGGCGGTCGTGAGGAGTTACGTCAAATAAGAACCACTTTTCGAGCTCTTAATAATCCAAGTTCTGTGCCGTTTATGATGATAATTAATAGCTCCAACTTGGAGCTATTAAGCCTCCAAGTCCAAACATACTTGCCTGATGATGTTTATAATATTGCAATGATCAAATTTTAATATCGAGTACATTATTATAAAATGATCTGGAACAGTGATATGATGAACAAAATCTTTTTTTTTTTCTTTCAGGCATTCAAATCATCAGAAGAATACCACGACAGTGGATTTAGACCAACAATGCCACCGTTGGTTTTACCCGAGCCAATCGGTTCCGTTAAAGTCTTACAGAATAACACCGTCCAAGTAAACCTCATACACATGAACAAGACCGATGATCCTATACATCTCCTGCTCAGCGAAGACAATGGAAAAACATTCAAAGATGTTGAACTAAAGTATTCGAATTTGATCCTGAACTTGAAAGGCGGTAAAGACTATATTTTGAAGACTAAGGAGACGGGAACTAAGTTTAATTTCACGATGACGACTGCATCTGATGCTGGAGCAAATGAGGTTTCTCATGATGATCTCGTGGATAATGGCGCTAAAGTGGGATGTCATCAAGATGGAGTGTTTTATGCAGTTGGTAAGCAATCTACTCTTTTTTCCCGGTTATCATGAATACACAATCCATAATATCATAACGAGCATTACTCATTGTGTGCATTATTTATAGATCATGAATTCACGATTAATTTTTCCTTTAAAACATGAGTACCTATTAAATCCCTACTTTTATTTAAATGGTACTCAGATAGCTAAAGCATAGGACAAATTTCAACAAGTATACAGAAAAATACAACTTCTGAGTACGCTTAGATTATTTCTTTATCAAAAATCAAACTTGGACACAGGGAGCAATACATATTTTTAACTTCTCTCGTACTCCTCTTCTGTCGTTCTACAAGAAACATAAAAAATTGGCCAAGTGCGAGTAGGACTCCCGCACTGAGGGTTCCGTACAAATTCTATTTTTGACGTATTAAAAAACTACTGAATAGATTTCGTTCGAACCAATTTTCGTTGGTAGTTTTTATGGTAATGTACATTATTTATTTATTTCAGTTTTATCATCCTCTTATTTTAGAAGTTAGAGGGGGGGGGACACACTTTTTTCCACTTCGGAAGGGTCTGTCACGCAAAGTATTCACTTTAGAAAAAAGTGACATAAGAAACCTTAATATAATTTTTAAAGACCTATCTATAGGTACCCCACACATATATGTTAAATGAAAAAAATTTTTTCGAGTTTCAGTTCTGACCCCCACTTTTTTTATTTTTTTTTCTAATTTCATGTGAAAACCTTGTTGCGGTTTACAGAATACATCCACTCACTAAGTTTCAACAGTATAGGACTTATAGTTTCGGAAAAAAGTGGCTGTGACAGACTGGCGGACAGACAGACAGACAGACAGACAGACATGACGAAACTATAAGGGTTCCGTTTTTTTGCCATTTCGGCTACGGAACCCTAAAAACCGTTGCTCTATAGATCCATTACGTAATACCTATCGCAATAATGTGTTTTTAAACTAGAACACATTGAAATGTCTTTAACCAACCAGGTGAAGAGTTCCACATCGGCTGCACCGAGCTCTGCGAGTGCACGGGCCCTGAGACCCGTGAGTGTGCGGCGCTGGTCTGCCCGTCCCACGTGGGGCTCGAGCTGGTCTCCAAGGGCTGCGTGCGGTGGGCGCCCAGCCCGCCAGCCCAGCCGCCCAACTGCTGCCCCCGCTCTGCTAGGTGTCTGAGTGATGGCACTTGCCATTATAAGGGTGTTCCGTAAGTTATATTTAATTGATAATTATATTATAATATTAAGCATCAATAAATGCCTGTACTATTTATGCGACACTTGACCAGTCAAGTGTCGCGATGATAAATATGGTCAAGATACCTATACTTATCGAGGTTCATTGCTTGATATTGTACCTTCCAAAGGTAGAAGTATTTTTTTAAGTGCCACGTGTGTTTTTTTGGTAAAAAAATCTAATTTGTGTTATGATCGGTGTTATAAAATCAATCGGATATAAACATTGCTCAACAATACAGTCCAAGAGAGTAATAAAATACCAATATTACTCAAGACTCGCTCATTTTCTTCATAAAAAATTAAGGACTTGCGACTACCCGGAAGAAGAAGGATTTCTATTCGAATCGTATAGTTAAAAAATCATATTGTTTTTAAATATTTGAAAGATTTTCATGTTATACTTCCAGGGTACCAAACTGGAGTGAAGTGCCAATATCTCTAACTGGATGCGAACAGCGGTGCTTCTGCGAGAACGGAGATTTGGAGTGCCAGGAAACCTGCTCACCTTTGCCTCCTATCCCGCCTCAGACCCTTCGTTGTCCTCCTCTGTCTCATCCAGGGCCCGTCAATATATCCGACGATGACTGTTGTAAGCAGTGGGGATGTATACCTAACAGTGGTAAGTATTGAAATGGCTATAAAATGGTTATGCTCAAACGATTCATCTCGTTCTTAGTGAGCGGTGACGGTATCATTGACTGCACAAGATTTAGAAATATCATCATTTCATAAACCCAATATTTGTAGGATCTCATCATCATCAATTATACTTACATAAACATTCGCATGGTCACCGATCATATTCATGGCATGTTTCATTCATCACGCATTATTGCTTACAGCCGGAATCAACGCGACCTCATTTCAGACATTCAGGATACCGACTTTTGACCAATCATCATTGAATTACGTGACACCGATTGCACCCATCTTCCCTACAATGACCTCAACTGTTGTTCCAACGTTATCAATGACCACTGACCCAACAGATTTCTTTAGCCATTTAGGTCCAATAAAATCTTATTCGAAATTCCGAAAACCAACACAGCCGATATTTAACGATATTCCTAAGTATTCCATGGATCCACCACGTAACACTAATGATAATAATGTAAGTTTCTTCAATCTAGAAGACTCTGAAACTCCTTACAAAGTAATCCAGCCAAAAGTTCCAATTTCTACAAGCAACAATATTCACCGCCAATCACAAAATCCAAAACCACATACCGGAATGGTCTTCAAGTCTATGGATATGCCTGGGCAGGTTATTAACGAACCAGCCCATAAATACGACAATTTTGTGTTTTCTCACCACAACATGCATGATATGATACAACCATCCCAAATTCATCCTACTGCAACAGAGGTAAAATCAGTGCCACCACCTAATATTATAAAGCAGCATTATGAACCCATAAAAAAAGTTCCAATGTCAGAATCCGAGAACTTCAACTATTTCTTGCCAACTTACGATAGGAAAAATCCATCCAATTCATATAAAACTCCGGAACCCCGAACAACACCCGCCCCAGTTTCAACAGCGACCTTTTTTGAACCTATGCCAAACCATTCTGTTATATTGCCTCCTCCGAAGAGCTATAGCCCTTATCCGCCAACTCGTGAACATTCTTCCCACGTTCCTAGAGGTAAACACGTGACTATACTTCGCAATAAAGACGTAGTGAAGACACGACCGAATGACGTATTATGGACTCAAGATTCAAAGACCCATGTGCTGACCAAAGCACCGAACCCTTATGAGACTGTTTTGCTAAGACCTGTGCTTAATGCAAGAACCGAACTTACGTCAAAAGCGAACCAACACGTAAAGCTTCCAAGGATTGCCGATAAGACGTACTCTGCGTTAGATTTAGAACATCTACTGAGTCAGATGGAAGTGGAATCAGAAGTGAATAGGAACCTCGGGCGGTCTGCGGATAAGAGTACCGATGCCACCGTGCCAGGTCAGCTCCGACTGTGTGCAGATTATGTTTTTTCTTTGTAGTTTCTACTAGAAGTGTTGACCTGACTATCAAAACTATGTAGTTGACTGACTGCGCGACTGTCCCTACCTCTTAACACTAACGCTGAATTATCACCCACTTTCATCTTACAATTGACTAACCATCAATATTCACTTTTCTCGTCACTTAATATGTTATTATATTATTTGTGTGTTTTTAAATGTGATTTAATAATTTACAACTGGACTTTATGTGTGTATTTCTTCAGGTCAAACGCCACCACCGGACACTCAGACACATCCACCTCATGGACAGACACCATCGTTCCTACCGACCATTCCTCCTGAGATCCACTTCCCAACCGACGACATAGCCGATTACGATCAAAACAACATCCATCGTCCGGTGAACTCCATACCCCCTGGGCTGCCGCCGGGGCTGCACATACAACCGAGCTATGGGGAGGATAATAAGAAGCTGTCGGTCATATCGCTGCAAGCAGACTCGCCTACAAGCGTCATGATGCTGTTCGGGCTGCCGCCAGTATTGGTTGGGTTGCGCGGCAGCGTTGATCTACGTTATACTGACAAGGCGTAAGTATTTTTCATATGAAGTAGGTACAAAATGAATATAGTTATTATTTCAATTAATGTTGGATTTCACCTACGTATAACTAATATTCTAACTCTTAATCAGATTCGACAGGGCTAAGGCCAATATTTTTAACACTTCACATCTTTTATACCTTGGGTTCAATTCTCTACTTAACTAAATGTATCTGTATATGTTACCAAAAGAAGAACTAAATTGAAACTTTTCCTCATAATGTTGAAAGAAATGGCAACAGCCCTTAAAAGCTGACTTCATCTTCACATTATCGAACACTAACAAAATCACACGTGACTAATTTTTCACTATCAAATTCCAGTGATGAAGACGTATCCAACTGGTTCTCGCAAGTGTTCGCTCCCGCCGACGAGGTCTTAACCACCCCTCGCCTGGAGTTCCGTCTGACCGGGCTGAAGCCTTCCACCACTTACAAGGTTCGGGGGAAGCTGTACCTCCATAACCTGCCCGTTGAGCCGGAGAGCGAAGTGTATACTGTGAGGACTTTGGACTTGCCTACTGTGAGTACCTTGTTTTATCGAAGAGACATGCATCCCTGCTAATATGTGATAAATGAAAAGATAAAAATATAAACATTAATACAGCATACTAAAACCTACATAGGTAAATGTAATTTTAACTACATAACGCTATCTAGGGAAATATAATTCAGAAATACCCTCATTGTAACAATGTTCTTTTAGCCAGAGTGTTAATGGTTTTAAACGGTTTTATTTTTACTTCTAGCCTCGTTTTTGTATTTTTATTGTTAAGCAGTTTTACGGATTCGGCCAGATTGCAAGAGGTGCGGGGTTCAATCCTCGCCTGAGATCAGATTTTTCGATTAATTTTAATTTGCTTCTAATAAAAAAAAATGCCGTGTTTTTCAAATAATATTGTGATCATTTGAGATGAAAAATTATCTACGTATTCCATATCACTGTCAATCTTTTTCTTTACATTTTACGTCTTTATCAGGTGACACCAGCTGAGGAGAAACGCAGAGAGATCGACAGCAGGCTCACGGTGGTGGACGTCAACGACACTGCCGCTCACGTAAGCTGGAGACACTTCAACGAGGACGAGCTACGGTTTATCGATGGCATACAAGTCAGGTTAGTTCACACAGAGATTTTACATATATAGCAAATGTATTTGACGCCAGAGTTGGATTTGTTTAGCATTCCAACAGTTTTGAGCCGACATGCAACTGTAAATCTTATTGTCGTGTTACCTGCTTAATTCTCGCTGTTTTATGTTATAGGGGGGCAAACTAACATGAGGACATCATCAGCCGCACGAGGGTCGCAGATGCGTTAAATGCTTTTAAAACCCTATACCCTCCCTAACTGAACTCTGGCGACCTTACTCACCAGCAGAAACATAGCACAACAGTTACTTACGAAGTGCTTCTTCACTGTATCCGAGAGAGATCAGTGATGTCCTCCTATTGGGAATAACTCATCCACTAAGCCACGCTTAGCCACTTCTTTCTTGGAGTCCTAAGTTGCGTTTGGTATAAAAACGGTTCCTCTGTTAGATCCTCAACTCCTAATGAGATATAAGTAAATTTGCTCTCACATAAAACTGAACCTTATAGCATTGAATAAGGGTCGAAAATTAATTAAAAAAATAACTAGTTATGGCCGTTTAAGTGGTCTTACAGACTCTCCAATCTCTATGCCTTTACAGATACCGTCCCGTCGGCACGCCTATATACAGCATGACGGAGTTGCTCCACCACAGCCGTTCTGCGGTGGAACTGCATGAGCTGCGGCCAGGAAGCCGGTATGAAGCCTCGTTGGTGCTGGTGCCGCCGCCAGCGTCGTCTGTGGAGCTGCATGACCCGGCCAGGGTAGAATTTATTACGGCACCGCCTTCAGGTAACTGCTTTATCTCAGGAATGATTGGTTATATTGTAGATAAGAAGGATACGAAAGAACAAGATGTCTCATATTGTTATAATTAGACGCAGGAACTTCTGTAGTTGTATACGAGACCTTGATTCGTATGGAGACATAACATTCAGAAGATTTTCGGTATTTTTTGCAATAAGTTAACCTAGCCTAGAGTTCAAAGTGTAAATATGTATGCGCTATGCGCCTAAGAACAAAATCATACAAATAAAATGTTCTGCCTTGTGGCTGATTGTGGACTACAGAAGACAAGATATAATCTCTTCATTTGACTGGTACGAGTAGCAAAATAATTTTTATCATTCCCCAGATCCATACAACTGGACCGTGACTATCGAAGCCCGCGCTGTGGGCTCCGAAGCGGCCGAGCTAACATGGCGTGGCGTGCCTTCACCAGCTGAGCGATGGGTGCGCGTGTATCGAGCAGCTCATGCTTGTGGCCAGCTCGGCTCCAAGAAAGAACATGACGCCTTCCGTCTGGCTACGAGGGACTTGCCGCCAGCTATCACTCTGACTGGCTTAGAGCCGGATACTAGGTAAGACTTGTCCTAGTAGGTAAAGTGCAAGGTTACTTGGGCTACGAAGGTTTCGTGGCGAAGCGTTCTCTCACCGGCAGAGCAATGGGTGCGCGTGTACCGAGCAGCTCACGCGTGCGGCCAGCTCGGCTCCAAGAAAGAACATGATGCCTTCCGTCTGGCTACGAGGGACCTGCCGCCAGCTATCACTCTGACTGGCTTAGAGCCGGATACTAGGTAAGACTTGTCCTAGTAGGTAAAGTGCAAGGTTACTTGGGCTACGAAGGTTTCGTGGCGAAGCGTTCTCTCACCGGCAGAGCAATGGGTGCGCGTGTACCGAGCAGCTCACGCGTGCGGCCAGCTCGGCTCCAAGAAAGAACATGATGCCTTCCGTCTGGCTACGAGGGACCTGCCGCCAGCTATCACTCTGACTGGCTTAGAGCCGGATACTAGGTAAGACTTATCTTTATATAGTGCAAGGTGACTTGGGAAACGAAGCTGTCGTGGCGTTCCCTCACCGGCGGAGCGATGGGTGCGCGTGTAACGAACAGCTTACGCGTGCGGCCAACTCGGCTCCAAGAAAGAACATGACGCTTTCCGTCTGGCTACGAGGGACTTGCGACCAGCTATTACTCTGACTGGTTTGGAGCCGGATACTAGGTAAGCTGACTTTGGTTGCAAAGCTGTCGTGGCGAGGCGGTCCCTTGCCGGTGGAGTGATGGGTGTACCAAGCAACTCACGCGTGTAGTCAGCTCGGCACAAGGAAATAACATCATGATGCCTTCCGTCTGGCCACGAGGGACCGCCATCACCACTCGACATAAAATAGCATTTCCAATCCAGTCAGAACTGGGTTGGGAATTCAATTCAATTTCATGTCGATAAATTATAATAATACATAATACCTAAGGAGATTTATTTACATTTTCTGTTTTATTTTACAGATGTAGAGTCTGGCTAGAGCTTTTCCTGACTAACGGAAAAGTGAAAACAAGCAACGTGTTGGATATTACTACTAAATCCTTGGACTCACCAGAGCCAATAGACAGTGAGTTAAACTTTCATATATCCTAGTTATTACAAAACCCTAAACGAAGAAATGAAAGGTTTTTTTACATAGAGATTTGATGATCACAATTAAATCTTCTTTAGCATACCAGGATGTAGACTATAATATTTATAAGGCTTTGCCTTATTTATTCAAAGCTCTGTTGGGAAGCGTATGGGGTTTTAAAGGGATCCTAAACCCTTGTGCGGTTGTTGATGTCCATGGGCAACGGTGATTACTTACCATCAGATGACCCTCTCGTTCGTTTGCCTACCTATATCATTAAAAAAATGGCGCTAGATAGATGGCAGTAGGCACGTGATTTACGTTCAAGGATATATTTCATGTTTCTCAATATTTTACATTTGCTCCAATTCCAGATGAGATCGAGGCGGCATCGTCTTCGATCGCAAACAGCCGTGGTGGCAGCCCTCGCGGGGACTACTACGGCGCCCTGGTAGTGGTGGGCGTAGTGGCAGCCCTGGGCGCGCTGACGTCACTGCTGCTCCTGCTCGTGGTGGTGCGAAGACACCGCCCGCGCTCCGTGCCAATCACACGTGAGTATGAGCTCTCTGCCCCATGTATTAAGGTTCCAGTTAGGAGTAACAGCTCGGTAGCCTAGAGCTAAGAGCGCCATTTCAAATGCGTGAGGTCGGCGGTTCAACTCCAATAGGCACATGAAACAGGATCGAATGGTATGAAAAAGCTTTTTTGGAATTTTCAGTAGATAGGTAATGTATGGGAAAAGTTTTTTGCTATTTTTGACATTTATTGTACTCAAACCTCAAATGATCCCATAAAGTCATTTGATTCTTACAACACGAAAAAGAATCGATTGGCATGAAAACATAATTGCCTATTTTAGCATTTTTTTTGCTGACCGTAAGTTTATTCCAAAATCTGTGAATGCAGGTAAAAATATCTTAAAAAGACATGGATGATTGCATTTTCTTGTAATTACAACGGTTAATGTACTTGCCCTTCAAAACCCATTTCAAAAGTCCACCCTGTATATTTATTTATTTTTCTTATTTGACAGCTGTGCCATCCGCCCCGCGTGAGTCGTCGCTGCCGCCATACGACAACCCAGCGTACAAACTAGAGTTACAACAGGAAACAATGGGTAAGTTGGCACTTTTTGTATGAATATACCATACCTATACCTATAGATACTTTTTGCATCAGTTCTATCTTACATAATGAACTTTGAACCTTTTTAGTAAAATTTACTATCTCGTAAACTTGGGTTTACTCTATGACCGTGTTTTGTATTTAATATATTTTTTGATTTATCACAATGACTTACGTGCTGACCCTGGACTCCAAGGCAATGGCCGAGGATGCGACCGGGACAAGCGCTAGGATGATGATGATGACAATGTCTTACGTTGTAATTTGTGTTGGCCTTAAGTAGTTACATTTTTTTCCAGATCTCTGACAGTTAAGTTCCCGTGGGCACACTAATGGGCTCAACGGGATCTCAGAGCGCAGCGTCGACGTGCCAAACGGTCGCATATACAACGAAATGGGCGTCTGAAGCCCAACAAATACATGTAAATAAGTGACACGGACAAAGTAAATGAAAGTGACAAAGTAAATGAAGTGACAAAACAAATGAACTCGACAAACGTAATGTTAACTCAACGATTCGAATTTAGCTAGTAATTTAGGTGTATTTTAGTATTTAACACAGGAACAATATTCGGGTACTGTGGTCCAAATGTTACTTATTCTTCCCAGATCTGACAATATTTAACTTATAATATGAAGATGTAATACTTAACTTTGTATTTATTTCAACAAACTTTTTATCGGATTTAAATGAACATGAAAAGAGTTCATTTAATTATGATCGCAGACTAAATTCTTTGAAAACTTGGTACCTATATGATATGATAGAACTTTGTAGTCTAGTGCTAGAATACGAAATGTATTTTATTTCGGTAACACAATGTAGTTACTAGTATTATTCCAGTAAATTGTTGAACAAAAATCAGTGCCTTATTGTAAAATAAATATGAAAGATAAGACATTTATCACGTTTGTAAATAGTGTTAATATTTTTTCTTATATAAGCGGTTACAGTTTGTAAAATATACCATTATTTGGATAACTAAAACTTACTGCCGCCAATTACATCTTTTGTAATATACCATACATTTTTGAATACTGAGTTTTATTTTCCCCCTGTAAATCAAATGTAGGTATTGCGACAATGTTAAGGGAAAGGAAGACGATTACAAAAACTTCTTTAATTCAAATACAACACCAAATCACATTATATTTTCTATAAGTAATAGTAATACATTATTATATGTTTTATATGTTTGTATTTTTCTTAACGACTATCTAACCATTTGTATCCTACTTTATGCCCATATGTTGTACATATATGAAAACATACATGTCATTCATATTTTTGGATATAACGGAATTGAAAACGCAATAGAATGTTTGATTTATGTATTTAATAATAAATTGATCTCTTTAAGAAAATAGATATAAAGAGCCTGTTACTAAAATAATCATATTCACTGTCACTGGGCCCAAAAGGAAGTTCATAATTATGTAATTATATAAACCTTTATTGTATCTTATCCAGTAACGATAATTTTCTAATATATTCTTTGTTTTATTCTAACATGTACCTAATGGTATAACACCATTGATACATACCTATAACGTGAAAACGAAATGTATCAAATGGATTTCATTTAGCTGGGTTAAATGAAATTCATTTGAATTCATTAAAACTTAATAATAATTAAAATTATTGCAAAAAATAAATAATGCAATAAAATAATTTGTTTTTATGAAAATTATAATCAAATTAAAAACGCATTTTTTCCGATATAATTTGCTCATTAGCTAATTGTTACGACTCATTTTGTAAAATATTTGTATCAAATTACTAGATTCCATTGATTTCGCTTACAATTGATAAATTGTTGCCAAGGCGTGATTCAGATGTATAAATACTAAATGATACTTTGATGTTTTTTGACATTGATATGTTACCTGACTATGGATAAGTTTAATGTAAATATATATTCTCATTCATAAAGAATAAATAAATGATTTTATAAGTCCATGAATGACTTTACGTAGACATAAAAATTAATAAAATTATCAAGATTTCACTATAAATAAATACTGAGTTATATTGTGACTTGAATATGGTTGATGACTAAATAGGGTGCTCTTTATAAAAATATTGCAAGTTAAACTGACTAGATTTTTTTTACAAAATAACTTGTTTACCCGTATATAATCCATGTTATGATGCTTTTTATCCACAGAATCTTTCAACTAATAATAGAAAGTATCGCCTAATGAAGCAAGTCCGATTTGAAAATATGTTTTTTTAATCAAAATTCAGAGACGGTACATTGCATAGGTACTTTCATTCGAATTCAAATTTTCATCAGAAATTTTAAAGATTGAAATGATAGTTTTGTACTTTAAAGTCTACTTTTTGTAATATTTTTAGGCTATTAGAAGTTTTTGATTATAAATCATTTATTTGAAAATAAATATTTTGTAGCAGATCGAATTACTCCAACCTAGAATTCGTACTCTGTTACTACGTTTGAAAGGAAATAATATCAAGTTTCTGTAATAGCAGAATAATTAGAGGCGTGTAATTAGGTAGTTACATACATTTGATTAGGTAAATTAAATAGAAACAAAATTTGCTAAAGGAAGATTATATCGTGACATATTCAGTAGATATTACAAACACTTCTCAATAGTAAATATTACCTCAAATAATTTTTGAAATCATCCTATATATACTTTTTTTGATAGCGTATTTATTAGATCGTCTTGTGTTGAAAGTTGGTTTGCAATATCTAGTGTTTATCTTTTGACCTAGAAATGAGATGCCATACCTACCAAAATAAGTCATTAATGTTTTATTAATCAACATTTTTGTTGAGACAATGTTGTGAAAAGTATTTAGATAATTTCATTCAACGCAACAAAGTATGACCAATCATTTCAAGGTATCATATAGCCTTAAACGTTTTCAGCAACGATCTGGGATCAAGACATAGAATCTTTTCGAAAAATACTAGAAAATATTAAGTTCATCTTTTGCTTGGAAACGCTTCGTTGGATCCCAGTTCGCTCGACCTGCGATGTTCCCTGCAACCCATCTTATGACTTTTGCGTTTAAATACTTCCATTTAGCACATTCAGTAGATTTGATGTCTTTCAAAAGTCATCGTGACCCAACATAATGTTACAACAACGGAAAATGTAGAAGTTGTGATCGGTGCAGGACACTTTGAATTAAAAATGATTTCAAGACTAAAGCATACTGATAGAGAAGGCCTATTCTCTAAGTATGCTCATCCTTACATGTTAAAAGTCGAAAATAAAACTAAAGTTCAGTTTATTTTGTTAGTGGGAGGCAAAGATTCACATGGGCATGTAAGTGTCCCAAATATCACCAGAAACTAGTTTTTAGAGGGACCCTTTCGAATCATCTGTTATTTTTCTGACAAGCAGTAGCATATTGCTCTTTATCTCCCACCACGTTGAAAGTACTCAAATTAACTTAGAACTTATTTTGTAAAGTGTAAACAACACTACAACAGCACGTCAGACGAAACACTTTGGAGTTTGACTGCGTGAAAGTGTTTATACTGGAATGCGGCTGACCGTGTCTGTACAGTCATGAGCACCAACATATTGTATACAAACACATTTAAATATGAACTTTACTGCTTTAAAAAATATATATATAGGTATATCTCTGGACATTTTTCACACAGCGCCATCTAGCCCCAAACTAAGCATTAGCTTGTGCCAGACAACGGATAAACATTACATATTATATATATTTTTTTTTGTAAATTCATACATATTATACACAGAAACATCCAGACTGATACAAACAGACATGTTCATGCACACAAATGTTTGTACCGTGCGGGGATCGAACCCGCGACCTTTGGTGTAGTAGCTGACTTCTCGACCATTACACAAAACGGCTCGTCTGACATAAGAGTCTATGTGTAAGACGATGTGTTTACATGTTGGCGCTTATGCTGTACCTACGTTTCTAGTTCTTGCTATATTCGTCGAACAAAAACAATGCAAATTAAATGTGACAAGTAGACGATTTCACGATCTGGTCAAAGGTAAGTAGTAAGTTAAGACTTGGTCATATCATGAAATGTTAATTTCAACGATATGGCCCCGTCATATACATGTTGATGCTCATGACTGTACGTTTCTAATTATTCCGTCGAACCAACTACGCAAACTTAAAAAAAGAACACAAATTCGTCAAAGAAAAAAAACGCAAACTTAAAAATAAAAGTAACACAAAAACCTGCACCGCCCACAACTCGCAGTAACACATCATCCTCATCGCAGTTAGTTGGTGTTGGTGTTGTCCTCGTGGGCCTTCTTGACGATGGCGAGCTTGGAGTGCGGGTCCTGCGGCTGCAGCTGCGCGTAGGGCGGCGCGCGCGTGCCGTGCAGCACGAGCGCCCAGCCGCGCACCCAGCCCGCCGCGGACGACGGGCCCGAGCCGCCGTTGAACCGCGCCTGGGGACACGATTTTAAAATTAAATGATTTTAGTTTAATTAAGTATCAGAAATTTAAATATAATAAAATTTAAATGAAAACCTATTCATAATCATAATCATAATCTTTATTTGCATAAAAACATGGTATACATCAAGATGTTAGTGTTATTGATAAAGTGCACATGTTTTGCTAGAAGAGTATAGCATGCAAAAAATGTTAACAAATAAAATCATAATTATAAATTATCAAAATTAAAATCTAAAATATTACAATGTCATCGATTAGTAGATAATATCTAAGTATTTATATCAAAAAATTCTTTAAGGTCATAAAAATTATATTAATTCAGCCATTTATATAATTTATTAAAATTTTAGTTCATTTAAAACTGAATCAAATAAAGTGAAAAAGTTCATTTAAGTGTAGACGCACACTAGCGCCGCCAATATGATTGTAATGAAACTATACTAATATATAAATCTTAAGAGTTTGTTTGTGTGTTTGTTTGAACGCGCTAATCTCAGGAACTACTGGACCGATTTAAATTTATTTTTGTGTTGGATAGTCCATTTGACGAGGAAGGCTTTAGGCTATTGGAAATCGAAATCCACGCGGACGGAGTTGCGGGCGGCCGCTAGTTAAAACTTAAATTTAAATGGAATCAATAATTTATACCAAGTTTAATAAAATTACATTTAAATGAATGCCAAATAAATTTTGAGTTCATTTAAAACCGAATGAAAAAATTAAATGAAATAGTTCATTTAAATGCTGGTTTGCAATCACGTCCTCTTTCTTGTTATTTTTATAATATTTCTGACCTTGTGGTCAGGTTGTAATTTATGGTAGGTACAACCATAGATTTTTTTAAAGTTGAAGAGGTTGATAATGTTAAGTAAATACTTAACTTTACAAAGTAAGTCGCCTTAATATACTTGTTATAATATTTGAATCCCCATAAAATTGGTACCTACCTCTAATGTCCAGGTTCCTTGCGGATATTCTCCCCACGTATGCGTAGTCATGAAGGGCCACTTCGTGAAACCATCCCTTGAATCATCATCGTTAGCTCGTCTGCTCAGGATCATAGACCTGAAAAAATACACATTATATTAAAATATCTTAATTTTGATTATTGTGGAAAGACATTTAATTATTTTTCTATAACATTTTGTAGTAAATCTTGACTGCTTCCGCGGTGTAGTGGATAGAGCGCTGTGGTCGAAAACCCTGGGCTCCGTGGCAATGACCGAGGATGCATCCGGGACAAGCGCTAGGATGATGATGATTTCGTAGTAAATCTCTGTATCATCTGCTAACTATCTGTTGTCAATGGCAAATGAAGACTCTTTACGTGGGTAAAGAGTCTTCGATGGGGATCTAGGTCCAGCAGTCGGCAGGCTACTGATGATGGCTGATGTTTCAGTATGTCGTACCTGGTGCCCATGGGGCTGGTGAGGAACAGCTCCAAGTCGCGTGGAGTTGGCGCTGACCACCGCCTGCACGTGCTCCAGGTACCGCACCTCACTGGGGGAGCCAGCGCAGGCCCCCGTCTCGATCTCCATGGTGTTCCAGGGTGATGCTGCCTTCTGATGATGGTTGTTTCAGTATGTCGCACCTGGTGCCCATGGGGCTGGTGAGGAACAGCTCCAGGTCCCCCCGGCGCGTGGAGTTGGCGCTGACCACCGCCTGCACGTGCTCCAGGTACCGCACCTCACTGGGGGAGCCAGCGCAGGCCCCCGTCTCGATCTCCATGGTGTTCCAGGGTGATGCTGCCTTCTGATGATGGTTGTTTCAGTATGTCGCACCTGGTGCCCATGGGGCTGGTGAGGAACAGCTCCAGGTCCCCCCGGCGCGTGGAGTTGGCGCTGACCACCGCCTGCACGTGCTCCAGGTACCGCACCTCACTGGGGGAGCCAGCGCAGGCCCCCGTCTCGATCTCCATGGTGTTCCAGGGTGATGCTGCCTTCTGATGATGGTTGTTTCAGTATGTCGCACCTGGTGCCCATGGGGCTGGTGAGGAACAGCTCCAGGTCCCCCCGGCGCGTGGAGTTGGCGCTGACCACCGCCTGCACGTGCTCCAGGTACCGCACCTCACTGGGGGAGCCAGCGCAGGCCCCCGTCTCGATCTTCAGGGTGATGCTGCCTTCTGATGGGACCTCGCTGGAAGGAAGAGAGGATAACTTAGATAGAAGATATTCTATTGTTTTTTATATATGCTCCCATACCTATGCTGCAAACTTATTCGTATTTACTGACGTTGTCATGTCAATAAATCATCAATTCATCATGATAATCTAATGATTAGTAATGATCTTGAAAGAAAAGCCGAGGGTTACGGGTTGTGTTGCTCATAAAAGTATTATCTTTCATTTCATGCAAAATGTTTTCAGCTAAGTTTGGAGCAAGACAATGCAACCCATTAAAAGAACACGACTTAAATAAATCGAGATCATCATTAATAGGACTTTTTGTTGAAGATTCATTTTGAAAAGGTGACGCTGAAAATCATACCTTAACCAAACCAGATAAATATAGAATCAAACTAACGTATGTGTGTTGACAGAGCCGGCCTCGCAGTGGTACCGTGGTGGGACGGATCGCCAGTTGGCTGCTAGGGCTGTCATCGCACCAGCGTCGAGGACTCCGAAGCCGAAGAGATGGTTGAACTCGAGCCCCACGCCGTTCATAGTCCAGTGAAAGCGGCCCTGGAATGATGTTTGTTAACAAAGTTGAAGTCACAAGTCTCATGGAAATAAATCTGGTCCAGTTTAAATCGAGAAATATTTCTTAAATTGGAAGCGTACGTTACTTCGTAAAATGACGAGATATTTCCTTGGTGGCCAGTATCCACCGATGTGTAAGCATGCAGAGTGGTAGAGGCTTCGAAGGAAGAAAAATTACATACCTTTGCATCATAGAGTGAGTTTCTCTTCGACGTTAAGACGGTCAAATGCTGTATATCCCTCCATGTCAAGTTTGGACTGAAAGCATAATTTTTCTGTTTAAGTACAAAAAGTGGGTAAGTATATTTAATTTTTTTTGTTGAATAGTAAAATTAAGTTTACTGTAAGATACTGTATAATTTTCTTCATCCCATCAGTAATAATAATCGATAGAAGGATTCGTTTATTTAAAATACATTTTGGTTTGGCGAAACCCAAACACATTCGAATAGGTACGAAAAAATAAACATTTGTTTAAGTACAGATGACGACTGCGAAAGCACTATCGATCCTTTTAGTAAATACTCGAGATTAAGACTTTGTCAACATACTTGACGGCACTTGCAAGTCTCCACATACCTCTTTCACAACTCTCATTACAGCTTTAACGATGTATAAAAAGAACCATTTGATTTGTTTTAGGTCTATTGGTTAGTGAACTGACCACAGAGCCGAGGGCTAAGAGTCTTCCACCCTTTTTTTGTACGGTGAATAACGGAATTCATACGCGAGTCAGCGATGCTTTATAAAATTATTTAAGTACCTATATTCGTGCCCAAGTATCGACAGTGATCGCTTCCACTTTAATAGAGGAGAAATTCAATTATTGATTTTAAAATACCGACTTAACTTACTTAGCATGAAGAGCAAGGGCGAACACTCCAGCCGCTTCGGGCGCCGCCGCAGAAGTACCCGAATGGGTAGCGGTGCACTTCCCATACAGATCAGTGGTTGCGACCCCAGTGCTGGGGTCCCGGGCTCCGTTGCTGAACGTGCTGGCGAGGGTGGAGGAACAGGACTCGTCGTAGAGAGCGTTCTGGCCTTAGAAACTTACTTAGCATGAAGCACCTTTGCTCTTTTTGCCCTTGTGTGCAAGGGCAAAAAGCCCAGCCGCTTGGGAGCGGCAGCCGATGTTCCCGAATGGGTAGCAGTGTATTGTCATACAGATCAGCAATGGCAACCCCTATGCTGCTGCTGAAGGTGCTGGCGAGGGTCCAGGACCAGGACACATAGTGAGCGTTCTGATCGACTCAACTTACTTAGCATGAAGAGCAAGAGCGAATACTCCAGCCGCTTCGGGCGCCGCCGCAGATGTTCCCGAGTGGGTAGCAGTGCACTTCCCGTACAGATCAGTGGTTGCGACCCCAGTGCTGGGGTCCCGGGCTCCGTTGCTGAACGTGCTGGCGAGGGTGGAGGAACAGGACTCGTCGTAGTGAGCGTTCTGGCCGTCGTTGATTGCACTGGAATGGATTGGGTTAATGCAATGTCAATCTCAGAAGCGATACAGTAATTTAATCGAATACGCTTTGATAAATAAATACTAAAGGTCTTCATTGCTCTAAAAGTTGAACTTAATGTAGTCTTCCGTTTGGGCAAACAGAAAGTTAAATAGTAGGTAGAGTTAATTGAAAAATACAGCTTACATTACATAATAATACATTGTCTAATGTAGTAGTTTCCTCTCTCCTAGCCTATAAATTGCATGTCTGACAGTTCGCTTACTGTTTCTACTTAGTTTTACCTTTTTTGCACATTATGGTTTTTCAAGAAACGGACTGAATTGAATATTGAATCTACGTTTTCGTTCATTAGTCACATAATAAAACCTTAAGATTGCGTTATCAAAACTCAAAAACGGAGGAAGGTTACAATCGTTTTGATTTAAGCAAAGCTCGTTTATTTTGCGCAGATGAAAAACGAGGCTTTCTCATTCAAAGTATCAATTTGTTTTAACTTTTTTGACTTTCTATACCCGGCGGGTTTCCTGCCAAGTTGAAATCCAAAGTATTTCTAAGTTTAAGGTGTAGGTAGGTATTATTTCTGCTTAGGAAGGCACTGAAAGAACAACAAAAACGAAATTCCCAACGGAGCCATTAGCATATTGCTGTTTTATTCTAGTTTACTTTGTTGTACAATAAATCACTTAAGGCACTAAGAAATGCTTAGAAGCATAATTTTTCAATTTCTCGTAGACCCATTCGCTTCTTAAGGTAATAAAATTATAGATAGTACTAGCGGCCCGCCCCGGCTTCGCCCGTGGTACTTGTCCACTATTTAATGGATGATATTATACATAAAAACCTTCCTCATGAGTTACTCTATCTATTAAAAAAAAAACCGCATCAAAATCCGTTGCGTAGTTTTAAAGATTTAAGCGTTCATAGGGACATACAACACACATAGGGACAGAAAAAGCGACTTTGTTTTATACTATGTAGTGATATACCCGCGGCTTTGCCTGCGTTATCAAGGTTTCTGTTTTATCCCATGGAAGCATTTAATCGGGATAAAAAGTATCCTATCACCTAAGTCAGACCATACCCTGCATCAAAATCCGTTCAGTAGTTTCAGCGTGATTGACGGGCAAAGATCAAAACAAACAAACTTTCACAGTTATATTTTCTTAGTAAAGTATTTAGTATTACTCGTAAAAGATTAAGAAAGTTGGTTGGAACTCGGTCTTTGTACACATTTAAGATCAACTATAACTTCTATTTTAATGGCCATCCTTGGTTTAACTGTTTGCTTAAACTTAAAGCAAACAGTTACGTTACTGAAACTGAATGTTAGTAGGTAGTTTACATATCAAGTAGTTGCTTTGCCCTACATATTTATCTTATCTAATCCGGCGTCTTCGGTGCGAAATCTGTAAGCTACAAGGAAAAAAAATTGTTTCATCGAAACCATCTGGAACACTGACAAGGTCAAATCACTTTTATTAAATGTCAAAAACGTTAGCTTTTTTAAATCACTGTATAAAAATTTAAAGCTAAACTTCACATGGTTGTATTGTCGAATCAATATTTTTTTTTATTTTCGACTTAATTTAATAATTCGATAAAAGCGCAACAGCAACTATAGCATAATTAAATGTGCTAATTTAAAGTATTCCTTAATGTGAGTGTTTCATAATTTATTTTCAATGTAGTTAAACACTCAATTAAATACCTGTTAATAGAAACAGTCCACATGGAGGCCGCGTATCCGTCGCAGTTGCAATCGTCATCTTCACCACCGTCACCACTGGCCCAAACGTAGATGTTCCCAAGACCATTACGACCCTGTGGACAAGTTTGTTATCACATTTATTCGTTATAGTAAAGAGATTAATTTTTTCTTCTAAGTACCTAGGTACTCATTACTATCTTAAATCATCCAAGATCAGGAAAACGACATTTATTTGCCTTTCAAATTGATGATTTAACGACTGATTTGATGGAGAAGTTGTTATAAATTATTATTAAATAGCCAATACCTATAAGGCCATAAATTCATCTTTGTAACGAAAGCATGACACGTAACAAATGTGCTTTTACTATGTAGATATAAATCTATGGTTTAACGTAAATATTACAGAGTCAGATCAATTTATGTATGCAGTTATGTGATGATGTCAGATATATATTTTTTTACATTACCTTTATTTATAAAGATCTTAGAAGAAAAATATCAACCGTATCGCAATTCTTTACCTTCCGCGTCATCTCAATTGTCTAACGTCCACTGCAGTAATATCAAAGTAAGCCGTGTGTTCGCGACGGTTGGAGAAAATAGCTTTCTAAATCTTTTTCTAGATCAGAAAAATTACATCTTTTCTACAGCTTTTGATTAAATCCTACAGCGTATCGTATAAGGTATATTATTGAAATTCAACAACGAGTACAAACTTCCTTAAATTTAAATGCCAAACTTTCAAATAGCACCAGTAATTTTCCACTTTTCTAAATTAAAATTTTAATAATGATGAAGAAATATAAGAGTCCCAAGGTAGCTTCTGAAAACATGATATTGTATATAAATGAGCAGTCCTACTCATATTATTTTAAACTAGCGGCCGCCCGCGACTTCGTCGGCGTGGATTTCGATATCCAATATCTTATGTGTTATTCTGATGTATAAGCTATATTGTGGTAAAGTTTCATTCAAATCCATTCAGTAGTTTTTACGTAAAAGAGTAACAAACATCCATACATCCATACTTACAAACTTTCGCCTTTATAATAGTAGTAGGATTCACAGCTAGCCTTTATACCTACTTGAATTTTACGTGTCAAAAAGGTTATTTTCAATAACTAGAATCCTTAATCAAATTAATTAACAACTTATTTTGGGAATTTCGTCAAAATAACATTTAGGTACAGAAGCTGTCGACAAAAATTGGATTAGCAAAGTTTGAATTGCGTTGTTGAAAAGTTCTTAATTGATATTGTCCAAAAATATCCTGTACTTATAATGATTGTTTGATTAGTCTAATGCCTATGTGTTCACATTTAGTATCATTCTGTTTTGTGTATTGTTGGTAGTATTGGTACTGGTTATAATATGCTCGATTTATAAAGTAACAATTTAAATATATACAATACGACACAAATGACCTACACGACCACATAAAAAGTTTCAAACATTTTGTTGTGTGCGAATCGTTGGAATCAGTGTAAGCAAATGACTTTAAAAAATCGTTGCTATGCAACCTCAGATTAGAAGAAATCCAAAAAGATGTAATGAAACAAAAACATTTTAAAATACAAAAATTTTTACTCACTACTTTCTTCATCTACTCGTATACTCAACAGTGTAAAACACAATGGCTAGCGTACGCTTAGCAATATCCTAGTCATTTGTGGGCTCCATTGCGGACGAAGTCTCCGGAAATCACAGCGAATCAGGCCAGGGATAGATCTCAGCGAGGAAATAGCGCTCGCTAGCCCAGAGAATTACAAATGCCGTGGATATCGGAATCGAAAGGTTCTAGATGCATTCAGCGGTTTCAACATACATTTCTACATTAAGGTTAAGGTTTAAAGATCTTTATTTCTCAATAGCTCTTTGCCAGCGGCTTCGCCCGCGTCGAATTTGGCCATTAAGCAAACAATATTTTTGTTTTCCATCAGGAATATAATTTTTTCGGGATAAAAAGTACACTATTATTTAATCGGGAAAATAAACTTTATGTCTACAAAGCAATTGGTTCAGTAGTTACGGCGTGAAACCGGAACAAGCAAACAAATAAACAAACTCACTTTCCGATTCATAATGTTATGAGTAAGGATAAGAACTAAATACTTGGCTCCCTTAAAATGAAATTGATGATTTTACTACTATAGCTGTGCTTATTTATGTTGTTATAAGATACGCATATTTAAATAATAAAGATTTAGTAGAAATTGCACAAAACATTTTGCAAAAATACACCCGATAAAAATATTACCGCTAATTAAATTATGATTATGATAAAAATTGATAATAATGATACATATAATTCTACTATAACTACGAAAATAATAAAGTTTGTGCACATTGTACCAAATATAATCTCCTGAAACCAGGCCATTGAACTATATGAGAAGCAATCACTCAAAGCAATCCCCCGATACTATTTGGAATTCTCATGGGCCCGCTGCTTTATCTAGGAAATAGTTTCCAATCCTATTTATACTTCGACGATTGGTACGTTTCTGCGAAGTTATCGATATCTATAAAACTCAAAGGTGACTGACTGACTGACATAGTGATCTACCAACGCACAGCCCAAACCACTGGACGGATCAGGCTGAAAGGTATGCAGGTAGATGTTATGACGTAAGCATCCCCTTTTAAAAAATATTTGAAAAATCTCCCTAACGGGAAAAAGTAACCGAAATCCACGCGAACGAAGTCGCGGGAACCCGCTAGTTTTTTTAAAATCTTATATTATCCATTCACAATATCAAAAGTTGATTTATTTTCTAATTTACAAGACAACAATCACAACATGCTACAAAACAAAGTCGCTTTCTGCTCTCTGTATAGGGACAGCTATACAGAGAGCAGTATGCTTAAATCTATAGAACTACGCAACCGATTCTCAATGTTTTTTCAGAAAGACAGATAAAAGAGCAAGGCTTATGTGTATAAGTTCATGCTCAAGAAAAAGCACTGATAAATATATTTAGTTGCACCCGTGCAAAGCCGAGAAAGGTCTCTAGTTATTTATAAAAATAACCGACGAATAAGAGCCGCAGTTAAACAGAAAGAAGCACTTATAGTGATGTGAAAAGTGATGACGTCTTGATTCCAATAAATGTTATTCTGAAATGAAATACCGACGATGAATATAATATGACGCCTAGCGTAAATATGGGGAAAATGTAAACTGTAATTTGATAGACAATTATCTCGGAAAAGGCTTCCGCAAAGGCCTTTGCGTAGTTGAGCCTTTACTGAAAGGAATATAGAGTATTCTCTTAAGTACCTTTGTTTGTGACCCGTTGTGTGCAAGAGTTATTGTGTATTAAGGAAATAAAACTGAATAAATCTTGTATATCAGAAGTGCAAGTACGTCGGCACATCGAGCGATAAACATCTAGTTTAGTGCACTTAAACGGATTAGATCGTAAAGGCCTGCCTGAATATCTTCGTAAGAAAATATATTATTAAACTGCAAAGTAGGCATCTCAAATGTAATTAAATGCATCAAATTGTATCCCATATAATTAGAGCACACATAGAGTAATCTCAGTCTTTTAAAGAGCTCTGTAGGAATTAAACCGCCAGGTGATAGTCTCAAGAAAATTCCAACACCTCCATACAATAAAGTAGGTTATATAAACGAGTTATAAAGTTTAGGTAATTGCGTAACTACTGAAGTAACATTTTCTTTTGTGTCTTAATATAGCCGGTCCTTTAGATATATTCACACAGTTATTTATGTCTGACGAAGACTTGAAACCTCTTTGTACTGTGACTGGGGTAGCGACAACGGGATTGAGGGCAGAACAAACACTAGAAAGCGTTCCGTCGTAAGTCAAGTGCTTTCTTTCAACTTGAAAAATAACAAAGTTTTTGATTTCAGAATACACCTACTAATATAATAAAGTAAAGCTGCGAGTTTGTTCCTTTGTTTGAACGCGCTAATTTCAGGAACTACTGGTTGAAAAACATTTTTGGTTTCGATACTCCATTTGTCGAAGAAGTCTTTAAGCTATAGGTAACATATAAACACTATGTATGTGTTAACCGAAACTCACGCGGACGCTGTCGCGGTAGGCCGCTAGATGAAATATAAGTAAACAGAAAAATACAACGTTCTCACTAAACGTACATATTAGTGAGCATTTATTCACCCGAAAATTAAATAGATTTGGATCGTCTTAATGTTTATCCTGAGCGTTGCACGTTTCATATATCTTTCTCGTTTTTATTCGGTGTATTGTAATGCTTTTGTTCGCAGTTGTTCTTCCGTGTAACACGATTAATTATCTATGTTTATAAAAAATACAATGATGCCCTGTTTTCTTTGCTAAGTGATCATCGCTGCCCATGAACAGATGCGTTACCTGCCTGTAAGATCCCACACCCTGCCCAACTGAGCTCTGGCGACTTCATTCACAAGCAGAAACATAGCACAACAGTTACGAAGTGCTATTCACTGTGGTATTCTGTAAAGTGGAGGCTCATTCGAGTGGAAGTTCTACTAAGTTCTACCTTTCTTAAAAAAAGCTGCCGTTGGTTACGCAAATTCTTTCAATTTTATTGTTGGCATGAGGGGGTAAATGACCGATAAGTTAGAAAGTTGCGCAAAAAAATTTAAATTACACAATGCAATGTCAAAATTATTTTTAGCCGGCACGATGTTTGTTGAGCCAATAAATTAAAAGGAGAAATACTTTTTATTCATCCCGGTACTTAGCAAGGTACAAGCATCAAGTAATTTTTTTAAATTCAGTTCAAAGTTGTGTTAAAAATTAAAAACAATGTGTTGAAACTTATATTATTTATCTTTCGAAAAAAAATGTTAAACTTTTGCTACAAGTAAAATGAAGTCGTAACTTGTTATTTTTTATAACGACAATTAAGGCAACAATTTGATCTTTACATTTTGATGAAATAAGGCCCTTAAAATCCCTAAAATAACCCAACAAACCCTAAGAGGATTACAAAAATATTTGTGGGCTTTTGATGGGCTTACCTTTAAGATTAAGATGAAACCCGAAATATTTATAGGTAACGAGAAAGCCCGCCCATCAAGACTTATGACGTAAAATCGAAACAAGATTGCAATAAACTTTTCGTATTAAAAGCGTGGGTGGCTCACGAAAACAATAATATCCATCCCCTTTTTTATATCTCTGCAAATCCAAATTAGAAAATATCTTAATAAAATATCAGATAAGTTAATATTGACGAATACGCTTTTGAATATCTGTCAACATAAGATAAAATGATCTGACTCCTCACTTTGTGATATTCTTTATTGCAAAAATGGGAAAACTCTTAAACAAATCATCGAAGAATTTCTACTTTATTACGTAAAGCTTTTATACCGCCGCCTTTACCTTTACCTACCTGAAAGCACATACCAAGTTGAGCCAAGTGAGCTCTTGAAACCTTAATCACTAACAATACGGAAACATAGCACACCGGTTATGAAGTTTTGCTTCGCTGTGATCTTCTATAAAATGGAGGTCCTTCTCCAGAGGGGTGGGAGTTCCACCTCACTTTAAACTTATTGTTCCCCATGTACCTCATTAATTTCGTCAGTAGGGCCGCGCTGTAGATGTGGATCTTCTGAGGATCGTGCCCCATGGAGATGGTCTCGATCAGATTAATACAAGGCTGCTTATTATAGTCTCAAAAAAGAGTTAATTAAACTTCTATACCACGTACCTCATTCACTCCCCTGACAATGGCCCGCATGGTGGCATTCCGGGGCCCGTCGACGGTCCTTCCGTCGTCAGTGGGGCCCCACGACGCGCTGTAGATGTGGATCTTGTGGGGCTCGTGCCCCATTGAGTTGGCCTCGATCAGATCCGTCATGTAAGGCTGGTCAAGCATCCGGATACCTGCAGGCAATGAGAAAATTTGATGAAGTTAACAAGTTCTTGGAAGAAAATATAGAAAAATGATTTCTACTTTTATTTGCTGTAAAGAAAGACCAAAAAAATACCAGCAAAAATAAAATAACACTGCAGTCCACTAAAAATATGTACATTTTGAAATATTTTATAGAAGACCACTAATTTATGCCTGTTAAAACTTTGTTCAAAAATTAATTTCGTTTCGTTATTATAGAGCATAGTTATTATTATAGTAGAGCAAACTAAACTTCATTGTAAACGCTAACAACCAGCTTAAATTGTATTATCTCCGAGTTACAGCGCACAGATTAATTTAAACAACAACCGCCATTTTGATTACGATCCGCAATCAAGCGCTAACAGTTATGTGCAGTGCGAGTTGCAGTAAAGCGCTGAAAGCGCTATCAGTTATGAGCAGTGCGAGTTGCACTAAAGCGCTGTAAGCGCTATCAGTTATGTGCAGCAACTCCGCTGTAAGCCACATGAGCGCCGGCTTTTAGTTGAACACAGTCGGATTAAGAACACAATGTGTTCTAGTAGCAGTTTCATACAATCAATAAGAATGCTTGGACTAGTTCTTTGTTAGTCGAGTGTGCGTTTTTCTGAAGTCGGTTAGGCACATAGTAAGAATATTTTGAGTTCATACCAAGTATGAACAGCCGAAAAGATTGTCACAAATTCAAAGACTTTCCGGAATCGACATCAGCATTTAGCAAACGGAGGGATGAGAACCTTTCTCCATATATGAGGAGGCAATGAAACGATTTAAATAAGGTTTTAGTCAAATCAAAGTCATTATCTTCATTAGCGTCATCAATCTATCGCAAATTAATTCGTAATCACAGCTAGATATAGTCGCTTTGATTTTTATTTTTAATTTTATAGGAGAAAAAAGCAAGCTTCAAGAGCGGTGACACTATATTTCGAAAGCCAAGATCCTCTTCTGTTCGCGGAATACGGCTCGGTTCGACACTAGATTTGAAAAAAAAACTTTACACGGATTCCGTATTAAATATATTATTGTTTTATTTATTAAATATCGAGACCGGCCATAAGATCCAGATATTTTAAATGAATAATCACAGTACACAAAGGTTCCATTAGTCAATGAACGCACTGCGGGTGTTGACAGAGCATAGTGCATGTAAATCAATCACTCGGGAGCGCTACATGGATTCCGTATTAGATAGCAAGATAAAAGCTGATACGTGTATGTTTGATACTACGGACGTTTGCAAGTACATCACTATTGTTGTTTTATTATTATTCAGTACCGAGACTGACACAAAATCGGTAATGTTCGATACTACATGGACATAAAAAATGAATGATAACTAGCACATAAAAGGTCTATTAGTGAATGTTGACAGAGCGTCGTGAATGAAATCAATCACTCGCGAGCGCTACACAGATTCTGTATTAGATAGCACGATAAAAGCTGATACGTGTATACTGACGTTTGTTTAGTAGGCACATAACTACTGTTCTTTTATTCATTACGAATCGAGAGTTAGGTGATACAGATGATATAACCTATCTATTACCTAAAACCTTTCTGTGTATCTTGCCTATACAGGCTTATACAGGCTACGGAAACTTACAGCCGAAGTTAAAAGGTCAAGATAAAATTACCAAAACGAATAATTAGGCAAAATTATATAAACTTCTGAAAAAAAATTACGTGCCCACCTAAAATTGATCTTTGGAGTAGGTTCATTATTCAAATAAGTAAAGAATCTCCTACAAGGATTTAGCATCATAGCTACTAAGTGCTATTTCACCGCTTTCTTCTGAAAAAATGGGGGGTCCCACTCAAACGAAAGGTTAATTAAAGTGACAGATAATACGTAGAATTTGTAACATGTTCTTGAAATAGACATAGCTATCATATTACATTTTTAATTAATTTTATCAAGAAAGTTTCCACAATTTCGAATTCAATGTATGTTTCGTACTCATTATGGTGTCAGTAACAATAATAAACATGCGTGACACATTTTCTTTGCACCGAAGTTCTCAATTAAATAATATCTTGTTTGCTAATGAACTTACTGTTTGCTCTAAGTTAAACATTCAATGCTCAAAAGGAACACAACTTCAAAAATGATGAGCGAGCACGGTGCCAACAACAACTACACAAAATTCCCCTATGACCTCCCAAAAATGAACTTTGGGAGACTTTCTCACTGACAAAGATTTAACGTAGCAGCTATGAAGAGCTACTTTACTGAGGTCTCCTATTAGCAGGAAGCAACCTAGACTACCTGGCCATTTACATGGAACCTTATTTGAACTTAATTTTACAAGTTTGTTGGATCATTGTTCAAGCTTTTAAAGATCAAACCGTAACATGAGATACAAATACATCACAGAAGATATTCGGCCACCCAAAATCTTCAGCAAGTAATTGTTTAATTATCAGAACTCCTTGTATAAACACTATCTTCTATGTGTAGCCCTCTTACTGAGGCCGATACTAATTAATATTGTTTTAAGTGAAGGTTGTCAGTAGGATGGGAAAAGGATGGGTTGTGTTACGATCGTCTCAATCCCCAAAGGTCCGCCCCCAACAAAAAAAAGCAGCACCTAGGTATCTTCGAAATTTTAAACATAGAACACTTTGTCATTTCATGAAAAACTTGGCCAATTTTCACTTAACTTTAACTACCTACTCCACTGATATTGAATATCATTGACCTTCTCAAATATTATTTGGCATTCATTATTTATATTTAATTTTTTAAATGATGTAATAAAAAAAAACTCATTTACGCTTATACATCGACCATTCACCAATTCTTGCTGTAATTACTCAATCAGAGCTCTGTCAATTTGTCACCTATCTTTCTTAACTTTTACCTGAGTGATAGGTGTAATTGTCTACACTTTCTAATTACGAAATAAATGTAGCGTGAAAATAACTTTACCTGTAAACGCAAACTTACTACAAAACTTAGTTCGTAATTCAAAACTGTCTCGGGTGGTATTTCGTCTTTAATATTCGACGTTCAGAAAACTTTTACTTGAAAAGCGTCAGAAAACATCGTGCGAGAACTTTAAGAAGCTTTATTATTTTATTAAGTTGTACAAAATTTATTGAATTTGTTTCTTGAAGCCGGTAAATTCGTATTTTTTTTAATTTATGGTGAGTATATATTATCTTAGGTAAATGAAAACGATCTTAAAATCGACTGGGTACATATATTTTTCAACACTATTATTTAATAAGATTATTTAATATTTAAGAAACAAGAAATCCATCACCCGTATTCCTTATTTTTACTTCTACATAGAATGTTGTCAGCACGAACTTAATAAAAGTAAACAATTTATAATTCCTGTAGATACTGGAATCTTCAAGGCTTCTAAACAATAAAACAAGCGTGAAAATGTGTTTGAGTACTTTCTGAATTACAAAAAACAGAGGCAACAACTATTTTCCCGATCGAAAGTCGAATTCGGTAAATCTGAAGGAACAATGAAATTCTAAGAATCTCAATACGACGGTAAAAAGAACATTTGATTTCCCTTTTCAAAATAGCTTCTCATCACATTCCGAGTTCATGTTAACGGGAAATATATTTTCCATGCGACAATTCAAACAGCTTATCGAATTTTGGCAGAAGCGAAAGGTAAAAATCCCTTTACCTGTACAATAAAGGAGGATGCCCCGAAACCAACGAATCAACAGGGACTATCATCGAATGAATTCACGCACTGGTTACGGCAATGTATGAAATAAGAATGGTTCTAATATGAGCTCTGATGCCAGATTGCTAATCCTGTCATTATGTTTATTATGGGGAGGAAAAATTGGTTGCCGATGCACAGGGTTATGCCAAAACAGGCACTACAATGACAATTTTATTAATATTATATCTTAATAATTTTATTAATGTGAAAGTTTGTTTGTTTTGATGTTTGCCCGTCAATCACGCTGACACTACTGATCGGATATGATGAAATTTGGTATACGGGCAGGGTATGGGCTGACTTAAGTGATAGAATACTTTTTATCCCGATTAAATGCTCGCATGGGATAAATCAAAATTCACGCGAACGCTAGTGTCAATATGAATGCGACAAAATGCGACATTCTGAAAAAGCGCCCTGTGCCGTTAACTAACACGCTGTTTTCACGACACAAGCTCAAAGCATGTAAAATCGCCAAATGTATGCAAAAAACTTGCATGTCGCAGGGAGAACTAAGCACCACTAGGAGTTAAAACGTTAAAAGGGTTAATGCTATTGCATGCATTAAAGAAGGAAGGTAGGAAAATTCTGAGCATTTTAACGATTAAATTGGTTAAACTCCACTTAAACGTGGTAATCGAAAACCACTCTTCGAGAGAGCTTTCAACACGACCGTAATTAAAATGGACACAGCCTGAAAATTGACAATTTGCCGGGTCGATGCGACCGACCAATACCGGGTTTTCCGAACAAAGGTGCAGTTGCAAAGCTGAAACCCACGTATACTAAAGTTGACCAAAGTAGAAATATTCGTACTAATCGAATAAATATTACGTATGGGGTTCAAAGGATATTGATACATAATAATAAAATTTTGATCATAGCAAGATTGGCAATAAAAATAAAAATTGCCTTTTATGAAATACGTAAGTCGAACGAAATAAAAACTTGCTTTTTATGAAATACTTTCGACGAATCTTAATATAATATCAGACAGATATGTCAATATATTCGTATAGTTACTAGAACCTCTATAATTACTGGCTGTGCTTCAGCAATTCCAATGTGGGAGCGAATTACTCACAGATCAGTTACTCCTTTTGATCGTAGACTAAATTTACTAATACATAGTATATAAAGACTTTCATACACACAAACATAGCCATAATAAAATTAAATGTTTTTAAAATTGAAATCCAAAACTATCTTAAGATTACGCCCTTTTCCGTAACCAGTACTGTAGTGGCCACAAGAAGTAGGTATGAGTAACAATAGCTCGATTTATTTTGAATGCAGCCCACAAATGCCGATCTTCTTCCAGATTAATTATGCGACACAATGCCATCACGTTGGCGAAGGGACAATGCGAAGACAGCCTAACGTCCATATCGCTATACAAAAGAGTGTTTTATCTTAAGCTTATACCTCTTTGAAGAGGAATTAAGAGGATCTAAATCGTTCTATTGTTTTCAAAGTGGTGATTGTTGATTTGAGCTCTAAACACGCAATTCGTTGAGCTAACAATACTTTGTATGTAGTGCGGATATCCATCAAATTTTTTAATTAAACCAAAGTCATCTAGTTACTTTTTGTCATCAGTTTTGCTTGTAGATATTTGCCATGATGCCAAATTACGTCAAATATATTTTCAACCTTATCATGTGTCTTGGCATGCCAGAAACAACTTTCAGAAAATTACTTTACAATTTTCATTTATATCTATAACATGTCTATATAATTTATTCAACTCAACTCTAACTTGTAAAATAATACTCTTTATGAAATCTTTTTAAAAGGGCAAATACATCGGCAAAAATTACTTAACTTATAAAAAAATTGGCCAAGTGCGAGTGGGACTCCCGCACTGAGGGTTCCGTACAAATTCTATTTTAATGTACAAATGTCCGCAAGCGGTACTCTAGGGACAGAATGTACCTATGTATGTACGTATCGAGTTGCCCCCCAAGCCTGTATGTTATTTATGCCAATATATGCATTAATGATGTAATGTATGGTTCACAATGAATTACTACAGGTATTCGAATAGACTACGCCTTTATACCGTTAGCTCTAAAAGGTGTTCGATTATCTTATGGAAACAATTCTCAATCTAAAAAAGAAATTCAATGTTGTTTTTGATAGCATTTCAATTCTTAAGCTGGTCGAAAACCATTTTATCTTTAAATCGACTCTTTTTCAGAGCTAATTTAATGGTGTGATTGGGAGACGAAGCTACTCCAAAATAAAAGAACAAAAAACAAACTTTTGTTACTAACCATTATTCATGTCCAACTTTTGGTTCAACTATATAATTAATTAGTCTGTGACAGGTGAAGTAGGTATTCAACAGTTGGACTTAGTTACTGAGTAATGGGTAAAAGTTGTGAAGGTGACTTACCAGCGACTTTGGAATGGTACGCCACACCAACACCGCAAACTCCATTGTCCCGAGCTGCCGCCACCTCTCCCGCACATCTTGTACCATGGCTACAACAAGACATAACATATATTCTATAAACACCAATCTTCACGAGCCGCTTGGTGCAGTGATCAAGACTATTGGACCAGTATTAAAGCTTAAAGCCTTCCTCGGCAAATGGACTATCCAACACAAAAATAAATTGTCAATTTAAACCAGTAGTTCCTGAGATTAGCGTGATCAAACATACAAACTCTTCAGCTTAATTGTATTAGTATACACGAGTATACTTATCGTAAATAGGCTAACATTTAGGACTTATTACAACCCACCGCTACCCGCCAAATCATTTCAGGATGAACCAGCCAAAGACTCGTCTGGCCGATATAAGCTGTTTTATTCGTAATCATCGTGTTTCAGAGAATAATGACAAATTACTCAAAAACCAATACGTAAAAGAAATTAACTATTCTAAAAAAAGTTGCAATAACTTATCTATCACTAAACTTGTATATTATATATAATATTTGATCTTTTTTTATTTACGTTTAAAAGGAAATTCTTACGAAATACATGAGATAAACTTCAGAGAACCTGCTCCCTGACATTTACAATTCCTAGCGTAGTTACCTCTCGGATGGGATTGCGGAGTCAAAGGCTTATGCTTTGAGCGGAATTCCATTTGCTTTGGCTTTTGAGAGCGCCGGCATGGTATACAGGAATTTACTAGACAATACGAAATTCTATTTTGTTGAAATACTTAGAAATAAGTACGTTTGAGAGGTCTTGTGTTACGCTAAAAGTGGAAGATCTCAATTCGGGCTAGATCGATTCGACTTCGAGGACTAGATTTAATGTATGAATGGTTATCTTTTGTCATTCTAAGTAAGTAAAATATACCTTTTAAAAACAACTATTGTAACAATTTGATTAACCTATGTAAGGTACACTTCTCAAGCTCCACTGCTAAGACTCTTGAATCATCGGACGTTTTTTGAATTTACAATTACGTACGTAGTTAGTTCGAAATATTTATCAATAGCATTTTTGTTACATCTGATAAGTAAAGAGGTATAACCAAACCCCGATAGTGTCGTATTTACACTTACCAGTGTTGGATATTTCAACTACGTAATAATAAACACACACAGTTTAAACATAACGTTATATAAGTTTGATTGCATACCTGTTGAACCAATCGTCGGTGTAGCGCGGGTACGGGAACGGATCGTTGCTGCTAAAGTCATACGACGCTTCCGCGTTCTGAAGCAAGCGAAACAACAATGTATTGCGATACCAACTAGGAAACTGTATTTTTGTTAAACGTTAAAAAAGTTTTAAGGTATAAAAAGTAGGATATTATACTACTTGGAAGAAAACATACTTGGATAGATCGTATTAATATGGTCGCTGTAAAATAAACATGTAAGCACAATGTTTTTAAATATTACAAATTAAGATAGGTACATACCAAAATAATAATCGTACTAGCATTTCAACTAGCCGGGGATATGACGACATAGTTATATTCTTTGAAAAATAAGTTCTAACTGTTATAATAATGAAATAAAATATTATGAACTAAGTGACGCGATCACAAAAGTAAAGGAATAAAATGTACGCAAATAAAAACAATCGACGCGCGGATTTTAAAAATGGAATGCGCCCCACGCCCACCGCTTTCTTTTTTTCATTCTTGATAATCCGGCCAGTCCACGGAGGTTTTACTCCTCGACAATTATTAAATGAAAATCAACCTCCACGGTCAATATGAGTGGAAATGTATGGAAATGTAAAAGTAAATTACCATAAGGAAATTTACTTTTACATTTCCACTTCAAATAAATTCAAAGGTATCAATAATCCCACTTCAAGTCACGAGTAAAAATAGAGGTGAATCCAAAAAAGCAATCCACAAACACAATTACAAATTCACCTTAAGAAACCTTCACCAGAAACAGTTTGTTTGAAAAAGAAAGCCATTAAAAAGGTAAAAAAGATAAGTCGGCAAGAAACTACGATCATTTTATCTCTTTCCTTTGGCCGGGAGATCTTAACATCGTTTTCTGTTTTATTAACGAGGGTTATTTCCACATGGCTTCCTTTCAAAGAGATTGGTATCGAAACTGTGTTCAAAGAGTTGAAGGAATATTGTGTTAAGAAAACTACTACGAATAGTTATTATTAAATAGGAATAGTTATAATTTGTATTTATTAGACGGAAAAAGTACTTTCAAAAGGTTTCTTTCTGTTTTGTTGTGCCTTAATTTGTCTGTGCGAGCAAAACAATTTCATTCCCAAATGAAATGCGGTGTTAATTTTTTTTTCTGAACAGCTAATTTAATATTGGAAGACTACTTTTTCTAGTAACTCGAAGATATTTTTATAGGACCACGTAAAAAGTGTTTCTATTTAATACTACTTAGCTTGTTCTTAACAAAACAATCAACGGCCATTTACAGAACAAAACAAAGTAATTAAAGCCATTAATTAATTATCTCAAGTTTGTAGGCGGATGCTTACATTTTAATGGGATTAAAAAGAAATTATGCAAACTCGGAGTCAAGAAATGGCGACCAAATGACTCCTGGTTTCAACCTTCCATTCCGTGATCAATTTAAGTGGTGTACCCATTCAGTGAGCCACGAAAGAATGTTCATTAAATTTTCTAGGTTCATTAGCACTGCGCGATTAGGAAATGAAGATTAATCGACTTAATGACTACTGGATAAGAATAAACTGCGATTAACACCACGATTATAATAAGCGCTCAAGTAATAGTCAAGTTAAACGACTACACTCAAAAGTTACATTGGGAAAATTTACAAACTCGGTAACTTCCAAACTTATATTAGTCTGGTACCTTGAGAATAATTTACTTCGCGTATGAGACAAAACATCTCGAGTAGTAGGTCTGGCTAGGCATAAGTGGAATACACTATGCGGAAAAAACGCGACCAAATTTATGCGGCTGAATTTAATTTCCCACATGTTCATGATATAATATACTAGATCTACGCCTTTATGTGTTGACTTAAAAGGGTACAATTTTCATAACTTTTTTGCTCTAATACGTCAGCACCCATGCGCTATGTAATCTCATCTTTATTCATACGTAACTCTTCGTTTCTTTTGACAACATCTTTTGAAGGTATAGCAATAAACCGTTTAAAACAACTTTCCAACTCAAACCCATCTAACGCCGAAATTATCTCGAACCCAAAGCGAAATTTCCCTTTCAAAGACCCGGCCTACTTACTATTACATTCTAAATTATCTTTACGAAGCGAAAAAGAACATTTAAATGAGCCTTTAGCATTTTAATCCCGCCCAGCGGTTATGAATAAAGTATGAAATTACATGGAGGATATCTCCGAGATGAGGTAATAATGAAACAACGGAATGCTCTATTACTACGCTTTTGTTTGAAACAATCTGAGAAATATCGTTTAGGTATTGTGCGAAATTAATGATGCCGCAAGATTGATCGAAACAAACAGCTTTGAGCAAAATTGTTTTCTAATGAAAGACTTTAATTACACGGAAATATGCTTTTCTCCCTTTGTGTTAAATTACTTTGCGTGCAATGGTTATGTAAATAACGATCATTAAAATATTGTTAATTAAATTGTAACAATAACTTTAAAATCGTAGTCTTTCTATCTTGCATGTGACTAAAATGTAAGCTACCGCCACAGTTTTAGCTTATACCATGCGCTTATAGCGTTCGGTGAGCCATTATAATTTAAATGTTCCTCAATCTCATTCATAATGACCAGTCCATAATAAATTAGATTGGCTGAATGCCTGCCCACTTAATAATTCAAACATCAATGTTAAATATTCTCCAATAAACCAAGGTCAAACTTTAGTGTTATACAAGTTTCTTTTTATCAAGACAAAGCAATAAGTGAGTAGACATGACCTATTCCTGTCATCGGAGGAATCATTGATAAGGCTTCAGAATACTCTTGTTTGTTAGCTGTATAAAGTTATCTATAGAATCAGCATGAATTCCATCAACGGAAAGCATGTCATAAATGAATAAGAACTTTATTTAATTTTTATAAATATATTTTAGGCTTTAAATTTTACTACCTACCGGCCGCCTGCGACTTCGTTCCCGTGGATTAAGTTTTTCGCACACATAATGTTATACATATTATTACTTAAAGCCATCGTTGACAAATCAACACAAAAATATTTTTTCAAGATTCGAAAAAGTTCCCGAGATTAGCGCGTTCAAAAAACAAACAAACTCATCAGCTTTGGATGTGTATATTTTGAGACATGAAACTAAGTTAGAGATTTTCCTTAAATGTTTCCTATTTTAGTAACTTCGCTAAGCAGCAATCTCAGTTAGTATAAAATGTTAAGCAATTAGTCGTGTTTCTAGCTACGCCCACGTGTATTTAGAACGACCAATCTTATGGACGACAAATCGTTTCGGTCTTATTTTTTTAATATGTTGAACTAAATAGCTCCCTACATTTTATAATGTATTTTTTCATAGGTATTAAAAATTACTCACGTAATTATACTTCAGATCTGGATGCATGTAATCAACACCTGAAACAAACAATCAAATGTATGAAACAAATAATAAATTTAGTTTAACATTAATGTGATAGTTAACACACAATACTTATTCACTTTTAAAAATCATTACAAAAATCAACAAGGGAATTTATTGAGAGATTATTTTCGATGTTCAGTTTTTTTTTCTAACGTTATGTTTTATTTTATGTTTGGATAATACAATCCAAAATATAAATTTTTGATTGAACTTTGACGAATATTAAGCCTAAAATTTAAGTAAAGCTTATAGAACATCGTACACTTTAATTACTTTTAGCGGGCAGTACCTAAGTCGGCTTAGTGAAAACCCTTTATATATTATAAGCAACTAATAATATAAAGGTCTGTCCTAAGTATGTAGGCATATATTCTCTAGAATATTCGAGATAAGTAGTCCAGTAATGGTTTGGGCTAAGTACTTCAATGACCAGGGCTGGCCAATTATTCATAGGTTTTGTATTCAAATGATGAAAGGTCAGACAAACAACCAAACTGTTATTTCATTTATGTATGTATATGTTACTACTTGTGGACAAACACATCCCGTGAAAGTGATGAATATGTGAGATTAGCCTATTTAGCTGAATTTGAGATGGGAGGAATTTTAGATTTTCTAAAATGGTATAAAAGATGTGCTTTATCATAATTTGCAATTTCAAATTTTCCTTTAAATAGGTTTTTCCTTTCTGAAAAGATAAGTACGTCTTTTATTGGTAAAATTATTCAATTTACTAACGCTAATATTACAACGTCAAAGTACGTAATATATAACAAAGAAAAATCAGAATCAAACCTTTTCCACCATACCTTATATTTAAAAAAATCTCAATAAAATGCGATATACATGTTCAGAAGCTCTTAAACTCTACTTTATATACAGTACCTAACATTGTAAGTAACGTTCCTTTGTCAGAATAGACAACATTCGATCAATTTCTCATCGCTCATTCAAAATTTAATCATCCGTGATAATATACGGGTATGAAATCCCAGCCCACCCCAAGGTGAAGTGAGGGGAGGGGGGAGGGAGGCATAAAAAAATCATAAAACCTCTGGCTTATAAACTCAACTTCGTTTTTTATTAAAACTAACCCTTGAAACACCGTCCGCGCTAACTCTGCCGTTAACTTTTAGCGGGAATAGTTAACGAGCTTTTAAAATTTAAACTAACCCGGTCCAGTTACGTTAATGAAAAGAGGATAATATGCTTCAGTAAAAAAATCATACCAGTTTTATTTTGGAATGTTTATAGGCGAAAAATTACCTGAGCCTTTAAAATAAGAAAAATTAAGGATAAGAACACTCTGAGTCATTTCGCTTTCTTTCATTATCTATCAAAATAATTAAAAACAAATACAAAATGATATGTAGTTCCTCGCGAGATTTGAACTAAGGCTTGCGAGGTTTGCATTATTGCGTTGAACTCCTATGGTTTTATTTTAAACCAGTGGCTGCCCGCGTCTTTGTCCCCGTGGATTTTAATTTTCGCACACATAATGTTACATTAAAGCTTAAAGCCTTCCTCTACAAATGGACTATCCAACACAAACCGCTTTTAATTCGAACCAGTATAGTTCCTGATATAGGCGCGTTCAAAAAAACAAACAATCTCTTCAGCTTCATTAAATTAGTTAAGATAACCAACAACACTCACCATCATCCATGATCGCAGTCGTCACATTCACCCCAGTATACCCTTGCGCCCAGGCCGCCTCCACATTGAGATCCAGCTTGGGTTTCCCGCCGTTCTGGCCGGTGTTCTTGAGGTACCACTGCAGGGGGAAGTAGGGGTCGCGCGGCTCCTCGGCCGGCGCGGGGATCAGCTCCGGGAGGCGGAGGGGGCGGAACCCTCGCTTCACGCGCTTGAAGCCGGTCTGCTGGACCGCTGCGTGGACCTGGAGGGGGGAAAGAGGTTACTGTTATTGAAATTATGGTTAAGCATGTTGAAAATCATAATGCTCTTGATCAAATTCGACCACTGTGGCTGCCTAATCAAGTCTCATATGGGTCCAGTAACCAATGAAAGAGCACGTTAGGGCCGTTTTTTTCTGGAACACTGAATAGAGATGGTTTATACGTCAGGCGAATTAGCTCCACTATAAGCAAGATCACCGCTAAAAATTAATTGAACTAAGACGAAAAGATTCACGTAGTAGAAAGAGCACTTTAAAGCTTTTGGACTATTACTGTGATGAATTTGTTTATTGTCTTTGATTAGTCCAGATAACGTCGTACGTAGGAAACCTGGCGATCGTTTTACTTATCGTTTTCAATCTCTGGAGATTCAGAAGTAAACTTTGATTCATGTCAATTTGTGCCGTTTTAATTAAAGTAATTAAATTAATAAACAAATGAGCGAGAATTTATACACGTTCTAAATTCAATGAAATTACGACAAACAATTTAAAAGTGAGAAAAACATTAATAAAAAACAAATTATAAAAGCCGTACAAAACAATATTGAAACAAAGTCCTTTGCTTTAATTAACTAGGTCAGCTGGTACAAAGAAAAAAATACAGTCACCTCGAGAGACAAGATGGCAGATTTTAATTGTGGAGATGAAAGTATATCCCACAGGACTCTGGCTAAAACCTTCAGGCTAAACAAGCTACATTTAGAATAAGTTTTTACGGAAAATAATTCTGCATTTAGAATTGCCTTTGATATGCAAATTAACTTCTTATTGAAATCAGTTAACTGAATTCCTTCGTTACCATTCCATTGATCAAGGTTTGTGAAGACCCTCCCAAAACAGACAGAGGATTAAAATTTTGGCGGTCAAATGATTAAAATTTGACAACCAGAATTTGGCGATGGTTTTTTTTGAGTTGTAGGAAGGCAATCAAACTTGAGGGTCACCTGATAGTAAGTGATCACCGCTGCCAATGGACATCAAAAACCGCACAGGGGTCGCAGATACGTGATCTGCCTTTACAACCCCATACCCTCTCCAACTGAGCTCTGGCAACCTTAGGTACTCACCAGCAGAAACATATCACAACAATTACGAACTGCTATTTCACTGTCATCTTCTGCAAGTGAAGGTACTTCCTAAGATGAGTGGAAGTTCCACTAAGCTCTACCTCGTAGTTTAACATGGAACAAAAGTGGATAAATAATACCACATTATGCAATCGCGACACAAAAGCTAAGTACACATCTCAATTGTCAAGTCTCACACTGATCTCCAAAAGGATCCAGCGACATCATAAATAGTTCGCCATATTTCTAACAAACGTAATAAATCAAGACGAAAGACAGATCAGACAGGCACGAGTCTAGAAGCGTCCATCAGCATTAGCTGGTAACTGATGTTCGTGACATTAATGCTTTGAAAAACAAATAAAAAGTGGAGGAAATGAGAAAAAAATTGACGCTGTCCTTGAATGGCATTATAGGACAAACTTTTACTTGTGTAAAAACAAAATGTTAAGATGGGAAAAGCTATTTTGTAGTCACTTTAAAAACTATCACCTTCTTATTAATGCATTAGAGATAATATAATATAAGATACATACGAGTATAACATTACCTTCTCAAAGTCTAATGAGAATATCAAAATAAGAGTAGGTAGGTACTCAAATGCAAAATCACATCTTCTCTTTACGAACATATTACAGTATTCAGAATAAGGTGAGAGAGGTACTTTCAAGTCTAGCATTAATCACCCTTGTCAGGCTAGAAAACTGAAATCTAAACAAAAACAACAGAATTCAATAAAATACAAAGCTGGCGATATTATTGATATCGCTCACATACCCATGTTTCATTATTATTATCAATCAGTACGACCATCCATCACAAAATCAATAGTGATTGATCGTAATACGAAGCTGCCGAAATGTTTTGCTTCATTATGGACAAGAATGATGGCGATATTATATTCGAATATTTTATATCAAAGTATTATCAAGAAAAAATGTTTTCAGAAAACGTTACAGAGCTCTATGCTCAAATAAATTAAGTAGTTAAGAATTTTTACATCCAAATCAATACAATTGATGTTATTAAAGCAGGATATACATATACCAATTTTGATAACGTGGAAATAAAATCAGATAAAATTGAAGGAAACAAAAAGTGTCAGGTATTTATAAAAATGTTACCGTTGTTCAATACCATTAGGTAATTTATTACAAAACAATTTTAAATGATATCACGTGTTTACCCTTTCTATAAGCATGTACCTACTCAATGTTAAATGAAGCTGTCACCACTTAATGTATATTGTTCAGAAAATACCTAAGAATATTGTACAATAGCATTAGAGCATAAATGGAAAACAGTGATTATAAGTGGGCGAGTACATTGTCCTGTTTGCGTTAGAATTTTCTCTAGAATCTTCGGTTGAAATCTAAAATTAAACGGATTCTAGGAATTCAGTGAACAATTGTTTTGTCTAGCTGCGAAAAGGCAATGCATTCTGTTAGAATATTCACGAAATAATTCAAACTCGTTCGTCTGCGCAATTGGGCTTAATTTATAAAGAACTAGCTGCCCGCCCCGGCTTCGCCCGTGGTACTTACTTACATGTATTATACATACAAACCTTCCTTAAGAATCACTCTATCTATTAAAAAAAAACCGCGTCAAAATACGTTGCGTAGTTTTAAAGATCTAAGCATACATACGGACATACCTACAGCGAAAGCGACTTTGTTTTATACTATGTATTGATTTTGAGTTGAGTAAAAATTATGTTACAAATTTTATTATTTTACAAAGTTACGATTTAATAACTATTGGAGTGAAGAATTCTTTAAGGAAAAAACTTAATGTTCTTCTTTTTTGTGGCTTCTATCGGAGTATACATTTGAAAATATTTGAAAATATTTTTCTACACACACAAACTACGTCGCATGATCTTTAGTTTATTCTAGTAAACAATTTTAATGAAACTCTTCAATTATTATTGTCTTAAACATATTTTCAACGGACCAATCCTGACTTGCCTTAACTGTTAATCACTCCAATATAGATACTTTCGAAGTGTGAATTCAAATAAAGTTACAAGATAACTCCTTGAACACCAAAGAGTTCGAATCAAAGACGTAGAAGCAAGTTTATCGCTTGGATAAAATATAAATTGGCTCACTTTCAAAGTCAATTTAAGTTATCGATGTATTCGCACAGTTTCTTCTTACAAAGTTATCCGCTCGCATTATTTAAGCGTTACGTGAACGTTTTAAATTGGATTTGCCTACAAATACTTTTATATAAGTAACAGGATGATCATCTTTGTTTCAAAGTTCCTCTATAAAGGGCATTACCTTAAATTGGCGTCTTTTTTTCTCGAGTGCTATATTTGCTATAGCAGTCCAGCTGTAAACTCAGTCCGAACTGAGTGAGACAGAGTAGAACTATTAGCTTCGTACATTTTTTTATGCAAGTGAAAAAGTTTCAACCTATCTTTCTCAGTTCAGTCTAAGGTTACAGCTATACTGCCTTAGGAACTAACGTTTGTAATGACCTTAGGCTAAATATTGCCACGATTGGTAAATGGAAGCGAGAAAAAAAAGACGCCACCTTCCCTACCAAAATCAGCATTGGCTCTTGTAAACCTATTATGTATTGAGAATGTGGTACACGACAATTATTGCACATAAAATATTAAATGGTTGTGCACAGTTAAAAAATATGCCTTAAATAATGAAACCGCCGCAGTAAAAGTGTTATGCTCTGCGTGACACTCGATCAACATTTAAACTAACAATTAAGACTCAATTGCGAGTAATTATCTCTAATGCTTTAACTATGTTATTAACCTGCATTTACTTTAAAATATAAAATGTGCCAGCTTTAAGGTTTCTTTTATAAGAATATTTTATAAAACGAAAAAGATATGTATAACTTCAGAAATATTTAAGATCTCAGTTCGGACAAAACGAGGATCAAAATAAATACCTACACGATGTAATACCAAGTCTATTGTTTCGCAAATGTATGGCAACAGTTTAAAATACTTTCCTTTCCCTAAGCTCTTACCGCGAGAGAGCTTTATTCCTGCCAGTAACACCGGTTTCATAAAAGTACTCATACCTATTATTTCCACGGGAATAATGGAAGTGAACAGCAAGCCGCTTCATATTTTATTTATGAATTTTGGTCGATACTTACATCATACCTAAGTGTTGTCGTGCTTCATAATCATAACTCATAACATTTTTATCGTTCGTTCATTTTTAATGGAACATCTGTGTTGTTTCCACATTCATTCCATTCGAAGTATAAATATCTCTTTAATCTTTTATGATGTAAAATGTATTGCAAGGGAAATTTACTGTAAATATATTAGTTTTGAAGACCACAAAAATTAAACCGACTTCAAAAAAATCGTGAACACAAAAATAAACTAAAAATTAAAAAATAATTCCTAATATCTATTACCTAATACTATAATTTTCCTAAACTATGTCAAAGTAATCTTCAACAAACTAACTGAAGTCGGTGCTTTTTCTCTTCTGCTTTTTTGGGCAGGCACCGACTTCAGTTAGTTTGTTTAAGATTACTTTGACATAGTTTAGGAAAATTATAGTATTAGGTAATAGATATTAGGAATTATTTTTTAATTTTTAGTTTATTTTTGTGTTCACGATTTTTTTGAAGTCGGTTTAATTTTTTTTTAAAAAGTCAGTTTATTTCATGATTTTTAGTTGTGTTAAAGCGTCGTGAACTTAATTATTTATAGGAACTTAGTTGTTGTTAAAAGTAAATGAGAGTGTGGATAAATTACTTGTTCTCGCAAGAAGGCCCAGCGAGACTTCTCGGCGAGATTTCTCACCGTTGGTCTGGATGTAATATACACAAGTATCACGTTAGCCCCACATACATTCGATCGACCAATTGCAGTTCTGCCTTCCAACTCCTAACCGTTAAGGAGTACTGTAGCTTCATCATCAGCACAGTAGCATCAGATGCTGATTCAAGCATACCTCACAAGCAACATTTAAGCCCTACATAATACTAAATAGTTTCCATCGACCAATTGCAGTTCTGCCTTCCAACTCCTAACCGCTAAGGAGTACTGTAGCATCATCATCAGGACAGCAGCATCAAATGTTGACACCCTGAAGCATATACCGGAGTAAAACATGATTACGTAACAAAAACACCATACGAGCATACAATTTTCGGTGGTTGCCCTCGATTTCTCCTGGATTCCATGATCAGATCCTGGACTGGTGAAAATGGGACCACCTCAGAACTGAACTCTATCCAACAAAAAAAACAAATTTGAAATCCGTCCATATTTGACGAAATTATCGATGAACATACATAAAAAAAAAACATACAGACGAATTGAGAACCTCCTCCTTTTTTTAAGTCGGTTAAAAATATTGGCTGGCTAAGCAAATAAAAAACATTCTTCACAAACCTCCTTGATAGAACTAAAGCAGCATCAGCGGATAACATAAAATCCGAAAAAATAATGAAATATCCACAGATTAAAAATAAAACCCAAAATCGGACTCAATTAATAAAATAATACCCATCGTTGTTTTAATACAATTGAGTTTAGAATAGAATACTGATGCCGGCCACTCGAGAGATTTGCATAGCACTGGCTTTGTGATCTTTCCACGAGGAAATAAATTGCAGTTATTTTTTCGTTCCACTTTTAAATATTTAGTTCAGTCGATTTCTGCTTTTGTGTCGTCGACTTTCATGTCTAATAATGGCATAGAAATGTGGACTCTCTTTTTCGTATTTCAATGGAAAAGTTTTCTAATTTTAAATGACTTTGACGTTTTGATTGAGTTGTGTAGGTACTTCACTTTATTGAAAGGAAGTGGTTATCGATTTAATTATTTGAATTCCAGAGACGGGTGAAATGATTGTAATCATGTCAGTTGTGCCAATCAACAAATCACTACAAAATTCACACGAGAGATTTTAAAATATACTCCAACTAACTTTTGAAGAAAATCTACCAGAGTTCAATCCTAATGGGGATGTTGATACCACCAGTCTTTTGACTTTCTTTTATAAAATGTCAAAACGATTCCAAACTATGAAGTTTCTATGGAAAAGAACATCGATGACGTCAATTTTCTTATAATAAAATAATAATAATAAATAATAAATGCCTTGGACAAACACACCAATTGCCTAGCCCCAAACTAAGCTCGAAGCTTGTACAATGGAAGCTAGGGAACGGATAGACATACTTAAATACTTTTATAAACATCCATGACTCGAGTACAAATGCCGATGTTCATCACACAAACATTTGCCCCTAGCGGGATTCGAACTCTTATAGTCAACTGAATAATTAACAATATTTAAATTCTAAACATACCTACATGTAAACGAAAGCAAACCAATACATTAGATACTAGAAAGCGTCTTCTTTTTGTAGAAGTGTAGTGAAATCAATAGTGGTGTGTCAACATCACTTTTGATTTCACAACATGATGATGATGATGACGATGGTGATGTTGATGATGATAAAAATAATGATGATGATGTTGATGACGACGAAGGTGGTGAGGATGATGATTTAATGTAAGGCGGGCGGTTGCCAGTGGTGTCGTGGCCGTCCATGGATCTCAGAGTCCCACGGCACAACATTTGGCAGAGGGGGGTATCGCGGCGGTGGTGGTGATAATGATGATGATGATGATAGTACTCACAAGGGGGTGTTGCTTGAGCAGGCGCGCATGCGTGATGGAGCGGCGCGTGCGCGCGTGCGGCAGCCCGCGGTGCGCGAAGTGCCACTCTGTGTCCGAGCCGAGCAGCTGGGGACAAACAGACAAACATATTAATTATTATAAATAAAGTATAGTATCAGCCTATTAATGTCCCACTGCAGGGCAAATACCTCCATCATTTGAAATCATGTATTCGTAACAAAAATTGTTTTTGGCTTAATCACCACGCTTGCCAAATGCGGCTTGGTGATCACAAACCCGAGCTGTTTTCGAAAAATCAACATAAGTTTTTCCCGTCCCAGGAGTCGAACCCAGGACCTCGAAACCATGGCCCGATACTTAAACTACTAGACCATCGAGGCGTTCAATACAATATAAATAAATAAATCTTAATCTTAACATAGTATAAAACAAAACTACGCAACGGATCTTGATGCGGTCTTCTTAAATAAATAGATATATTTCAGGGGCAAGTGTAAAATTATTTACGATTCTTACAATCTCCATCATACCGGTCAGTTCGATGTAAAAAGAAATATTCCACCCAAAAACGATTGTTTAAAAACTGTTGCTTCAAACTTATTTGTTTTCTTTGTTCTGTTGAAATAAAACATTTCGCTGTTTACAATCTCGTAATAAATACGCCCATGTTGAATTGTATTGTCAGTAACCTAATAACGGAAAATTGCCTGTTATGGAAATCTTTCCATTACGAGTGAATGATAAACAGTAAACAATCTGAAAAAAGTTTTTCTGTTACATTTACTATTTTACCATTTAAGCAAAATTTTAAATATCTTTGCTGTTTGTCATTAAAGAGTCCTACAATAATAATTGCTCTCATTCATCTATTAAACAATAGTTTTTCCCGCGGCTTTGCACAGGTTATGAAGATTTCTGCTTTATCCCATGGGAGCATTAAATGGGGACAAAAAGTATCCTATCAGTAGTTTCAGAGTGATTGACGGGCAAAAATCAAACCAAACAAACTTTCAATCATATAATATAAGTGTGTGGTACATATGATTCTTGAACTAAAACATGTTTTTTCATTATAAGAGTAAGAGATTGAAAAAAAACGAGAAAAACAATCCTGCCAATAAGCGCAAAGCAACTCTTATTCCTTTTTTTTGCATGTAGATGTTCCAAGTAGTGAGTAGTTTTAAACTTGGTAAAAGTACCTACTAAGTTCAAAAATAAATAGCCAACTTCAAGCTTGAAGACATTTTAATTTAAAAACTTATAGGGGATGTACCGAGCTGGAACAAATAAGTCTGAAAGTTTACGTTCTGTGTCACAAAACTATCGGCATAAGAGTTTTAAGATACGAAAGTTGGTGGCTTACAACTTTTTCATTATAAGTAAAGTGCTGCAGTAAAAGTAGAATCCCCATAACTGAGCTCTGGCGACTTTACTCACCAGCAAAAACATAGCCCAACAGTTACGAAGTGCTAATTCACTGTGGTCTTCTGTAAGGTGGGAGGGAGGTATTTCTCCAGACGAACGGCTCATTCGAGTGGAAGTTCTACTAAGCTCTACCACTTTTAGTTACATATCAGTCACTGCATGGCAAAGGCTTCCAACATTTGAAATCATGTTTTCGTTACATAGATGGGTTTTGGCTTATCACCACAACTGACAAGTGTGGATTGGTGGTCACAAATTCGGACTGTGCTCGAGAATATCGGCACAAATTTCCTTGAACCTGGAATCGAAAATAGGACGTCAAAACAACGGCACGACAATCAAACCACGGACTACCGAGGCGTCTAAAATTAGTAGCAAGGATTTATTTAAAACTAGCTTTCTTCAAGTGCCTTCGTTCGCGTGGACAACACTATATGTTTTATGAAGATAAAAAGTATCCATGTCCTTTTCTTATGTCAACATTGTGTAACATGTCATCCCTTACGACGACCTGCCATCAGTTCTTGTTTGACGTCTTAAGGGAAGACATTATCTTTATAATCTTAATATAGACAACCATTACATTACCAGTGGACACTGTGTTTAGAACATACAAGGCGGAAAAACGCGACCTGTTATACGGGTTTTCTTTGGAATCTTTTTAAAAAAGGAATATAACAATAAACTATTAATTTGAACTGGCGGCCGTCACGGAGTCGAGATGTGGACTGACTAACTTTAATGTATGAAATCGCTATTGCGCTATGAAATCCTATCCATCTATCCAGGGATGTAACAGATCGAAGTTCAACGTGATACACACACCTGTTGCACAATGTGTTTTAAATGGGAGATGACACACCATGTCGAAATTATGTTGCGTAATTTTGTACAAAAAAATAATTTCAGCCGAACTTCGACTGCGTCATTACAACCTGGTGCGTTTCTATACTTAAATTAGCAGCCTATTAATGTCCCATTGCAGGGCAAAGGCCTCCATTATTTAAAATCATGTTTTAGTTATAAAGATGGGTTTTGACTTAATCACCACGCTTGCCAAATGCGGATTTGTGATCACAAACCCGGGCCGTGTTCGGAAAAACCGTCACAAAGATGCCCAACCTGGTAATCAAACCCAGGACCTCAAAACTACGACCCGGTACTTTACCTTAAGACCTTCGCGGCGTTTATATGTAGTTAGGATAAAGTGAAATATCTCCCTGTTTCGTCTTTGAACTTTAGCAACATTCACATACCACGTGACATTTCCACTCTTATCTGAGAACCATTCAACTGTGAACAAGCGCAAACTAGGCCCTTCTGAGCGACTCGGCACGGCTTTGTCTCTACTTAGTCTACATTTTGACACAATTCGAGTCGCAACTTGTGAAACAGAGTCTAAAACACCTACCCAAACCAAGCCGTGCTTTTGTAACAACAATTAGAATTTAGATGATACCTTTAAGTCTGTACATTTAGATCACATCGATCGCTTATAAATAGATTATTTATTTATTTGCATGCCTTTATAATCAAGCTAAATATGAAAATTTTAAATTCTCTTAATACACTGCCTTATTGTAATAAATTGAAAAGACTTTTCATTTACTGATTTCTGCACTATTTGTGCTGTGACTAATTTATTTTTCCTGACGAACTGGTAAAATGCATAATTACCCAAGTTGCTTTTCCTTTTACATACTTCATCAAATCCGTGAAGTTATCAATAAGTCAGAATAAATAAAAACGAGCACTGAATTTTCGACTGTATTTGCAGGTATACTAAAGTTTATTCAGCTTGAGACATAATTACTGGCACAATGAAATGGATTACGTATCCATTCTGAATCGTGATCCTGCGTTAATGTGTTCCAGTAATCGGATACTAGCGCGGCATTTGCAATTCAAATAAATAATGTTATTATATCGCGCCCTGAAATGCCTGGGCCATGTTAATGAGACGGGTAACTCGCGACTAATTCAGCAGTAATTGGCACAAATTGGAGGTAATATATTATAATATTGGAGGTATAAGTAAAGAAACACACCTGGCTGAAAATGCGCTACTGAAATTCGGCGGCAATGCATTTTCTATATAATATTATGCAACGTAATTTCGGCATGGTGAGTCATTCTGCTTTAAAATACATTTTGTGGCTTTTAATCCCGCCGAACTTTGGTCGCGTGTTTTCACCCTGGTGTATTGCCATACGTATACGCACCTCGGCAGGAAATTAAGGATTATTCTTGGCGTCAACTAAAATATGTTTTTCAAGTAAACGAAGGTCACCTGATGGTTATCATTCTTGCCATTACCGATAAAGCTGATTGAATATGGTTCAAAAAAAATGTGTGGACGACGTGATGCAATCAAAAGACGTGATGAAATATGAAAAATATTTATTGCGGATGTTTAAACAAAAAAACGATCCTAATGGCCGACCGACACACGAAATTGTTTAGTAATCTACCAACAAATTAGAAATTATTTTACCATTCAACTCCAATCCAATTTCCTGACGAAGTACAAATTCAAAACGAGAAATAATTATCCTAAATTCAAGCAGAACATTTTTTCAGGCCTAAATTGGATTTGTTTGATTACATAAATAAATAAACGTGATCATCAAATTACTTTAATTGAAGATTTCCAAAGCTAAGCGTGAAATGAGCGAATGCTATAATCAATTCAACCGTCTCTATAAATCAATCTAATCAATCAATCCTGTTACCAACAAATCTCTTCGTTTACTCGAATAGTATCGCTAATAATTAATACACCACTAAACGTAACACTAAAATTATAAATATAAAAGTTTGTGTGTTTGGATGTTGTCTGTCAAACACGCTGAAACTACTGAACGGATTTAGATGAAATTTGGTATACAGGCAGATATGGGCTAACTTAGGTGATAGCATATATTTATATCCCGATTAAATTATTCATAAGATAAAACAGGAATCTTGATAAATCTACGCGAGCAAAGCTGCGGATAAACTCTAGTGATATTGATTTAGTAGACGTCTCTGTCAGCAATATTATTACTAACTAGTTTCATAGTTTATGTCAGAATGGTATCAATTTGAACACTTAAGCGTTAAGACAAGCTTTAATATTTCAGCTATGTCAATTACTAAGAAAATTGTTATCATAACTGGATCTTTGTTCACTCCCTGAGCGAATTAACCACTCACAGAAACCGTCTAAGCATTAAATTGATCTCAGAGACATTAGTTAAGCATTCTCCAGAGTATTTAAGTGTCTTAGGTGAGTAGTTTTAATCGAAGTTTAATCTCTGAGGGTAGTGACATCTTCACGTGTTTATACTGTAATAAGAAAGATTATATTGACTTCAATGCCTCTGCAGAAAAGTAATTCAAGAAATCATTACCTATAATCGGGTTAAAGCAACCTTGTGATCGATTTTGATTTTAGGGATTTTGCATTTAGTGAACAAACTTTTAACTATTTGTACCTAACAAAGAACTAAAAATGATTTAATTACCCCCAGAATTAAAATCTTAAATTAGTAAAATTTAATTACTCGGTATTTTCAAAATACGATTAATTGGTTTTCTATAAACAAGTTAAGCAAAATATTGACTGTGCAAAAACCTATTTATTCCTTCGCAGAAATAAAGAAAAACAGAATTTTACTTATTTCTTTTTACCATTTTGTTAAATGCGATTATTTCGAGCTCTGGCTCTGTATTTATTGTATAACTACAAGTAGATAGTCACTGTTTGATTTCAATACAATTCAGTAAACTCATAGAATATAACGAGGGTTAGGCACGGCGATATTCGTATTGATCGAGCAAATAATGATTTAAGCAATTAGTGTTCATGTTCAAACATTTGATATTGAGCTCACATTTGGATGAGTTCGTGTCAAGGGATTACTTTGGAATTAATTTGAACTGTATTCAAATATCAATAAAGGTTAACACAGCTTAAAATAAATATATGAAGATGCAATGTGCAGGCTTCGGGAGTTAAATAAAAGGAATGTTTCTTGCGCAACGTCCGTATAATGACTGTCTCTTAGTTACCTTATGCAGGCTATTATATAGGGAGGTGTGACATACACTACAAAGACTATCGTTAAAGTATTGCTTACACGCGCGGATATTTGTAGTTACTTCCTATTTGGTTATTCAGGAATCAAATAAATAAACTACCATAGTAGAGTAGTAACTATAGAGCTGTGCTTAAAAACCTTGATTGTCGTGGCTTCCAATCTCGCGGGGTTTTGGTTTTCTCAGATTGGTTAAAACATCACCTGATTGTCCGATAAGAGTGATGATTCCGTGCTTCAAAAGGTTCCGTAGGTCCCGACTATGTTTGAAATGATCTGGTCTCCCTTGTAAGTGTTACGGAGGTCAGACAACAGTCGCTCCATTGTAATGACGAGTTGGTCAAATTAGAATAATAGTTGAGCAATGCTGGGCTTCTAGGCGATGGCTGAGGATGCGATTGGGATTTGAATAGGCGCTAAAATTATCATGAGGAGTATCATAACACATCAGAAAACAACAATACTCCACTTAGGTACCTTTATATTTGCATGATTCGGTACCATACAAATATTTTTACTTTAGTTAAATGAAAACAAGATATAACCGCTTGAAGTCACACCATATACGGTATTTAACACTTAATACATAACAGAGCACTAAGCAACAACAACGCATTGCAGTTAAAGTAACAGCCACTTGGACTTTACCGCCCGGCAATAAAGTCTGTTTTCATTTGCGCCTATGCGAGGCGTAAAGGCTTGTGCGCCTAATAAATCCAGGGGAATTACAGTACGAGCCATTTACGTGAGTTTATATCGGGTATAAGGAAGTGGTGAAGGCAGTCGGTGCTTGGTTAGGGCTGCCATTCATACGAAATTTAATAAATCTATACTAATATATAAAGCTGAAGAGTTTGTTTGTTTGTTTGTTTGAACGCGCTAATGTCAGGAACTACTGGTCCGATTTGAAAAAAATATTCTTGTTTTGGATAGTCTATTTGACGAGGAAGGCTTAGGCTATTGGAAATCGGAATCCACGCGGACGGAGTCGCGGGTGCCCGCTAGTAAATATAATAAATGATATCACCCTCACATACATTGATCTGACTCCGTGTTAAGTAGGTAGGGCACATGTATAACGGATATCAGAATCAACATTGATATTACAAATACACTAAAAAAGATACATATAACACACAGACGTATAAAGAGTTTTCCGGGAAATTTTCAGATCATCTCATGACAACCCTGTATTTGGCCGAAGCCGGCATTGACTGACTCGTATTGCGTTTTATTATAATCTGTTTAAGGATCAAATTTGCTTTGAAACGGCATTGCCTTTCATACGAACGTTATTCGAATTTTAATGTGGTAGCACATTTTGAAGGCCTTTGGTGGAAAGCCAAAATATTGAAATTTTCCAATATTATAGCAAAAAACATACCATTGCATTGATTCTATTATAGTCTTCTTGAGAAGTCTTGGTCATTAATCAATAAATTTAAAAAGAAATCGAATAAAACTAACAGCAGGCGAATACCTAATTTGTGTCAGCAGAGCCGTGTTTGAAATACCCAAGTTACAGCATAATTTAGTTATCAACTCAAAATCTATTTAATGAAATCAATTTATGCTGGGTCTTGTTAAATCGATTCGAATCGGATTAACGAGGGCAGGGGTATGTTTGCGATCAAATTAATAATTTCATTTGTAAACGTTCAAAAGTGTAGATATGTACAGAAGTATGTCAACAATAGTTAGGGCACTCTTTGACTCTCTTGGGGAACTTGACATTGACATTTGACATAAAAATCGATATCGATGGCAGTAAAAAGCACTACGATACGATTAACCGAAGAAGACGAAAAATTTACTCTTATACATACTTAGACTCGGAATATTCTATTGTACGTGAAGTCTGTGTAATGATTGCCGAACCTAAAAGTATAGAAACACACTAAATGAAAAAAAAACGCGACCGAATTTCGGCGTAACCAAGCCTGCAATGTATTTTAAATGGAAAATGACACACCATGCCAAAATTAATAATTAATTATTTTTTATAGAAAATGCATTGCTACCGAGTTTCGGTCGCGTTTTTTCTACCTAGTGTCTTCGCAAAAGAACCCAAAATGCCTTCTGCGGATTGGTCAACAAATGTATGTCAATTTTAGTACTTATTATACTCACACGTGTTTGCCTCATCTTGCGAGATTATTCAATATATTTGAATCTACTTTATATTCTCACTGAGTTTTCGTTTAATGTTACTGCAGTAGCTACAAGCTACGAACCGCTACAGTCTGTATAGTGCTACGGTGCTACGAATAGCACTGCTGTAATCGTAGTATCAATCGTAGACGCTAAAATTGTTTTCATAACATTCTTGGTATACAGGAAGGGTAAAGGCTGAATTAGGCGACAAGATACTTTTCGTGCCGATTAAATGCTCAAAAGGATAAAACAGGAATCTTGATAATCGTCAATCACGCCGAAAGGACTTAACTGGTTTTGATGTCTTAATTCCACCTAGGCAAAGATGCGGGTAAAAGCTAGTAAGAACGAATACTGGTGCTTGTATACAATCCCCGGTAACTTAAAAGTTTCGGTAACCGATCAGAATATGTTAACACCCTCCCGAAATTTGTGTAGGTTACTTGTTCTTTGGTAACTTGGTAACTTATTTACTGTTTATGATAACGAACCTTTGCTTATGTATTTCTGTGAATACTTAAGATACGTGTGGGGTGAAACTTGTAATAGTAAAAATAAGGTTCTCACTATACCTACCTATATCTTAAGTTAAGAAACACACTAAGCGAAAAGAACGCGGCCAAAGTTCGGCCGAAGTTCATTTTCTATACAATATTTCTATACAACTTTGGTCGCATTTTTTTGGCTTAGTGTGTTTCTATACTAAAAACCAAAATTGCCTTTTTATAATCAACTCGTATTAAAGTAATTGGTATTCATTATAGTTGTTTACGTTAAAATTAAATAACTTAATTTGGAAAGCTGGCGATTCATAATTTAACAAACTTCTCATTTAATCAATAAATGTTATAAAATGAATTTAAAAGTTTCTCAAAGTCATAATTCTAATACAATTGCTGTCCACGACAATAACTGTTTTGCTAAATTATATTAACAAGTACAAAGAAAGTTTTCTCCAGAGACAAAAGGTTCTCAAAGAAGGTTTGTGCCTTACGATATTACTGGCAACATGCCGTCTTTTCAATTCATAAGAAAAGTAAATTAAAAGTCCACAAATTCCTAACACTGGTCACAAAATCTTAATATGCTGCAGGATGGCTGCAGGCTAAAATGAGTTAGGTACTCTCCAAGTATAAAATATACGGTTGAAATAAAACGATACGCAACAGATAATTGCATATTAATTCGAAGACTTTCCTTGTTAGTTCTATTAACTTTGTAATTGTTATTACAAGTATAATAAATGTTTGAAGTTCGAAATACAAACATTAGTAACTTTTAATTAATAAAATTATTTGTTACTATTTAATGAATTTTTAATCTACGAGTATTTCGCAAGTCATTTCTTTCATTTTGCTTTTAAAGGTTGGATCAATTAAAGATTTAAAACACTTTGTATATTTTTATTTAGATCGCATCTGTAGTGCGATAGTTATATTTTTATCAAATAACCGAAATTCTTTTGCCATCACAAGATTCTGTCATGTAATCCACGGGGAAATTATGAGACACAATATTACACAAATATTTTACTACTTAATATTCACGAATAACGATATTTATATTTTCTTTATAACAACACAATATTCCCTCAAAATAAACTGTGTCTACGCAAATGGGCCATTCTTACAGCGATATCACTCTGAGTATATTCAAATCCCACTAATACAATACTATCCTGAATTTCCACAAGTACCTTTATATTGCACGTAAAGATAAAATAAATTAGACAAATGCTTTACCTACATTACATTACAGGAAACCTCACTTTCATATTTCATTGCCTACCTTAATAAACTTCAGGCATTTTATTATCCCAGGCTTTTAAAGGTGGGTGAGCTTAGAATTTATTTTATTAAAAACAAAAGGAGGAATGTTTTTGGGCAATTTAACACGAAGGCTTTGCTGTAACAACAATAAGAGTAATCGAAGATTGTTATCTTACGGATATATAACAAATGAAAGTTTGTTTGTTTGAATATTTGTCCGTCAATAGCAGTAAAACTACTGAACGGATTTGATGAAATTGGGTTTACAGGCAGGGTAAGATACTTTTTATGCCGATTAAATGTTCCCACGATAAAAAAGGTATCTTGCTAACGCGGGCAAAGCCGCGGGTATCTCCTATACTAAATATATTCAAGTGGTTCATTTATTATCTGCATAATGAGAAGCTTAGTTATTAGAAGGGACGAGACGCGCTCTGAATAATAGTCCGTAAGTACATATTGAAATGCCAAGGTCTATCGGAGTATACCAGGCGATGTTCTATTGTGTAGGAGCTTAGAACGACTTATTATAATCGGTGTAGGCATTCAAGTTGAGTCTAAGTCATCACAACTTGAATTACATAACTTAAGTCTGATTACTTTAGTATTAACAACAATACTTTAACGATAGAAGTAAACAAAGTTTGTTAAACTAATGTACATAAACGTATAAATATCATACCCATCTTCCATAAGTAAGACCTTTCTCATAAAAGCAAAAACGGGACGAGGCAAATGAAATAAGAATGTCCATTTTCGTCCCAAAGAGAATTAATATGACGTGATATTAGACATAAACAAAGTCACAGATCCTCCTTCTTATAAGAGGACATTTATAATGCTGTTTTTCAAGATACGAAATAAACATTAGGTTTCCGATTAATCCGAAAAATCTGACGATTTTTTGCCCAACTTAAAATTGAACCTGAAGTCTTAGGATATATAGGTGCTTTAGCTATTATATCAATCAACAGCTTTATTTTTATAGATTATAGCATAACACAATGCTATGAAAAGCATTATATACAATTCCATTTTTTGCTGTAATTATATTTTCTCTAAACAAACAATATTTATCTGACTTACATGATATGAGAGCTTTATGTGGTAAATATGTAAATAAAATATTTCTCCCCCACTATTAGCTCATTGAGGCACAAGACGTTGTTTGCCTAATGCCTATATAAATAAGTAATTACTCAAGTTATTTCAAATATACAAATTTACTAAAGCCAAAACTCGTACTTTGAATGCAACGCGACTTGCAATTTACAACATGAAAGTAAATCAGCCAACAGTTTATTAACGAACCAACTTAATTGCGAACGAGTTCGTTTATTTCTCAATCTCTTCGGAGTAACTTGATAAACCTCTTTAAGAGCATCGTGGGACAAAGTTTATCTACTGAGGTTACCAAAAGAGCGCTTGCCCGGATTGCAAGAGGCGCCGCGTTCAATTCCCGCCTGAGCCATCTAAGATCAGATGAATTTTTCTTTGCATATAATTTTAAAACATACTATAGGTCTATAGGTCGGTTTCTCTTCGATAGGAGCCATCCTATTACCTATCCCTATAGAGTATAAACCATCCTGTATAGTAGTAATAGAACGTTTTTTTTGGTATCCTTAAATTTTGATGTGAGAACCCATCAGGTGAGAATTCATCAGGTGATGATACTCGTAGTTGCTCAAAAAAACTCGTAAAATATGGTTTTGCAGCTTTATAGCACCCTGCTTACTAGAAAATCCAAGGAGCGCCAATTATATCTAAACATACGTATTATACGTCGCGATCAGTCTAGAATAAAGTATCGAGTCACTTTTCAATTTGTGCACAATCAATAAAGGTGTTGGTCTAGTGGTCAGGGACACTGGCTACAAACCCAAGGGTCGCGGGTTCGACTCCCACTAGGGGCAAATGTTTGTGTGATGAACATCGGTATTTGTACTCAAGTAATGGATGTTTATGCTCCCTAGCTTCCATAGTTCAATCTTCGAGCTTAGATGGGGGTTAGGCCATTGGTGTGTTAGTCCAGGGAATTTATTCATTTTTTTTTGTATAATCCACTGAAATGATATTCAATTCAAGCCTGAAGTGGAAATAACGCTATTTAATTGGCTGCGGACAACGCAATACGTCAGCAGATTGGATCGACACGGCGCCGGGTAATTGAATCCTCCCTTCGTAAAGCGATCTCTCTTATCTGACCGTAATGAAAGTTAACGATTCAACAAGGTATGGTGAGGTTGTAACATTAAACTGCTTGTTTAATTTCAACTTGATATTCAGAGCAGTAACATACTTCAATCTTCTGTTGACCGTTGTACTTAAGTAAAAATTAGGTCTACTGCAAGATATAGCAGAAATTATCATATAGCAAAAGACAATAATAGGCACTATTCTATAATGTTGTTATTTGATTTACACGTTATACTCTTATTAATGCAGCCAATCTCAGAAAATACGGTAGAATGACATTCGTTTTCATTCAATTAATAATAGAATGTCATCTTGCAATCAGTTTTAATGACATGTTTAATTCTATTTATAAACATTGTTTCTCTAAAATATATCTGTGTGTATTGGAGTATGTCTAGATAATAAGATAATACGTGGGTAATATAATTTCTGTATTAAAACATATTTTTTTAAATGAAAAATACAAAATAAAGGCTTAATCTTTCCTCAATTTTCCTATAATAAACCATAATGTACGACCCACAGGCACAGGTGCAATCTTTATTGCATTTTTCCTTGGGACAGTAGAACGGGAATCAAGCTTGTCGTAATAAAATCTGCCAAGGATCAACGGCTTTACGTGCGGGTAAAACATCGGGGCAATATGTTAGAAATGTGCAATAAAACATATTTTAAGTCAACATACAAGTTATATAAACCTTAGCTGTCTACCCGTATAATATCAAGCAATTTTCTGACATGGGAAGCAGTAACTATTCAGCCCGCTTGCGACCACGGCAGCCGAAACGTCAAGCAGTAGGTAGTTTACATTTACTACATAATTACTAAATAAATGTATACTAAATGTATACTAAATTTCTCAGATTAATTATGTAATGTATGTGTATATTAATTTGTTAATATCGCGTTAAATAACATCACTGTAATAATGCAACGTGAAAGTCTTAGGTTCTAAACTCATTTAAGTAAGTTACTATATCTTCTACAAGAGGAAGTTAGAAAAGTCTTACGCCATTTCAATCATGCCTCTTTGTTAAAAAAAAACCAGCCCAAAAACGAAAACATATACATCCTTGATTTAATATTAACTGAATCAGTAATGTGATCTGGGTATTTCAGGAAGGATACTGCAAGTAATATTGTGTTACAAATAGCTTCGAAATTGGTTAGCGGAAATAGGTCAGCCTAAAATAACTACTGATCGCATTTCACCCGATCAAGGCCTCACCACATATTAACATCACGCATCGTAGTACATATAAGTCGTGTATGCAATATACTGATCTTAAAATAACACTATATATTTCCTTACTGAAAAATAAATTGCAAGCCGAGGCAAAATATGTTTTGGTAATTCAGTGGTATGCAATATGTGTTTAACGAAAGAAAATTGACATGCTGTATAAATGACAATTTCGCCAATCAAAATGATGTATAAATGTATATGTCTATGAAAACTTACAATAGAAAACAAACAACGTACGTACGATATGTAAACCTATTTTTGTAGAAACAAATTCCTATAACACCGCGATAAGTGTTTTTTACGTTTTATATGGACGTTACGTTTAAGTGTTTTCTATATTTAATTCACTCAATTAAATGTATTTAAAACTTTGAAAATGATAATGTTTGTGTATCACACTGACTCTCACACGGCAACTTTACTAACTTTACGCTGTCAACAGAAAGCGTCGTGGGTGCACGGAGCAATTTGAAATGGGATAGGTTAGGGATGATTGCCACAGCTATGTTGTTGTCGAGGTAATTACTTGTTGGCTTTACTTGTTATTGAACTGGGCTGTAGACAGCGAATGTATAATTCGCTGTCTACAGCCCAGCCCAGTCCAGCCCGCACTTACTTACTGAGGTACTTGCTGAGAGTTTAAAGATACTCATGTGTTCTTTCAATTTGAAAGTTTTTAAAATATCCACGAACCGACAAAAATGGTGATCGGCGAAGGGATCATCGCCTATAAAATACGAAACAGGCATCTACCAAACATGGTCCTTCGAGCCAGACATGAACCAGCAACCAATGGATTACATGCAAAAGTCGCTGTGGGTGCACGGATCAATTTGAAATGGGATAGGTTAGGGATGATTGCCACAACTGTGTTGTTGTCTCGTAATTGCTTTACTTGTTATTGAGCTGGGCTGTGGACGGATGCATACTTAATGGGAATCTCATGTAGACATCCTTTTGTTTACGTCACTTACTTAGTAGAAAAAGATATAAGTAGTTTCTGTTAAAATCGTTAGGGTCGTCCTGATCAAAACATGTTTGTTAATATTGTTTCAAGGAGTTGGGAGTTGACATTGAACCTTGTAACATAATATTATAGATTCACATCCTCACCAGAATTAATAAGTATGAATATTTTCTAGTTTTTAAGAGTTTCATTCCAGATGGAAATTTTAAAGTCAGACTTACAGTTGATATTCCCAATAGGTTCTAGGTATCCACATCTACATTTTTTACCAGCACCAAAAGAAAATAAGCTTCTCCAACCTTTTTCGGTTAAAACATTTTTGGTCGAAAATTCGCCCCATACTATGTTTTTCTACACAGCTTTCTGTAGCCTACATAATTATATTTCGCAGTCACCATTTCATAATTTCATACCAACAAGATATATTTAGACATTAATTATAGACCTACCACACGGCGTTTAACATTGAGTCGCAAACTCAATTGAGGCAATCCGCTTTGAGCACCCGCAAGTTGATCACCTGACCCAGAACTCTTCAAACACCTATTCTTATTCTAAACACTAGCGGCCGGGCGGCCGCCCTCGACTCCATTCAAAAAATCGACGCGTATTCAAAAAATATCAAAAAGGTGCTGAAAGTGGAGATAAATGTATGTGATGTTGTGAAATATTTTTTTATTTAAAGTGGACTAGGCCAGAACCCGCCAGACACGAGAATCAGTCCGTCCCACAACACGGGTGAGAAGAAAACCGCAGGGTTTTAGTTGGAAGTGGGACAAAGTCCCGAGCCCAACACACTGCTGCAGGTCTAGCTAGCCCGCTGTTACATTGCAGTCGTTTCGTTGCAAGAAAAAAGGGTGCTCAAAGTGGACCACACTCAATTCGCTAAAGGCATCCGGTTCATTCAATTGAGGACATTGACGGCGGCAATTTCCTGTAGCACACATCCTGCTTGGAAGCTTGGAACTAACCTCTGGCCTTATTAAGTTGGGGTAATGTTTCCAGCTCCCTTATTACTCGTATAGACTTTTTTGGAATAAGTGTGATGGTCAAAATGTTGGCTATTTTGGAGAAAAATTAGGACATAAAATTGTGCCTGCTGACATGGCAATAGTGGTTTTTTGAACTTTTTTCCATACCATCATGCTTAGTTGAGAGATTTTGATGACACAACATACAAAAAAACTCTTTGGTGCAAGTATTTTCCATGTTGCTTTGATGCTATAATACCTCAAAAGTTTCTCTCTCCACAAACTCAAAATAAACCCAGACCAAATAATTATTCTAAGACAAACGACTTTACCATTCCTGGCAAGTTCAACGTCTTGTCAACGTTAACTCTGGAGAAGTTATCGCAAAAACAAACGAAAATCGTAATTAAACAGCGAGCAAACTGTCACGCCCAATTTGTGCAGCAAATGGGGGGATAATAAATGGAGGCGGCGCCCGCGAATTATGCAAAGCAAGGGACGGCTAATCCCAAGGACTTCTAATGATAATCACAGGGCGTGTTTGGCAGATTTGAAATGGGAATAATCTGTGATATGACGAGTGTTTTCGGTTACATTTGTGTCCAAAACATCTCCTAGATTTCTTGGTCTTTTCAGTCTGAGATTGAAATGTATGACCTTAAAGACATCATAATTAATTACCATGTTGTAAAACATGGGACTGTCGGTCTTTATTCATTGTTACGCCAGATGAATTACTTCTTGACAACCAAACTATTTGTTTTACCAATCAAGAGAATACCAGACTTGAATATTTACAAAAAATAAATGTTGGGAGTCGAAATCACTTACGTAAATTCGATTCTAGATCCTAGTTTTGAAAAACCACCAGAAAATTGTTCCAAAGACACTGAAATCTCAGTTATTCAGAGTATTATCAGTTATTCCCTACAAAGAAAGTACTATGTAAATAACAAGCGAAACAAAAGTTCCTAGTTTGTTCGCTTGCACTCATCACGTCATAAAAACCATTTACTATCAAAGTTGGGCGTAATCACATGTCTGACGTTACCGCGTATCTAGTAATTGGCAGCTATAAAAGAATACATAAAGTGTCGTAATAAGAGTCTAATCAAATTAACTACACTAGATGATAGGCTTTGGAAAGGTCAGTTTTGACGTAGTTTGCACTCAAGTTACCAATGCGGATACCCGAGACCAGTGTTTTCAGGGAAATAGTTTTTCTCACCACAATAATTTGGTGTAATTATCGCATATAAAAAAGATTTATTGTTCAGTATCCCACTCATATTGTTAACTTTTGTTTGATTAGAGATCACTAAACGGGATGACATTATATTTATAAACAATAATTAATTAGACATCCATCAATCACACAGCACTACTTTTCCTTGCTAATCTTGTATTATGGAAGTTTTAACTAACTACCTGCAGACGGACTAAATTATCATTACTTATTTTACCTTAATTCAAGAAATACAAAGTTCCTCAACGAAAGGTGGGCAGGAAGTGTCTGTCAACTAAATTATTCACAAAAATAATTACGAAAGGATCAGATAAGTAGGTACGTGTCTATACCTTAGACCTTTTACTTACAGATAATTTACCACTATAGAAAATCAAAAAGCCCTCTTTAATCACCGAAAATTAATAGCTCGAGCATCTCAATTTCAGCGTCAATTAAGCCTTTTCACTGGCAGACATTTGTATAAAGCAAATAAGTTTGGAAATATAATGAGAAAATAAATATAAATATGAAAGGCAATAAAGAATTTATCGAGTGAATCGCGTAAAACAACCAAAAAAATTTTCAACCAGAATTTTATTTACATTTAGCGAAGTTTTACGTGATTAGTGAATATTATTCCCTATAAACACATGAACTTTTGTACATCAAGTAACGCTCATCCATGTCTTTGAAAAGAAACAACTTTTTAAATATTGTGTAAAATAATTAAATAATAAAAAGATACTACTAATACAATTAAAAATATATGTTATATTTCTAAATTTAATGAACGAAATAAACTGAGTTTGGTTTCGGAAGTTAATTATGTTAAAATCTCTTAAAATTATCACCGTACTACCTAGAACACCCATTTGTCAACATTAATTAGCCACCCTAATACCTACACTTGACAAATTTAATGTAATCTTAAGCTACGCAAATTGTTAGTGAAAATTCAGTTCATTTTACTACGAGTAATTTTAAGCAGAGGGCAAGTGACAACCAACCCGCAAGAGGAATGTTTAACATGACCTAACAGCGATATCCACTCATTGAAATATATACTTTACCTACTAATAATATAATCTATAGAATAGAAATGTAATAAAGCTGACAGGTTTGTTCGTTTGAACGCGCTATCCTCAGGAACTACTGGTTCGAAATGAAAGAATATTTCATGTGTAGGTTATAGTGTAACACTATGTTTGCGGAAATCAAATTCCACGCGGACGGAGTCGCTGGTGGCCGTTAGTTAGTTATTTAGTAATAAACTTTATCTTTTAATCGCGCACATAAGTTAAATAATGTCAGAATTTCTATATCAGTAACGTTCAATTTCATTACAAATCAATAATGTCATTACCTTCTGTCCGAATCAACGTTCTGTAGAACCTTCATTTTGTAGCAGGAAAATTGTGGTTCCTTCAATAAAGATAAAATGAATTGTGCCCTCCCAACCTAATCAGACAATTTTCAGATGTAATAATCGAAAAGGTCACGCCGTCGTTACCAAAAATCAGACAACGAAGTTATCAATTTGAATTCTATGACAAAGTTTATATTTCTATGAGTGGGTAGGTAGGTAAGTTTATATAGTGCTTGAATTGAAAACTAACCAAAGTTGTAGTACAAGTTGGAGAAACATTTATCAAATTATTTTTAAGCGAGGTAGAGCTTTGTAGAATTTCCACTCGCATGAGCCGCTCTTCTGGTACCTCCATCTTATTGAAGACCGCAGTGAAGTAGCACTTCGTAACTGTTGTGCTATGTTTCCGCTGGTGAGTAAGGTCCCCCGGAGTTTAGTTGGGGAGGGTATGTCGTGGTGTTTATTTGATGTAAAGAGATCACCGTTACACATAAAAACATTTACGACCAGGGCACAATCAGTACGCACCCGCCGTCAGGGTGCAGATCCCGATCTACTCACTCAAATAATATTTCGCTTTATGTTGGATTTTCAAGTTTGGTGAGGACATAGGAGACTGAGTCACCTGATTGTCCGATAAGAATGATGATTCCGTGCTTCGGAAGGCACGTTAAGCCGTTTGTCCGGACTATGATCCAAATTGTCTGGTTTCACTTGTAAGGGTTACGGAGGTAAGATGACAGTCGCTCCATTGTAATTACCCGACTTGTCAATTCATGTCATAGTCGCATCGTGCCCTGAGCTCCGAGGCAATGGCCAAGGATGCAACCAGGGGAGGCGCCAGAATAATGATGATAATGTACGTATGACGTTAATCTCAAAAGCTTTTAAAGCATTTTCTGAGGAACTTACTACGTAATGCTGAATGCGGATGCGTCAGAATTGCGTCACGCCGGAGTGCGCTATCTCGCGAGCTTATAGCCATAAATAATAATACCTTTATCAGTCCACGTATCGCGATTTTGTATTACTTTTATCGCGGATCATGAAATCTGCTATGGTTTTTAAGAATGACGCAAGTGTAAATGAAAGGATGAAAGCCATTATTCTGTGGTGTGGTCGCTGTTTATTCATGAGAACAGTGCCTTACGGGTTTTCAGCGTTGTGTTAAGAAGCAACCAGTTTACCGGATATCTCGATTCTCGGGCATTCAACAATGGTTCTATGATAATGGTTTAATTACTGGGAAAATCGAAACAAGAAAGCCATCCACTCTTAGTTGAACTGTTGCCCAGCTACTCCCTTCCTAAAAAAATATCAAAAAATAATTTCAAAATGCATGTTCCAAATCCATTTAGTAGCAATGTTCATTTACCAGCGATATTCGGTTAAACTCTAATACAAACACCGCTGGCGGACGGAAAGCACGTCTATGTCAGACGATTTATGGTGCAAGTCTATGAAGACACCATTTTTGGTGGCTGAAAAGACCGATGCGAGAGCGGCATATTCTCCCACAGGCATGGCAAGTGAAGTTTGCGACTGATGATGGACCAGAGTCGCATTGACGACGTCTTTGTCTCTTGTCAGCTAGTGCAGCGAACCAAGTCTGATCGCAAGTCCTACGTCCCTCCATAACGCACTTGCGCCACTCCGTCCGCCTCTCCGCAAGCTTCTCCCAGTTTCGGTGGTCAATATTAAAGGCAACCATGTCCCTCTTAGCGCAGTCCTTAAAGCGAAGCAATGGCCTTCCAACACCTCTTTTTGCATTCGCGACAGCACCAAGGAGAACACGACGTGGTAGTCGAGAGGGTTCCATCCTGTGCACATGCCCTAGCCAACGCAATCGTCTCTGTTTCAGAAACGCGGTCAAGCTAGGCAGCTGTGCAACTTCTAGAACCCTTTCGTTTGTCAACCTGTCTTGCCATGAAATGCCCAAGATCTTACGAACGCAACGCATGTAGAAACTGTTCAACCGACGTTCTATTTTTGCATACGTTGTCCAGGTCTCAGCTCCGTACAAGAGAATACTTAAAATAGAAGCATGAAAAACCAGCATTTTGGTTTTTGTTTTAAGATGGTTATTGTGCCATACTCTTGTACTAAGCTTCCCGAACATGGTCGCCGCTTTGCCGATACGAATGTCGACCTCCGCATCAAGCGAAAGGATTGATGCGGAGGATTATAATAAACCTTTAAAATTAAAATTGTTTTCACCCTTTCAGAGAGAGATAGAGTATAAAAGCAGCGTACTTTTGCTCGAGTATGAATGAGTAAAACTCTAGAGCTTCAATGAGGGTATGGTATGATGTTTAAAAAGCAGGAAACGCACCATTGACCGTTGTGCTAAAAGTATTATTAGATGAGGAAGTATCAGCTTTACTTAATGTAAATAAATACTTGTTTATTTTTATGGTTTATGCTTTAATATCGTTAAATGAAGTGCAGGAAGTCTCGTGAACGTGTGAAGGTAATACACATTTTCCGGTATCGAGATCAACCATTTTACAAAATGGCGCGAAGGCAACATGTTTTTCCGTGTTTAAACCCCCTTGGAAATACCTCATCATTTTATTTTTTATGGCATTGAGTTTCTAGAAAAGTCTGTCTAGTGTTACATAATGCATCTCGTAGAGCCTTGTTACCTTGAAATAAAGCTATATTTCGTAGAATTGTAAGTCATCATCTTAGCTGAATTGGACTAAAATTCATTTAAGTGCGAACTAGCTAATTGTAAATGAGATCTCTATGTGATTCCTGTACATACAGTTTAATACATATTATGCTTAAATCATATTGAATGCCGAGAGAAGCCACTGAAACGGGAAGTTTGCTAATTCCAAACTCTTCGCGCGTATAGCATGTCATTATAACTTGTTAAACTCGCCTACAAACCGGCGGAATTACAAAAAGGACTCGAGGATCCATGTTTACGGCCTTCTAAGTTGACGAAGGCAGAATTTATTATTACAAAGACAGATTTATATCTATTTTTTTTATTTTAATATGATAAAGCTGAGGAGTTTGTGTGTTTGTTAGAACGCGCAAATCTGAAGAACAACTGGTTCGAATTAAAAAAAAAATTGTGTTGGATAGTCCATTTGTCGCGGATAGCTGTAAACTATACACTATGTGTGTGCGGCAACACTATAGATTAAAGCCTTCCTCGACACATGAACTATCCAAAACAAAAATATTTTTTCAATTTGAACCAGTAGTTTCTGAGATTAGCGCATTCAAACAAACAAACATAGAAACAAACAAACTCTTTAGTTTTTTTATATTATTACATAAATATTAAAATCTACTTATATACTAATCGATATGAGATAATGGGATGAGACGAGAATAAACCGATTTGTTTACGCTTTACAAAATGATCACCAATTTGGTATCACTTCAGAAGGAAAGTCGAGTAAGTTCTCACTCTATTTTTATTCCCATTCTCCTTTGTCCACTTGGAGTAGAACTCAAGTAAATTGAAGCAAAACCTCTTGCACTAAAGCACATACTTACGTAAGTGCTGCGTTTCACCGTGCAAGTAAGTAATCAAATCATTAAAGTAACTTAAACGCTTACAAGTAGTGATTTCTTATATCCCTGGCGTTCCTAACTGTGTTTGGGGCAGTAAGTAGTAAGTATTTAATTACAAATGTTTTTTTTTCCTAAAAACATGAAAAATCCTCATCAATCATGAACCAGATAGGACTTGAATGTAAACCCCTTGCAGTTGAGATGAACAAATTTCCATTCATGCCTAAATAAAACGTGCAAATATCATACCAATATTAGACGAGAAGCCGTCAATCCTTAAAGCTCCATGATCATGGATTCTAAAATGTTAATTACTTCGTACTAATATTATAATATGTACATGTGAAAGTTTGTTTTTTGGATGTTTTTTCACAAATCATCTAAAACTACTGAACGGATTCAGATGAAAGTTTTGAGAGGATACTTTTTATCCCGTTAAATGCTCCGTTGGGATAAAAAAGTAATCTTGATATCATGAGCATGTGGCGGGGTTAAAACATTGTGATTATTTTAACTTGCCCTTATCTATTTCTGAGCTTCGACTGACGATGATGATGATGTCCACGTCACGTATTTATCCAATATTAAAATGTTAGGAGCAAACAAACCTTGAGAGACATCAAACGTGCCCCTGCAAACATACTTAGGCAAATTTACATGGGCTAACGAGCTTGCGGCTGATAGGCAAGGGTGCGTCTGCCGGAATTAGCCAAACATACCAATTTACATTCTGGATTAGGGCTGGCAATCATTCATCACTTTTATTTTTTAACTAGCTTTCTGCCCTCGGCTTCGCTCACGTAGAATTCAGTTATATTGCAAACAATATTTTTGTTTTCCCTCGGGAACATCATTTTTCCGGAATCAAAACTACTCTTTTATTTAACCCGGACTTCTAACTTTACGTCTGCAAAATCTTAAAACAATCGGTTTAGTAGTAACGGCCTGAAACCGGAACAAAGAAACAAATAATCATGCTTTCCAATTTATAATATGAGTAAGGATTCACCATACAGCCTGAGCCATGAGCCTCTGATGTTATTCGGAATTTCTTCTTTAACATGAACTTCCATGAAAAGTAAGAGTGAAGAAGAGTGACCAAAAATGTATGGAAATTACACCCAGAAAAAAATGCGGATGTCAAAATATCATGAATCATATTTAAGAGCTGTGACATTTTTATATCTCGAGTTTTCATTTAAGAAATTCGGTAACCCTATTTAAGTAGTATCAGTTTTCCTATCAGTAAAGACACTGACACAATAATACGACTAAGAGCTTCAAGCAGGCGTATCGTGTTTTTTAACGAATCGTCAAAGACGTATCCCGTGTGTATACGCCTATAAAAGTAAAGTAGCCTATTAATGTCCCACTGCAGGGCAAAGGCCTTCATCATTTGAAATCATGTTTTCGTTACAAAGATGTACCCATCTGCACATGTGCAAATTTATACTCAAGTAAGTTTGAGGGCAGATATTTAGGGATTTAATGTTTAAAAATAATAAGAGCAACCCTATCTTCAAGCGACCTTTACCTCTGAACGAAAATATCACGTGCGTAAATATTTACCAGGCCTTTATTTTCAATTCCGATCGTTTGAAAAGGTCCATTCCACAAAATGTTATTACGACAACGATTCGAAAGTAGCTACCAACATTGTATGTATTTAAAACTATACAATAAACTAACAAAGACGTATACGAGTATAAAACGTACATTGTAAAATACACTTCAAATAAACATACAGCGCTTATTTAGCAAAATTCAAAACAACTAGAACAATCGGAAAGAAACTCCCACAGAAATCCTATTGAAGTATACATAAAGTTCGCGCATAAAACATCTTTAAAATAATACTCTACGTAGGCAGGTCACACAATAGGCTTTCCCGCTTTGAACCACAGACAAGCATAAGGAAAACTTTAATATTCATGAAAACTATAGCTTCATAGACATTACATATTCATAAAGCACTTAATTTTGTGAAATAGCTGTAAGTGGAGACTCTTTATAATCTAAAAGATGTCTGTTATTATTGTGCCTCAGTGGTTTACACTAAACATGTTAAAATAGGTTTTGTCATAACAAACTCCACCGACTCTAGGATACCGTTATACAAAAAAAATACTAAATAACAACGCTCTTCAGTATATTTTTACTAACAAAGCCTCGGACTTAGCTGCGTGCCACATAATATGAAATCTAAATATACTTTCCCACCCTCGAGGGACCACGCAAAAACCCTTCTATACGATAAATAAAGAAAACTACAGCAGCCATGGTAAGTATAGGCTATAATTGACGGTAATACATACGACATCTAAATATACTTCGTCTCATACGTAGGCCACAACAGCCAACCCGTGACGTCATTGGCTGTCAATTCAATTTCCATTGACACATTTAGCGCTCATACCTTGGTTATCAATGGAGACGCTAATGAAACACGCATTATTATTCATTACGCTCCAAAACATGTATGTGGGACAAATATAAATAACCTAATGGACGTCATTATGTGGGAAGATCTTGGATAACTAAATCAGTTTGAAAGGAACGGGTGAAAGTTGGCGAAAAACAACAAATTAGTGAGATTGACGTGTGAACACGTACGTATATGTATATTCTCTGAAGCAGTAATAATTCAGTCATTAGATGCGAAAATAAAATGGAGGTTGTGTAATCAGGTAAATTCCCTCTCTTGTTAATGATAACTAGAACTTTTTGGTGTCCAAATTAGCACTACTAAAATTTAAAGATAGAACACGCTCGGGTTTTTCTCGTGGTTAACGCAAAGCAATATCACAATAGACAGTGATAGGAGAGAGTAGATATCTACACAGTACTTACATTAGGAGTTGCGAGGATTAGTCGCGACTCCAATGTAAAACGAGACTTGTAAAACCCTAGATCTTCGTCCATACCTAACCAGACTACATAAGAACAAAGTACTCAGAGAAAGGTTAAAACTTTAGGGATTTAGGTGACCAAACAGAGCCTAATCCCAGTTGCTGAGCTCGGAAAGACCCTGAATAATTATAACTGCCCACTGTGCTCCATTTTACTTAAATAAATATGAACCTTAAAATTTAATTTGCGATGATTATGCAAAACTTCAAATTGTTCGTTTGTAGATGACCCTTTCTACCATATTTGTATGATAAATTATTTTTAGACATAAGTATGTTTATCTTATGTTCCCACTTCTCAGTCACGAGTTGAATAATGCCGCACATTAAATTAAAATCAAACAATGCCGCATATAGATGTCATTTCTCATCACAACAACTTAATCTTGATGTTCGATGCCTTATCTACCAACTGTATTATTATCCACCAAAAAAGTTTCATAAAAGTATGCTCAATGGGCCTGAGTAGATATTTATTTACCATTAATATCAATTTTGCAAGCAAACTGTTATTAAAATTTATTGATTGACATCAAGGTTTGTATGAAATATGTTAAAAACAACGGCAAACTGTTTTTAAAATTTATTAATTGGCAACAAGGTTTGTTTTAAATATATTTAAAACAACGGCTGCCGATTGAAAATTGACCCGCAGTAAAACCCTTATCATAAAATGTAAGTACTCAAAATCCATCCGCACAATTTCCATTTAAACGGATGGTCTGAGTAATTTCGGATGGTCCTATCGCGATTTAAACCGCGGACTATAATGGAGTGTGTAAAACACGGCAATTTCCACGGCTTTTGTTAGGCGCCGTCCATTACTACCATCTGTCGTTATAACCGCTTGTAAACTCATTGGAGCATTTAATGGACCAGTATTATGCCTGGGTGTCGCCATGGGTAGTAAACTACAGCGGTTGTGGTTGGAAGAGTTCAAATACTCGTATTACATACTCATATGTACATATGTGTATGCTACAGTGACGTTGGTCCCGACTATGATTAAAATGGTCTGATTTCCCTTGTAAGACTTACGGAGGTTATATTGTAATAACCAGACTGATCAATTCAGGATCAGTCGCAGCATACCGAGGATGCATCCGGGAGAGACGCTCGGATGATGATGGTGAAGACTTTTATGGGCAGGTACCTCTCACAAACTTCGAAGTACCCACAGGTGATCATTGTTATTGTGTCAGATTTCCGCCAAAAATATAACGATTTAAAGTTTTTGGACCTCGACCTTGTCGTTACGAAGGCAATAACTGTGGTCTTCATCAGATGCTAAGACTTACCCAAATATTCAAAGGTATATTCCCTGAGAATACCACTATCTAAAGTATTTTAGACCCCGATACCAACTACGATAAATGTAGGCACAACGAACCGAAATTCCTATTAGAAACTAACAGCAATTAATAAATAAAATTAAAGTGTTCAAAAACTTCGGTTTGATTAAATTTACGAAATACGGTTTCAAATACAAAAGAAGAATTCGCAACGTTTTACGTTCCTTTTCATCAAAACGAATTGTATTGAAAAATCAAATTAACTCTGTGAAAGGGATCTGACTGGACTTTAAACTAAAACGAGAGGTGCTCGAACCGGGAATTGATTAATCGAGTTTATTCTTTTTCAAGTACTTTTTGAGCATACTCAGACATTGAGGTGAACTTTGCGTGCTGTTCGCATGTGTATTTTAGGATTGATGCATTCCTTTACTGGTCTGTGTATCGTATATATTTGTTTTAGAAATCATTGTTAGTATATGTCTTTTATTCTAAAAGTAAAACTAACGTTTCGGTATCAAATTATTGTTCTTGATAAACAGACTTTAAAGATTATTAAAATTATCTATTAGGAACTGCAACATTGTGCCAAGTTTTGAAGAAAACAATGTATTATATGATAAGCAGAGTTCATATAAGGCAAGCCATTCACGTCAAAGTGGTAGTAGGTTAAAATAATATTTGTAGTGCAGAAGAATTTTAGTGTAAATCAAGTTGCAAAATAAACGCTTTCCCTGAAAACTGGTCCCAAAAAAGATACTTGAGAGATTTCACGAGCAATATTTAGTTTTTATTGCTGTTAAGGAAAAGTTGAATAATGTTTCTTTCGAGCTTTAATATAAAGTTAGTTTACCTCCTAAAAGGTGATCTTTTATTCAACATTAGACCCTACTAGCGGCCTCAACATATTACACCCACGCCAAGGTAGGAAATCCTTATTAGTGCGCCATTAGAGGTAATGGATACCTGTGCAAACTTTGAAATACCTAAACCCATCAATACAGGCTGTGTGCAGATCTTAAATCTTAAGGTTTATAACACCTATCTATGTACATACATATGTATAAGTGACTTTCTAAGATTACTAACTTTATAGTAACTACTAGCGGCCGCCCGCGACTCTGACTGGGTGGAATTCATTTTCTGCACGCAAAGTGTTATACTATAGCATAAAGCATTCTCAACCAATGGACTCACATTGGTTGAGAATGCTTTATGCTATAATATCCAACACACATATTTTTCAAATCCAACCAGAAGTTCCCGAAATTAAACAAACAAATAAACATACTCTTCAGCTTCATTATATTAGTCTAATGTAGATAGAAATATCTGACAGCATCACAAATGGTAAATTGATCTGACAACGTGACACATATGTATAATTAAAACAGAATCATTATTTAAATCCCACCCTGTTTTTTTGTTTAAAAAAATAGTTTTAAATAAGATATTACCACACTTACTTTAACGATTATATTGTAACACATTTATTTATACAAACGAGTATAATACTACATCGCCTAATATATTGGGTTGTTGGATCTCAGCGGGATCCAATCAGTACAACTAAGAGCCATTTATTTGATACACATTTAACTTAGGCAGTAATAGGACCATTAATATACCTACTCTAATGGTTATTCCATGAGAGTGTGATACATATACTTGGATGCCGCACATAAGTCTTAATAAACTGAATCTGGTTACTTTCTAACTCAGTCATCATTATCATCATCCTAACGCCTCTGACGGTTGCATCCTCGGCCATTGCCTCGGAGCCCAGGGTACGCTGCGACTATGATCCTGGATTCACAAGCATGATTTTTACAATGGAGTGACTGTCGTCTAACCTCCGTAACCCCTGCTAGGGAAACCAGACTACTTGGATTATAGTCGGGACCAACTAGTGCATTAGTCGAGTAAGAATAATATAACACTATGTTTGCGAAAACCGAAATCCGCGGGGACGAAGTCGCGGGAGCTAGTACTCTACTCGCACATAAAAACCATAAAGAAATGCCTTAATTATCAATGCCGAAACTAGGGCGGTGCCAACGGTGCCCAGGCACAGGGCGCACACCCTGGAGGGGCGCAGAAATGACCAGACTGGTAGATACTAGGGGCGCAGTTTTGAAAGCCCGCACGGGGCGCATAAAAGGCTAGTTACGGCACTGCTAATTATTTGCATATTGAAAGAGAATAGTACCATATAGTTATTCGGTCTGTTATACAATTGGCCGTAGTGACTGTTTGCTGGCAGAATTAATAATTAGCGTACCCTAGGGCTCTTTAAAGTTGAAGTAGCATTGTTGAAACTCGTAAACCCATTGTTTCCAAACGGAGTGCTGCTTCAAAATAATTAATGTTTGGCATTGCCTTTGAAAATGAAGAAATGACTTTCCCCATTAACTTCGAATTGTTGAGTTGTTCCTTTCTCAACGTTGCTGTTTGTTTAACCAGTCTTAAAGTAACCTAATTTCAAATGTTCAAATCTAACACTTTAAAATACTCGTCGGTACATTTCTATTTCAAAAGCTGCGGATGCTACATGAGTCTAAAATCTCTTTGGATTAACTTTAATACTACTAAAATACCTACTTATGTTAGATGTTATGTTTATTTTCTACATTTGATGTATACCTATTTGATAAAACACAAAGTGTTATAAGGGGAGAGTAAATGGCATTTCCACGAGCGAGAGCGTATGCAATGAAATATTTCGCTGTCACACACACGTTCATTGCCGTTTGTCCGCAACATAACCAAAATAGCTTCGTCGACTCGTGTAGTTTGAAAGCTTAAGGCAAACATTTTAATTCTTTTGGTCATTTCTGCTGTGGAATACAACATTAATTTAATTATTTTTGCTTCGGCATTGTGGGATATGACATGTAAATTAAACACTCTGGATTAGGCATTGTGATAACGCAAGTAGCAATAGTATGAAGGCACATATCCACATGTTCAAATAGTAAATTGACTACTTGATAATGTCATCATTATCATTAGCCTAGATGGGAGTTTATGCCGATGTAGTCACCGCACTGGTGAGGCGGGCTGGTGACCGCAGTATGGTACACATTATAATGTTTTTGTGTATAGCTTTCCCCTGCGTTATAACGCAGGGGAACGCTGCTGCCCAGTCCTCGAAATTTCACTTAATGGCATCTTACGATACCACCAACTTTGAGGTAGCACCTTCTACTCGTATTCAAGACCTACACGTGCAAAAGTAATTTGACGAATATATTAGGTTTGCGGTAGTTTCCGTGCTGTCAAAGGTTTTGTACGAGAAACTTGTAAATGAGTTTGACCACATTTTTGGCGCGGTTACTCCGCGAAATTACTTTTGTACTCCATCATTCGCTTGGATGCCTTCCTCACAGAATATGAAACAAACACAGTATAGCAACAATTGGTTGTTTGTTGAAAATAGTATAATAAGTAAGAAAAAGGGACGATTGGACGTTTTAATAATAATTATTTATTTATTAGAGAGTATTCAAAGAAAATTGTATAATATACCCGTAAAGGATGGTGATTGGTGGCGGTTTGATAATAGAATAAAATAGAATAACACAAACGTTTATTTGGTACAAAATTAAAAAATAGTAATTTTGGTAGTGGTAGTAGTTATTGTAGATACATATAAATGAGCTTTTTATCAGATTTATATCTTTATTTGTAGATGTATAAAAAAATAATATACCTAAATTGAAATATAAACTGTTTGATTTTCGACGCTAAAGCAACACTACTTCACTGTTGTTTTTGTGATTGTGGCATAAAAGTTTCGTTGTATGTTCGTAGGTACATAGAAGATCATTGTTGTACCTATGTATTTTATAAAAGCGAAGTGAGATTAATCTTCATCTTCATACCCCGAGGACTAATTTAAAATTAAGGCTACCTAAGTTTGAGCGAACTAAGTGAACTAGATGGAATTGTAATGTTAGCTTTTGTACATTACTACACTACACGGAAGTAGTTTTAGCCACATCTAGTGAAGAGCGACCCATACCATAATGCAATCTAACGTTTTTAGATGTCTTGCAAGCTTAACGACTCTTAGCCGATTCCTTTAAACGAGTTATCGGACATCTATTTATCAATGTAAATAATTAAATACCTAATTGTTTTTGAATATCGTACAATCATGAGTAAAATTTTATTACTTAGGCATTAAAGCCCACAATGTACTATAGCATACGTAGTGGCATTCGTTAGTCGCTATTTTGTTAGCCATACAATATCTTTAGTGTCCATTTCAGCCATTAAAGGTTTCTATCAACAAATAAATACCCATTTGTTACGTGTGAGTGCTACTGACCTTTCCAATTGAGGTAAATTGAATTTATTAATGTAGCTGTTCATCCTTCACGTAATTAATTGATCAGCAAGAAAGAACACCAAAATTAATGAGATAATTAATTAAGGTCGTGTTATATAAGTCTTCGTTTTTAATTAAATCGTATTGTACTGTTTTTTAGAAATTTTGTATTAATTCCTCAAAGACCTATTTTTACTAGCGACCCGCCCCGACTTCGTACGGGTTTAACTAAGTTTATTAGTGTTTCTCTACTATATTATGCATGTATTATACATAAAAACCTTCCTATTGAATCACTCTATCTATTTAAAAAAACCGCATCAAAATCCGTTGCGTAGTTTCAAAGATTTAAGCATACAAAGGGACATAGGCACAGAGAAAGCGACTTTATTTTATACTATGTAGTGATTAATGAACGTGTATCAATTTTTAATTACGAAGTTGTCTTGCTTTTTTAAAGATTTATTCGGTGATTAAGGCATGTCTATTTCAAATTCGCTTTAATAGTTTTAAGTGTTTTGCAATTTGTTTTAGTAAGGTAAGGCATTAAAATTTCAATCCCGACTACTTAATACTTTTAGGAGCGATTAGATTTGTTTGTTTTATTTCAAAATATTGTACACCCGGCAATTTGAGACCTTTTACATTTTTCTTATTGATAATTATGAACATTACGGATTGGTAACTTTAATCTCTTGGGAACTGTAAGTTTGCTTTTAACCTAAGCAAACTCGACAGCAAAATTTCACTAAAATATTTCAACTAAAACTAAGCGGAAAGTCTGACTACATTATTCTGACGTCTACTAAAAGCTTTACTTAATGCTAAAAGGAGTGCTAGGCTCTTAGATTAATGGTTGAACACGGCGCAATTTAGGAGGTCTAATTTCGCCTGAACGCCTCGCACGATTGGTGGCTAATCACTAACAGGCGGGTTATAGTCTCGTAAATAGCCCATTAGGAACACATGTGAATGAAAGCATTTGTTATGCCTGAGGTGAAGACATTAACCATGAAATAACGATGAAACTACTCAGAGAACTTTACCTACATTGCCTGTCGTCATTAAATAAACTATTTTCGGACAGCTTGTTTCGCAAAAAAAAAGGAAAGGCAATTCAAATAGGCCACAGGGGCATATAATTGGACAACGATGTTTTTTTTAGTTGAGGTGATACACTTCATCATTCTCATATTATACTTGCAAAAAAAGTTTCTTTGTTTGTACGTTTGGATGTTTGTCCGTCAAACATGCTTAAACTACGAAACGGATTTAGATGAAATTTCGTTTACAGGCAGGGTATGGACTGATTTAGGTGATAGGGTACTTCCCGATACCGATTATATACTCCCGATTAAAAGGGATAAAACAAGAATTTTGATAATTACACGTGGGCAAAGCCGCGGGTAAAAGCCTGTACACTGGGTTAAGCAGCACGAGTTAATTACTATTTTGCACCGCCCTGCACCTCTTGTTAGACGACAGCAATTATAAAGGCCTGCATGCACAGTAATTAAATACAATAGCAAAGACATTCAATCAAGTCGGAAACTAAATTGTCACGATATACGTCGTATGTTTATATTTCATACAAATGTTGTGTTCAGCTGTAATCGGTATTATTGTATTACTCATAGATTTTAGTATCATGTCATTATTTGTACTTTGTAGCTGTACCTTAATAAATAAATAAATAAATAAGTATTTGGTTGAGCGCGTCACAACACTGATCGATTTCCACTAAAGTGCAACCACAAGTATTGACTAGCAATTTACTTCGAAACCAATTTCTAGATAGAATTCCACTTGCAATAATGACGCTGTATATTTAATACTAGAATGGGCTTCACATTTCTTTCTGAGTGGGCGCTAACTTGATTTAAATTTACTCCATATAAATTAACTAGCGACCGCCCGCGACTCCGTCCGCGTGGATTTCGACTTCCAATAGCCTAAAGCCTTTCTCGTCAAATGGACTATCCAATACAAAAATATTTTTTTCAAATCGGACCAATAGTTCCTGAGATTAGCGCGTTCAAACAAACAAACATACAAACAAACAAACGTACAAACAAACTCGCCAGCTTTATATATTAGTATAGATAGATTTACCAGACACAAAAAAATTAAAACTTCATTATTTATCAAATGTTTGGTTAAAAGTTACAACTTCTCAGGTTACGCTTATTTTAAGTAGTTATTATTGAGTTTTGCAGGCAGTTCAGAAGTAGAAGACAGGTGACCTGTATCACATTTGTCAGCGCAGAGGCTTTATTTATTATATAATTTTTATCGCCAATAATAGACACGTAACTATTCGATAAGCTACCGACACACCAAACATCAAAGTCAAATCCAATAATTGCCACTTCAATACAGAACATGGCTCAAATTCTATAACCACCTGTTCCTTTGATTCCGATCTCTTTGTTGACGTATATTGCCCTTCAAATAATGCCTACATTTCCGCATCACATGACATAAATCGATGCTAATTTCATAAAGAGGAAAGATTAGATTTTTGGTATGAATTGAATAGACAGCGATACTACTGGACCGATAAAAAAAGAAAACAAACTCCCAAAAAATTACAAAACAGAACGTGTGTATGTGCAGCAGAGGTGATGCAAAAATAGAATAAATAAAATAGAATAGAACAGTAAAATCTTATCACTGAAATTCATCACATTGACGAGGGATACCGTGGTTTAGTTACACGAGGATGGTGCCTCTGGCTAAAAGGATAAAGGCTAAAATAAAGGCTTTTTGTTATTATTTAATCTTATTTCCATCGAGTTGGAAGGGCAAATAGGGAAACCGGAATATCTCGTCCCAAAACTTTTCGGTAGAAAAGTTAGGCACGTAAAGTTTTGAATTTATGAATACATATTTTACAGGACAGACTTTTTTGTACTACCTCAGTTGGCCTTAAGGAATGTAGCCTATCTGCTATCTGTTATGACCTTTGTTGTTTGTTTATATTCGATCCCAAAATTCTATGTACGATATGAAATTCTACTGCCGATGGAGTACTTTCTGATGAACTACTACAAATATTCTGAGTTTAAGCCTTATCCTTTGTGGAAAACCGCAACTGGTCTTACGTAGCCCATATTTATGTAAAATTTAAATTACGGGCAACCCCAAGAAGGCTTCTGACATATTACCGAGCCTGGCTGACACTAATTAAACAATTCCACGGACAAAGCATTTTAATCAAAATTTTCTCGTTTCGTTCCGCCGAAATTGTTCGACAAACTTCCCTTTAATTACTACCGTCACGTGATCGGATCAAATTTTTCCAGTGGCACAGATATCCATACGTGTAATTATTTCAAATCCTAGAATAAACAAAATTATAATGTCACAAATTTATATTTGTGATAGTCCATTTGTCGAGGCGGGCTTTAAGCTATAATACATATAACACCATGTGTGCAGAAACCGAAAACCACGGTGACAAAGTCGCGGGTGGATGCTAGTTTCGTTTTGAAAATTAATTATTTTTCTCTTTACCGTTATACCATACTTATTTATGATAAGGTTAGAGGTTTATGATTGAATACAAATAAGAGTTTTTTCAGAAACATTATGTTGACCTTTTACTGTCTGCTGTAGCTAAGCTTATACCAGGAAATAATCAACTGTAACAATTACTTTCACAGGAATAAAAATCCCAGTTTAAAAATAAACATTCTCAGAAGTAGCCGTTCCTTTTCATTGTCGTAAAATTGTGTTAGGTCTGAACTTTGAATTATATCATACCTATCACAAGAAACTTCTAAAAATAATATTCCCGTAGCCTAAAGTTTGTTATTTTTATACCTACAAATCTTACTGAATAACTAAAGGGAAAGTTATGTAACAGCCTATTACTTAATGTCCTGTATTTTATTTTCTTTTTCATTGAGGGACACCCAAGAGAAACGCGTAATGCAGAGGTAGGTACCAGTACTATAAATAAATAAATTCCTTCAGCTAACACACGAATTGTCTAGCCCCAAACTAAGCTCGACGCTAGTACTATGGATGCTAAGAAACGGATAGACATACTTAAATACTTCTATAGTGTATTTTATGGGATTCGAACCCGCGACCCTTGGTATTGTAGTCAGGGTCTCTAACGACTAGACCAACGGACCCGAAATACGTTTATTTAAGCAAAAAGCGAAGAAGACTCCTTTTGCATTCCTTTGAAGTGCGTGCGGTTTTCATAATACTATGTTTCAATTCTTTCAATTCAATGTTGGTGTAGGTAAATTGTTTGACTATAAACACACAATTTACCAACAATGAAATATTATTTGTATAAGTTATTCTGCATGAGTTTACGGCTTAGGTGGCAACTCACCTACTTAAAACTCAGCCAATGGCTGAGTTTCCACCTTTCAAAAATGTTAGTGGTAATCTCACCCAAAACTTAAGCCGATGTAGGTGAGACGACTTTTGCGAAATTTCGACATCGTCCGCTCACCCAGACTGAAAATTTGTTATTAACGCACACTCTCAGGCGCGGTGGATATTTTTGGTCATCTTTCGAGAATTGTACCTTCATACAAAAGACACCGAGTACTGTGATAACGTCAAGCATTTGTTTTCAAAAGTAAAAATAAAGTAAGTGCGTTTAAAAACCTTGCCCTTTCTTAATTTACCTGCTAAATTAAATTTATAACACGAAATCTCGCTGGGGTCTTAACGAAGTTATTACCTTAACGACAATATGATAATGAGGAAAAAGCCGTTGCTAAGTTTGTTGCTAAATTATTATTCAGGCCAAGATTTAGGCAGACCAAAATATATTTAGGCGACACTCACGCATCTATTTAAGCTATTTGACAAGATTGACATTATGAGATGCGAATGATTTAGAATAAATAAGTATATTCATGGTGTGCGTCATACGAAATCACATCTTGTATTCATACTTCGTCCTATTTCTGAGACTAATAATTTAGTCTAGTCTATCAAGTCATATACTGCTCGTTGTGTGCTTCTATAGAAGCGACATTCTTTGAAAATAGGTATGTAAAAACATATCTTTTGAAAGAAAAATATGCGAAAGAAATAATAGAAAACTTCCTACAAAACACTTTCTCTTACTTAAAAAGTTTATTTTCATAGCCTTAAATAATAGGGAATTTTACTTTGAACAATAAAAATAATACAATTTGATTCCAGTCGAAGAAATCTCCCACAATTTGCGCGACTACTTATGTTTTAGGGAAGGAAATTATTATAAATTCAAGGTGACAAAAGTATCTACTTTGGAAATGAAAGCAAATACGAGTATTGTAAACTAATAAAGTTTATGAACAAAATGACTTGAATATTAATTGATCAACACTTTTTCATTAAGGCATTCAGTCACTGAAACCTTGTTTATAGTTAAGGAATGCTATATAAGCTAAAAATCGGTTTTCCAGTGAAAACTTTCATATTTATCCCGTCATGTTTAGTTTCAATTGTCTCAAACGAAATCTTCTTACCTTTCTATGTATAACATTTTCTGTTCATTTTGATGGTGCAGCTAGATATTTGAAACTTTCTTATTCAAATACTTTCAAGATGTCTCAAGATTTACTTTATCCAAAACGTAACCGTTTCGTCTTTTTGTAAATTTCGTATTTCGTATCGAATAAGCTAAAGGTAAAAAAGGTTTCAATGATATTCGAAATGCGACGGCTCCATCTAAGCTTCTATCTGAGCAATGTAAACATTCACGAAACTGGTGATAAGTCTGTGATATTCGGCAAACCCTTATTTTATTTTCAGGCATTGCCTCCATTTGGATATTGGAAAAGTATTCGAAAAATCTCGATGAAAATATATATTTCAAAACCAGTGAGGTTGATCGCAAATATGGGAGTGCCTTAATGTAAATACCTATTTCAGTTGTTAAAGAGTTTTATTAAGTCAGTAATGTGGAACCTCATTTGTACAAAAAAAGGGATCGCCAATGGATTGTGGATTGGAATTGCAGTTCAAATACAATGAAGTAATAACCTAACAAATATTTCACCATTGTTCTTTGGTAATGGATCCATTATATCAGCTAATTCAGACATTTTTATTGATCCAATTCCACATTAAGCTAGTAGAAAAACTTATTTCATTATCTTTTCAATATAATAAAGCTGAAGTGTTTGTTTGTTTGAACGCTCGAATCTCAGGAACTTCAGGTTCTAATTGAAAAAATATTTTTTTATGTTGCATAGTACATTTGTCTCGGAAGGCTTTAAGCTATAGTAGGTATGTATTATATATACTTTGCGTGCCAAAACCGAAATCCGCGCGGACAAAGTCAAGGGCGGCCGCTAGTACAAAATACTGACACCTAAATTCAAACCCAGTAACCAAACATAACTAAGCCATTAAGACAATAGCGTTTGCAGTTCAATTAACAATTCATGCAGATATCACGTATATCAATTCTAGAGTCTATATCTAACCAACTGTCGCAGTGACATTTATGTCCTACTACATAGATATGTTCCTTGTCTAGCTTAAGTGCTCGGCGGGGGCTAATCAGATGAACTAGCACTTAATTCATCAACTCCTACAATGTGCACGGACGTTGGCTAGACTTAGCTATGTAGCTGTATGCGTGTCTTACATGTCTTTTATATTAAAGAGGGCAAACAAATATTACTGAGGAATATTCTAAAGAGAAGAAGGCTGAACTCATTAAGTTTGTTGTCAAGACTATACATTACATAATACATATGTATCACACAAAATCAATTACAATCCAACAATAAACTTGCATACAGTGCCCCACGTTGGGCGCCATTGCGACGGGATGCGATCTCAGGGCTCTTATTAGGTTCTCGATGCGACTCCCGTCGTCAGTAGTGTGAAGTTTAAATGAATTATATGATGGTCTGTATGAACTGGTTTTATTTCACAATAGTAATACACGACTTTTACAACTATTGCACTGGTTTACTGATATTAAATTATGATATTTATTTATATTTAAAGATTTATATTTAAAGGTAATTAATTTATAGACCTCTGTCTGGCTCCGCAGTCGGTCTAGGTCTGGATGCCTGATCAAAAGAAATGCGAAAATAGAACATAATAGACAAATTTTGAATTTTGAATTTTGAATGGAAGTTAATTAGCGGCCAGTGGGCGCGCAGGTTAGGTTTTTCCAGCCATCATGGAGGCCTGAACATCCATGAAGGCTGGAAGGAACGGGCACCGTTACATGAATAACTTATCAGCCTTTGGAAAATTACGACATCATAATTACATATCATAAAGAAAAACAAATGGTAAAGACATATGCAGTATTGTTTGTTACAAGATTCATACTCTTATCTGAACCTAATGCATACTTTTTATAAGGTTGAGCAAGTACATATTTTCAAATAAACGGAGGCCTCAAATGCGTCAGAAAAATCAGTCCTATTTGTATCTTGTTACGTCATTATCATATGCGACTCACGTAACAATTGAATCTACTACTACCTATGTAAAAAATGACTGTAATGAAAGCTTACAAAAACAGTGCCAATGTTACAGCAAAACAAAGTAGGAAAGCAAATGAGGCCATCCAACTTCTGTGTCTGATATACTGCACGTTGAGAAGCGAGAAAAATTATTTACATTTTGATAGGAATTGTGAATATAGAATTTCCTTTTCCTTTGGTGGGTGAATTATGTACCAAACCATGATGAGGCCTATTTTCAAATTGGAAATACTTGATAGGAAAACACTATGCCAAAATTACGCGACCGAAAATCAGCGTCAATGCATTTTCTTTACAAAATTACGCGACGTTATTTCGTCATAGTGTGTCATCTCCCATTTGTGTGTTATATTATCAACTCGACGGAACGTAAATTCAGCCACGTATGCGGTCGCGTTTTTTCTGCATAGTGTGTTCCTACACACAACGCAACGCGACAACCAGCTCTTTTGCATCGAACCAAACCTAAAACCTAAATCCTTTCCAACATCACTTTAAATAAATTGATAGCTGAATTTCAATTTAAACACTAAAGAAAAGCTTGACTGCAGGATTGATATCAACCAGTTAGAAATCATATTCGAGTTTGTGACCTCATATCTATACATAATTGTATGTACAAGGCTAATCACGTGTTTTGCTCCTTATATGAACCCGTGTAGGAAGCTATTGCCCCCTACTGGGTCTACCGCTATGAAGTGACCCAGATTCCTTCAACGGACGTAAAGAGATTATATTTTTCATAATCATAAAGAACGATGTATATATACCTACGCACTTTGCTTTACAAAATGTATGAATACTTTTTGTAAAAAATGGTTTCCTTTGCGGTGAATAAAAGTTTTGGCATTCAAGCATCATTCAAGAGAAACTTTTACATTGTGTTTATTAATGCTAAATATAGCGAGACTAAAAATAATATACATACTTTATAAGTAGCACAAGTACATTATTTGCCTTAACGACACCGAACGTTTCAAACAAACTGCTCGATCGATAATAAATATTTTTCCCTATAACGATTACTGAAATCACTAACGCAGCATAAAAGTACTCGCATTTATATGTATACTAGCGGCCGCCCGCGACTCCGTCCGCGTGGATTTCTTTTTTTTCGAAATTAAAAGTAGCCTATGTTCTGTCTCAGGGTCTAAAGATTGTCCTTATCAAATTTCATCAAAATCGGTTGCGAGGTTTAAGCGGGAAAGCGTACAGACAGACAGACAGACAGACAGACAGAGTTACTTTCGCATTTATAATATTAGTTGGGATTCAACGACGAATACACGAAGATATCATTTTGTTTATAACAGGACGATATTTATATACATAGGTATCAACCTATAAAAATTCATTAATTCAATCTTCTTACAAAAATCTTGAATCAATTAACTCTAATCCGTGATCTATCCAGTGTAGTGTAGTAATCTAATCCAGTGATGTCAAAAAATATGTATTTTTTTTGTATTTTTTATGCCGAGCGGCTCGCCTGATGGTAAGCAATCACCGCCGACCATGGACATCCGCGACACCAGAGGAATCGCCGATGCGTTGCCGGCCTTTAAGACACCAAACCCTCCCCAACTGTGCGACCTTACTCACAGCAGCAGAAACATAGCACAACAGTTATGAAGTGCTATTGCACCGGGGTCTTCTGAAAGGTGGAGGTACCTCCACACGAGTTACTCAATCGAGTGGAAGTTCCACTAAGCTCTACCCCTCTTAAAAATATGCGCAGAAAACCCCTATACATAGGTACACACTTATGCCTCTACACACCACTTTGACTTGCCCAGCCATTGTCCGCTCTGGCAAATACAATACAATACAGCAGAAATCGATACAATATTATAAGCCCCTGGAGTTTGGAAACGTTGAAACATCGATTTTGTAAACCCCTGGGGCGTATCGATATTCGGTGTGTATTAAGCTTTTAGTGCGCCATTAGGTACATTTAATATTAGGTAGATATTCACTGTAAAATGTACTGTCGCAATATCAGTTTTTCATCTTTTTCATCTTTTTTACCAAAATTTTTAGGTTATTTCACGAAACAACAAACAAAATAAACTTATAATTTGTACCCAGAATAATCCTGGTAAAAAGGAAATATGTCAATAACTTTCGAATTCGTTTAGAATAATCGTCCATTTGGACGCCGTTCTTATGATTTATGGACATCGGAGCAATTTCGCCATATTGAAAACGAAAACGAAAAATATTTTTGTCCCGCGCGAAATGTGATAGATTGGCTTACACTTACAACTTCGTGTTATTTATAGGCCAAATCCCCAGACCAGACTTAAAATAAATTTCACGATAGCTTAAATATAAAAGTGTATGAAATATGAACCTCTGGCGTTATATAAGTATTAAATTTGCCAATATCCAATACATTCGTATTCGGTTACTGAACTGATTAAACGTATCAAAAGGGCCATTACTCACACATCTATCATCGAGTGCATAAGTTTTTAAATATTCCCATAAATGTGAAAAAAATATGTCAGTTTTGAAAAGAATAGGCACATACTCCCAAAACCAAAACAGTCCAAATATTTTATTCAAAAAGATGGCCCGACCGCTTAAGACACCATTAAGGGCAACTGGGCAACTGCACGTCATAAGTTGGTCGAGTTGTATAAAAATAACTATGTATGATACAGAGTTCGCTATAGTTTTCGTTGAAAGTACTTACTTGGAGGTATACAGGACATTTTTTTCAGAATTATTGTAATAGTATTTCAAAAGTTAGGGGGGGGACGCTCTAATTTTAACTTTGTATTAATATATCTCGAGACTGGGGTGTTTGATCCACATGGTTTCAATGCAAGTTTTATTGTATTTAAAAATACCTTTTTAACGATACCCCACACGATGGGGTAAGTCAATTTTTTTTTCGAATTTACTTTTTGATGTATGGGAGGGGGCGTAAAAATAATTATTTTTCGATTATTTTAAAAACCAATTCTTGAATTATTTCTATACATCTCTCCACCAATTTTCGTGGCAATCGGTCCAGAAACGGCGGAGAACGAGCCAGGACAGACAGACAGACAGACAGACAGACAGACAGACATGACGAAACTATAAGGGTTCCGTTTTTTGCCATTTGGCTACGGAACCCTAAAAAAAGGATATGGGCGACATTTATTTCAACTAATGAATCTGGGGTTGCTAACGAGAAGAAATATATAAATAACAATGACAAAACATATAACGTATCCTTATTTACTCCTGGGGCAACATTGACTTCATTTACCATGTTTTTATTTTACCAAACATTTTATTTATAGCCAGTTTCCTTTGCCTATTGAAGTTTAATATCCACGTAAATTCTCATTATCACGGATTTATGTGGGATTAGGGTATCTCCTGAACTACAATTAGTTGCCGCTAAGTAATTAATTACTAACACCGCATTAATTAAACCATGAATAAACTTAGCATAGAACTAATAATGTTTTATCTTTTATCGTTAACGAATAACTTGAAGAGTGGATTGAGCCCCATATCACGCTGGGCGTAGGTTCAAATCCCAGTGAAGATAGACATTCAAATCATGTACATACAAATTTCCAAAGTGTGATCGTGTCTGGATTTATTTTTGTATTTAGGTATAGTTTGTGATGATAGGTAGGTACCTGCCCATCACATCAAAGTTTTGACTATTCGACCAAGAGGGTTCGATCCCCGCACAGGACAAACATTTCTGTGCATGATCATGTCGTTTGTCCTGTTCTGTAATACCACTGTCGATTCTGATATTTGTAACACAAGTGCTTGAGCTTAAAACAGATTCAGATCAATGTAGGTATGTGATGTAGTCGTAGTAAGTTTCGTTTAAATGGCTAGTCTAACACGGGTCGTGCCTAGGGAATATAAATAAGCTACTACTACCTGTGCTTACTTCGGTCAACAAGTATTAGTGTTTCACAGAAAATCTTATCCCGTTCTCTAGGGACCATCTCATTTTGCTAAATAAACTTAAAATGTTCTGTTCCCTTAAGAGGATTTTAAACTGCCTTCATCCTAAATTATAGTTGCGATGTAAGATATAAATTATCGCTTTTATCACCATAATGAAATGAAGATTTAGTAACACAATTTTTTTGCTACGCTCAATATTAATTAGACTAAGTCCACTTAAAATGTAAAGCTTAGTGAAGGCGTTTACAAATAAGTATTTATGATGCTTCTGAAATTGACAGGCAGGGTATTATACCAAGTGTTTGAAATTAAATCTAGTTTATTTACGTAAAGTAAATGGCACTATACTCGTAGTATGAACTATGACATTACATAATATGATTTTATGTAAATGATTACGTACATATGTACAATCAATTCTCAAACATTTCACCAACTGGAGTTTATACACGTGAATCAATGGGCAACCCTATCCATCGTTATCATGGCAACATCGTATCGTTATTTCCGTTACATCGGCCGGCACTCGTGCCGCCTATAGCGAGGACATTGGCTAAATAGAGGCTCCGGCCCAAACAAATACATACGTCTTGAGGAAAATAGCCTATATGCCTTTCCTTTTTCCTGTTATCTGTTGACTACAGACGTAATTTAATCGGTATGTTTGTATTTATGACGGGGGTTGTTTGATTCTTTATTTATTTGCGCATTCTCGATGGAGACAACGGTGAAACTTAGTGTATTTGTTGATAAGTCAAATAAAAGAAGGGAAGAATATAAATCGTGTTCCAATAGTTAATATAAATATGTAGTTTTTAAATCGTGTTCCAATAGTTAATATAAATATGTAGTTATTAAAGCAATAACTTAATGCTGGTGGATATTATGGCGGGCCCGTTGGTCTAGTGATCAGAGACCCTGGCTACGAAACCGAGGGTCACGGGTTCGAATCCCGCTTGGGGCAAATGTTTGTGTGATGAACATCGGCATTTGTTTACGATATACGATGTCATGGATGTTTATAAAACGTATTTAAGTATGTCTATCCGTTCCTAGCTTCCATAGTACAAGCTTTGAGCTTAGTTTGGGGCTAGGCAATTGGCGTGTTTGTCCAAGGCATTTATTTATTCTTGATTGAATTTTGTTTAATGAAAATCAAACAACATCTTTTTAAACAAATGCCTCCCATCAAAATTTAAAGAAAAAAAAAAGGTTATTAAGTCTTATATATGACATGCTCAAGAGATCACAGGTTCGACCCCCGCGCAGTGCAAACATTAGTGTGCGAACATGTATATTTAATCAATGTTTGTAAAGTTTGTGTATGTGTTATGTACCGAGGAAATTATACACATATCACTAAGTATACACCCAACTCCCATGACAATGAAAAACAGAATCAATATCAACGGAAAACGATCAGTACGAATCGACATCAAATGCGGGTAGTTCAACGAACGTACAGTCACGTGCAAACATAAATACACGTTCAAATTTAAATCTTATACCGTTCACATAAGGACTTATATACATGTTGTACACGTGCTGCGTGTTGAGTGCCTGTATATGGGCTGTCTGTATATACTTATTGTGCTGGTCTTGGCGTAGGAAGCGTCCCCTTCCCTTCCCATCTGCGTCCAAGGAATGATGGCTTTGTAAAGGTCACCCGGAGATACGGAGATATGAACAATCTGTTGCGTTGCGATCGTGTGTAAACAAAGGATATTGCCGGTGTGTGCGATTTAAAAGCCTTATTATAGGGACAGATGTGGATGGTAAAGATAAACGGTGTGTGCCTTCTTACTTATAACCCAAGCCGGAGGAAATTTGGCTCATTCATCTTACGTTTTCCATTATCCATTGTCGTCAAGTTCTCAAAACTCGACTTGGTAATTTAATTTAAAGAATTATTCGATGTTTCTATGAATGCACGGATGTTTTAAGCTAATGAAAAATGATGAGTAATTGTATATTCCGCATAGTAATTATTACTTAATCAAGATCAAGCCATATTTCTGCCTTAAATATAAAGTTCAAAAAAATCCGTATCTATGTAAGGTGGTAGCAAATCAGTCTCAAAGTATGATTTTACCATTCACTTTAAAAGCTTTGCAGGTAACTTAGTTATTTCTTAGTGGATTAATAATTTCCACTTTAGATCTCTACCTTTTAGTGTTCAAACACTCTTCTTCTTCCTTTCAATAATATAATTTAAATCTCGGAAATATTCTCGATAGAATCAGTTCTATCTAATTCTATCTACCTAACCACTAAATTATCCGTAGATCATCTTCGGTCGTTTAAGAGACAAACCAAATTCATTTTTATTTGGTTACTAGCGGCCGCCCGCGACTCCGTCCGCGTGGATTTCTTTTTTTCGAAATAAAAAGTAGCCTATGTTCTGTCTCAGGGTCTAAAGATTGTCTGTACCAAATTTCATCAAAATCGGTTGCGAGGTTTAAGCGGGAAAGCGTAACAGACAGACAGACAGACAGACAGAGTTACTTTCGCATTTATAATATTAGTTGGGATTACGACCACCCTTCTACGTGCCTAAGTAATTTGATCTAAATAAAAGTATGTAGGTATTATTGTTGAAATCTCTTTACGAATACCATCTCATGTTGAATACCAAAAAAGTAGGCTATTTAAAACAACATACATAATGTATTTTTGTATTAAGCAGGATCAGCGCTGCGATGGTAAACGCAACTGTGAATTTGGTTTTAAGGATTTAAGAGGCAATATTTGGATATTGCCTCTAAGCTTCGCTCTTATTAGAGAGATACATACGCTCGTAGGTACCTATCGTAAATATTTCAGTAGTCGGTGGAATTTCGCTTTAAATGTGGGTAGTATCTCAGGACATGGAGACGATTAGATTTCAGAATCGTTTAAGATGTAATATGGATGCTTTGACCATCTTCAATAAGTGTTGGCGGAAAGGCGGTTAGTATGAATCCAGATAAGTATAATTAGTTCAATTCTCAATTTGGACCATATGGTTAGTTTTAATTATTTGACTGGATATCTCCAGCCCTGTTTATGAGAACTGGGCACGTGAAAGAAAGACCCGAAAATAGTAAGCAATCAATCTTGGGAAAGTAATTAAAAGTCAGTACGATACGGTCAATTACTAAAAGAAACGCCTCTGTTTCTTCCTGAATACCTAAGTTTCAGACGTCATATACCAACATACTAAAAAAACATCACAATCCAGGCCGCGTCTAAAGCTTCGTATGTGGGCCAAGTAGGTATGAAAAGATGCGCTATTTATTCATGTATTCTTCCTTCCTAGTGTGGTTCGGAATGCTTGAAGACAGATAGGAAAACTATTTTGCTGTTGCATTCGATAATGTGAAGACGGAATCTGAATAAAATATGTTAGGAATAAGAATTGTGCGCTACAACTCGAAGGTACTTACTCGTACGTAAAAGACTGAAAAGTATTTAAAACGGAAGAGTTTGATTGTTTGTTTGAACGCGTTAGGAACTTCTGGTTCGAATAGAAAAAAAAAATTTTTTGGATAGTCCATTTGTCTTGTCGAGGAAGGCTTTTAACACTATGTGAGCGGAAACCGAAATCCACGAGGACTATATATATTATAATATTTGTATTTTCAGCATAATAATTTTAGTTCTTAATAATATGAGCACACCAAAATTTTTGTATACTCAATATAAAAGTTGACGTGTAGCTTAATAATAAAATAAAATATCAGACAGCCTCACACGATCGCAATAAGTGGAGCTGAAAACCGTGCCTCCCCCGAGAGCCTACGTTTGGAATTTTGCGATAAAAGTTGAACGTGTAATGCGAGGTTTATTCGTCCATTCATTTATATGTTGCTTTATATAAAAGATACTATATGTATTTCCCCAAAATCCACTTTATGGTTTAAATTCCAGGACAACAATAGTTCTTTTTCCTTTCTCCGCGCGTCATGTATCGATTTATATTTATTTCTACAATTGTGTTACCTTTTAGTAAGTAGTTTAAAGTAAATAGGTTAAGGATTTAGATTTCAGGGTTAAGAATAGTTAATCATTCACTAATCTAGGCGGCATTATTATTACACGGTACATGCTTTACAGTGTAGGTACAATATTGAGATGGATGATGGGGCAAATATCGATGCTCAATATTTCTGTTATGATATCCGATACTATAGCGCTCCGCTCCGGTTTCACATGCGTAATTAATTAAACTGCCTCCATGACGGGGTAAATACTACATCGTAAGTAAGAGCCGCGCTGGGCAAACAGATTGGGCCAAAATTCTAAATAATTAAGATACATTTCATGGAATTAAACACCAATTTCCCAACTCCAAAATTAAGCTTGTAGCTTGCAATAGGTTCGACAAAATAACCACTCGGCTTCTCTAATTAGCGGTCTTCTACGGGTAATTAGCGGTCTTATTACAGCCCCGTGTTTCAAACAGTACAAAAGTCGTTAGTCCTACGTTTGTTCTCCCGTCGGTGTCAGATTTCTGACCACCGGGCTCTGAGGATGTTGGCGGCAATTATAGGCTGTGTAGTGTTAACCTGTGCTTCCGCACTAACTTGAGCTTTAGGTACTGAATTCCCTGCGTATTTTGTTGATAGTTAAAATATCCGCCGGTTCCGCAACTCCGCAAGAGAGGCTTTTTTATGTTCATACATAAAGCTAACATTTAATACATATTGTGTTACATACACACAAAAAAGCAATGTAATCTAAGCTTACATTTTAGCTTAAACTTATTAAACTTATCATCAAAATTCATTGAACAAACGTCCAACTTCATGTGTTTTACCCCGAAACACGTACCGTACGATATTTCTCTAAATTATAATAGAAGGTATTCATAAACATGCCGGCCATAGCCAACAGTTCCGTACCCTTTGATATTTCGGAAGCCATATCAACTATCAATTCCGCAATTTAACTTGACAACTTTATATTGATTCATACGCTTATAGCGCCATCATTCGCTAATGTGATCACTAATAATGGCAGCCGTATCATATTCACGTAACCCAACACTGCTTTTCGCGTGAGTGTGCGGCGCGCGTCTAACTATGTTTACGTATAGTCACGTGGTTGACTCACCGGTCCGAGGCTGTCGAAGCCGTGGCTGGCCGCCAGGTCGCGCGCCTCCTCATGCCGCAGCGACCGCTTAAACCGCACCAGGAAGGAGTTGGTGAAGACCTCGCGCGACTCCGCCACCGCTATCAGCAACGTTGCAGCCAAACATTGCAGCCACATGTTCGCTTTGTGGCCGACGTCGGCTGACTGAGGCCTAAGCCTTGCTGACGTCACCGAGTATCGACCGCCCGGACACGCATGCGCGATCCATCACCGAACCCAACCTCACTCGCTCATCAGATTATGAAACGTTACAAGATCATTGTTTTGAATTCAAGATAGCAGACTGCTGACCTTGCGGTATCAAATCTGTCGTAGGTCGCGACAGGAGCTGACACTATCTAAGCAGTTGTCACGACCACATAAGAAATGTTTCTAGTAGTTACTTACATCAAGTCTCTATAGGTTCGAATAAAGTGCGGACACTAAAGCACAAAAAAACACACATTACATTTCATTCCTCCTTATGCTCGAAGGACGCTTAACTCACACACAATATAAACCTCCACGAACTCTCTCAACGTTCTCTGTACTTTTGCACGATCACTTAATCACTTTTCCTTCACAGGGGAACATTGAAAGAAAGTAATAAATAAAAAGTTATTATTTGGACCAGAATACAACAGACATACAAAAGTTCAGATATGATTAGCTACATTGTTCTGCACCAATATACATACATTGCATAAAACGCAATGGCGAAAACCACAGAGCTGATGGTCTCCTTCCTACCCTTCTACTATGCCATACAGCGAAATTATGGCCAACGAAGGGGGAAACAATACCTTTTTAACATTCCTAATATCATATAGATTAGCAACATTGCATTCAAAATAGCTTTTCATTTTGTAACTTCTTTTACCGGACTTCAGCCATATTGGGTAGTAATCATTCCATGCCATAGACAATTTCAAAATCTACCTTCCACTACCTCCATGTTCTAAAATTACTCACCATCTTAATCTTACGAAAATGTGGAGATAAAAATATATTCTTCTAAATACTGCGTCACAAATGTAATTGTGTCCAAGAGAAATAACAATGTTTACCCTGTGACAGACACGTCGCACTCACGAGGTATCTGTTTTCTCAGAGGAGCCGAAATAACGAAGGGACCTCGCATAATATTTGCTGTCACTCAAGGGTAAAATACTAAAGTGTATTTGTTTAACCCGACATGTAGGTAGATACATAACATGTAATGTGAATGTGCGCTTGAAAGAAAATTCATTAAGAACCCATCTAATACTAATAAGATGGCTATCTAAATACCTGAGTAGGTACTTAAGTATATGCCCAAATATAGGGACGCAAACGTAGGTAATTGGTTTGGATAGTAAGTAGGTTACCTAGGTAACATTAGGTAGGTAGGTAGGTAGGTAGGTATTATTTGTACTCAATAAATTTTTTAATTGTTTCCTATATACGTAGGTACCTACCTAGCTCCTTCGCCGAAATAACTCGGAACCATTAAAAATCTCGTAAAAAAACACAAGCATCATACATAGGTACTTATCTTGATGTTAATAAAATAAAACAGGGTTATTACCACAATTCTGTAACTAAATTCCGCGCACACCTTATAACCGAATTGTCTCATATTTCGTTGAACGTAACAAACTGTGCAATATACGAAAATTACGAACCGGTAACAATGCCCAACAATTTAGTACCTACCTACACATGGTAATAAACAGTATTCCACTCGGATAAAGCCTGATAAAGGATTACATAAAATATTCATACCTACTAATATAATAAAGAGAAAAACTTGGTTTGGTCGTAATGAATAGGCCCAAAAACTACTGGACAGATTTTAAATATATATTTTTTCACCATTCGAACGAAACCTACATACCTACATTAGGTCCGACGAGTACCTAGGTACCTAACATAAGCTATAGGTACTTAGTTTTCAAAAAAACAAATGTCATGTTTTGTTCCCTTGCGAAGCCGAGACGAGCCGCTAGTCTAATAATAAGGAAACGATCTAGAAAGAATCGGGCCCTTACCTGATAGAACCACGGGTTTGACTGTTTTTCTTTCAGCAGCATCAGCTGTAAGCATTTAAAGTGGTCCTTCCTGGTATTGCCACAGAAATTGTATTTTCCCTTGTCCAAAGTTTTACAAGACAGTCTCAGGGTGAGACTCCACCCTGAGACTCCACCAAAACGGAGATGTGGATGCGGAGAAGTACCGTAACTACCGAGATGGTCACGTTTTTGACCCAAAACTCTATTGGCTGCTAACGACACATATCGGCTCCGCTCGCACATCTCCACTTTGGAGTCTCTCCCTCAAAGCTGGATGGGGTCTTACTGACGTAAGACTAAATCAATCAGGAAGCAGAAATTATAACAATATTTAAAGAATTCTTAGCCCTCTGAATCTTCAATTTACATACAAAAGAATTTTCCCTTATATTTTCAATCCATCCTGCGACAAACCACTTCGCTTTACTACAATACGTATGTACTACTAGGTACCTATATCCGTCCACGTCTTTTCTCACGCGACGTGACCAACTAACAACCTCATCTGGCGTGGAGTGGTGATATAAGTTTTTAGAAGAAATCTAGTCAATGATGATTACGATATTCGTTATCCTAGGTTTAGTATGTAGAGTACCAGCCTATTAATGTCCCACTGCAAGGCAAAGGCCTCCATCATTTTTGCTTAACGCCACGCTTACCAAATGTGGGTTAGTGATCCCAAGCCCGGGCTGTTTTCGAAAAAAACAGACACAATATTTTCTGGACCTACAACTAACCCAGTACCTCGCCCGTCGTTGCGTTCATATTCATATCAAATTATAGCAAACTACAAATACCAACACATAGGTCTCGCGCCGAAAGAAGTAGCTACGGCCTTGTGTTACAGATGTCATAAATTATACAATAGCTATTTATTTATTTACTTATTTATCAATCAAAAAAATGTACCTACACCAGGTACATTTTTTTTTTAGATAAAATCCAATAATTTTATGTATTTCATGATTGATTGATACACAATTAAGGAAAACAAAAACTACTTTAACAATCAATCTAAAACACTAACAAATACATGCCAATAGAAAATTAATTAAAATAGAAAAACAGACATTTTCCCGCTCCCACTCATTCACAAACCGTTAACTAAATAAAATATTTTTTAATTATTTTGGTAAATAGATTCAGGGGCTCTCAAGAAATGCTTCTGATTACTTAATGTGGTTATCACTAGCAAGTGATAATCTGAAACTAAAAAAACTAAAAGAAAGCCTATTTCAGTAGTTAGGTATTGTGATATGGTTAAAATCATTGACAACTATTTAATTTTTTACAAATTTACAGTTACATAAATAAAACAAAATTTAATAAAATATACTCATATATTTACTATTATAAAACAAAATGATTGTGTAACTAGTCATATTAAGATATAGTACTGCCAGTAGTCCCCGTTCCGGTGGAAGATGCACATTCATTCTCCATGGCATGGGACGGAGGATGTTCTAAAACATTATCAATTAAACCAAATGATTTTGCTTCAGATGGAGACATGAAATAGTCTCTTTCCATTGAGTTCTGGACCCTCTCAGCAGGTAGTCCAGTGTGTCTTACATATAATGCGTTAATTTGAGCCTTAAGTTTCAATATCTCTTCCGCCTGGATCTGAATGTCAGTTGCTTGACCTCTAACTCCTCCGGAAGGCTGATGGATCATGATGCGTGAGTTAGGAAGCGCGTGGCGCATGCCTGGGGCTCCGGCTGCGAGCAAAAGGGACGCCATACTACACGCTTGGCCCACGCACCACGTCGCGACCGGCGGAGTGATGTACTGCATCGTGTCGTAGATACCCAAGCCCGCGGTCACGTTGCCGCCCGGAGAGTTTATGTACAAGTGCACAGGCTTCTTACTCGACTCTGACTGTAGGAACAACAACTGGGCAACAACTAGTGAACTAATATCGTCGTTTATCGGCCCCATGAGGCAGATTATTCGTTCGCGTAGCAATCTCGAGTAAATGTCGTAAGCTCGCTCTCCTCTTCCAGTTTGTTCGACTACGATTGGTATCATACCAAGACATGATGGTCTTGATAAAGATATCGTCCTCCGAAGATTCGTAGACGTTGCAGAGCTGATAGAGCAAACAGTTTTCGAAATTTGGCGAATGTAATTCATTGCCATTTTGTATGGAAGTGGTCAGATCTTAGTGAACTTTCAAATAATAAATAAACTTTTCTCTTTTATCACTGCCCCTTTAAGTTATTAGGTAATATGTTCTTATTTTCTGCTAGAAAAAAATAATTAAAATGAAATCAAAACATTTTTCACTGAAAAGCTTCGACTGTCAATTTGGCATTTGACACTGTATTGACATTGGCATTTTATTTTTTATTTCTGGCCGCCACAAATATTTTTCTATTATGAGACAAAGAAATGTCCTTTATTCACACTTTGATTTGCTATCACAAGCTTAGAAATCATTTTTGGATTATTTTATGACAGACATCAGTCAGAGATTCTGGTTTACACAAAGATTTATTTTTATTCATTCATCTCATTTAAGCCTTACACAACCAAGCTAGCACATAAGGATTCAAAAAGTGGCGTATCTCAGATTAATCAATGAGGCTCACATCAGCTCACTTCAAATCCTACCATACATTGTACAAAAAAACAAAATAGAAGCCATTCGAAATAGTTAGCCTAGCTTAACAAATGGGTATTTTATAAGATACAGCTTGCACTGTTATTAGGCAGGTCGTAATAAATTAACTAGGGAAATGAACCAAATTGTTTAGTGAAATAAAGGGTATTTTTCAAACAATAATTTACTTTAATAATAAAGCTTAATCATTTTATTATGGAAATACAACGATAGCTTCTTCAGTAAAAAATATATCCTTAACAATATCACTGACCCTACATATAAATTAGATTCTTAATATAAGTTCTAAAACATAATATTTTAGGAACAAAACAGTCAATATTTGCAGGCACTCTGAATTACATCATAATTCTCAACAAATAATAAATAATCCTTATAAGTATATAAACAAACTGAAACATTCATTTTCCTTGTCGGCGTCTTAATTTCATTAAAGCTTCTTGCCTTTTCTTCTCAATAAGCAGTTTTATATCTGACGTTGAGGTGTTTGATGGCATGTTACTATTTATTTTGTGCTCAGAATTATGATTATTTTTAATGAGGTTGTTATTTTGAATTCTGGAACTTGGCTGCCGTGGCTGAAATTTTGTATTTTTGACTGCTTTATCTGGTATTAACTGAGTCTGCTTTTGGAATGGTAAAGATGATGGTTGAACAATTGAACTTTTTATGGATTGATGTGCTCCAAGTCCTGTTATTGATCTTTGTATGGGCTGCTGTGTGGCTGGTTCAAGTTGTGATTGTGCTAATTTTTGAGATGTGAAAGGCAGCCTTTTAGCCAATAACTTCTCCCTTGCTAGCTGATGTTTCCTCTTGATTTCATCTGGGGTACATCTGATTGGTGAATCGCCAAGACCTGAAGAAAATTACCATTCAATTAAATTCTACATACAGACTAAAATTTCCATTTAAACTCAACTCTACTAAGTTTAACTAAAATAATACGTACAATATGTCACACAAATGCTACTTGATTCCATCAACAAATGTGAAACAGTAAAGTTTCTGAATATAACTACTTAATAATTACACAGAAACTGCATTAAATACAATACTTGCTGGCTGATTTTCCACAGTTTTCTGTTCCTTATGACCTTATGAGAGTTACAAATAATTTATAACAATATGGAACTGAAACTGTATAATATGTTTACCTGTTGTTTTGTCTTCATTTTTATCATACGGCATGGAATTGAATCTACCAAAAGCTATTCCACTGGTAGAAGGGACATTAATTTCCACAGATGGAGACTCTGGCATAGAACTGTGACGTGCAAAAACTGATTTAGAAGGACTGCCATCGTGAACAATAACCTCTTTAATTGTCCAATCTGATCCAAAGCCAGCTTTCAATTTTGGTTTGGCAACATTGCTTCTAATTGGCATTTGAGTTAACTGTTCCAAAGCACTGTCATTTAAGTTTCCAACAAAGCTATCAAAGGAATCATTTCCTAACTTAGGAGAGTCATACTTCTTTGTTTTACTCACTGCTGGTGATTCTAATTTTATGCTGTTCAGTATTGCATCCATTGAGTCATTGTCCATTTTGAAGTCTGTACTTGGCCTTATATCTCTTTTGTTTTTTTTGTAATGTGAATCATAACAAATTCTCTTTGGTGATGTAGGCTTGTATTCAACAAAATTTTCTTCAACTATTTGACTGGCTTTTATAAGGCATTCATTCATGGAATCATCAGATTCGAGCACAGCTTCGGGCTCGGGCTTAGTAAACTTAGAGCTAAGTACATTTTTTCTCAGACACCGTGATGTATTCCTCAGACCAGTCTTGGGTGAATGTTCTGGAGAGTCATTAAAAATGTCTTCCTCGCTACCTGATGGAGTTGGTTCCATAACATTTTGAGTTTTTTTCGCCAACAGTTCAGGCAATTTTTTGTTTAATTCTACCAACTCTTGGAACAATTCAGTTGCTTTGTGTGAAATCTTCAATGGTCTTCTCCTTGGTAATTGTTTCTCAATGATCTTAGGTCTGAGGGATTTTTTGGTTTTTCTACTGAGTGGAGTGGAGTTTTTGGACTGAGATTTGGAAGAACTTTTTGAATTGGGAGTGTAGAAGTTCCATACAACATCAGTTTCGCCTTCTGTGCCATCTTGTGTGCAATAGAACGGGACGGGGCTTGCAGCCTCCGAATCGCACATAGAATCACTGTCTCTAGATGGAGATTCTGCATGATGCTCTGGTGTCGAGCAGGTGATCACTGAAATTTATAAGTAAGTTTTGAGGTTATTGTGAGAAATATTGATAAAATTATTATTAGTTATCTCCGATTTTAACATAATCTGCTAAGTAATAGATAAACTTATCAATAGACAAACAGCTGTTCTAAAGTGATAACGATAATACGTACTAAAAATATAATAAATACCTTTGTTTTTGGTTTTCGTGGCAACCATTTTCATTGAATTAGATTTATTTCTGCTCATGTGTATAAAATTTGAATTTCTGTGTGAATCGAGATATGCAATCCCATGGAACTCGTCTGTAAATTAGGTAAATAACTCAAACAGAAAATCAGTAAAAAAATAACCAACAACAAGAGTTTTCTTCATCTACTTTACGAGTGACGTTTGACTGACGTTTAAATAATGGAGTTGCCATTTTTACAGACTTAATTCTACTCTCGGATTAATATTCTACTATTTAAAAACATAAAAATTTTAGATAAATATCAAAATATCATCAGTTTGTCATTATGTAAATCGTGATTAGAATAGTAAAATCTAAAAAAAATTACGGATTTCATTGTTTTCCGCCAAGTTTAAATGATGAAGCAACCTCCTCAACTTCACACTTGTTAACTTGTCACTTTTTCGTGCATCTTGTGAAATAGCTCAACCAACCGCTAACTTCATTCAGTTGAGTCAACACGGGCTAACGAATCGGACGTCTGTTGTAACTCGTTCCGGCCGCGATGCGCCATCGGAAGTGACATTTCAAGTGTAAAGTGAACAAGAAGAACTGTGCAAAATGTTAGCAGACGGTGAGATTGTCGGCGACGGGTCGTGGAACCTCACGATCTACGTCACGGACTTGAATGAGAAACGCACTATGGTCGTGAAAGGGGATATGCACATCGGTGGGGTTATGCTGAAACTGACTGAGAGCTTCGGTAAGATACCCTTTATGGATATGCTTCAATACTCATGCTTTATTTTTTTTTGCATATAAATACTACCTAAACTACCTTAGAGCTTCTTAGCTTCTTTTTGTAGAACACAGATTCTGTATATTCAAAGTAGGTATGAATCATCAGATACAACTAACTACAAGTGTTATTTAGTTGTCAACTAAACATAACAAATGAAGAGCAAACTTACTCTTTCTAATAATAGAATATGAATAGGTAAGTAATTTGATTTAATAATGTTTATTTATGATGCAGAATGGCAAACCAATTTTTTAGGGACTAAACATTGAAAGTATGATCACATGCAGCATATTATATTAATATTGGAGTTTCTGTAAAACCTGTAAAGCATTTACCAACTGGACAATCTTTATGGATCAGGAAAAAATACATAAAAAACATTATTAGATCTCAACAAAGTGGTTGTTTAACAAGCCTAATATGATAAAGGTACCTAATAAGATTTATATTGATATCAATATTTAGTTATTGGTTAAAATACAACCAGAACTTTATGATTTTTTTCAATTAAATTGGCATAATATTGCTAAACATTCATCCTCCACTCACAATGCAAATTGAATCATAGCTTTTAATATTCTTACCATATATGTATTTATAGATAAAACATGTTTCTATCATAATTACATACCTACCTACTAGCAGCGTAGCTAGCTATCTAGTTAGAAACATTCCATTACCATATCTAGCTTACAACATTAGCATTTTATCAATATTCATATTCATCATTCTTCAGAAGTCGATGTGGCCTGCCAACTGGTCCCAATTGCAATAAAACTAGCATGTTTAAGAGTTTAAGAAAGGGACATTAAAATTAGAGTGAGAGGGGAGATGCGCGTACGCAGGAACGCGTCCTTCGCCGATATGCCATGCCAAGCAGGTTTTTGCCCAATCATCCACAAAAGAAACGCCAATCAATTAATTTTCAGCACAACTTAAAGTTATGCAATTTACCTAGTCATAAGGTATGTTGATTGATAGCTAGATCCCAATGACACATAAATATCTTTCATAATTCTTGGAGACTTGGGGAGAAAAGCTAGCGAAAGTGAAGCTAACTATCTTTAAAATAATGAGGTCTTATCAAAGGTAAAAGATTACAACTAAGTAATATTGTTGTAATGAGTCCATTGTACTCAAAGAAGAAAGCAAACTATGTTTGCTGATAAATACTATTGTACATACTGAATACTAACTATTCAGGTAAGTACCTAAATGAGTTGATGCATATTGTTCATATAATTTACGTCAATACCGGTAAACTACAATGCAACATTTTCCGCAATGATATCATGGCTTGAACATAGCCCGACATATTTATCACGAGTGCAGCTAATACGAATATTTTACTACTAGTTTCCGTTCACAGTTATTTTACCTTTGACCTAATCTAAAGTAAATATTTTTTTGGTTCTGATTCATATAAATCTGTAAAGTTTCAGATTAATAAAAATGAAGGTAGAAGCGAATCTCTCCATTTTTTAAATATTTTTATTGTCAATACAACTTGCTTTTTTTAAATTATCCGATATAAGCCAAAAGTGGGCTATTCAAAGGTAAAATAAATATGAACGCATAGTAACGTAAAGAATTTGGATCTCTCGCCTACGCGAAATGGTTGGGATAAATGACTTTCAAAATGGCGTTCGATATTCGCCCACCGCTTCCCAAAACTGGTTTGAATTATTCAAATTATGCTTTACTTACTCTCCTACATCAGGTATTTGTTGCAATACCTGATGTAGTTGTATAACATGCTCGTAATTCGTATGTTCCGTACTAGCCTCCTACTCTTCATCCTTCGTAGGTACACTACTCTGTACCTACTCGTATTAAAAACACTACAACATAATTATGAACTATAAGTTGAATGACGTTAAGGTCTAAGTTGATACATGCTTATTTACTCTAAACTTGAAGGCCGATGTCTGTTTTGGGAAAAACAAACGCCGCCGGTGTTAAGTGTTAAACTTTATCTTAACATTCGCAAATAGAAGGAGGAAATGATGACCTTACATCATAAGAACATAGGTGTGTAACGTGTTTTTTGCAAAGAATTTTGATTTCTTCAAATTAATCAAAATCACCTACCTTGCATTTGAATTCAGTTTGCGCTCATAAAAATAAAAGAATATTGTCATCGTTCCAAAGACTGTTTTAATTTTGCAATGATGTAATCGACAATGACACAGTTTCAAATAAAGCATGAAAGGCGAATCATTCAATAATCCAGGGATTTTTTGAGTCCTTCTCTTGCTGTATTATCAATTTAGTTTAGCGAACAGAACCGTATAAATCATTGCATTACTTCTCAAAGCTGCCTGGAATTCCCGGTCGCAAAATTACCGCGAACCAGTTGTCCCAAAGTAAATCGGTCCCTTCAATACAAGGAATTCGAGTTATTCATGCCGTAAGCCGACCGACGGTCCTTCGTCATGGAATGAAGCTTCAACTTGTTCGACACAGAGATAAGACGTAATTAATGCTCGTTAAAGGAAGCGACAAGGTTCGAACCATCATTTTACATCAGTAACGGCCCGTCATCGCTCGACAACATTCATCAACGGGACAAACATGCCGACGATGTTTAAGAATGCTTTCAAACCCTACGTGAATGTCTTATAAGCAGCATGAATAGGAGACAATAACTTTGTTATTTTATTCAAACTTAAAAGTATTCGCAATATACACAAAATACAGAAGCAATGTTACCAGAAGTAACGAAATAGACAAAGATATTTTCAATGTGCACGTGAATTGAACAGATTTAGTTAAATGCTGATAAAGAGATTTTGACCAAATAGAAGGATAAGATTGTGGAAAATATGTCGTAACGTAACTATGGCTCTTGTGATAATGTGGGAAACCCCCATCTGTAGTAACTTGTACGGAGCGCTTGATTATTTGATATCTTTATATAAATTCTCAATGGAAACAAGCTGAGGCTTTTAAGTAATAATGTTCATAATATAATGTACAAAGGACATCTTTGATGTTTTCTTCGATGGAGACAGATGCGTTGGCGCACGTTCTGAGAAGCCGCCATGTTGCGTCGTTTGTTTCCGGCGCCTCCCCCTCTCTTCTGCAGTCAGTGTAGATAAGGCGTTATCATCCGCTCATTGTTCCTCTATTCTGATGAGGTACTTGACCAATCGCATACGAAAGGGCGTTAACCTGCCGGTATTTTTAGCATACCCAGTAAACATTTCTAAGGGCTACACTGTAACTCTACAGATGGAGATGAAAGGTTTATGGCATGGCTGGAACATTAGTTCATTAGGAATTCTTCCAGGTATCTCAAGATGCGGCTTGCGCAGGGAAATTACCCAAATTAGTAAAGCGCTTACAAATAAGGGTTTATACTGAGCCATTGTGATCACTTTAGGAAACTGCTTGAATCTTTCCTAAGAAAGTAATACCCTATCTTGGCAATATAGCCTATGTATGGGTTTCCATGGTATGGTAACGAACGTTATTGCTATCAGGAATCTATTGTATGACGCGGAGGGGGTGGTGAGCTATCTCTGAGCGTGGGGAGATAACACCAACAACAGCTTAACAAAGTGGATGGTACAATGTGTCCTTGTTATTGATACTGCCCGCATACACGATGTGAGCTCCTAGGCGATAATGGGTTCGTTTTTATATATAGAAATGAAGTATGAAAAATTATGTTAACGAAATGATGTAATGCAGTAGGTATGGCCTTTTGAAGAAGATAAAGTATTGTATCGTCGAAGAAATATTTGTAACACAGTGTTCTCGAACACGATCTGAAAGGGAACATTACGTGTTGCGTTTCAATACTACTTTTTAAATCTTTTATACCCTGTTGATGTAACTGGCCTGATGTATACTCAGTGTCACCAACTAAGGACAGCAGTAGCCGGACACTAACGGTTGTACGCATTCCCATTTTCTCTTCTAGACACCGACTAATTGCTGAGTTCTTACACTTTGAAGTTTCGCTGTTACCAATTCATTTTAGTATGCATCTCGATTTAGCTACGTCGACGTATAAATTCGTCTTTCAAAAACATTAATAGATCGTAAACCAATTCCTTGTGATGTTTAAAGTTTGCTTATGTTAATCAACCGGCCTTTTATAGACGCCGAGCCAAAAAATTCGGCTGTAACCTCTTAAAGTGGTTATGTTAATCGTCACGTCCGCACGTTCTGCACCTCGCCTTGCTGTGCGCTAGCTGTAAGCTGTAACGATTCATTTGCATTGTAAAACAACCAGCACAATAACATATACAACTTCCAGTTTCTTACATGCCGATACAGACCTCGTTGATTCTCAGTAGCATCTAGTAATGCGATGGATATCTTAACGCTATCCATATTAATGTCTCATTCCTTTTCAGTGACTAATGGAAACCAAGTCATTGCGTTATATGTAACGAAACATCTCATTAGTTATAAACAGGAGTGTATTATGCCTTCTAATGAATTAATATCTTTGGCCTGCAAGCGTACGAATTCACTGTTGCATGCATGATTGAGTTGGATGGATGCAAACGTTCAAGGAATCTATCATGTTATTCTCGTAAACGAGACCTTACATGTTCCGACTGACGTATTTGCGAAACGGAACAACTGCTTTGTTAACTATTCAATTGTTATGCAAATGTGACACGCGCTCCGGTAGTTACTCTTCAATTCAATATGACACATAATATAAACTAAACTCCACGCTCTTGGAATTTAAATTATTTACTGCAACGAGAAAAGTAGTTTTTAAAATGGAATCTGTGGAGACGTATGTATGTTTCTTTCAACGTAGAGATGGCAGACTTGCTTGAACTTTTGGTGACCTGTTGTTTTTTTCTGCCGAAAGTTTCACATTCTTGAATAATTATGATGTACGAGTATTACGAAACATTGATATGTACAACGTTGCTCTTTGCATCGGTGATTCAAGTTCTGATGACTCCGTAGCGATCACGCATGATTCGAACCGGTTTGTTCGCCATGGAGTGACGTCATCACAAACAGAATGACCAATTCTTATAAGGATATTTCTACAGAAACAACATAAAATACCATATTTGGTTTGAAGTTTTTTAAACATTGCCATTTTTTACTGTCATTGAGTTCATTGGATTTAACCTACTGGTGATAAATGGACAGATAAATGTTAAGAGTTTGTAATTAGGATGTTAAGCTTTAAAAGCTTAACTTAAATCCGAAGAACATTCATCGTAGTATAAAGTATAATTATGCCCCTTACGTCATAAATTTTGTCTGGAAATAAAAAGCCCATAAGTACCTACCTAGCTAATGTTTCGACCTAATAAATCAAACTCATTATTCCCCTTTCACAATCCACTTTTGTCGATTCCCTGTCGAGTTTTATTTGGTTCGTATTGCAACCGTAAATCGTGCCGAGGAAACACAAACACCAATTCTTGTTTCGACTCAGTTTTCTATTTATAATCTTCTGACTTCACTCGTTGTATTAACAGTAGTAACTAGTAACGCAACACGCACTGTTCGGAAGGTAACGTGTGCCTAAATCTACGCACGGATGCCTATTGATGTTTTGCCAAACATTAGCCATGGTTACCGTTGAATAGGGCAACGCAAACGCGTTCTCAGAAGCAATAATTGTTTATCACTTTAGTTGACGGCTTTGCTGAACTGATTTTATGAATAAACCCGTTAATGTAATGCCTAACCTTTCTAATTCATCCTTATCACTCACCTAAAATCCCGTGCTGATTTATCAAGATACGTCAGCATTGTTATCTCTGAATTAACGTGGCATAATATTATCGGAAAACATTTAACACTTATGATACGTTATTATGTAAAAAAAAGGATTTGTAGGAACCTTATTTAGAACTACTTTCAGGCTGATATAAATATGCATTGAAATCTTTACGATCTTTGAGAGAAAATGTTTTGTCACTTGTCTTGTATTTTCCATCCAATTCGACTTGCTAATCTTACAGAAAATATTGTTGTGTAGGTACATTATTTTCTGTAGTTTGTAACTAGAGCAGAGCATTTTGACGTTTGTAGATAGTTAAAGTTTATAAGCTGGTTGCGCGCGGAGTAGTCATTCCTTCAGGCTAATAGAATGGTCGCCTGCTCTCCCCATTAAATATTATAAAATATTGTAATACCTATTCTTATTTTCAAAGTCATTGTAACAGTATGTCTGTCCTTGCATGTATGATATTATGCTTTCAAGTTTTATAGTCCTCTAAATACTGGAGGTCAAGGCTCTACAATGGGTGTGCTGTCGTGTCGCTCCTTTTATTTACCGATCCATTAAGGTCCATGTTTTTGTTCATTTGAATTTTATTCTTGCATTATTTTTGTTTGGTGAAATGCTGCTTTCTTGTAGCATTAATTTTTATACTTTTTTGGGATTGTGATTTTGTTTTGTGTTAACAAACATACTTAGTACACGAAATACGTTTTATCGCCAGTTTTCCATACTATAGCATTTGATAACCATTTCATGATAAATCATCTTAAGACCTGATTAGAGAGACCGATGGAGGAGTCTAGTATTAAATTGACAGTTGACAAAATATAAATTTGAATAGACTTTATGGACTATATTTAAATACCTACAAATATTTTTAACATTAGGTATGTACAACTCCAAATAATTAACATAATGAGTTTTAATTATGTCATGCGACCATTTCTCTTGGCGTGGCACATCATGTTTGTGATGTCATTTGGGTGTGTTATTACTGGTCAAGGTTAATGTAATGAAGGAATTCTGCAAATGAGGTTTAATAACTATACTTCAATGTTAGGTAAACGATTTTGAAGGTTTCCTTCAGTAAACGAACGCATCTGCAACCCTTATTGTGCTGTTGATTTCCATAGGCCACAGTAATTTGTACTTAGCATCTGGTAACCCTCTTGCTCGTTTCCCTTACTCCTACATAAAAGAAAAAAGCAAAGAAGCGATAATTTCGATGTTTTCAGAGAACATAAAATAATAAGTACAATTTATATTATTTTCATTTGTCAACTACCACTACGGAGGTGTTTTTTTTTAATTATATGAACCATCACAAAAGTCACTCCGAAACCCATTGCTCAGTGCCCTTTAAAACGCTCAACTGACATTTCCTTTGGAAAATTGATGTCCTACAACATGGCGTGTTCTTTGTGCAGCATAATTTCCTTTTCAACGCTTGTCATGCTCTGAATGCCATATTCCTACTTTGTAATTTGTAAATGCATAAATTTGGCTAGAAACCTAAAAATCAGAGTGAATCTGTAGCCAACCGGATTATGGAAGGACCAATATTCAGTACCTAGTTACTATTAAGATATTTAAAAATAATAATATGGGGTGATAATGTTGGAAATACGGATTTGGTTACATTTCCTTCCTCATTATTCTAAATAATTTGCTTCTTTGCCTGTTATGGATGGTAAATTGTGAATTTTAATACAAGTTTGAGTTTCAAACCAAAATGAAAATACAAATATATGCATCGAATTATAACAGAAACCTAATAACCTATATAATACCTACATCGAATATCGTAATATTTAATTTATAACAACCTACCTACCTAACCTACGTAAGTTTAACATGACTTGTAAGTGTAAAATCACATTTGCAGTAAAAGTTTATTTATAGCTTTTGGCTTTTATAGTCTGTCTGAGCCTCAGACGCGACGGGTCGATGTACCAAATATTTTTCTTTTGAGGCGAAGTTTTATACTTTTGAAACTTAATCACTGGAAATATAAGCCCACTACGTTAAATTTTACTTGCCTTGATAGAGCAATGGACAAATAAACTTACACATACGTACTTACACATCAGTCTAAATAACCATTAATGTTAGGACTTGTATTTTCTTACCATATATTTTTTTTTCCAATATTCTGTCAATAAATGAATACGAAATCAAATCAGATATGCTATGTTTTTCAACGATAAATACTCTTGCGTTGAATCTCACGAGTCTAACTGGCTAACTCAGTTGGTTAATTAACCAGGAGCATGATAATCAAGTGTTAGTAATATCCTAACAAAACATTCCCGTCTACCGCAAGACAAGTAGATATTTAACAACTACCGAGCTATCAAGACCTAGGTACTTACATTTATTTAGTCTTTCCCGTAACTAATCCACAGCTGTAAACCGAGATTTGTACGGATATTTCAGTTTAAGTACCAGACTCCACGATTACGAGCCTTTTATAGGACACAGGAATAGTGTAACAGTAAAGTATTAGGAATTTACATATGTTGAGTCACACAGTAACTTGACAGTGAATGAAGCAAGTTAGTATTCTGTGGCTGTAGATGTAGCGATGTCGCTTTTATTCAAGTTTAATTTAATTGCTTCTGCTAAAATTGTCACCGGAAAAACTTCAAAAGTCATCTTAATTGGTAATTCACCTCATAAAGTACATTGAGCGAATTGTAAATCACAAAATCGGTTCAGAAACGGCGGTGAACGAGCCAGGACAGACAGACAGACAGACAGACAGACAGACAGACAGACAGACAGACAGACATGACGAAACTATAAGGGTTCCGTTTTTTGCCATTTGGCTACGGAACCCTAAAAATCGGGAACGTATTTTTAGTGCTTGCAAAGCAAACTGTCCGATAACGTTATCTACCTCAATTTTAACTTTGCATAACGTTTTTATTAGAGCATAATAGATGAGCATAATTCACCATGTGCAGTTTTACTAGGTAAGCTCTGAATCTTTATTTTTAATGTTATAATTATTCATAGCTTACTGATTACACATACAAGGTGTAAAAGAAACCGTACATTTCCCAGGCATGGTGTAGTGGAGAAAAATGTTCACAATAATTGGGAGAATATAGGGTTTCAGTTTTCGTTAGACCTTTTTTGACACCCATTATACTGTGAGCAAAACCCAGAAACCAAACTGGAGCGTTGGGCAACTGTACCGAATATTAGCGCCTGAAATATTTACGGTGAGTCTAATCGATTCCTTATGATCTAGTGAATATATTTATCGGAATATTGATCTTACAACACAGCCATATGGTCTATATTTAAATGAATGTTAAGGAATGTAAATGTACGATTGAAGAAAGATAAACCCAGGAAAAGGCCTGATAGAATTATGATCTCACCAATTCATACAAAGTACGAAAATTTAAATAGAATCGATATTTCAGTTCTTAGTTTCCTAACGGGGTTTCCTGTTGACTGCAGACATTAGCAAAATGTTACGTTGAAATGTAAACAAGTGGACTAAAATAACCGCAGAAAGGTCATAAGTTGGTATAATGCATGAGAAACCTGTTTTAAATACAATGTTGCTGATGTTTCTTTAGCCAATTTAGATTTACCGGACGTAGGGTTTACAACATGTCTGACTTTTAGACTAGTCTTTTGTTAGTAAATTACCTGCTGTAATGGCTTGTTTAATAACACTAGTGTAGCAATGTCGGTTCTTCGAAACGTTTAAGTAAGCTGGTGTAACATAGTTGAACAGATTTGTCGACAGAATTAGTAGCTTTAAAATATTATACCAAAATTAGACTATTAAAATGTTTGATGTTTATTTGAGGAGCCACTTCAAAGGTCACATGTATTGTACAGAAGGACATTACGATCTAAAAGTATTTTAGTTATCATTGTGATTTCTGATACCCCTATATTATAAGCTTTACCAGTTTTTATTAGCAAGGTTTCAAGATCAGTACTTGTACTCATATCATCGTGATTTATGTCGTCTGTTTATGTACGAAGAATCCTACCCGGCAACATAAGATATCAATGTTAGCAATGTTGAATTTTAATGTCTGCCTAATGAGGTATGAATCCATAATAAATCACATTACGAATAGAAGAAACATGTCTTAGTTTTTAAAGTTTTACTAATTAGTATAAATAAATATTGATTAGGAAATGCTTCGCGGTGGATGGATTCTTGGGATAGATCTTGAAGTGGCAGGAATGTCGCCAAGCTTATGATTGTACTAGCAGCCGCTCGCGACTCCGTCCGCTTGTATTTCGGTTTCCGCACACATAGTTGTTAGTATACAATATACATGAAGCCATTCTCGACAAATGGACAATCGAACACAAAAAAAAATAAACAAACTCTGTAATTTAACTTAGTACTTATAGATTTTTTTCTAATTTCTTATGAGCAAAGTTTGTAAAACTGCAAGAAGAATGCAAAACACACAAACTGGTTGGCAGGAATTTGTACGTCCTTCAGTTCGTCCTTGAATATTTGTAAAGGTTGAAGACTCGGACGACGCTCAGGTCAACGTTCTTTAATGTTTTAATCCAGCAGACAATTTAATCTCCAGCAGTCACGACACTCACTATTTCGTTTGTACGTATCTCTAACAAGGACATGTCTACAAATGTGATTCAAAAACTTGCTACAGTCTTAACATTTTTAGTATTTGCAAACTTTAATTATTTACTTGCTTTTGTTTCAAGTCCAGTTCCAGCATTTATAGTTCAAAACTTATTGAATAAAACATAGTTGTTATCAAAGATATAAAAATGGATTAATTTTATTTAGATAAAATATTACACGATATGTAAATGCGATTATATGAAAACATGCTGGTCATCAAAGTTATTACCGGAACGAGTTAGACCTTCATTGTGTAATGGTATTAGGAGATTAACCCTTTTATTAAAATACCCGCATGATTGCGCTGATTAGATTGATACCGTTCTTAATTTACACCAGACGTGATCTTATCAGAGATTATTCAAAGATAAATTATTACATAAATAATGCCTATAAATAAGGATTAATGCAAGGTGTGTGTGGGCGCATCACATTTTTTGTTAAGATGGTGCTAAGCGAGCTTGAATAACACGTGGTGCATAGTAAGTGACTAGCTTTGCCCATAGAAATTGGCATCTTCAGAGTTGTTAGTGTTACAAACATTGAGATATTTCTCCTTCGATCGTATAGAGTGGACATTGGGAACAAAATCTGTGCGTCAACTTGACGTTATCTTTATCGACTCTAAGGATTCGAGAACCTCTCTGACATAGCGAAACCCAGATGAAGGACTGCATTCCCTGTTTCTTTCATATTATTCTAATAATTCCTAGATATATCAACAGCTAAAGAATAAAAAAAGAATTCCAATGTGAACCCAAGCTTGGATTAATTGTGAATCAATGAAGCTTTAAACCAAAAAATACGATGAGAAGCGGCTGAACAATATTTTACGGCTTACAAAACACGCACATACTTGTCTTTTTATTACTCTTTCTTGTTTAAAATAACAAACAATTAACATTCGTCCAATGGATTTCGTAAGGGCTCGTGATTTCGTGATGTTCCATTCAATGTTCGAACAGAGATGTTTAGAGTTATTTTAGAACATAACTCGGGTTTGTGAACAGTTCAATGACCTGCGATATGACATGATGTCAACGACGACTAACTTCATGCAGTTTTTTGTTTTTTTTTCGATAAAAGGTATGGAAAAAGTAAAAATTGTCCAGAACAAAAGTTGAAAAGACTTAGAATACGGTAGTTTTTGTTACAAAAAACATGGAACTTTGTACCTATGATTGATATTAACTCCTTTCCTGTTTGGAATGTGTTCCTCATAATATGGAAGTCCATATTTAGAAGTTAACTCGTTAGAATCGAATGTTTACTCAAAAATTTAGTAATATCAAAGGATCTCGAAATACACTCACTATTTACCCAACTGCGAACAGATTATCTCTTATTAGTTTCTTTTTACCACCAACAACCGGAGGGTTCTTTGAAAATGAAAGTTGTCAGACAAGAATTTCTCAGACGTGCTAAAATTTGTCTCTGGGAAAGAAACTTCTACAGCATCTTGTGTACATCATGCAGCGATGCACTATGAATCTTATATCCTGATAAATAAAGTTCATATGCATCCGTCTAAGTTGTTAAGTTCATTGGAATTATAAGTTCCCACGCGAAATGTGTTCGTATGGTGGCAAGTGGAGAGATAAATATTTGTAAACTGATCTTGTATGTCCATGACCTTGCGTAGACGCAAGTGTACCTACTCCATAAGTGACGGCACTTATTTGATCGACGTAAATAGGTCGCGGTTATTCATTCATTCTTCTAAATAAATTATATTATAAAATAGACCAGATGGCGCCATGGTGAAACAATTTGAGACTGTAGGTATGTCTTGTGCCAAATATCAGAGAAGTATAAACGGTGCAACTTCTATTTGTTTTTGCTGTTTGAATCATACCTACTCCTCTTTATTTTAATTTTATGTAAAACGCGATCATTTACTAATACGATCTGACAAAATGAATGTAGGTAGGTTAAGCGTAATGAATGGACAGTACCGTTTCTTTTTCGGATGTGTTTGTATTTATGCAAATTGACATGCTAGTGTCTTACTTTAGAAACATTTATTATCATTTGTACGAGCATGCATAATGTCCATTACAAACAGTAGGTTGATCACAATTCACAGTTGTGAGAACTTATGGAAAAGCTTTGATATTTTCTATATCCCATTGGAAGCCCCTTACTTTATTCGGTGAAATATATCCATGACAGACCATATTCTCTTTCCCTTCTCTCTTAAATTTTCGCATTGTTGTTTCTGTTGCAACTAGCATCTGATCACTGTCCCTTTCCGAATCTGACTCAGTATGCGAAGAATTTAATTAATTTGAAACAAGCGGAGCCCCAGACGCCGGCGGGGCACGGCGGGCGCCTGGTTGCCTCTACTAAAATAGACGCACGGCTATTTATAATGCGCGCGTATCCGCCCTGCGCACGCTTCGGTGGTGTAAATATGGCAAGCGAAAGGCTGCTGTGATTTCAAAATCAGTATTCATTAGGCAGTGTAGAACGCTGAGGTCAGGTGAAATGAGAATCTGCGCAAGATGGATGCTGGTTACGAGTCGCCGAGGATCGGGCTGAGTGAAGAGCTCTAGGAGAGGCCTTTGTCCAGCAGTGGACTGCGATAGGCTAATGATGATTCATTAGGACATACATTGGAAATTAAGGGACCAAGTCGTGTTGTTCCTTGGAAAAGTGGGACTAAGATGTAATATTCCATTAATAAATAATATAAATGTCCTACCTACTCGCAGTAGAAGCAACTCGTGCTGTTTCATTCATGAGTAAAAGCTGTTTATGTTTGTAAATACCTAGGTTTACATTTTCAACTGTTGTGACATTGGTACACCTTATGAATTTTTCGTACACATAAAAATATTTACAAGGTTCTTATTTTTAGACGATGACTAAGACTTATTCTTTAGTGTGCCAGGCGTAAATGTTTGTTAAATTGTTAATAGAACGAAAATATCTGAGTATTTGGAAGATGCTATGATGACAAATGCTTACGATATTAAATGGTAAGCCATTATTCTCGTTCGATCGAATTTATAGGTTATTGTTGTTATATTTCGATCAAGATTTTACTATACCTACATAATTTAAGTGTTCTGACTTTTGAAGAAAAACTTATTAGTAATGTATTTTTCGGTACTCTTAGTTACAAATCGTAGTAAAATCGTTTATCTGGAGATTTTCTAAGTTGTTGGACTAACTTCCAACTTTGATTCAGTAGTCAGTTCAGGCGTAACAAGGCAGCCACGCAGGCTTTCAACAGAACCGGTAATACATCATCAATCATGGCTGAGGTGAAATGGTGAACCAATCACTCATTGGTGCGACCCACCCCTCTCGTCTATTGTGCCTAAGTGTAGCTTTTATGAAATGCGGTCAAACATCCTATGGAAGGTTTATTGGTGTTTTTTTTTTTTTGTTTTTAGATTAAATGATTGATGGTACCTAACGGGTTAAGCTTACATTGTGTGGAATTGTTTTACATAATGATTCGTATTTATTCAAGTTTCTCTTTGAGTCGATCATAAACAGAAATATTTCTAAAAAAATACGATGAAAGAAACACCCAGAAAGAACTAAATTTCTATAAAATAAATATTTTTAATGGTAGATTCAATGTTTTTAAGCTCTGTTTCCTTCAAATCCATTTATGTCAATGTCACCGCCGATTATTATGAGTGCGCTGAGTTTTTTAACCAACTTTATAAATAGTGAGATAGCGTCACCGCAGTTACATCATGCGCCGGCGCATGGGCGCGTCTTGTTTCTGTTTATTTTGCCATAGATTTAAATCGTCAGATTTGCCTCGGCACCAGAAAAAAAGGCATTATTTTATTTGACATGACGTACGTTTAAGCATGCTGTTACTACGATGAGAAGCAACAGTCGCTTCAATTTTCAGTGCCAATATCAGAGCGGGTGGAAGAAAGACGGAGTCCCGTCCCCTCGAACGATTTAAGTCTTTGTATTTTGCCATAACAGCGGGAAACAAAAACAAGCGGCCATCCGATAGTGTGAACGGATTGATCTTAAGACAATCATTATGACCATGAAAGGCACGCTTAGTCGTTTAACCGAGGCCTGCGACTGATGAAAAAGGATTCTCTAGGACTTTTTAAGAACAAGATTCAACGATTACTAAACAGAGCGATGTTGGAAACAACATCGTAAATATAGAACAGTGTATAATCTCTTAAATGATGATAGACTTGGTGTAATCTCTATACACCAAGCAAAACAAATGAAGAGTGACAATAACTGTTTATTGTGTTTACTTTGACGTCTGTCTGTAATGCTATTACATATAACTGATAAAATAGAAATATAATGAAGTACATGCGATGCCTATAGCTGTATTTACAGGCTTCAAGCCTGTCTTTGCGACTTTCGCCCTTAGTTTTTATAAACTTTACCAACCGTCGACAAAATTTGGAATAAATGATTATTATAGATTACAAGATTGTAGAGTCACCTGCCAAGCCATCGAAAGATAATATATTGTTAAGCCCATAGCCTTTCATCAAATCCACAATTCACCAATTTTCCCCGTAACGTCCTGTGTTACGTCAGAAACACCTCAATTTTGGCAGCAGACGGTGACGGCGATTCGTTCGCGTGCCCACGTGATCCGGGCTTACAAATAAAACGTAATTTAGGTCAGGGTCCTCAGCCTCGTATGGGGACCTCGTGTTTATGTGCGTAATAACGCTAAACTGTTTTCCTCGACTTCTTAGAATCCGGCCGAGTAAACATTTGGATTAAGGTTTTTTTTATTGATTCAGCTAAAAAGTTGTGATGGTAGCTGGTACCTTATGGTCTATATGGGCCTCCATTCAAGTGGACTTCGTGAATTAGTAAAAATTTATGTACGAGGTAGCTTTAAAATCGTAACTGCCTGTTTACCTAATTATTGGGCTTCGGTAAATTTAATGAAATAACTTAATGGCGATTAGATCTTTTTAACAACGAATCTTGCTGACCCCAAGACGATATGAAGACAAAAAACGAAATTAATTCAAGTTGTCCTTCACAAACTAAGATAAACGTTTTTATCACTTTGCCTACTTCGCTGCACTCGGGTTACGCAAAGCATTTTAATTAAGATAAATAACAGTAATCAGATGATACGACTACGTTCGAATTCCTGCCATGTCCAAATAGTTACAATACATGCATTTTAAGTTGTTTGTGATTGGGCTTCATCAATCTCAGTTCGATATTGGAAAATAATATGATTGAACAGAAGGGAAAGTAAAGTACCAACTGAAGTGATACCATTCACCTTGCTGAAACGTCGCTAACGGTGGCAATTACAAGTTGATTTTTTTTTTTGTGCCCTTGTGAATCAAATCAAAATCTATTTGAAGGAACTGACTAAACGACAACGCACACGAAATTCATTTCCTTTTATTTTTCCCTGTTTTATTAATAACGACTGATGCATGTAGCAAGAAATCGTATTCGCTTTTCTTTTGTTTAAGTCTTTGAATCAATGGTTTTATAAATTTGTACCAAATCTATTTCGTTCGATGTTATAAATAGGCATTACATGTAACAATTGACCGAATACCACTCGGCCCTTCTGTCCAAATATGTTCGGAGTACCTTACTGACAGTTACAATCAATTTACAACACAATTGTTACGTAACTTCTTTATAAGACATGCGTGATTGTGTACATTTGTTGTGCAACGGAATTATTCTCTATCAATTATGTATTGTCATTGATAGCGCTCGTGCAGGCATCAATGAAATCAAAACATGTTTTGTTTATTTTATAGTTGTTGAATAGTTTATTAATGTCTGTATTTTCGTTTATGTGTCTACTCATGAAACACTTAAAGAAATATTATAAGAATATTTTTAATAAAAAGTGTCCGCAAACCAGCGTGAGTAGAATTAAAAAAAAAATACTGCCTAAAAAAAGCAGAAACTCCTATCAGCAGTACCCCGTGAGGTTCGAAATACCTAAGAGTACATACAAATTCAGTGCAATGTCTGCCATCACGCCTACATTACACCTTTATTTGCTAAGTAACCAGTTACTGCAGCAATTTAAAACAACGTCCAGTTACGTAAATGATTATATAGTAGTTAGTATCCTCGCGATCTTTATCAATGCCACAAATATTTAACCACTTGTCGCGTAAATGGACAATTACATAGGCGTGAGAGCTCTGCCTACGGGTAAATTTGTAAGCGGAAATATTCCTTGCACAATATTCTGCGAGAATTCTCCGATTTAATGGACGTGGAAAATGGCTGTTGTCACAATTGCGTAGCAGGTACCGCTTTATATGGGAATCAAAATGTTCTGCAATTTTATTTGCAAGTAAAGAAATTGCTTTGTAAGAAAACATTTCATCGTTCGTTTAAATGTGGTACGAATACGAAGGTATTGTATTATTGACACCCACATTAGTTTGCTATTTGGATTATGATCTCAGATTGTTCTCATCGTCAGTAGTTATTGAATGAGTACCTATAATTGTGACGTTGACTTAATTTCAATGAATGATGTCTTTGCCCGGCATAAACAGGGACAAATAGATTAGTTTTGAATAATAAATCATTGCAGAGAAATCGACTTATACAACGTAACGTCTTAATTACTGCTATCTATTTAATCGGTGTCACACTTAACGTATGTACCGTTTTCTCTGGACGTAATGGCATTAAAATCACTACACGTATCTATTTGCAAATTGCCGTCTGGCAATCTCGGCCAATCGTCGTAAATTGCCCACTAGGGCCAGTTAATGTTAACGCAACATTTGATGCATTGCTAAAAGCTTAGGCGTGCCGTACGCACCATTGAAGCATAGTTAAATAAATTACATATCATTTTGTGAATTTAGAATTAATGTCAAAAGATTTGCCTCCTCATCTTGGCCTTCTGTATAGTACCGTAGCCTAGGCTATATTATCTTTTAATTGTTGTGGTACATTTTTAAATAGTCCTTTTATTCTATGAACAAAACTTTACGTTTGTACTCATAAATAATCTATTTCTAAAATAACAGTGAAAAGGCAGCTACCGCATATTGCAGCATGGAATAGGTACTAAACTAAAAGTAAACATGTATGCGATACGCTTGCCTCGCCTTGCACGCATAATTAATTTGTGTAAGCAACGAGAATCACAATGGCAGATGTCCGCTCGAACAGCTGGCGTCCCTGTCTGCTTTCCTATATGGATTTACTGACGTCAGAATGTTTAACGACCGTGTACTCGAAATGCAACTACAATCTAACTACTTGGCACTTGAACGATACTAAGAATTAAGGGCAGCGTTGATTCTAATGCCAGATCAAATAAGCTTCGATTCGAAAAACAAAACAAGTGACGATGCCGGTGGTCCACTTTCAAATGGATCGTTTTTTACCCATCTTTAAAGATCTATAGTACAGTAAGTACCGAGTCAGAGGTTAACGACTTGATTGGTCGAGATGGCGATTTGCGAACGTGCTAAGTGGATGATAACGGTGCGGGATGCCTCCACTAATGTTGAGACCACACCCAACCAATAGGGACTATCTTCTCGTGTCTTCACAACTAGCTTAATGTTAAGGGATTCAAACTTTGACCCGAAGGAAGCTTTGATAAACGATGTCGTGAGAAACACTGTCATCGCGGAATATGAAGAAGATAAGATACTATTTATCGGCACTAAGAACCTGCGAGCTGTACTACTTTCTACCCACACTTTGCCAAGCGTTTTATCGCCTGTCAAACATTTGCCTAACCGAGATTTCCTGCTACATTGCATCAGCTTTATAATGAACAAGCACATTAACTTTTTCTCATAATAGTGGCGAACGTGTAGCTCCACGAAAACAGGATTACACAAAATGTTTTTCTAATATTGTAGCCGCTAATTTTAATTGATTGACTGCCTTAAGAGAGGAAAGGTTAGATCTTAGCTCTGAAATTGCTCTCAAAACTACAAGAGGTGTTCCATGCGTGATTATTTAGATAGAGCTAGCTAATGATTCGGGCAGAACCTCGCGCCTCCGTAATTGTTCCGCTCCTGTTAATTGCAGAGCCTCATGGTCAGTATCTAATGCGTGGATTAGGGCTGCCATTACTCAAGGAATTCAGGAGTTTAGAATATATAAATCGAAGACGGTAATATGCCAATAAGAGTACCTAATCACAATTCTCGAAAGTTGAGATCTATTCGTCTGATTTTGATTTATTTATGAAGCATTTATTATATTGGTAGTAACGCCAATATTGCCGATGATCTGCATGCGGAGATTTTGATCCAAAAATGTATTTAGTAAGGCACAAACAGGAACCTCCTTGGGTAGATTTGAACAAAAAGATCTTTAATTAAAAGTTTTTTTTTAAAATCGTCCCTTTATAAATAAATGTTTGCTACAACTTATTTCCTATAAGTTATCATCGCGTATAAAGTTCTACATAGTTATTCTTTTTATCGCAGTTCCCTGAATGGTATCGTGTAGGTTGGACTCCATGGCTATTGCGTGGGGTCAATTTTACAACGTCAGTAACTGTTCGAATCTTTATTGTTGTCCGCTAAACTTCGTTACTCACATTTATTTTCCATTTACAATTTCTTACTAGCTAAAAAAACTGAGAATGATATAGTTACGTATCTATGAAGATTGATGATGGAAACAGTTGGGTGAAACGTCGACTTCATCTCAGACTATAAACTACTTTTATCAAAGGTGATACAGCCCTGTGGTCTGACGTTCTGACCTGCCCAGACGCGCTAATGGAGAAATTTATTACTAGGAACCCGGTCTTCGATGCCAGTAGCCGCCGAGAATCTAGCACAATAATGATAGGGTATCAGACTCGTAGATTTCCCACTGGATGCAATAAGTTTAATACCGTCTTTATCGCGGACCCGCTCGTCGCTGTCGTCGTTAATTTCCTGTTTTAGTATGCAGTTTGTTATTATACTTTAACTTTGCCCCGTTTCCGAGACGTTTACTGATAGGCGTTAATTGTTCGGATACAGTCATTTTATTTTTATTCTGGTTTCTAGCAAGTTTTACTTCACCTCTCTGTCGAACGACAACAATTTGGTCTATTCAATTACTTTCATCCGTACACTTTCACTATTCGCCCACATTGAACATTATATTTCGACTGCAGTGGGCGATTGGGAAAGCAATATGGTAATCCGATACCATCTTGAGACGGATACCATCTTTTGATAGAGGACAAAACTTTTACAATAGATTTTCACTTTCGCTAAATGAATTTATATGATTCAAAAAGTTTAAACTTCACCTCATTATTAATTTATTTAAGATCAAAGTAGTTTTTATATGTAGTTATTTTAACATAACATCAGACTAAACATAGTATAATAATAGTGTAGATGACTAAAAATAACAGTAACCGGTCAAGAAATTAAAGATGCGTTCTCTTGTTTTCAGGTAAAGGTGAGAGGTGAAAATGAAAGTTTACAACAATAACAGTAAATTACATTTAAGTTACAAAATTAACTAATCTATAAGTCACAAAATTCAACAGCACACGGTATAATATTACCAACCACTCGATTATAGTCGTTAAGATAAGTTAGATGTCGTTATTTTGAGGTGCTGACGTTATCTAACTAAATTGGTAAACAAAATATTTTCGATATCAGTGGAATTAAGGTATTTATATGACACGATTTTGGTAGCCAAGTCAACAGAACAAGTTATGTTGATTTGATGACAACAATTATATCCAACTAAATTGACACAAACATTAACAAATTTAAATCAGGTTAGAGACCAGTTATCGAATGTAAAGCTGGGGAAATTATTGGGGTATATTTACATTTTGATTTGTTAAAAGACGTCTTCTATGTAGGTACTGGATATGATGAAATTACGCTGGAGATATTAAAACTATTTATTTTGACGTTGAAGTGTAGAAATAACTTAATTGATACAACATCAGTGACCACGCATGATTGATACGATAGACAGATTGTAGCGAATTAAATATAAGTAGTCACAGCAGGCGCCGCGTCTTGACACGTACCAATTCAATGACAGGAGAAATTAGATTAATGCCTGTCAGTCGGATCTTTGATTTGCATAGCTGTAACACCCTAAGTATAATGTGAAATAATTCTATAGAATTGTATAAATTATCTATTTCTTACATTTAAGACAAGAAACATTCGGTCCATTTTATTAAACTTTAAACCAGTACGATTTCTCCGACAAAATTTTTTCCAACTGTAAGTGAACAATATTTGTACAATGTCTTTACAAAAAACATCGTCCAAAAAAACCAGACGATAAAAAAGTTAAGAAACCACCGATCTAATCTAAATGGTTAAAACGTTGCTACTGCTTCGTGTAAACTCCAGTCTACTACGAAACGAAACGGCCTTCATCAATGAATGTTTTGTTAATGAATGGGCATTCTCAAATAGTGGGCCCTTTAACTAAGTTTTTTTTTACATTTTATACTGTTTTAAATGGTTGGATTATGTATGCATTTCACTATGCTTACTCTAAGACTTTGTAACGCGTAAATTCCTCAAAGCTAGGTTGCAAGAACTTGCATGATGCAGTTCACTTACTGTCTTGATATTATAAATTGATTACTATTAAATAAAGCCCCTTAATGTGCATCCACGAGTCCAATGTCAGATTAATTTTACAGAAGACGTTGTTAACCTTAATGGGTTGTACGGTGTTCTCATAATGATAAATGATGCTTAAATGACATGTCTAGCAATCATTAAGGAACATGACATCTTGGCATCAAAATCAGTTACACGACACGAGGGTCGTACCATTTTGGTTACACCCTTAAAAGTAACCTGAGCACGCGAAGCTTCAATTTTTCACGACCCTTGAGCGATATTCGCGTCGCGAAATGTGCGCCGGTCAGGACTCGGTCGTGCAGCGGTCGGTGAACACTAGTGCTTCCACGTACAGTCACTAGTTGCGGGCCTCGTTACGTTCGCGAGCGCGCAGCGCGGTGCGCGGGTACGGGGCGCGGGCGCGAGCACGGAGCGCGGGATCAAGCGCGGGGCGCGGGCCGCGGGGCACGGGGCGCGGCGGTACGGCGACGCGGGCGCGGGGCGCGGGCCGCGGGACACAGGCGTCGCGGCGGTACGGCGGCGCGAGGCGCTGGACGCGTCGACCCGGTGACTCGACGGCGCGGGGCACGGCGACTCTGCGGCGCTGGGCGCGGGGCACGGTGACTCGGTGACTCGGCGGCGCGGGATACGGGCGCAGGGCGCAGGGCGTAGGGCGCGTAGTGGTACACGGCCCTATGTGGTTACGCGGCCTATGTGGTTACTCGGCCTTATGTGGTTACGGGTGGTCGGAGTGAAACGCCACTGTCGGTACAACTGGGTACACTTTCCCGCCTAGCCGCGTCAAGCCCGCCGATATTCAGCCTTCTGGGTAGGCTTCTTGTGGTTTTCTTGTGGTTTCCTTTAGGGCTTCTTAGTACTGGATCCTCCGGTGAACTACGATTTGGCCCCTGACCAGGCTCGCTTAAGTGCGATTTGGCTGGTCTCAGCTAGCGATAGCTGAGACGAGCACAACTTTTCCAACCTGGTCAGGGTAAAACAGTCTAACTTTGTGATAAGGACAAAACATATGGGCGCGACTTGACGATGCTAGTCGGTACGATCTACCCTTCTTTATTTTAATATTTTTCATTCAAACAAATGTTACATTTATTTAGCCTCTAAAATCCTAATATTTATCCTAAGGCAAAAACAAACATTTATTTGTTTAATCTATACACTTCTTTAACATTTTCTTACGATCAAATGCTACATTTACTTATCCTCTAAATAAAAGAAGCCCCGAAAATAGTCATTTATTTGCTACATAATATTACGAACGTCACCCACCACTTGCATGCACTCCCATTACTAATACATAATTTATTTATTTTAAACAATATGTTACAAAGTATATTTGAATATTCTAACTATTAAGCCGCGTTTTGTTGGCCGTCCTGTACATCAATAATGACATTCATCCTGTTATTTCAATCCGGTTTCCTGTTATTAGTGAGGTTGGAGTTGTAATTTGTTATGTTGTTCAGAATTAGTCTATGGCCTTTGTTCTTTTATTCTCATCATTAGAATATACTTACGCAACTAATTCAAATTCTTGTTGCTTTCTATTCTCTTTTTTTGTACATTATCAGTATCATTTGTCAATATGTCGACATTATCCAAACAACCTAGATAGGATGATTTAAATGAGAGCAGTAGAATTCTTCATTCAATTCGGCCCTTGTTTGTGGGCCGGACTGGTTTACGCAGTTCGCTTCAATTAGGCCAACCACGATTGAACGAAACTCAATTCCTATCTTAAAGTTTCTGTATAAAGTTGTAGTGGTTCTGCAAACCGGTATCATACCGTATCATTGAGCGCAACCTTCGTTGAAAAGTTTAAAACCTACGACGGACATTCGGTCTTGGAGCCAATGCAATAAAACTCGGAATTTATTACGGACGCTGGAGATAAGTAGTGCGATTGTATCGTAGAAGTGCGTGTTTACAAATATGAATCCAAACACTCCTGCGATAGGATCACTTCTCATGTGACCGAGACCGAGATGTGCTATGTCGATAACTTAAATTTATTTATACCGCGATTACCGTTCAATTGTAGTACGTTTTATTGCTGTCACTCCTCGATTTGTCGTTTAATGCTTTTCGTGCGCCGTGATTATCTTTCTCAGAGTGTGTGGCCTCGATTATCCAAAAGTCCCGTTTTAAATAATTATTGTAATATATTATTGTTCTACTCCGACACATGGTCATGCCCATTTATAATAAGATTTATGTATTGCTGAAGCTATGAATTCATTAAACTTATTGCATTGTATAAAATTGTATTTATTTAATCACGTTACGCTTCTATGGATAATTTATTAGCAAGTTGAGCTATTATTATTAAGTTTTTATACTTATAGTATAGTAACGTTATTAAATAATTTAGGTCGTCGGCTTGTTAATCAAAGGACGTTGGTCCTTGAATTCGAATATTATTATGAATTCGAATACGATGGTGTTTATTTCAAAGTACTATTTTAAAATTTGAATCTGTTATTGTATTCTACAGATGAGGAAAATCTTGTGCTTAATTATGTGGAAGGATGAATCACTACATAGTATAAAACAAAGTCGCTTTTTCTGTCATGTTGTCTGTTGTATGTCCCTATGAACGCTTAAATCTTTAAAACTACGCAACGGATTTTGATGCGGTTTTTTTTAATAGATAGAGTAACTCATGAGGAAGGTTTTTATGTATAATATCATCCATTAAATAGTGGACAAGTACCACGGGCGAAGCCGGGGCGGGCCGCTAGTTTATTACTAAAAATGCACTAAACATATTTAAACGAGGTAGGTAGTTCAATACGAATCACGTTGCTGGTGCTGCTGACTAAGGAACTCTTATCTAATAGCAATAATGAGTAATATAAGCTTCATGCACCAATGCATTTGCAAGATTGAACTTTTCTGCTTTGAATTAAGAGTAAATATTATAGAACACTATTTTGCAATAGAACCATGATGATGATTAAGATTATCGTGAAGCTAGTTCCTGTGGAACTGAATCACTATTATGCTATACTAATGAAACTGCATAAATTGTAACCGCTGTGTATGACAACGTACATACATATTTTGAATCTCGGTAAGGTACTAGGATAGAAATATTTTTAAAATGTGCTAGGTATTAAGTGTGTTAGTTAAAATTCTTACTGAAGTGAAGGAATTGATAAGAAATATATTGTTGTCATTTATGTCTTGAATAAATAAAAACGTAACCGAAACCACCGAAGCTGAAAAAAATAAGACGAATGCTGAGTACCATTTGATTAACTACAAACAGAGCGCTCAAAGTAAGTGTTCAAATAAATATTCGGGTGAGGCGTGTCAATGACGCAAAACAGATAGCTTCGTTCTATGGAACCGATTATTTTTAGTCAGCCAACCGTAACAATGGGGTCTACAGTTACTGTCATTGTTGCCTCGCCAATCTTTGTCCGGATAGTCTCTTGCTTCACATTCACGAAGCTATCAGGTGGTGTGGCCGCCTCCGCGACGGAAGCAGTAGGCGTCGCCGGGGCGTGCGCCTACGCAAGTGATTATGTCACCTATACCTTCTAATCATATAAGGACTGCTGCGTCGATTTGTACTGTCGTCAATTATTTACTACGATTCATTCATTGAATACGCGGAATTTTTGCAGAATATTCACGCTTAAGTTTAAAAGTTTAAAGTACAAACAATTTTTATAAAAGAGGTAAATTCATTTAATTAAATTTTAACTTATTTCTTTTATTCTATTTATAAATATGAGGAAAGCTTAAATCCAAGAAATCGTTAAGCTTTAAAATGGTGTTAATTATCACAAAATAAAACTCGAGAAGCTTGTTCCGAGTGATTTATAACCCCGTAATTGTTAGTTAATGTCGTAAATTATGACACCTGCGTACGACACGTGTTTACGACAAAACCGTTTCTATTTGCGTACACTAAGCAAAATTGCACGCATCAACTTTAGTTCATACATTAACCAGTAGTAAACTCGTAGCAAACAAATAACGGACGTTATACAAAGATTTGTAGAAAGCTTTGGAAGCTATGATCACAAATCAAAAGCGTTTTTCTCATCCATTATGGTTTAATATCCGGACACCTTATAAGGCGTATAATCGTATTAGTCGTGCGTTGAATATGGTTGTGATAGTAATCCCATAGCGGATCTCTGTGTGAGTAGAGTGCTTCCATCAAGGCTTGATCAAAAGGAGTGCCGCAGGGCAGGACTCTTGTACCACTACTTCTCTTTAATAATACAACACCTGTAGGTTGAATACGTGATGTGAATTTGAAATATGAGTGATGCTAACTTGCACAAGTTCTACATATTTCTTATCTACTGTTTTATTAAACTAAACAAATACTATTAAAACATGAATGTTCAAAGTACTACGCGTAATTTTTTTTTACATCTCAAAGCATACCATTAGAGGCGAGAAATCACGTTCGCTCGTATTTGTGCGGCTGCAGTTTTAAGTTTCAAGTACAGTTAACTTCAATATTTGCTTTGAATTAGTAAAGATAACAGACAATTCAATTACATTGCTAAATCATTATTAGTTCAGAGTGTATGTATTTGCAGCAAGCTATGATAAACTCTCATATTTGCTGATCTATTTAATAGCGAATACGTCTTAACAGTGAAGTGCACTTTGCTATATGGAATGTCCATAACGATGACCCAGTTTAATGCATCCACTTCCTGTTAAAGCGACTCTACTAAATGAATCTAATGCGGAACGATAATGTTTTAAGTATATTGTTCAACCTAATATTTATGAAGTTTAACAAATTACAATAAAAACATGATAAACTTCGCACGAACGACACACTTCAAATAAAAAGTTATTAAATAGAACCGATATGCACCATGCACAAGAGCCATATGTGCACATATGGCTCTCTAAAAGACTTTATTGTTAAACAGTTAAATGAGGTTTCTTCTCACACACTCTTGTTTAAGGTTAATATCCAAAATCAATTCCACAAAGCCGACCATCTTGCAAAGTATATTCTGAATCAGCAGAGCTACAAAATATCGCATATTATCTCGTTACGTTTACAAAGTACATGTTCACAAGACGCATATTCTGCGAGCAGTCGAGCGAAGCAGCCAATAAACCCGGCATGGCCTACATTCGTAATTTATAATTTAGCAGAAGCCATCGACCTGGATCTCCGAACAACACACAATGGATGCAGTGACAGTAAAATATCTGCGTCAAACGTAAAATTATGCATCAGCACATGTCATTTCAAAATAGACCTTAACACTGCATATGTTTAGCATTCATATTTGGGATGATACATAAAACTTTTACGAAACAAACAGGTGCCTCAAATTCGTACAAGTGTGTGTATCCCAACTAATATTATAAACTAGCGGCCGCCCGCGACTTCGTCCGCGTGGATGTCGGTTTTCATTATACTTACGAATGTTTTTTCCCGCTAACTCCCGTTCCCGTGGGAATTTTGCAATATCCTTTTGCAACTAAGCATCAAGTTTACTAAGGGACCTGCATGCCAAATTTCAAGCGTCTAACTCAAGTAGTTTAGATTTTCCATACAAACTTCCACCCCCTCATTTCGGGGAAGTGGGGGGTTGGAATGGGCCAAAATTAGCCTATGTTCTGTCTCAGGGTCTAAAGATTGTCTGTACCAAATTTCATCAAAATCGGTTGCGAGGTTAAAGCGGGAAAGCGTAACAGACAGACAGACTGTTACGTCTGTCTGTCTGTCTGTTACGCTTTCCCGCTTAAACCTCGCGACCGATTTTGATGAAATTTGGTACAGACAATCTTTAGACCCTGAGACAGAACATAGGCTACTTTTTATTTCGAAAAAAAAAGAAATCCACGCGGGCGGAGTCGCGGGCGGCCGCTAGTACTTAATATGTAGTTCTCTCTGTTTCACACTAATAGCCCTAATACATAAGTAACGAGTCAGATGTGAGTAAAAATATCGCCCCTGAAAATCTGATTTCAGTTTATTTTTACAGTTGTCTCAGAAAAAATAATTAAAACGTAAAAAATCCCAAATTCTTTTTTGGTATAAGAGTTCAATGTTTACATTTTCACGTGAATAAATTGTACTTTACAGTGTCATGTTTATGTTGTGCCACAATACAGTATAAAGAGATTAAGCTTATGACTGTCTTATTTAGGAGCTAAAGGCCCAAAACTATAAATTGGCCTCGGATGTTTAAAAAATTCTTTTAATTCTCGTATCCGACAAATAACAAGCGTAAGACACTCGATATAAAATCTGTCGTTTTTCATAAAATGAATTTATACATTATTTAACTTCTTACAGTAATACGGCTATAACGATTATGTCTGACATAATGGATTCCAAATGGTAGTTTACATATTTCACTTTAAAGTCTACGGTAATGTTCCGTCACTAATTTCTTGTTTACGATGCCACATCCACACAGTCCCTGTTAAGTTCAATAGCACTAACATTTCTGATGTGCTGCAATAGTTGTTTCATCTTCGCTTAATGTAGAAGTTATTGTCAATAATTATCGTAACTCACCTTAACGTCTCTAGTACTAAATATAATGTGTCAACACATTAGCGTCCCTTCGAGACGGCAGGAAACAACCTGGCCAGAAATAAAACGTCTTGTCCCAGTTATCTCACATTTCTGTCGATAAAACAGACATCGCTTGTTCTATTTGTAGAAATAACTTGCGAAACTATAACTTCATAAAGAATATTTGTTCATAATGAACGTGTGAGATTGCGACATCTCTGTTTTAGGTTGCTTTACACAGCTGCTTTCTCGAAGTCTTATTAGAATTTTCAAATACGGTCGCCGACGTTTTGTCGGCTCCTTAACATTCCGATGACGTCGAAATTAGAATCTGATCGCATATGTTTCTATTAGTCTCAGATATGTTTTGCATTCCGAATATTTCCGAGAAACTTGGGTTCTTATTCTTATCGTGTGTTAACAAAGAAACTACAATCGTCTCGTAAGGTTGTATCATGTATTATTATATTGGCTACGCATTGGCGCCTTGACATTGCTCATAATCCACCATATAAGGTGCAAACTAAGCAACATATGGAATACTTAATTCTTTAAGCCTGAGCACGCGGCCACCATTGACCAGTTCTCATTAAAATATTTTGCGATAATTGCAATTGACATTGGTTGCTGGCGCCGTAATAACCTTTTAGTTCTTATCGTGAACGTTTATCGTACTTCAGTTTATCATCTTGTAAATAGATATGTATAAGTTTACTGCAGTAGTCATGGTCATATTGCTTTATTTGTTTTTAAATAGTCATTTGGAGGTTAAACTTTACGACTGCGGTCGAGATTTTTTAAGAAAGCTTCGCGTCTGGTTAACGTTTTGATTGTATGTCATAACATTGTCTATTTTCATAGGAATTCCACGAAGAATTCTAAGATTTTGTAGAATTTCTCTTACAAGAAAACGCGATACGTGACTAGGGTGGTAAGTCTCGACGCTTCGGATGCCAAATGCGTCCGCGCTTGGACCGATATGGTCATAGCAGCAGGAGCGGTGCCCATCGTGATCATTGTTGCCGTGTACGCTGGTAATGACGAAGAATACATTACACGCCCTTCTACAGTTTATCGTTTATTTGAAACAGTCACGGAAGAATTTATAGTCAACAACGAGTATAATGTTATACCGATTCTTATAAAATCAAACGTGTGGGATCTTAACTGTTTGTTGCTGTTGGCAAATGCACCACTTGAATTCTTGGGAATACGGCAGCCATTTTGATAGCTCAAACAAACACGCTAAGGTTTGAAATAGTTGTGTAGTATGTCTGCTAATGAACAGATCGGTTTGAATTTGTGAGATGTGTTGTATGCTAACAATACACCCGTAGATTGGTATTGGATCTAGGACCTAGGTACTACATATGGTAAAATAAAACAAAGATTTATAGAGTCAATTTATTAAGCATCTACAATAACTACAGACATCAAACTTTACCCTTCGGGGAAACCATATAGTTACAGGGTGATGGAATCCTGTTCTTCATTATCTGTCAGTCATCTTTTATGTCTTTCAGCTCGTCCTTCACTAAATACACTGTACCAAAGCGGTTTTAAGTTGCAAATTCGTAATGTGTACTGAACAGACATCTGCAATGTATTGCATCGGACGTATCGTATATTTTTCACGACGCGTGAGTCAGACGGGTCGGCCGGAGGTCAAAGTGACGTCATCGAACTTTATACATATTTAGCATTATTATACATTTTATAAAACTAGTACTAGTATTAAGCGCAAACATACTGTTTTACTGGGCGGTTTAAGTTGTGATTGAAATTCACCATTCCTGTTTATTCCTTGGGACCATTAAGTCGGAATAAAATTAAAAAGTATCCTATCACCTAAGTCATACCCTGCCTGTATACAAATTTTCATCAAAATCCGTTCGGTAGTTCAGCGTAATAGCCGGACGAACAAACAAAATTTCAGATGTATAGTGTAGGAATGTAGAAATAGATTTTACCCGCGGCTTTGGCCGCATGTTCAACTTAAAAGTCAATTCAAACTCTCTAGTCCCTACGATATAAAACATTTAAAAAAAGTCGTTAGGTTCGAAAGCCGATGATGAAATTGATAGCCATAAAGAACTTTACTATGTTTCTTATGTTGTGCACGTTCATTGTGCATACTAGGTACCTACATACGTGTGTAAAACCTTAACGATATGGGAGGCAGGCTTGTGATGTCACGGCACATCATTTGACTCGTTTGGAGGTCTTGAAATCGCCGGCTTTTCCCAAGATTTAAATATCAATACAGACTCAATAATATGGTGTACAGATAACGTAACTAACTGTTTATGTAGTACAGTTATTTGTAAAACAGCTTGATAATTATAATATAAGTGTGCCATTGCAACTGTAACTGTAATAATATACAAAATAATTGAGACGGCAATTAAGATATTAACCGGATCCTTCATTAATTGAAATGCAAATTAACTTCGAACTAACTACGAGTAAAGCTGTAAAATAAATTTCAGTGCAATATCTTTTTAATTTATAGCCTAAAGTACTCTTAAATATTGTGTGAATCATCATTACGGAAAGAGCTATTGTTATATAAATGACGAACTATTGAAATTTTGCATTATAAACGACCAGTATTCAAAATAATGTGAATAGTTTTAGATTAAGGTTCTACCGTTTTGCAAGGGTAAGCTATATATATCCTAAATCAGCGATTTTTTATGTAACCGCGGTTATAATATTATTGTCTATTTCGTTTTACGGCATAATAAAACACGCTGTTAAAGCAGTCAGCCATCTTTGTTAAGAGGCCACAGAGTAAACGTAAAACAGTCAGTTACGAAAATAATATCTGCTGTCATAAAATTAAAAAAAATACTGGGTGTCATAATGTTTTTAATTATTTTGTTACTTAACTATACTTCCGCCGAACAAGAAACTTTTGTAAATTTTTGTTACACTACCATAGAACTGCGCTATTGATTAAAATAATGCATTCGGTCAATGTAGACCACATTGTTAGGACCTGTGTAGGTATGTTTCGTCTCATTCGTAATATTTTTATTGATATAAATAAATACTAAAACTAATTTAAATTTTTTGACAAATTCGGTTGTGGGATTCAAAGCCTCGATCTTGTAGCATTTGTTTATTAAAAGCGCAAGTGTGCTCCTTCCTAGCTAGACTTCCTGAATTCAACGAGAAAGTCTAAATACATCACTTTCTAATGGTTGCATTGGGATGACATTATAATAACACTGATGAGTTGAAAGATCACCAGATCGTTGGTGGTCGGCGTCGAGACGAGCTAATGTTTTGTTTTTATTGTCGAGAAAGCGCTGTCTAAGCGTTGTCTCAGCGCTGCAGTGCTTGCTTTATTTAGTGCAGGCAATGAAGCATTTTGGGTCCGAATTTTTTTACTGTGAACCGATTTGCATGAAATTTTGGAATTAGTTTCATTGCACCCTTAAATTCAAAAGTGAAAATGATTTGAACGCCGCAACTACCCCTGGAGTGGTTGCCACCCCATCTCGGGGGTGAGTATTTTTTTTTTAAGATAACCTCGGATATCGATAAGAAAACTAATTTTAAGCAAAAAATCATCTATAAAGTTTTTCGATAAATCTAATACTTTTCAAGTTATTGGCAATTGAATATTCGCAATTTTCTCACGTTTTTCATGGGTTTTTTGCAAATATCTCCAAAAATATAACTTTTATCGATAATGTTATGAGGAACAAAATTGTGGCAGATAAAAAACTAAACAATTTTGTTTATTATAACGTATTCTAAGTGCAATATTAAGTTAGATATTAAAGATCAAAGGCGTTTTTTATTTTGTCTGCATTTTAATCGATGTGGTCAATGTCATCTATCGGCGAGCAGATGCATTTATGCATTCTAATAAAGAGTTTTGTAGTGCTTGAAATAAGCTTTCTAATGAGTACTATTAAAAGTCTTTTGCACGTAAAATAAGTAAGCTGTATTACAAATAAGAGGAGCATCCAATATTTTTTCTTTTAAAACAATGGGTTTCATAAGTGCCATTTCCACCAGAATTGAAATTATTCGTATTCCGCCAAGAAATAACTTTATTATGAAGTGTTTGATAAATTGTATCAGTTTGGCTGCTTTAGGACACATATTTTTCAAAATAGACAAGATTAAAATAAAAATATAAAATCTCATATTTTAAAAAATCCCACCTTCTTATCATAATATCTCAAAAATTACGACAGATGCGTATAAAAGTGTAGGAATAAAAAATTTAGGTATTTTTCTGACAAAAAATTTAGTAATTTTTTTATTTCTGTTAAACAAAAACTGACGGAGATATGATTGTTTAAAGAGCGCGTGGCAGCGGCAATCACAGCCTCTCTTAAACCCTTTAACCCTTCACCGTTTTCGAAAAACGTTTTTAATTATATATTGCAATAAAGGATATTGTAGTTCTCCTAATTACCTTTTCAATGCTGTTTTAGAAATCGTGATAGCATGAATAGCTTGGAAATGGCACTTGTGAAACCCATTGATTTACAAGAAAAAGCATTCGATGATCCTCTTATTTGTAATACAGCTTACTTATTTTACGTGAAAAAGACTTTTAATTGTACTCATTAGAAAGCTTATTTCAAGCACTACAAAACTCTTAATTATAAGAATGCATAAAATGCATCTGCTCGCCGCTAGATGACATTGACCACATCGATTAAATTGCAGACAAAATAAAAAACGGCTACGATCTTTAATATATATCTTAATATTGCACATAGAAAACTTTAGGATGAACAAAATTATTTAATTTTTTACCAGCTACAATTTTGTTCCTTATAAAATTTTCGATAAAACTTATATTTTTGGAGATATTTGCAAAAAACCGATGAACAACGTGACAAAATTGCGAATTTTCAATTGCCAATAACTTGAAAAGTATTAGATTTATCGAAAAACTTTATAGATGATTTTTTGCTTAAAATTATTTTTCCTATCGATATCCGAGGTTATCTTAAAAAAAGAATACTCACCCCCGAGATGGGGTGGCAACCACTCCAGGGGTAGTTGCGGCGTTCAAATCATTTTCACTTTTGAATTTAAGGGTGCAATGAAACTAATTCCAAAATTTCATGCAAATCGGTTCACAGTAAAAAAAATCGGAGGTTGGACCATATTTTTCGCTTCAATGACTGCGCTAATTGCTCGAAAGTCAGCGTTATTTATGTTACAAGAAGAAAACAACATGGCTTTTTTTGCTTGCAGCAGACATGATACACCATAAATTTTACTTTTTGATACTGGTTTTGACTTAACGTTTTTATGGCCGGGGGTGCTTATTTCTCTCAAATTTAAGAGCCCTCTTGTCAGTGAAGCTGTTTCCACTCTTCTCTGGACTCTACCTTGATGTCTCTATTCCGGCGACATTAAGATTTCTTTAATATGCTGTTTGTAACTCCTTCTCGGTCTTCCCCCATCTTCTTATAATCATTATTATTGATTCTTTGCAATTAATCTGAATTCAAACACCCAAATGTGTTACAATGAATACGCTATAAATTATTTTTTCCTCAAATGCATTCAACGATTATAAATTCACTGATTCTTCAAATGCATAATGCTAATAAAATTCATGGTCATGTATTATGACTATTATGAGCATTTTATTATCTTCACGTTAGCTTAAAAGGTCATGGTTGTCAACCTCAACACCTGTGTCGGTAATTGCACGAAACTAACCAAAGATTCGAGTGTCACAACGATGAATTTATATCTCCATTCAAAAACTGTATGGTGTGCCTCAGGGCAAGTCAATGTGTCTTTACTTTACGCAATGTTTGATTAACAACCCACTGTGGTGCATGCTGTGGGTTTTCAAGTATGGAATTATTGCAATCTTAATATTTCCGCGTGTAGTAAGAACAGTAAATTATAGTGAATGAAATCGATCCGTTGCTTAACCAATTTGTTACTTAGGTTGGAATTAGCACGAAAGATTTTACCTAAACAATAAATAGTAGACAGGAAGGTTCTGGTTGCGAAACCTACAACCGTTTCTAAAATATGTCAAAAATATCGTATTTGTAACAAAAAAAACACTACGTAAACCTAATCGAGTAAAAAGGCAATGTACAAATAGTACAAAAATAAATACATTTATCGTTAAGAGGTAGCTAGCCTTCGGTCGGCAAAATTACATAGGTATAGAGAGATACAATAATAATAATTACAGTGCCATTGCAATCGCTTCCATCTTACGGTACCGAGTATGACGTGGTGGTCTTGTAACTCAAGAGTTTTTACGCGTGAGTCATGCCTCTGTAATTAGATGTTCCTTACATTTACCCCGTAAACCAGCTTCATGGAGTGACTCATGGCTGCCGTCACCATACGTCATGGATTTAGTTATGTTTCCCGATAAGTTTGACAATAGTATCGGGGTATGGAATTTCCTGAGCTATTGAGTTGTTGCTTTTGATATGTTTAGGTGCAGTAAGAGTTATTATTATAGTTACTAAAATATAACTACTAACGAATTGCTTATACCTACCTATTTTTTGTTTGTTTGTGTTAGTCACGACATTTGACACTATTCTATAGAGAGAAATGAAACTGTGTACATAGTTTAATTAAAAATATACTGTCCCATTTTGTTGAGAAATATATTGGCCACCCTATTGGTTCTTCGGAAGCAAAACTAATGTGTAAGACAACCAGTTTGCACAGACCTCCTACTTATTTATTACTAACACTATTATGATATTTGAATTGTGCGACTGTACAGTTAGAATCGAGAGTTCAAAGTTTTTTGGATACGATGGGTGGCTACTGATCTCGCTTCCATTGACCTATACTTTAAATAATTATATCTTTTGTGATTTAAATGTTTATTGTACACCTATTTTTATTTAATTTCCAATATTTTAACGTGGTATTATATCACCTTGAAACTTTTGGCTTATCTTCTGGTTGGTTGGTATCTTTCAAGCATCAAAGTAAGGGACAACAACAGTTTAGCTGAATCGTGAAGTCGCCAAATCGTTTATAAGCAAGCATCTAAACTTTAAATAGAAAGATCTGTTGGTGTTTTATAGTCTTCCGTATTACCACTTAAGAGCCATCATTTAGAATTTACGACGAATCGAGAATCCAAGGGATTTCGTTTCCCTTCCAGGCGACTAAAGGTCGTGCAGCTTATTAAACTGTTAGTCACGGCGATGTTTCTGTTGCAATGACAGTCGTTAGGGACGATATGTCATGTCAGGTACTAGTTCGACAGGCACTGCCTACACTTTGATAGAATTATGACGACTAAGTTGATTACCAGTCAATGATGTAGCTAGGAATATCTATAAATAGGATTTGCTACAAAGGCTTTGCAAAATGTTATAAAATGTGTTCGAAAGTTTCCCTTTTGTCAAAAGTCGATAAATTAATTTCTCGAGGACCATATTTTAAAAATATGTGTGGCACACTATACTAGACTATTCAATATTTTAGTGATTTTAGGTAGGCAAATTTTTAGAAAGCATATTAATCATAATAATTTAATCAACTGTTCAACAAGTTACTTAAAATCTAGTCCGGAACTCACAACGAGAACGTATAACACTCTCTTGTCTCTTTTTTAACATATCCGTGACGAGTTAATGCCGCCTGTCGGATGATGGGTTTTTTGCTCTTATATTGATGGCCATGTGAGCGTTCTGTTGCTGTGAAATTATTGATACTCGCTCGTTGATAACCGTAAAACTCTATGTTGTGACAGCATACGCTCCCCTTAACCATAGTAAAGTTTTTATAGAGACACTACAAAGTGAAATCTGGCATTAAAAAATCTAGTTTTTTTAATGTCATAAGGAGATAAACGAACAAAAGGGTCATCTGATTGTAAGTGGCCGCTGCCCATGGATATCAACAACGGCACAAGGGTTTCAGATGCGTTGCCTGCCTTTAAAACCCCATACTTTCCCTAAACTGAGCTCTGGCAACCTTACTCGCCAGCAGAAACATAGCATAACAGTTACGAAATGCTATTTCACTGTGATCTTCCGTAAGGTGGAGGTACTTCCCCAGGCGAGCAGCTTTATTCGAGAACTAAGCTCTACCTCTCTTGACTCCGTTTCTTATCCTGATATTCAAATAAAACTCACCAAACATTCTCTTTTCTACAGAATTCAAGAAAGACTGGTCAGACCACGCGCTCTGGTGGCCGACGCGCAACAAATGGCTCTCCCGGCCAAAGCACACGCTCGACCAGTACGGAGTGCATGCGGATGCAGCGCTGCACTTCACGCCGATGCACAAACCCCTCAGGATCCAGCTGCCGGACCTGAGATATATTGACTGCAAGCTGGACTTCTCGATAGACACTTTTAGTGCTGTCGTGCAGCTTTGTAAAAGTCTTGGTGAGTGTTTCATCTCATTTCATTGTTTTAATATATACGAGTATAATTATTTTACCTAAGTATAAGCATAGTATTTTGGCTCTTCTTAACCTGATGGCAAGCAAAAGAAGCGTAACCTATCCATTGGTCGTAAGATAGTCATCATCATCAATTTGGTGCTGTCCAATGCTGGATGTAAGCCTCCTACAGGTTTTTAGGTGTAATGCCCACAGTCTCCGACATTGGGCAGGCTGGTGACCGCAGTACCTATAGTTATCGACTAGCTGCCGCCCGCGACTCCGTCCGCGTGGATTTCGTCTTCCAATAGCCTAAAGCCTTCCTCGTCAAATGGACTATCCAACTCAAAACTAATTTTTCAAATCGGTCCTGTAGTTCCTGAGATTAGCGCGTTCAAACAAACAAACAAACAAACAAACAAACTCTTCAGCTTTATATATTAGTATAGATAAAACAGTATAGAATGTAGTTTATACACCGGAATGTCCCTTAGATCTCTCAATGTCACAACGAAATATTAAAATACTAGCGGCCGCCCGCGACTCCGTCCGCGTGGATTTCGATTTCCAATATCCTATGTGTTATTCTGATGTATATAAGATATATTGTGGTAAATTTTCATTCAAATCCATTCAGTAGCTTTTACGTGTAAGAGTAACAAACATCCATACATCCATACATACAAACTTTCGCCTTTATAATAGTAGTAGGATTGTCTTTATTAATACAAGTCACATTATTTCTTATTAGGAAAGGGATCGCATAAATCAATTCGTCATCGTCAGACGGCGAATAACTATGACGTGGGACTTGCTATAAGCTAATCAGATAACATTTTTTTTTGTCATAATTCCTTTAGAACAGTAACTCTGCCCTTAAGGACAGTGACGTCAATATCATATATGGAAGCAATAATACTAAAACCAAAGTGAGGAATCGTGACTAACCATAGAGGACTTATCTACTGGAGTAGTAATTACGATGGACTTATGGTCAATACAAAGTAATGCTTCAACACCTACAAAGACTGTTGGAAAGTAAATCTGTATGTATAGCTTTCATAAATTTATTGGGAAATTAGCTGCAGCGTTTTTGCAACCAGTTTTGTCAAGGGACTGACTAAAGGACTAACTGCCAGTAGAAGAAATTAGGCAAAAATTATCACTACTTATAGTGTTTTACAACCAAAGATTTCATTTAATAATTAAATAAAATAATAGCTATAGCTGAGAGCGCGGGTTTGTGATCATCCATCCGCATTTGGTAAGCGTGGTGAATAAGCCAAAACCCATCTTTGAAACTAAAACATGCTTTCAAATTATGGAGCTCTTTGCCTGCAGTGGGACATTAATAAGCTTATAGCTGAGAGCAAAAAGAAATATTCGTGATTTTGTCATTTTAAAAACAAACAAGGTAAAGTACAGATCTAACTTCATGACATCTTGACAAGTAATCTACCCAACAATTCCTATCTTCCGGATCTTTGCTCTAAGGACATTATAATGTAAACGGGAGCGGCAGACGTGCATGGCGTCCGAGATAAATTAAGCTGTAAGCCAGCAACAACATTGTAAAACGCTTGTAAACCGTCCCGGGTCGCTTCTCGTGTTTGCACCAGTAGTTGTTACGTGTAAACTGTATGTACGTGTCGTGTTTTAGTAAGTCATGAGTGCTCTATGTTGTACAGTCATGAGCACCAACATCGTCACACACATTGGCTCTTATGGCAAAGCAGTAAAGTTCATATTTTGATGCTAATGACTGTACAGGATTGTGTAGACTTTGGAACGGTTTAGGATTTGGAAGGACGACGTTTACATGTAAAACATCGGTAGTAAACAAGTTACTTTGGACATTAAACACCCAGAGTGAAAAAAATGGCAGGTCACGGAGCAGATTCGGAATCCGATTAGCCAATAATTTTCTGTAATTTTCCATCTACTATCACACCACATAAGTCGGTTATCATATTATCAAGAGCTTTATGATCAATTTGGTAACAATCTTTATTTCTTTTAAAGGTATAAGGCATCCAGAAGAACTATCCCTCTGCTACCCCCTCGAGCCGTCACATTTGAAACAGAACTACCAAAATCTCAAAGAAGCGAAGAGGATAAAGAACGCGCAGCCCGACACGAACACTTTCATCGCGGCGACCAGGGGCTCCTCCAACAGTCTGGACCGGTCCAACGGACCGTGTCCCGCCACGCCGCCGCCGCCGAGGTCGCTGTCTGCCACCCCTGTGGCTTCACAACAGGTAATGGACCTTCATATTATGTGCATAAGTTTCTATATGGCTCGACTGGATGTGTGTCGTCTGGGGCAATTCCAACAGTCTGGACAGGTCTAACAAACCGTGTCTCGCTACGCTGCCGCCGCCGAGGTGCCTGTCTGCCACCCCAGTGGCTTCACAACAGGTAATGGACCTTCATATTATGTACATAAGTTTATATATGGCTCGACTGGATGTGTGTCGTCTGGGGCTCCTGCAACAGTCTGGACCGGTCCAACGGACCGTGTCCCACCATGCCGCCACCGCAAGGACCGCCCTGTCTACTACCCCTGCGGCGCCACAACAGATAACCGACCCTTTTGTTACGTTCATAAGACTGTGTATTGCTTGCCTGGAAGGTTACCCGGAAGAGTAACGCATCGGTCCCTCTCTTCTCGGTTTAGTAGGTCAGCTGAAAGCCAGAAGTTTTTTCGAACTTTAGCAATAGCTCGTCAAATGGCGACCTCCTTTCATTCATTATGGAATACTGAATGGAGAAGAGTTGTATTAAAAATATCATGCACAAGTCAACTCATTCTAAGTCGATGTCGCATCAATGTGCTTTGAATGGGTACAAAATTAGCATACAACATGAGCAAAACGAGAATGCGTCAGTTGACTATGTCGCCTCAGATTTAATTGCACAATGCTGTGAGCTTTGTGCAATTAAATGCCCCTGGCGGCCACATTGCTGTCCATGTAAGGCAGGAGAAGGAAATGTAGCTTTACAGACGTCCTTACTTCATTGGAAATACATCTTTCAATGGTGAGAACCTGAATATCTCCTGTGTTATCGCTCTTGTCACATTGCTATCCCACCGCATAGAAACGTGTTGTCACCTTTTCATTATTATATGTACAAGTAAGATCCGTAAGATAAAAGAAAGATGAAAACATTTATGTATTAACCACAGGGAACACAAAAAAAACATCAGAAATCAGCAGGTTAGTTTAAATTGATCTAAACGAAAGAGGATGAACCAAATCTTTTGTCAACCCCAATCTTTGGAAATGAATGTAGGTAATCGGCCTTTCGCAGTCCACCGCTAGACATAGGTCTCTCTCAGCTCCTCCCTGTATCCCGATTCCCGTTCCTCAACCATGCCTTTCAACTAATGTTAATTCATCATCATCATCATCAACAGCCTATCGCAGTCCACTGCTGGACATAGGCCTCTCCTAGGGCTCTCCACTCAGCCCAATCCTCAGCGACTCGCATCCAGCTCCTGCCAGCAATGTAAATTAGTGAAATTATATCAATTACTTTCTCCTTCCAGAACGGCACTCTCCGACGCTACGGCAACCACATCTACAGCACGCAGAGCGACGGCTCAAGCGACGGCGGGTACTGCAGCACCCCCCCTCGGGCAGCTTCTCTCGACGCTCTCGACACCCTGGCTGAACTGTCCCTGGCAGACTCGCCGTTGGAGCCGGACAGCCAGTCGCGGGAATCCCTGCTGACGCCCAAGTCGCTGATGGAGCGCGCTAGGATGAATGTTGGGTGAGTTTACTATTTCTATTAAAGGCTTCGTTGGAGTGTTTTATGAGGTTCAGGAAATAAAGGTCTTAAATCAACAGAGCGTTAATATTGTCCGAAAAAAATGCCTTGTACAGTTCATGCCTATCCAGTATCACTGCTCCAAAACCTTGCCAATATTGTATATAACCCTACCAACTAAATACAACGAACTGATATGCCGTGACGTGAAGTAGTACTTATCTCTGCCGCTCATCTCCACAGAAGAAGCTAAAATTTGGTTTGAGTGCTGATCACTTATCACTTCGTGTGTCACATGACGCTTTTGGAAAAGGCAATGACAAACCACTCCTTTTAAAATTCACTAGAGAGTTGTTGTGTGTTTCATTGTACACAATGATCACGACCATCAGTAATGAGGAATACGACTTAAGGAGGTATCACATGATCTTCTGCGTCTTATTGATAATCGTCTCTTCTTCTCTTCCAAGGTGGCTGGACTCCTCCCTCTCAATAATGGAGCAGTACGTTCGCGAGTGGGACACTCTTCAACTTCGCTTCAAGTTCTACTCGTTCTTCGACCTGACTCCTCGTGCCCAGGACGCTCCTCGGCTGAACCAGCTGTACCAGCAGGCGCGCTGGCAGATCCTCAACCAGGAGGTGCACTGCACGGAGGAGGAGATGCTGCTGTTCGCGGCTTTGCAGGTGAGGGAATAGCTCGTAACACTTCAAGTTCTAGTCGTTCTTCGACCTGACTCCTCGGGCCCAGGACGCTCCTCGGCTGAACCAGCTGTACCAGCAGGCGCGCTGGCAGATCCTCAACCAGGAGGTGCACTGCACGGAGGAGGAGATGCTGTTATTCGCTGCTTTGCAGGTGAGTGAAGCTCCGTAACACTTCAAGTTCTACTCGTTATTCGACCTGACTCCTCGGGCCCAGGACGCGCCTCGACTGAACCAGCTGTACCAGCAGGCGCGCTGGCAGATCCTCAACCAGGAGGTGCACTGCACGGAGGAGGAGATGCTCCTGTTTGCTGCTTTACAGGTGAGTGAAGAGCTCGTAACACTTCAAGTTCTACCCGTTCTTCGATCTGACTCCTCGGGCCCAGGACGCTCCTCGGCTGAACCAGTTGTACCAGCAGGCGCGCTGGCAGATCCTCAACCAGGAGGTGCACTGCACGGAGGAGGAGATGCTGTTGTTCGCTGCTTTGCAGGTGAGGGAATAGCTTATAACACTTCTATTTCTACTCGTTCTTCGACCTGACTCCTCGGGCGCAGGACGCGCCTCGGCTGAACCAGTTGTACCAGCAGGCGCGCTGGCAGATCCTCAACCAGGAGGTGCACTGCACGGAGGAGGAGATGCTCCTGTTCGCTGCTTTGCAAGTGAGTGAAGAGCTAGTAACACTTCAAGTTCTACTCGTTCTTCGGCCTGACTCCTCGGGCCCAGGACGCTCCTCGGCTGAACCAGCTGTACCAGCAGGCGCGCTGGCAGATCCTCAACCAGGAGGTGCACTGCACGGAGGAGGAGATGCTGCTGTTCGCTGCTTTGCAGGTGAGTGAAGAGCTCGTAACACTTCAAGTTCTTCTCGTTCTTCGACCTGACTCCTCGCGCCCAGGACGCTCCTCGGCTGAACCAGCTGAACCAGCAGGCGCGCTGGCAGATCCTCAACCAGGAGGTGCACTGCACGGAGGAGGAGATGCTGCTGTTCGCTGCTTTGCAGGTGAGTGAAGAGCTCGTAACACTTCAAGTTCTTCTCGTTCTTCGACCTGACTCCTCGCGCCCAGGACGCTCCTCGGCTGAACCAGCTGAACCAGCAGGCGCGCTGGCAGATCCTCAACCAGGAGGTGCACTGCACGGAGGAGGAGATGCTGCTGTTCGCTGCTTTGCAGGTTACCTTTAATTTTTGTTATAAATTGGCAAAGTAACAAGAGAGTCACCTGATAGGAAGTGATCACCGCTGCTCATGGACAACAACCGTACAAGGGTGGCAGATACGTAGCCTGCGTCTAAAACCCCATACCATCCCCAACTGTGCTCTGGCAGCCGCACTCAACAGCAACATATCACAACAGGTACGAAGTGCTATTTCACGGTGAGCTTATGTATAATTAATTACAAATGTAAAATTACGTCATCCTTGCCAATTGGTTTGCTGAAATGGCGCTACCCTTTTACCTATTTTTGGATCCATTATACTGAAAGGGATATCGCATTGCAAAATGAATTAAAAGGCGTATGTAAACAAAGCACTAAATCATGTCCCACAAAAATGTACTGGACCAGCAAGCAACATTTAGAATTTTCTGAAGCCGTTGTCACTCGGCCTGCGATGGCAAAGCAACTTTTTCAGAGGCCAGTCATCTGATGGGTGACCAAATAATTCAAAGCTCATCCGTGCTGCGGAAGTCACGGTAAACCGTTGGACCTGCAGCTCTGCCCCACCGAACTATGAGAGTGAAGGAATAGGTAGTGCACCTGTGCTTGCACACTCAATTGTGCACTATAATATGTCTTGCGTACCAGGCTGATCGTATGGTTGCCCGCCATGGTCGAAAACACAGTTTTTTAAAGATTTTAAATAATCACGCCGTCCAGGGTTGACCTATTACGAGGACCTTATTCACTGCATTATTACGTAAGACTTAAAACAATAATTAAATTTCCAGCTTCAAATCGAGTTACAAACGCTAGCCGGGGGCAGCGTAGACGCGGCTGACGGGTCTCAGTCCACCCCTAACACGACTGCGGCTCCCGAGGACGAGATAGAAGCAGCCCTCAGCGAGCTACAGGCACAGTTGGAAGGGGGCCCGCCGGCGCAGCAGGATATCACCCACGTGCCAGAACTGGCTGGGTACCTCAAGTATCTCAGGTGAGTTGGTCTTGACAAGTAAGACACAGTGTAGAGACACTATGTGAAAAAACACGACACAAATTACGCAGCTAAGTTTTCGACGACCGTATTTTTTAAGGAAGATGGCAGATGAGACACTATGCCGAAATTACGCGTAATGTTGTATAGCAAACGCATTGCCGTGGAACTTCGGTCGCGTAATTTCAGCGTAGTGTGTACTCACACATACTGTAGGTTCTTAAGTTTAACTGCCGTTGCCGTACATTCCGTGCTTCGGAAAGCACGTGAAGCCGTTTTGCCTCGCGTCTGATATTTGGCATGAGATTGCAGGAAAGGACGAGCAACCGTAAAATTACACTAATAAAGCAAAAAAAAAAAGTCATTAACTATCCATCCTTCATTATAAAATAGAAGTCATTATTACGTATTAATATATTTATGTACTTACTTCGATTTATTTGCATTACTTTATTTATATCTTCATTCAGCCTATTATTAACTATTATTTTTTTTTCATTTATATTATATCTCTACTTTATTTAATGTTATGATATTGTTCTTCTTACATCTTCGCGCGCCGTGGCTGGGCAGCAAGTGCCACAACGATTACTGTACCATTGCGTAAGATACAAATTGTTCACCCCAACACCCGATATACACTAGTTCAGGGTAGGCAAACCTTTATGCATCAACGTGCCATTTATTCCATAAAAAAATAATCAGTTCATTGACATGCCGTCCAATAATTTTGCCTTTCCACTTATTTGGAGAATAATATAATTGGTGCATTCGCGTTATGTGTACTTTACCCATTTCGTACACATGTTGTTTTGAATGACAATATGCCCAAAATATTGTGTCGCGTGCCGTCAATGGCACGCGTGCCATTGGTTCGCCTACCTTGCACTAGTTGAACTGAAAGAGCACGCCTATGTACAGTACTCGTACTAATTAGTAATAGTATCCCACTAGACCTCCGCGCTTTGTTTTGAACATTTTAAGGGCTTGTCTAAATGTTCCTAGTGCCCAACTTCGAAGGGATAAAAAACAAATTTCAAGGGCCAACTCGCCCAACTTCGAAAATATGACTCGAGTCGTAAAGGTACAAAAATATGCGTCGCATTCATACGACAAAAGCTGAGTTGTCATAACAAAAATATATTTTTGCAGAACTCTGTTTTTTGTCACAGTAATCAGTATTTTATTATAAGTTTACAATCGTATTTTTAGGGTTCCGTAGCCAAATGGCAAAAAACGGAACCCTTATATGTAGTTTCGTCATGTCTGTCTGTCTGTCCTGGCTCGTTCTCCGCCGTTTCTGAACCGATTGCCACGAAAATTGGTGGAGAGATGTATAGTGATAATTCAAGAATTTGTTTTTAAAATAATCGAAAAATAATTATTTTTACCCCCCATCCCATACAGCGAAAAGTTAATTCGAAAAAAAAAAATCGACTTACCCCATCGTGTGGGGTATCGTTAAAAAGGTTTTTTTGAATACAATAAAACTTGCCTGGAAACCATGTGGATCAAACACCCCAGTCTCGAGATATATTAATACAAAGTTAAAATTAGAGCGTCCCCCCCCCCCTTAACTTTTGAAATACTATTACAATAATTCTGAAAAAAATGTCCTGTATACCTCCAAGTAAGTACTTTCAACGAAAACTATAGCGAACTCTGTATCATACATAGTTATTTTTATACAACTCGACCAACTTATGACGTGCAGTTGCCCTTACTAAATGGTGTCTTAAGCGGTCGGGCCATCTTTTAGCTACGGAACCCTTTCATGGGCGTGTCCGACACGCTCTTGGCTGGTTTTTTCAGTTGTAAATATAATTTAGTATCTGTTGATATTTGCAATACATATAAAGGGGGACGCCGGCTGGCCATAGAAGTGTAGGCCCACAGTGCACACATATGAAAGTACTATGGAAATATAGAGTAAATAGTCATTAGTTAACTGGCGAAAGAAGGGGTTTAAAAAAAGTCAGTGTTTTTGGGTAAATGCATATTTATTATTTTCCATCAGTAACACAATCTACGATTTCCACCATATTAGCTGTTGAAGGTTGTAAAAAGTATTTGTTTACCTGCTACGGCTGAACCCGGATCGTCGGAGTCAGTATTCATGATGAAGTTGTTTATTTAAACGCACGAAATAAAACCGATCACTTTGTTGATGCAAGAAAAACACAATTACTTTTGATATTTTGAACTTTGACAGTTGAATTGGCAGTTATTTTAGTGTTTCCATTGCGTAAAAAAATATCGATATTCGATTTTAGATATATTCGATTCTAATATAGTTTTATAAAATAATGCAGTCTTAAATATACGTTTGATTGATTCATGAAAATATTTTACTAAGATTATAAAATATTTAAAAGATAAATAGAATAATGACACTGAAATATATTTTTTTTTTATTTTAGGCATTACCCCTCATGTCACGATCGTACGGGATCGTACGGGTATCTTAAAAATTGCAACCAATTATTCACCTCATTTCTGTAGATAAATTGTAAGTGGTATTTTTATTTCTATTTTAAGTAAGATCCACCAACGTAATAATATTCGATATTCTCTTATAATCGATTATCTGAAATTATATGTCTGTAGTGGCAACTCTTAACACACACGAGCCCGCCGCGGGTCGGCTCGATACACACGAATTTGAGCTTTACTTCAATGCTGATAGGGCGTAGATAGATTTGTTTACACATATCTGTCAAAAGGACGCAATTCCGGTGGGGTTAATAAATAGTTTAATTTCTTTTAATTTTTGTTATATTAACCCCAACTTTTAGCGACATACGAATAGCGCGAATAATTAAGAACGAATATTTTAGCAATTTTTATAAAATGGAACATCGTGTGCACTTCTGAGCCTTATTCCGGCATCCCTCTTTTAACGCTACTTTATAGTATTTAAAACCGCAAGGGGACAGCCCTAGTTAATCCTATTTTCCAAGCCTTATGACCAATATGTCGTTCGTTATATTAATACTATTTTAATTTATTCATGTCAAGTTAGCATTCCTTTATTTCTGTCACTAATTAAAATATCTAAAATATAAATATAGATTCCGTATGTTCCTACATAATATTTATTTACTTATTTAATGTTTTATAATAACTGTTTTTTGTATTTAATATGGATTATAATAAAATAACCCATCATAACAACCAACAATCATATTCATAAAATCCCAAGATGTTCATTACTATGACGCATTTTGCACTTAATTATGTATATTATATCAACTAAACTGCTATAGTTAGGTACTTACATATGTAGTATGGCTATCATTCGTAACACTTGATGCATATTAAGGATATAGTCATATCTATGTTATTTGTCGACAAATACTTTGTAATTGTGGTCATAATAAGGAAAAATATTAACGGATTTTCTTATTAGACTGGTAATAACTCATATCAACTCATTAAATGTGCATAAATGGCCTGCAAAAATTATGAATATGGTCATATGTTCCATAACAATATTTATTACAAAGATTGACATTATTTCCAAATGTACGAAAATATGCTTTCATTTCAATCATATTCCTAATTACTGAAATGGTCGTACTTTAGGTGTGAAACAAAGCAACACACATCAGCTATCATGACAGTTTAAATAATTTTATTAGTATGAGGAAGTTCTCAGATGGAATTTACTAGAAAAATGTAAATCTTCGGTGACCCTATTTTTAGTTACCTGCCTCTAATAAATAGGTAAAATTATTACAATATTTTCTTATAATTCTCCAGGCCGAAACGGTTCACACTGAAAGCATACAAGAGAGGATGGATCTCGTGTCGCGATGGTGTCCTACGCATCCATTCATCGCGCGAATCCGCATCGAAAGGCGAGTCTCCGTCTTACGCCGTCGAGTTGAGAGGCGCTGAGGTAAGTTGAGCATTGAAATAGCATTACATAATCCTCAGAAATATGTACTAGGATACTTTACAATTACATGGTAAATTGGTCACTGATTTATCAGACTTTTTTTTGGGTTAATTAAAAGCAATATAAATAAAAATAAAAAGTTGAGATTCAACATATTGCATGCCATGAACACGCAGAGAGAAATCGGTCTGGGTGTTTCATGTATAATATGTATGTATTTACAAAAAAAGAAAAAGTATATAGTTAAGTAATGTTTATCCGTTGTCTGGCACCCATAGCACAAGCTTATGCTTAGTTTGGGGCTAGATGGCGCTGTGTAAATAATGTCCAGAGATATTTATTTATTTACTAGCGGCCGCCCGCGACTTCGTCCGCGTGGATGTCGGTTTTCATTATACGAATGTTCTTTTCCGCTAACTCCCGTTCCCGTGGGAATTTTGCAATATCCTTTTGCAACTAAGCATCAAGTTTACTAAGGGACCTGCATGCCAAATTTCAAGCGTCTAACTCAAGTAGTTTAGATTTTCCATACAAACTTCCACCCCCTCATTTCGGGGAAGTGGGGGGTTGGAATGGGTCAAAAAGTAGCCTATGTTCTGTCTCAGGGTCTAAAGATTGTCTGTACCAAATTTCATCAAAATCGGTTGCGAGGTTTAAGCGGGAAAGCGTAACAGACAGACAGACAGACAGACAGACAGACAGACAGACAGACAGACAGACAGACAGACAGAGTTACTTTCGCATTTATAATATTAGTTGGGATTTAAATCAAAGATTGACTGACTTATAAAAAAAACAAGTCATGCCAGATTATTTTAGAGCTGACCTTGTTTTTTTTTCTTTGTATGAATAACTTTAAAGGAGCAAAGCGGTTATTAAGAGAAAAAATACTGAAAAGTGTTAAAATAATATGTGTACGTTTTAGGTGACTCCTGACGCTCACCCAGCTTCCGGACGGTACAGCATCAAGCTGGAGGTGCCGGCCGATGACGCCATGCACGAAATGTGGCTCAAATGTGAAAATGTAAGTGGTACAATTATCAAAAGCTCATTTTGTGTTTTTTTTTTTTGGAAAGAGAATATCGATTTTCTTTGTTCCATTATGTAACGAACAAGATCGATATTCTCTAGCGTTGTTTCGGTTGCAAAGGTGCGCCGCTCAGGATCGAACAAAAGTTAATCCACACTTAAGTAAAATCCTAAGTGAGCGTATACCGAAATCCACGAAGACGGAGCGGGCGGCCGCTAGATTAAATTTGTACGTATATCAATAGAAAAAAAAATTACAGCATAAAGTAGATAATAGCACATTAACAAGTTATTAGATGGGGGCATCGAATTTATCTTTTTTGACATTAAATAAAAATATTTAATTTGATTTGTCTGCAAAATTCTTCCACGCCACGGTGTTCACTCATCATATCTGTCTGTGTTGGCAGGAGGAGCAGTACGCCGAGTGGGTGGCAGCGTGCCGCCTCGGGGCGCGCGGGCGGTCGCTCGCAGACGCGGCGTTTGCGGCCGAGGCGGCGGGCGTGCGCGCGCTGCTGGCGCTGCAGCGGCCGCGGCCCGGCGCCGCGCACCGCGTGCCGCACCTCGACCACCTGCAGCCGGACAACTTCCTCGCGCCGAGGTTCCTCAAGAAGCTCAAGGGCAAGGTGAGACGTACATAGGTATGGGAGGCGGCGGGCGTGCGCGCGCTGCTGGCGCTGCAGCGGCCGCGGCCCGGCGCCGCGCACCGCGTGCCGCACCTCGACCACCTGCAGCCGGACAACTTCCTCGCGCCGAGGTTCCTCAAGAAGCTCAAGGGCAAGGTGAGACGTACATAGGTATGGGAGGCGGCGGGCGTGCGCGCGCTGCTGGCGCTGCAGCGGCCGCGGCCCGGCGCCGCGCACCGCGTGCCGCACCTCGACCACCTGCAGCCGGACAACTTCCTCGCGCCGAGGTTCCTCAAGAAGCTCAAGGGCAAGGTGAGACGTACATAGGTATGGGAGGCGGCGGGCGTGCGCGCGCTGCTGGCGCTGCAGCGGCCGCGGCCCGGCGCCGCGCACCGCGTGCCGCACCTCGACCACCTGCAGCCGGACAACTTCCTCGCGCCGAGGTTCCTCAAGAAGCTCAAGGGCAAGGTGAGACGTACATAGGTATGGGAGGCGGCGGGCGTGCGCGCGCTGCTGGCGCTGCAGCGGCCGCGGCCCGGCGCCGCGCACCGCGTGCCGCACCTCGACCACCTGCAGCCGGACAACTTCCTCGCGCCGAGGTTCCTCAAGAAGCTCAAGGGCAAGGTGAGACGTACATAGGTATGGGAGGCGGCGGGCGTGCGCGCGCTGCTGGCGCTGCAGCGGCCGCGGCCCGGCGCCGCGCACCGCGTGCCGCACCTCGACCACCTGCAGCCGGACAACTTCCTCGCGCCGAGGTTCCTCAAGAAGCTCAAGGGCAAGGTGAGACGTACATAGGTATGGGAGGCGGCGGGCGTGCGCGCGCTGCTGGCGCTGCAGCGGCCGCGGCCCGGCGCCGCGCACCGCGTGCCGCACCTCGACCACCTGCAGCCGGACAACTTCCTCGCGCCGAGGTTCCTCAAGAAGCTCAAGGGCAAGGTGAGACGTACATAGGTATGGGAGGCGGCGGGCGTGCGCGCGCTGCTGGCGCTGCAGCGGCCGCGGCCCGGCGCCGCGCACCGCGTGCCGCACCTCGACCACCTGCAGCCGGACAACTTCCTCGCGCCGAGGTTCCTCAAGAAGCTCAAGGGCAAGGTGAGACGTACATAGGTATGGGAGGCGGCGGGCGTGCGCGCGCTGCTGGCGCTGCAGCGGCCGCGGCCCGGCGCCGCGCACCGCGTGCCGCACCTCGACCACCTGCAGCCGGACAACTTCCTCGCGCCGAGGTTCCTCAAGAAGCTCAAGGGCAAGGTGAGACGTACATAGGTATGGGAGGCGGCGGGCGTGCGCGCGCTGCTGGCGCTGCAGCGGCCGCGGCCCGGCGCCGCGCACCGCGTGCCGCACCTCGACCACCTGCAGCCGGACAACTTCCTCGCGCCGAGGTTCCTCAAGAAGCTCAAGGGCAAGGTGAGACGTACATAGGTATGGGAGGCGGCGGGCGTGCGCGCGCTGCTGGCGCTGCAGCGGCCGCGGCCCGGCGCCGCGCACCGCGTGCCGCACCTCGACCACCTGCAGCCGGACAACTTCCTCGCGCCGAGGTTCCTCAAGAAGCTCAAGGGCAAGGTGAGACGTACATAGGTATGGGAGGCGGCGGGCGTGCGCGCGCTGCTGGCGCTGCAGCGGCCGCGGCCCGGCGCCGCGCACCGCGTGCCGCACCTCGACCACCTGCAGCCGGACAACTTCCTCGCGCCGAGGTTCCTCAAGAAGCTCAAGGGCAAGGTATGTGGAAGTTTGACACATGCGCGAAATAATTCGAAATATATGTCTTCTCTGGCATTGTAAACAACTCGAAACTATATTTTCTTAATCTATATCTATACTTATAATAAATCTGTAGAGAGGTCAATTCTGTACATTAAATATATTTTCACAATAACTATCAGGGGGTGATTAGTGATCGATACTGATGCCAAAAATGTAATCAGTAAAATTTTTGTCTGTCTGTCTGTCTGTCTGTCTGTCTGTCTGTATGTTCCTTATAGAAACAAAAACTACTGGACGGATTTTGACGAAACTTGGTACAATTATTCTTCATACTCCTGGGCATATTATAGGATACTTTTCATCACGCTACAATCAACAGGAGTAGCGTAGTGAAGGGAAATGTGGGAAAAACGGGAGAATTTTCTCCATTTCTTAAGCTTCAGTCGCGTGTGCAGCCTTAATGGTTAAAGTCACATAGAAATGATGTATGACGGAAATATTTTACATAAAATTTCCTAAAAAATATCCCCCAACAGCATATGTCTATCTTTTATGGTTGACTCACAATAACACGTGTAACTCATGATCCAAATTGGTTTGCGCGCCAACGCGTTAAACTCAGGAACTACTGGTTCGAAGTGACAAAATATTTTGTGTTGGATAGTCCACTTACCATTTGTCGAGGTAGGCTTTAAGCTATCTATAGTAACACTGTGTGCGAAAACCGTAACCCACGCGGACGGAGTCGCTGGCGGCCGCTAGTACATACATAAAAGTTTTTGCCATGCCACTTTTATCAGTAGGGTACTATAATATACCGTTTTCCGCTTGCCTCGTCTGTTAACAATTAAGCAAAGTGATATAAGCTTTCCAAGTCTCCTTAAATTCATACATATTTTGAAGTCAAACGTTCCTTAGCTAGTAAAATGATTATATATTTACACCAGCAGCTTTGATTGAAACCATTTAACAGCTAAAAAAAAGTTAAATAAGACCTATCATAGCAGCCCGATGAAAAAAAAATGTGCGCACGAATGTCGAACTCTATATTTTTTTTTTATATTCGACTCTCTAAATTCCATAATAAATTGAACCCTGGAACTTCACGGCTAGATACTAATTAACATCAATGAGTTGTTCATAAAAAATCAAACAAAAAATTGTTGATGCACAAGAAAATATAGTAGGATCAAAAATTCTAATAATGTTGTTCTAGTAACTGGACTTGCCCGTAAATTCATGAATCATAAAAACACAATTAAATTAAAAAAAACTACGCACACTAATTATACCTTCACCACTTCCAGTTCACCCAACGCCTGCTCGAGAGCCACGCTAACGTCAAAGACCTCCCGCTCCTCGAAGCGAAGCTGCAGTACATCAAGACGTGGCAGAACCTCCCGGACTACGGGCAGACGCTGTTCGTGGTACGCTTCATGGGACACCGCAAGGACGAGATCATCAGCATCGCCAACAACCGCATCATGCGTCTGGATCCAAATACTGGCGACCATATCAAGACTTGGCGGTTTAGTACTATGAAGGTAAGGTTTTATATCTGATGTTAACCGATTGCACCCACGGAATTTTGAGAAAGAAATCTAGCAATTAAAAAGACATTTTGCTCAGTTAACCCGTTGAACGCCTTGAGAATATAATTATTTAATTAAAAAGGATGGCAGATACTTTCCTGATAAAAAACTCAGCTCTCCCACGTCACAGACAGACATAGATAGACACAGGCAGTCACAGCCATAGCTAGTCTAGTCTCAGCTCCCCCCATCAGAGAGTCAAGATGAGCCCGTCATAATGTAAGGCGGGCAGTTGCTGGTTGTGCCGTGGCTGTTCATGAATCTGGGAGTCCCACGGCACTACCCATGGCAGAGAGGGAGTATCGCTGAGGTTTTTAGTGGGTATACCCCACCTCACTCGGGGTGGAGCAGCGTCCTTTTCAGGATGCCGGGAGTCCCACACACCACCCTGACCCCCGTCAAGAGTGACGGCACATCAAGCGTTTTCCTCAGCGTGAAAAAAAAAAAAAAAAGTCTGAGCTAGCTAGCTCGATGACAAATGGCCTGTGACGTGACCGCATAGCTAGTTTTTTTCACACATACAGGACCTTATGAGATGTATTGGAAGTTTCCCAATCAAATTGAAGACTATTATGGTAGTCTTTACAAACGCAAAACGAAATTCAAACTGTCAACATCAGTCATTCAGTATTAGAACACCGCACATTAATTTTACAATAATTACTTCTCTAGCAAAAATACAAACCAAATAATAACAATTATTTTCTTTCCAGGCATGGAACGTGAACTGGGAAATAAAACACATGATGGTACAATTCGAGGAAGGCAACATCATATTCTCCGTGCAGTCAGCTGATTGCAAAGTGGTACACGAATTCATCGGTGGGTACATATTCCTCTCAATGAGATCAAAGGACGCAAACCAGACGTTGGACGAGGAATCTTTCCACAAACTCACTGGGGGATGGACGTAAGAAGAAAAATAAATTTGTTTTATTGTACAAAGGAATATAAATATGTCTTAACAAATTTCATAACAGTGCATTTGATGCCAACCAACATTTATGTCAATTCTAAACCATTCAATGCACTATTTTACCAATTGTTATATTCAGAATTTCACTATTTGTAATGTTTGAAACATTGTTACATTACGGTCGTGATTTTTATGACACAGTACAGATATACAAAATGCAAATCATAAATGTACTATAGATGTGAGACGATTCTTATGATTTAAGGTGTTATGCCTAATCTTATTAAAATTGAATCTTGACGAGGCTTATGAAATGTGCCTTGCACAACTTATGAATGATTTATGAACTAATGATTTCTACAATTTATAATATACAACTAAACAAAATAGAAATATAATTTATGATGTAGATCTTTGACGAGGGAGATATTGTCAGCAATACGAAATAAAATAAATGTCATCCTTAAAAACATATTTAGAATATGCTGAGAGAAACATGCTTGAATTTTAAGCGTTTTGGGATCGAGTTTAATTATATAAGGGATATAAATGAAGAAGTTACTAGTATTTTTGTACCAAGAGAATGAAATAAATCATTTACTGACTTCATTTACTTAGAATTTAAATGTAGTGCTTCCACATTTATGTATTTAGCAAACTTTACATGCCAAATATAATTTTGATGCAGATCTTCTCAAAGCTTCCATATTTATACATCACTTTGTTTAGATAATCAAAATTAGCTATATAATTGTGCTTTTATAAATATAATTAATAAGATTGTAAGTTATGATTGTTCTATAATGTTTATTAATTTAATTTTTATGTTTAACGAATACAGTAATTTCAACAAAGTGCCATTGAGTAACAATAATATTGCACATGCTACTTGGTGCTTTTATGAAATGTAGGGTAAGAATATTGAGTGGCCTTAACTAAATTACTGTCAAAAATATATTTTCTTGACGCATGCGACTAAATTAAATGTGTCTTTGTGGATATTTCAACACTGACAATATATTTTCAGTTGAGTGTAAGTTTGGGTGTTGAAAAAATGAAATAATAATACCAAGACACATTTATTTTTAAATCCGCATAATTTACTTTGTAAATAATATGCTATGCATGTTAGATTTATTCCAGATTTAGGCGATGAGGGATTGATTTTGTTTCAAAAATAATAAATATATGTTAACATGGATTCAAAGATTTAATTTTATAACTGTGGACTACTAGTCTCATCGACATCGCGCATAAAATGCTAGCACTATTAAGTATAGTAAATACGAGTATTAACAAATTTGCCTTATTTTACTTTAGGACTATTGTACAAATTGTATGTACACATTAATAATTTTAGTGTCTGTTTGTAAATGAATGTCAGAATAAATGTAAATGAATAACAAATTATAAATGACTTTTTATTTTTGTTCCAACTTTATAGCCTCATCTAAAGTAAAATGAACATAAAATGTTATATTAAATTACGAGGTAACAACATGATAAGATATATTATTGTCTTAAAATACATAATATCAAATCGGGTCATGTGATGTTAGAAAAATTAAAAAGCAAGTTAAGAGATTAATCAACAGGGACATATAATTTTGGAACCAATCACACTCACGCTTGTAAGTTTAACAAGCCAATACACATTCAAAGAAAATCATGCTGGAAAAATGCAGTCCATCTATTTCTCCTAACATAATATTATCCCAAGATTATTTACTGCCAGAGGGAAGAATAAGCAGAGTTTCAATATCTAGGTTTCTTTAGGAAATTTGTGAAGTAATTCAGAGGTAGTTTTCCTACATTATTGAATAAATAATTTGTTTCAAGATAATTTATTTATGTATAAGGCTTGATTTTATGTTATTTATTATGTAGAAGGAATAGATGGACACTACAGAATTTGTTCTGGAAATATTTTAGGTGTTTTGGGGTGGAATTGGATGCACTATCAACCATTTATATCTTAAAATTACATCATCAGAAATATTATAAGATCTATTGTACTTACATTAGGTAAAAAAATGCTAACATAATATTCAGTCCAAACTGTATTTAAGTGGAAAAGTTTTTAAAACAAATATTCCCAAATAATGAGATTTAAGCAAGAGCTTATCACAGATTTATCAATTTTAGAATTCTTAGCATTGATTTTTCCCTCCTTAATAAATAAGACTACCAAAATGTTAATAGACTAACTTTAGAGCTGCCGTCTCAGGGCCAATCATTTGTGACTGATTTTTGTAGGTCATTGACAGTCACCAAAAAAACGGCAAGGAAACAGAAAATTTAAATTGCATAGAACTTTAGAAGACGTAATATTGATAACAAAACAAAAAAAACAAGCGTTTGAATTAGAAAAAAACAATTTCGCCTTAAAAAAACAGCCATTAACAATCAGATTGAGCAGTCAGCCTTAGGGCCATAGCACACGGCGTATTTTATAAACGCGCAGACGACGCGCAGATTACTCGCGTATACGCGATTCAAACGAGATTCTATCGCAACTTTGTAACTTTTGTATCATGCATGATTGCAAACGCAACAATCAGCATCTACGGCGCCGAAAACGCGCGTTCTTGAAACGCGCGTCGTCTGCGTTTAAAATACGCCGTGTGTTATGGCCCTTAGTATCTTTTGGCACTGTTTTAAAAAGTTATGTAAAAACACTGTACCGTGACAAGTACCGCTGATGATGCTGTGACGCGGGCGGATGCAGTGGCGGCATGCTCATGACTAGAGTGACGGAGCCGGCCACGTCGTTGACCTTCATGACAGTGTCCGACTGCGACCAAAGTACCCTGGGTCGCTCGTCTCCGCTGCTGCCGGTGTACTCCTCGACTGCTAATACGTCAGATTGACCACACATTGTTCTTGTGAACACCAACAACCGATTCGCTGGAAATAACACATAATTATCATTATTTAAGGTATGCATGCACTAAGTTTAGAAATCGAAAATCAGTAGGAAAAGGGATTTTCATAATTTAAGTTTAAAATGGTAATGCTAAATGCACATGCAAAATTTGTATTCAAGGCAAAATTCAGTAGTTTATAATTTTCTTAAGTATTTACCAAAACAGAATGAACTTTGATGATTAATAATGATCTTTTTAAGTTTAAGTATATTAAATAGCAGCAAATGGACACCATTAATTTGGTTATAATAAAAAAATTACATACTTACATAAATTACACATTGTAGCAGGAGGATTAGTAAAATATGTTATTAATTCTAATTTGGTATCAACACCTGGCCGAAATCTGTACAAATGATTAAAATAATTCTGTGTACAGTAAATGTAATTTCTAAATGAGATCATACAGCTCGTCCTTATATCAGTGTCTACAACCGTTATCCATCTGTCAGATTGTCCAAAATCTTCATAACGGTATATATTTTTATGACCAGCAGCATACAGAGATTTATTATGAGTACATACAGCAGGGTTCTGTATTGTATCGGGTAATTTCGCAATCTTGCGAAAACTCCTTTGTTTTAAATCATACACAATAACAGTATCCAATACTACCCTGAAAAAATAAAAGGTATATAAATAAGTCTATTCTATTCACAGATGAAGATAAATTTAAGCAATCTAGTAGTGAAAATATTAAATTAAATGATTATGTATGCAAAAAAAACCTTGACAAAATGTATCAATAATTTATTACTTATTAGATTTTTTATAAGTTCCTGTTAGGAATAAATATCTTGAATCATCTTAAATCAGAAAAGCAAACTGACCTAAACCCACCTACACCTCCAACAAGATAAAGATAATCATCAATGATTGCCACTCCCCCATGTCTCCGAGATGGCAATTCAACCCCATGCCATGTCCATTCTTTTCTTAATGTGTCATACACTTTTACATCTTTCATGAAGCTACCCGTTCCCCGACCATGCTCGCCGCCTACAACTACTAGTTTCGTTGGTCCCCATGCTACAACATTCCAACCCCACAAGTTTTTCTCAGCCACTTCAATCCACTTCTCAAATCCTTTCTCTTCTGTAAAATTGTACATCAAATGTGGTACCACTTCTGGTTTAGAAGCTTTCACCATCCAAACTGGCACTGATGGAATATATTTTAGTTGCCTACTCCTACTCTCTCGAACCATATTTAAAGTCTCAGTGTATACTCTCTCCGTAAACATTTCACACAAAACTTGCTTTTGAGTCTCAATTACTGTTGTAGATATATCATAATCTCTGCTGGCCATTTCATATAGAAAATCAATCACTTTACAAGCAAGACTGTTAGCATAATCAGATGCCAGTGTTTTCATTTCTTTAAGTTCCTGTGTATTAAGTTTCTTAACATCTAAACAGCATAGTATAAGCAGCAGAGCATCTGCCCCAGTTTCATTACTAGATATCCAGTTCAGACCAAATTGAAAAACATCTAATTCATTTGGAGCGTCTAAATATGGATGAGAAAGATACCAGTACAATTTTTGGATGGATGGGACATATTCTGGTTTCATATCTTTAAAGGAAAACAATCCGTAGGCAGCAGACAGTTGCTCCAGTTTAGAATATGAAGAGTTTTCTGCTATAGACATAGTCTGCATCCAATTAGATAAAGTCAGCTGGAGACCTAAGCAGTATTCAATTTGTCTAATAAGCTCAGTGATTTGTAGGAAATTTGCAGCAACTGCTAGTTCACCAATTGTGCTTAGAGAATGGTCTGATAGATCTATTAATCCAATATCCATATATTTCAATATAATTTTCATTGAGTTGGCATCAACAACCTGTAATATAAAACAATTATCTTGGAGTTAGTATTGAAAAATAATCAAATAGATTTTTAGCACATTCATTGCTGCAATACAAAATATATAATTATGAATTGAAAGATAGAAGAGAAATGAAAAGTTATAGTCTATTATTCTTGGAATATATAAAGTAACACAATCTATGACTCTTCTCATATTTTTATGAACTTTAACAAGCGAGGGTAGGCATTTAAAAATATACAAAAAAAATATTAAGCTAAGCTTACTTTTAAAATAATATACAAGAAATAAAGAGTGTTCAGTACTTACATCAATTTTAATCTCTTCTTTTTCGTTTTCAACATAATTCCCGCTAAACATCGCTTGAAAATAATCACTGTGTTGACAAAGAACATCTTTATTTACTTTGAACACCTGGTTTTCTATGTGTAAGGAGACTTCTTGCATTTTTAATAACTTTGCAAGTAACAAGTGTGTCTATATTATATTTATTAAAGCTTCGCAAATATTTAGAAGAGCACTTAAAAATTCTTATTTCCAAATGTTTTAGGAGACTCAAAAAGACACAAGGTAAGAAAAAAACTCTATTTGTCAAAAAAGTTAAACGAAACGATCTGTCATTTCACAACGCGTGTTCTTGGGTTAATTATTTTTTCATTTTCATAAATGCGTGCGTGATTTGCGTGAATGAACAAATTACGTAGGGTTAACTGCCATAGACAAAATTGTTAACATTTTTCTTTGGTCGGATTAGATTTGGAGGGAAAGTTTGACAATTCGACAAAAGTCATGCGACGACATGTTTGATGTTTGTTTGGTGGTTTAGTTTGTGTTCTATTGTTGTTTTAAACAAAAAATCCGTCAAGATAAATCGATACTAGTTTTACCATTATATCATTTGTGCATGTTTCGGTGACGACTTATAGAATGGCTACTACAGCATCAGCCACAACTGCTTCTGTCGTTGAAGAAGATTTGGACGAGTGCGGGCCACAGCTGATCACGAAACTAGAAGTAATGTTTGCTATTAAAAAACTATTGTAATGCTTCATAAACAAACGATTTTAATTATTATTATGCCATAATAAAACTGCTGCCTAAATGCCACCAATAAATAACCTTATAGAGGACTGTTACTTTCAAAATAGAATCATCCAATCTTCTAATTCATTTGTTAAATAGTAAAGCTAATAATATCTGTTCCAAAGATTTTACCTTGCAATTATACTCTCTTATGATACAAATATCTGATAATATACATAAGTATATCTTAACTAGAATATTTTTTGTAAATCAGGGCAACGGAATAACATCTGGTGACATAAAAAAGTTAGAAGAAGCTGGTTATCACACAGTAGAATCAGTTGCATATGCTCCCAAAAAATGGCTCATGACAATCAAAGGAATATCTGATGGCAAGGCTGATAAAATATTATCTGAAGCATCAAAGTTGGTGCCAATGGGATTTACAACAGCTACAGAGTTTCATCAAAAAAGGTAAAGTAGAACTTCTTTTATCAGTTTGTTATGTACTTGAATGTATATAAACTAATATATTTTTGTTCAGTACTTGAATCTATATAAACTAATATATTTTGCAACCAACGTGTGATTAGAAGCAAGCATCATCGAGCAAGGTACAAACATTGAATTTTTTATTTTACAGGGCTGAAATAATTCAACTTACAACAGGTTCTAAAGAGCTAGACAGATTGCTTGGAGGTGGCATTGAAACTGGGTCCATCACTGAGATTTTTGGAGAATTTAGAACTGGAAAAACACAACTATGCCACACATTGGCTGTAACCTGCCAGGTAATCTATTTTTTTATGAAATAAATAATTAATATCCTTTAAAATGTTGTAAAGAATATGTGAAAAAGATGTCCCATCATGAGATTCCATACCAAAGTAATTTTAAAATTGAAATTTAAACTTTTTTTGCTGCCCTTTTCAATGATCTGTGTTACTATGACCATTTTTTATTAGTCGCTTTGGTTGCAAAAAATCAATAAACTTTTGTATTTTTCAGTTACCTATTGAACAATCTGGTGGGGAAGGAAAGTGCATGTATATTGATACTGAGGGAACCTTCCGGCCAGAGAGGATATTAGCAGTTGCCCAAAGATATGGCATGGTGGGATCTGCTGTACTTGACAATGTTGCATATGCACGTGCCTACAATACTGACCATCAGACTAAACTGCTCATGCTAGCTTGTGCCATGATGGCAGAGTCTAGGTAAATACAAATTGATCATCATTTATTTTATGTAACAGTTTTGATTTTAAACAAGCATTATTTTTATTATTTTTAGTCAAGACATAAGATTTTTTTAATACTTTAACAAGGAGACCTCCAGGCGCAAAAAACGCGACCGAAATACTGCACACTATGCCGAAATTACGTGGCGTAATTTTGTATAGAAAATGCATTGCCGCCGAACTTTGATCGCGTTATTTCATCCTTGTGTTCCTACAGTAAAACAAAGCCTTTATTAAATAAGAAACGCATCCTTAAATAAACACAAGCCCTTCATTCACGCATGAACTAGATTCCTTCATGTAGTATATTAGTGAATGTTCATTTGCCCATTTCATGATTGCAGGTATTCATTGATAATAGTGGACAGCGCAACTGCACTGTACAGAACAGACTACACTGGAAGAGGAGAACTGAATGCTCGCCAGCAGCACCTCGCCAGATTCATGAGGATGCTGCTAAGATTAGCTGATGAGGTTTGTACGTTTATGTGTCATCCACTTAATTATCTATTTTTAACTCGACTACCAAGGAAATGCATTAATAATAAATCATATGATTGAATATATTTAGACAATGAATATGTGCTCCATGGTCATGGAGCCAGCCTTGGGCTCAGGGGAGGTGAGCAGTCGACCAAACCCCCACTTTTACCAGGTTTTTTTAAATTAAAAAGGCAACTTCTCAGTGCCAGCTTGCTCAGTGTGTCTATATCCATGGTGGGGGCGCAAAGTCAGTAGAAGTGTTCCGTAAATTTTGGACAAAAACACGCCAATATCTGAAGCCTGGGCTTCTCTCACGCCAAAATGTTGTGTACTGTATAAATAAATAAATAAATAAAAAATATAAAGCAATAACATAAGCCTTAACTTCCATTCCAGTTCGGCGTAGCAGTGATAATAACAAACCAAGTAGTTGCCAATGTGGACTCAGTCGGCGTTTTCAATGCGGACACGAAGAAACCTATTGGCGGGCACATCATCGCGCATGCGTCGACGACCCGTCTTTACTTGCGCAAGGGCCGCGGCGACAACCGCGTCTGCAAGATATACGACAGCCCCTGTTTGCCAGAGACTGAGGCCATGTTCGCTATCAGTACGGAGGGAATCACTGATGCTAAGGAATAATAATCACAAGGCGTGACGTCATCAAACCGTTTATTTCAACTTTCGGAGTTCTTCTTTGGAGTCAATCTTTGTTAGATGACAGTTAACCTGCGCGTTTGACCACTCCGCCCGTATTGAAAGCACTTCAATGATCAACCAATATAGTATGATTACCAAAATTTTTCGTCTGGAAACGATTTTAACACGAGTTATTTTTCACATATGTATCAGTAACTATTTTTGTATGGTTTGACATATCACTTGAAGCTATCACCTTGTTGAAACACAAGAAAGGTCAACTTGTTTGTAAAAAAGGAATATCGGGACAGTGAATGCCATTCCTCGGGTAATTATAATGAAACCGAAATACAGACATATGAGGGGATTTTGTGAATAATTTTGACCCCAAGAATCTCTTACTCGCGTCATGTTGTATTGTAAATAATATCACTTAATTTTACTAACAAAATAAATACAATGGATTATTATAACTTACAGTTTTATTTCTCTCAAATTATAAAGCCATAATAAATAAACATTGAAGATATTGGGATTTTTTTTAGCGGACCCTGGACTCCGAGGCAACAGCCGAGGATGCGACCGGGACAAGCGCTAGGATGATGATGATGATGATGAAGATATTGGGATAGAAATTGTTGATGGTAACTTATTTTTTTAAATAAAGCTTATATTGTATTATGCTTAATTTTGTTGTTTCATTCAATTTGCAGTGGACTGCGATAGGCTGATGATGACGATGATGATGATGACTCAATTAATGTTAAATGTGTCCAAGACAATTGACAACTTTTGTAACCAAAAATTATTTATCAAAACCAGAACAATACGAGATACCTATTTAGAATTACATATGTAGTTACATCAACAAAGTAGAGTTATGTATGATTAAAATTCATTCAATAAGTTATGAATAGATCTACCACTTCAAAAATCTTCTTTTTTCATTTAGAGGAGGATTATTTTAGAAAGATTAGTCTTCTGTCTAGTTTCATGTTCCCTAGAGGTGAAAATTATATATTTTATTGATTGAACAGAATATTTCATGATAGGTAGTGTTGTGAAATGTCACTTATTGTACAGGTTTTGTGAAGATTATTATTGCTGGGGAAAAAAAGATATTATAATATGTATTTATACCCTCTATTCAAGTGAATTAAGGCTTTACCTTGGACTTCTGATTAATCATGAATGCACTTGCGCTACATTTAGAATTGTGGTAGATCTTAGTCAATGTTATAATATTGTAATAAATAAATCAACGAGATATTCTATCTTTGTGGGATTCTAATAAATAAGTTTAATATTTAAAAATACATGGCCTAGCAGGCAGTCATGAAATGAATGATCCCAATGATTATAAATATTTAGCAGAATATCTATATCCTCGTAGAACAAGCCATATAGGTATATAGTCTGGAATAAGATTAAGGCAACTGAATAGGCAGAACGGGATGTATGTACATCATACATTTACAAAAACAAATAACTCTATGGTGGTGAATGGACACCAGTAAAAAGATTATTAAAAAAAGCAATTACTATCATATAACAAATATCTAAAAGCATGATAATTATGTATTCATAAAATAAATAGGGTGTAAGTACATCCCGCATTATACTATTTTCTCTGCCATCAAGCTATTTTATCTATTATTAAGTCATTTCTTCTTGGAATGTGAATACATTTCTATTTTTTATTTTAAGCTATTTCCACTATTATTCTGTATCAAGCCAATGCAAATTTTACATTATGTCTGATGAAAACTATAATTTGCTAGTTCTACAAGAACCTTGAATCACTATTTTACTAATCTACCCCCTTACAAAAATAAATAATTATTACAGACATTTTACATATAGATTTGACAATAACATGCTTTATTATAATAAGTATACACATATCTGTATCATAAGATGCGTTATTTATGTAATTGTAATTTAGTTACTATCAAATAAAAAAAACAAGCACAAATTCATTCTTAAAAACAATAGGATAAAACATTATATAATCTTAATTTTACGAATAGGCACAATAATGTAACAATAAATAAATAGAAATATACAGATAGACTGGTAAAACAACCACAAATAGCTGAATTTTGGTGTATGAGAATGCAGTTAATTTTGACTAGACATAAAATATTTTTATTTCACCTAAAGATTCATTTAGAAGAGGCCTATGTCCAGCAGTGGACTGCGATAGACTGATAATGCAGTTTAACTACCCGTCGTATACAGCAGTAATCTTATTTTATAGTTTAAGGGTGTGGCTCCACCAATGCGGAGATGTACGAGCCGAGCGGAGACGTGCCGTAAGTAGCCAATAGGATTAAACTTTTGAGATGGTCACGTCTTTGAACCAAAACTCTATTGGCTGCTTTCGGCGACGCATCTCCGCCCGAATATCTCCACTTTGATAGAGTTCCACACCCTAAGTAGTGTAGGTAATCTTGCTGCTTTGTCTGTCTGTCTGTACATTCCAAATAAATTATGGACATAATTTACTTTTCCTATCAAGATTTGTATTTCCAAGTGTAAGCCTTTATTTTATATTCTGAATATTTTAACATAGGTAGTCATTTAATATTTTCCTAATTAAAAAGAATAAGGTTGCAATCACCTGGACTATTTCTAAAGGTTTATTATTATTTTTGTTTAGTATTAATGCGGATTTTAAATATCTTTGAAAAGTAAATTATGTTCATTCAATTTTAATAATAAAAACACGTTAAGTTTACTTCCACATTGCGAATACACGAGGTTCTGAGTTAGTATAAAAATATTTTTCAAGTGTCATTTGTCAACATAAACAATTTGTATAATTAATCTTCCCCTATTTTATTTGGATTTCATATTTAAAGTTTCATGGCTGTACATTTTCGAAAAATTAAGCAGATTTACATTTGTAATGTATGTGTATTTCAGTTCCTGTTTCAGCCAAACTCATTCGGGATAATTATTAATTTACAACGATGATAATAAGTTGCCAACTGACGTTTGCGTGCAGATAATTATGTTAAATCCATTTATGTCATGCAGATGTAAAAAATATAATTTATCATGAAACGAAAACGTAAAAACAGCTTAAATTCATTAGAACATACAGTGCACGAACATCAATACATGAAACTTGAAAAAAACAAAAACTGCAATACACTGTAAATCACTTAATTTTTCCAAAATATACTTTTAATTTCATAAATACATAATTTGTTTCTGACGTCTATTTGTAACACTGAGGAAGTAATTTCTTCACAACATTGATAACACAAAATAATTCAAGGCATTGTTTGCAAAACACTAAATATTTAAATACGCATTTTAAGTAGCCCAGAATATATTATAAAATATACAAAAAATAAAATCACATTCCCCACTAAGATTAAGTTAAGAAATAAATAATCATTTAACTACATTATTATTGCTACATTACACTATTAATATAAAATCATGACGGCGACCAGAGATACTAGCTACTTTTGTATACTACGAAGATGTAAGAAGTACTAAGATAAAGATGAAAGTAGTTCAAAATATTGTTCACAGAATAGATATGGAAAAAATCATTTATATCGTTAGATTTGCCCTCGCCATACTTCGAGATTGGCACTACGCACGTAGCACGTTAAGTCACCCGTTTCAATGCTTAAGTGTGCGAAGTTGTTTTTACGTTAAAATAATGCCATTGTAAGAGCAAATCTAACTATTTAAATCAATGGAAAAAAACATGAGAAACGCTCGGACAATATATTTTCATCTACGTATGTCTAAAAAGTACGAAAAATTTCTGAGAAGACTGAATACTCTAGCAAAATCACCATATTTACTCAATTTCTATGTTAGAAGTGCCGCAAGAAGGCCTATAACTATATTATGCAAAATAGCATTACTTCTATAAAATAGGCTCCTCCTTTTTTTAAATCCTTTTACAGTACTATTTTGATAAATGGATATAGTAGACCACAGAGTAGAGTTTAAATATTATGTTGAATTTGTGGTGATTTTAATTTTCAGATCTACTTCATTTGATATTCACTAGAAGCAGTTGTAAACAAAAGGAAATATATAGGAACCTGAACACTTAGCTTTTAGATTCACTGAGTAAAACTTTACAAATAGCAAATCAGTCAAAAATAAAAAGACAAGTGGAAATGTACTTTTATCATGGCAGAATAGTATTAGGTTAGCGGTTGATTTTTATATATTGTATAGTTAAAGAATGTCAATGAGTGCTTTTCAATTTTATCTGTACCAAAAAGCATCCATTAAGATCCATATACTTATTTGTAACTTGTTTATGATTGCTTATATACCAGTATCAAAATGTATGGAGAAAAATTCCCAAGGATAATTTCAGTTTGATAGCAAATATTAGTAGTCCATGGTTGGTCAAATTTTCATAATTGCATTTTGATATTGATAACTGGACAATGTTATTGGGACAACACCCCTCAATCCCATAGGATCCACTATTTCGATCCACCAGTGGATCGAATGGCACGCCGGAGTTCACTATGATCCACCAACGGTCTCGGTGGATCCTATGATACTTGGATCTTCTCATATGCTCCACCAATCGATCGGATCGAATATAGTTCTGGGAGTTTCATGAGATCCACCACTGATTTCAGTGGATCCTGTGATATAAATTATCACATTTACAGTTACACTACGCTTCCATGTCGCCGCTCTCATGGGATCCCCAGATAATTTAGTTCAGTTGTTTTCTCGACATTCAGTTGTTTTTTACACATTCAGTTGTTTCCTCGACATTCACTTGTTTTCCTTGATATTCACTTGTTTTCCTTGATATTCACTTGTTTTCCTTGATATTCACTTGTTTTCCTTGGTATTCACTTGTTTTCCTTGGTATTCACTTGTTTTTCTTGATATTCAATTGTTTTTTAATGGTGTTCATATGTTCTAACATGTCATCACAGTTGACCTACATACAATTGAATTGAAAAACAAGTGAATATCAAGAAAAACAATTGAATATCAAGGAAAACAAGTGAATGTCGAAGAAACAACTGAATGTGTAAAAAACAACTGAATGTCGAGAAAACAACTGAACTAAATTATCTGGGGATCCCATGAGAGCGGCGACATGGAAGCGTAGTGTAACTGTAAATGTGATAATTTATATCACAGGATCCACTGAAATCAGTGGTGGATCTCATGAAACTCCCAGAACTATATTCGATCCACTGGTGGAGCATATGAGAAGATCCAAGTATCATAGGATCCACCGAGACCGTTGGTGGATCATAGTGAACTCCGGCGTGCCATTCAATCCACTGGTGGATCGAAATAGTGGATCCTATGGGATTGAGGGGACAACACATTTCCATGGTACTTATCAAAATTTAAATTCCGCTTATCACCTTTTTGCACACTAGGTATTTCATAAAAACTCCATTACATTACATCCTCAAGCCTTACTTCGTCTCAGCAACTGACATTTTGGTCAAGCCCATTTCATTCTTATTACAAACATGATAAAGGTCAAAATCCTGTGGTACTTTCTCTCTTTATACAAATTTCGTGAGATGAATGATGAAAATGTGTCCTTTACCGTTTTGTGAGTTATAGTTCAGGTGCAGCTGGCAGCGAATACGATAGTGTCGCCATCGGTGACGGCTCCATGTCCAACCGTTCGTGTTCGCGCGCCACCAATGTCCGGAGCTCGTCCTAAAAGACAATGTATGTGAGATTGGGAAATGGGAAAGAAAAATATTTCAACTATTTTTTGCCCATTATGCCCAGTGGAAAAGAGGGGTCTGCTGGGAAACATTCGTAGCTTCAATTGAACTTACCAACTATAACTTAACAGAATAGAGTGTGATATTTTTTATGCAAGATGTCCTACAAAAATGCTAGTCTCAATCGACGTGGTAAGGCCATGGATAAACGTCTGTTCTGAATTAGTTTAGTTACAAGCCTGATCTGAGCTTTTCCAAAACTTACCTAAGAATATCAAAATCAGTCTTCAGTTCTACAATTATAATTTTATCACTTTTTAATAATTTTTGTATATTATGGATTATGTATGTCAAAAATCTTAACAATCCACTGAACAAATGAAAGCATTCTCAAAATGATGGAACTAAAAGAGGGAGTAAAATCTAGGTTCAAAATTAAAGGTAATGTTGACTCACCCCCCATCCGAGCCGGTCAGCAAGTTCCTGGCAGCCGTCATCGCAGTCTCCGAGGAGTGCTACATCCCTGATTGCGTCTTCGTCGAACTGCAGGCCTCCAGTAACCCCCCACAGTCTTAGCAGGGGGGAGCGAACACCCGCCTTCTCACGGTTGATCAATAAGCGAGGACACCACTCTGGCACCCTAAATAAAATAAGGAATAATGTAATTTGTCTTTACGTTACTTACTAAACTATGTGCACAAGTATTGTGTTTTGACGGGCCCGTTGGTCTTGTGGTCAGAGATCTTGGCTACAAAACCAAATGTTTGTGTGATGAACATTAGCATTTGTACTCGAGTCATGGATGCTTAGAAAATTATTTAAGTATATCTATCCATTCCTTAGCTTCCATAGTACCTACAAGTTTCGAGCTTAGTTTGGTGCTAGGCAGTTGGTGTATTTGTCCAAGGCATTTATTTATTTACTTATAAGTTAAAAGATCACAATTTCACAAACCACAAAAAAAGGCGACATACATTTTTCAATCATTCAATTATTCCCATTTATTCGTCACCTGGTGTGCACGAAACCCGGAACTCTGACTCTATGTACTTCTTATTTTTTATTAATTGATTACTTACATATCAATAAGTGATGCAAAAGGCTGGACTTCAAGCGAAGATCCCATAATGATCAGCATATCGCAATGCTGGAAATCTTCTTGGAGGCAGCTCTGGAATCGCTCTGGCAGACTCTCGCCAAAGAACACGATGTCTGGTTTAACAACCCCGGGACATTCGGTGCATATTGGAATTTCATCATTAAATATACGATCTGGAAAATTAGTATTTGATGTCAAACACAATGTTGCGTTTTGAAATCAAGCAATCTGTGTCCATAAGATCTTATTTGGAAAAAAAAAAACAGAAAGAGTTTTTTCATCTCATCATTAATTGACTTAACTTTTCTAGAATACTTAAAAACTTATTCTTTCTGAATATTACCATATTTTCCAACATTTTAAATTGTTTTTTACACATATCACCCAATTTTATTTGTCAACATGTCGAACGATAATGTAGCTTGTGGACTCAAAAAACAAGAAGTAAACTGTTAAAAGAGTATTTAAGAAAATTATTAATTACCTTTCACAAAATCTAGTGTGTATTCCTTACGACAGTCCAAACAGTGTGAAGTGAAGAATGTGCCATGAGCCTCCACAAGCTTGTCATCTGGGATGTCAGCCCGTCGCTCCAATGTATCAATGTTTTGTGTATAATGGCGTAATAGTAATCCTAAAAATCATAAAAGTAATTAGTATATAGTAATTAGTATATATATATATATATATATATATATATATAAATGTATTATTAAACAAAACTCAAATACAAAGAGACAGTTCAACCTTTGTTTTAGGTTTATGTTCGAAATTGTAAGGAGCAATTTGAAAAAAAAAAGTGTTTTATATTTTTCTTGTTAATGCGCTAGTGTGTAGGAAATAGAGAATCCCATTGTATTTTAACATTTCAGAATGTAGTCTTCCTAAAATATATTTGATAAAATATAATGTTTAATATGATGCCTTATAATTAAGTCAATAATTTAATTCATAATCAAGTTTAGGTCTTCAGATAAAATATTTAAGCCCTTATGCCAACACTTACCCTTCTCATGTAGAAGCCTAATGAAATAATGAGATTTTGTGGGTTTGAAGTTCCCAGGATACATTTCCTTTGCTAAAGCAAAAAATGGTTTGGGATTCTGTCTGAAGAAATTGATTTCGAAAATTGCTTGTGGTTCTGGCAAATTGTATTTTTGTAAGTTGTGGTACAGGCCAGTTTCAGGACTACGAAAATCTGGTATGCCTGCCGCTGAAACGAAAATCAATATTTATTATTAATACCCGTGCAATGTTACAAGCTGGTGTTGATTTACACAAATTAAAATGTTTTTTTATTATTATTTTTGAGTATAATTAAACAAAAATCCGGCATAATTTTTTTATTAGACGCAAGTTATGCGTCAATTTAAATTTCAGTTTTGTAATTTAATGGGAAATGACCACCATATGTCTATTGAATTTCCTAGTTTCATTATGTGTCCTCAAATATCAAAGGTAGGTATTTATAATAATGTTGACAAACTAAGAATTGAGTCAACAGTACAAACAAAACGAATTTGTCAAATTACTCATGTTTCCATATCTGTTAAAAAATTCCATCAACAACAACATTAGAAGTATGGAAATTGACCTTGACTTTGTTGATTGCTTTGCAACAACAAATCAACAGTTGTCAAAGGTAAACGGAAAGGTTGTATTTTAGTGAAATACTCTTACAAAATATTTACCTGTTGATATTCCCGCTCCGGATAGTGTTATTATATTTTTACATCTATCTCCTTTTATCCAATTTACAATACCATCTAAGTTAACCTCGTCCAAAACCTGCTCGGCTGGAGAAGAAGGCTCGGCGGGCTCGTACAATCCAAGTTTCTGCGCAAGGTAACGACGTATCGAATCCACATCCAGGTCCCTTATCCTAGATCCAAGACTTTCAATAGGATTTGGCGGGACATTGGAGCCGACCCTATCGACTGGTTCTTCACCTGAAATTTTATCGATTATTAATTTCCGAGAATTATATTTCCATGTATACCAAAAATTACTACATTTCTTAAACTCACCATCGCTCTTTCCTGGCGGTGAATTAGCGGACATTTTACGTAAACAAATCCAATTGCGCCTCCAAACCTTTGTCCAGTTTTGCCACGGCTTTTTTGACAGATAAACGATGCGCATTCTTGGAATTGGTTGCGTTTTGTTACAAGTGTTTAACAATACAAAAAGATATTTCAATGATAAACTTAGATTACATAATTTTGTCAGATGGATAAGAGTGAGTTATTAATAACTTTGTATTGGCAAATAAAATATACTATTTTAATGTATATGCATTTTTTCTTAAATAGGATTTAGTAAGACAACGACCTTTGTAAATGCTCAATATCAGAAAAAAAGTTTATTTATTCTTCGCTCCTACCTACACAACTACTAATGATATTTTTTATAATTTATGTAAAGAATACGAGGAAAGCGTAACACAGAAAAGTAAATTATTTCTAAAACGCTGATAATCGAAAGCCCTAAAAGTATACCAGCGAAGCCTCCCACATTACCTGAAAAAAAAGAAGTGTTACGAATAGTATAAGTCGAGTCGCGTACACAAATACCAGCTAGGCACAAGCACAAAAGATTTGCAGACTTACTTAGAATTTCAAACCAATAAAACACAACGTCTAAACGGTTCAAAGCACCGTCTCCATTAGACTGGTACACAAAGAGGAGGCACTTGTTAGTTATATTGATACCCTTGCTGTAAAGAAAAATGAAACTTAGGAATAGTGTAGCAAGCCTATTCAATAATGCTTCACTATCTTGTAAGGGACGTGTTAGAGGGCGAAGACAAACAATGTGTGAATTTGACGCCTTAGAAAAGTCACGTGGTCGCGAACTTCGTCGAATCTCATTTCGATAGCAATGTCGAATTTCGCCATTGCTATCGAAATGCGACTTTGTCTGAATGAATAATGTTAGAGCCGCTTATTGGTTTTCAATATAAAGCAATACAATACGTACACGAATTTGTTTCTATGTGTTTTGTGCTTGAATGGACCAGTAGTGGCTGTAGCAAAAGTAATTGGCATTTTGAATGCTTTGCTGTAATGCTGGGTGAACTCGCAGTCTGGCAGGCATTCTGGGCAGGCCAAGGCGTCTTCCACTTCCATCTCTAGGCCTTCTAATGATTCTGCCCCATATGGGTATTGGTACAGCAGTTTCTCTATTTAAACAGAAAAGTCTCTTTAAAAGTGCATAATAGGAGAGTAATAATTACTGTCGAATATTTCATTATTATGCTTGAAATATGTAAGGTGGATACGCTTGGCATTATCGTCACCAGCAGCCATACTTCTCTGTAAACATTTGCCACAATGCGTTCAAAGTCCAACTTGTTTCATCTTATTAACATCAAGAAGAATCGTTGCTTACCACTAGCAGATCTAAATTTACCTCTATGAGAAGTTATAAGAAAGTGCCCATAATTTTAAAATAACTGGATAACAATTCGACATCAAGTCGACAGAGTTAAGATCACCTTTGTACTTGTTCAAGCATCGCAATCGCTCGAGTGAGCAGATCAGGCCACCGTCCAGACTGATTGGCAGGAAGTACGGAGTGCATTTGCATAAAGTCTTGACCGTCTTTATCCTGCAATTGACTATGCAGGTGCTGTACGAGTACATGTCACCGAAAGCCTCCTTTAACTCGTCGTGGAAGAGGCATTTTCTCTGCAAAAAACAAATATTGTTTTTTTTTGACCACTTTGAGTAGGAACAAGTACTAAGTACTTTCTTCTTTTCATCAGATTATGGAGTCTGTTTATAAAGTGTCTCGTTATCATGACAGTTGGTAGTGGATTAAGGAAATTGTTAATTAAGGCTTCCTTTGGAAAAAGAGCTGTTCCTTTGAGGGAGTACCTCGACCTTACAAAGTGCGGTAAAGAAGCATTTCTTAACCGATGTGCTTTGTTTCTGCTGGTGTGGAAGGTCCCCAGAGCTCACTTGGGGAAAGTATGGGGTTTTAAAGGCACGCAAGAAATTTGCGACCACCTACTCACCGTCTCTAGGGGATAATGCCGAACTTCTGGATCTGCTAGTTGTTTGACAGAGTGTATTTCCAGAATTGATAGTTCATTTGGTCCAATGAAGCGATGGATTATACGCCCTCCACTGGGATCAAGGTAGTTTACCGGATCGAAGAAGAATATCTGAACCATGTAAATAAGTAAGTTTAAGATTAGGTATGTTACTGTCTTTTCCACAGATATCATCAGTAAATTAAGGTAAAGAACCTAGGTGAAATTTCTAGTTCAAGAGACTCTTCCGAAAATCTCTAAATTCTGCATAGTTAACTAGAAGTAAATTTTTATTGGCAGTGAAGTACCTATTGACCACTACAAAACTCACCGCAGAGATCTTGTGCTTAAATCTTGTGCTATTACCAACCCGCTTGAAATACCTAAATGCTGTTCGTTTATCTACATTAACTTACATCTAAACCTTCGGTCGCCCTTATAGGGTAAGCGTAATCGTCAATCATAGGGTCTATCACGACGTTCAATCCATGTCTGGGTCCTCTCTCGTCCTGTCGTTTTACTTCCATTAGCATGCTTCTGTTGGGTCTGTGGAAAAGGCATTTGTATAACACCCTTTAGGCTTTTTTCGGCCATGGCGGTTGATTTTGTATAATTCAGGCCGTTTACGGCCATTGCAGCTGATCTTACGACCAGCCAGGTACGCAAGATATATTAAGTATAGTGCACAAGCACAATGAGTGCACTCCCTAGGTATACCCTCACAACTCATAGTTTGGTGGAACAGCAATCCGACACGAACACCGTTGATACTCGTAGATCAGGCGCACGACCAACGACTTAGCGTGCCTTCCGAAGCACAAATAAATAATTTGTAAATGGAGTTAATGTTTCTCTTGAAGCGAATTATTAGTAAAAGACAATGGAAGAGAAAAATCTAGTTAAGTTGTCGCTGTTCTTGGCCTATGCAAATAACACGCAGAAATCGTTCTTTATCTTGCATAGTGTTAAAAAAGTTGCAACTGAATTTTTTTTTGCTTCACTCCTTTCGAGCCGTGATTTTAATCTTTACTTATAGGGCATCTTTAAAGTAGGACATACCTGCCAGCCGAGTGGTAGGAGAGCACATAGTTGAAGACACAGCAATGTCCTTTAGCCGTCCGTCGCACGGCAAAGAGGTCGCTGCAGTTGGCAACTTCGCCTGCCCATGCGCACCGGATAAGCATTTCTTCACAGCTCGGAGCCAACTGAATGTGGAACGTGTTTGGCATTATTTTTTGATAGTATTAGTACGAATTAGTCAGGGCTTACCAAGCTTAGACGGAAGAATATTTAAGACAATCAAACAAAGATGAATTACCTTGAAAAGGTTCTGTGAAAAGCTTATTTTTGTGATGTACTTTGGACTTAAAATCAATATGGACTGAATCGTATTGACTATAAGAAATAAGACGAATGTTTAATGCTACATCTTTAGTCGCACAATTGAATAACGTAAAAATGTTAAATAAAGGTGTAATTAATAGATGAATAATATGTAAATAATGGGCCCTTGCGGATTTGAATTGGATTCGAGTAAAAATCATAAATCTATAACATGGAAATGTACACAATGGTCCAATTCTTAATTCTCTCAATTCTATAAAAATGAATCGCAAAATGTGTCGGTAAGCGACTCAACAGCGACTAGACCAATTTGGCCTAAGGAAGGAAGGCTAGTAATTAATAAAAATTTAACTCTGTTACTCTGTACCTTTTCCATCATGTCAACAATAACGTGAGATTTTTGTGGTGATTCAAACTCCTCGAAGTCGTTATAAGTCTCAGATTCCTCTGTGAAGGAGAAGTCGATAAGCTTCCCGTATTGCAGAATGTAGTTAATTATAAAAGTCTCGTTTACTACTTCATCTGGCATCCATTTATGAAGTCTTCGATAGCTTGTGAGGTTTCTGAAAATATCGAGCATACATAGTAACTACTAGAACCCCTTGTACATACTTCGTAATTTATGATGGCATAGATAAATCAGTTTCTAAAAAAACATCAGATACGTTAGTTAGAGGGGTAAGCGACGACTTTTCCCGACTTCAAGATAAAGCGGGTCTAATGGACCAATTTACAGAAATTATATTCAAGAACCATCTACGATTTAAAAAATTGATGGCATATTTCTGAATATCTCAAAGTTAAATGTTAATCTGCTGTTGTACAACATTATTGAGGTCGTTAATGAGCCGTGTGTCCGCAAGATGGTAAAAGGTATGTTCGTCAAAATGAAGTCCCAGTTTTTTGGTGTCAGTCAGGGCATTTCTGACAATTTCAATCTACAGCTAGAACGTAACATGACTTACTTAAAGAACGTAGCAGCATATTTGTTCAAAGCCTTCGTGCTGATCCTGTTAACGTTGCAAATAGCAACGGCCGGGAAGTCTATTAGCTTGATGGGGTAGGTGGAGGACTCCGCCGTCACAATGAGAGGGTGGGAGAACGTCTGTGACACCGTGTAACGGAGGAGGTAGAACAGCATGACGCAGCTTAATAGCACCAGCGCTATGTGTAATAACCTGACAAAAAGAATAAGGATTCGGCTTGTAGTTACTTGTCTTACAATTACAACTTCATCAGTTGAGTATGTATTATGCCTTCGTTCGTTTTAGAACTTCAGTCTTTATAGGTTCAAATTCTGGTCTGGAAAAGTAATGATTCGTTCTGGTATCATGACTGCAGCCTGCAAGCAATTATAGCCCTTCAGATAAGTCTAGAATAAGTCCCTTCAATATGTCCAGAAATATTTATTTAAAAAAGTTGCAGATGACCTGGAGGAACCTGACAAAAATAAAGACGATTGACGTCATAATACGCCGCGTTAGACTGATCGATATTCTAACTCATTGCTTTCCATGGGTGTCGTAAGAACTGAATGGATATTTCGTGGGATATGTTGCAGCGTTCCCGTGTTTGAGAGTCCGACAGACTGCGTTTACCAACCCGCCTGCCTAGGGTAGTGTTTTTAAATAATATTTATGGACAGTAGAGCATAACTACCATCCAGGGGACTTCTTCGTCCAGCATTGGCTTGCGACAGGCCGAGTCATCATCATCCTAGCGCCTCTCCCGGTTGCATCCTCGGCCATTGCCTTGGAGCCCAGGGTACGCTGCGACTATGATCCTGAATTGACTAGCCTGGTTATTACAATGGAGCGACTGTCGTCCGACCTCCGTAACCACAAGGGAAACCAGACCAATTGGATCATAGTCGGGACCAACGGCTTAGCGTGCCTTCCGAAGCACGGAATCATCATTCTTATCGGACAATCAGGTGATTCAAGCCTGCAATGTCCTAACCAAACTGGGAAAACCAACACAAAGTGAAAGTGTTCCCCGCGGGATTCGAACCCACGACCTCCGAGTTCGTATTTTTGAGCACAGCGCTCTAACCACTACACCACGGAGGCAGTCGACTTGCGACAGGCCGAGTGTGGATGATTATACAATTTTCAACCGCACTCTACGTACCTTTGCTTTAAGTTATTCTTCTTATCCCGTATCTCCTTGACTCCGGCGATGTGGCACTCGCTGAAGTATTCCTTCGCCGTGTCACAGACGGTCTTGCGAAGGATTAGCTCCATATTCAAGCGAGAGGGGGGCCGCTTCCTGTACGCCACCCACCATGATTCCTTTTCAGTGGCCATTTTGTTTTCCTTAGAACGGGGTGGGTTTATTCCTCTGTTGAAAAATATATTTACTTTTTTTTTTAAACATGCTGTGTCTAGTATCAATATAAACCTAGCAGACAGTATACCTACTAAAAAATCTTTTTTTTTATCACAAGCAGTCAAGGTTTTGTTAAATATAAACAAATATTACTTTAAAATTAAAGCCAAAGTCAAAGCGTTGTTTTTGAAACTTGATTTACCTACCTACTTTTTGATCCTACTGAAATTATTTTTCACGCAACTCTTAGTAGGTACATACGCACGCGCTGTATTTTTAAACAAAATTTTTCTTTTTGCCAAGTTACGCCTTATAATACCTTTTCAAAGCTGTCTGTAATTAATTTAAAAACGCAACTAACAACCTGACCATATCACACACAAATGAGTAGGTAACTACGTAGGTATAATACCTAGTTTATTTACATGCAAGTAATTTTTGTTTTATGGGAAATAGCTCGAGGGAAATTTAACTCAATTTTTATCGATATTAACAAGATCCGTATCAGCTTTTGACACGCAGAGTTAATTACTTACTAGTAAATATTAATGTCTAGCGGCCGCCCGCGACTTCGTCCGCGTGGATATCGATTTTTTGGAATGAGTCAAAAAGTAGCCTATGTTACTCTCCATCCCTTCAAATATCTCCACATAAAAAATCACGGCAATTCATCGCTCCGTTTTGCCGTGAAAGAAAGACAAAACATACAGACAGACACACTTTCCCATTTATAATATTAGTATGGAAGTATGGATTAGTGCTGCCTACATGCAAAGTGGTTCTAAGTAAGTAAATGTTGTACTATCACGTTTTCTAGAAAAAAAACTCCAATAAAATTTAATTATAGTCTCTATAATATAGAACTAGAAAGGGTTCAAGAGGTGAGAGACTTAGGCGTCCAACTGGACTGTGGTTTGTATTTTGAGCCTCATATTAATAAGGTAACGGCTAAAGCGTATAAATTACTCGGATTTATTCTCAGACAAAGTACAGACTTCAAGAACCCAAACACATTAATTCTTCTATATAATGCTTTTGTCAGATCACAGCTTGAGTACGCATCAGTAGTGTGGAATCCAATGTATGCTAAATACATTGGTCTGTTAGAAAGTATTCAAAACAAATTTATTAAAAAACTTAAATACAGATTTAAAGAATTTAAAACTCAAAAATTGGAGTCGTTGTGTACTCGACGGGAACACAGAGATCAGATGCTCTTATATAAAATAATCCATAATTTGGTAGATTCACCATACCTATTAAACAAGTTATTTTTCAAATGCAATAGACCCAGTGCACGTCACAAGAACACATTTCTTACAAACATCTGTAATACTAATTACAAAAAAAACACTTTCCTTATTCGGGCTTGCGATAAATTTAATAAAAAATATGGACACATCGATATATTTTACGAAAAGATTGGTAGTTTTCGTCACTTACTTAAAGAACAATAGTGAAAATTTTAATGTTTTGTTAAGTTACAGCTTTTGCAGCAGCATTTTTCTAAAGGTTTTTATTGTTATATTCTTTTGTAATAAGACCTTTTCCGATTCTCTGATTTTGTTATATTTGTGTCGTTCTTGTGGAAAGGTGTTTGTGCTCATAGTATATTCTATACTATTTTATACATCATACATTATATTGTTGGAATATCTTGTGGACTATACTATCGAACATCAACACTGAAATTATAATTAACACTGCTGCTCTAATAGTCTTATTCACCTTTTTTACAGACTGTAACAACCATTATTTGTTTTTTTTTGCTTTTGTTTTCTTCTTTCTGTCACAGTCGTTTAACTTAATTTTATAGTAGACGGAACGTATAGTGTCAGAATCAACATAAACTGTTTTAACTAGTGGTGGAAAAAAATTAAGGCAAATGTGTAACATATTTATCCTAGCATAGTTGTAATACAATGATGCTGTTTTTTTCCTAAATAAATAAATAAATAAATAAATAAATAAATAAGTCGTACCTACCTTTTTTTTTATAAGATAATTGGAGGACTTCATGCAATTCACCTGATTAATAATACAGGATTTTATTACCACTAGGTATAAAATACAAAATAGTTAGGTACCTACGTTAAATGGCGTTCTTAGCGTACCTATTCTATTCCCTTGTAATAAGCAGTGCCGTAAATAGCCTTATATGCGCCCGGTGCGAGGTCAAAAAAGTGAGCCCCGTTTTTTTTTTACTTGAAAGTCTCGTTTCTGCGCCCCTCCAGGGCCTGCGCCCTGTGCCTGGGCACCGCTGGCACCGCCCTATTTACGGCACTGATAATAAGTCATTAATACAAAGTTTTTTTGTATCGTCCGCGTTCAAAAGCTTCGTGCTGCGGACAAAGAAGGAGTCACGGATGTAATTTTAATGGTTAAAGAACTTAATGTTAGTAAGTTTATGTTCAATTTCGTTCTTTTCATTCAGACGGTTTGTTAGGGACATACACAATACACTGATAGCGCCATCTACACATTTAATAGTGTACTAAGTCTTTAATAAATCTAATGGTGGCACACGGATTTCCTCAGTGGCACTCGTAGACTTTACAAGTTAAGTAAGATAGATGACGCCAATAGATGACTCTGCATGTTTGAATGCAGACAGTTAACTGAGCAATGAAAATGAGAAAACTTTTCGTACAAACTAAAAACAAGTTCAGTTTCTAGACACCTGACCTGAGCAAGACATAATTTTAAACGCAAATTTAAAAATTATCTGTTAGAAAAACAAAAGAACGAGTAAGTTTCTTCTGGTTATAGTTACAGACACATATTTATATTGTACATCCATAGATTTAAACATATAATTGAATTAAATTTTGATCTTTAAGATTAATATTGTAACACTCTATTATACATATAGTATATTTCACAAACACACATAGACACACACACACACACAAACACACATGCTCACACTAATTGTGCACGCGTTTCAATGTTTTTTCATTTGCTTGTTAATGTTATAATTAAGTTTCTTCTATTAATAATTTTTATTTTAATTTATATTATAAATGATTTTTATCTGCACACTCGATGTGAATTTGTTATTGATTTTGTCCATCTGTTTGTCTACACGGTATCCGCAGAATACCAGTGGTCGTGACGCACTCCGTCGTGGCCGAGAACTGAGCGGAGACCATTTTGGTACAAATAATTTTATTTTAATTGTAATTTTATTTTTGACGAGAAGGATTGTATATGTGTTACGGGCCATGTGATAAGCCCGGGCCGTATTAATAATTCCCGGTCTGTATTAATAATTCCCTACTCAATTGGGCAATGTGATAAAAATAGCGAAATTAATCACTCTTCCCGGCCATTATGAATAATTCCCAACCCATATTGGGCAAAGTGATAAAATAGGTTATTTGAAGTGTTTTTGCTAATTAAATCTTATTAAACTTACAATATTAACATGAAAAGTTAAAGGACACATCAATTGAACATTTAAAAATAAACACTAAAAAAAGCAATTATTGATATAATTAACTTCCTACTTTTATTTAGATAAAAATATTACATAAGATGAAAAGTCGTTACCATGTGTTATGTTCGTGACTAGTGGAATTTTAAAAGGTCATAAAAAAATAACCCTAACCTATATCAGTCTTCCGCTTCTTAGGTGGTCTAAAATAGGTTAGGGATATTTTTTTTTGTGACCCTTAAACATTTCTTATCATAATGCCCGGTCCAAGTGATAAATACAAGCCATCTCAAACACTGATTTATTACATGGACCAAGAGGCGTCGGGAATTATTAATACGGGCCGGTCAAAGTGATAAATTAATCACTTTGCCCAACGCTCTTGGGAATTATTAATAAAGGCCGGCCCTTATTCATAATTCCCGATTAATCACGTTGCCCGTAACATATGTTTTGTTTTTCTTATGTTGTGTTTTTTAATTTTTCAATCCTGTGTGATAGTATTCTTAATTTGACGACCCGCTTGGTGTAATGGTCAAGATGTTGCCTATTACGCGAGGGGTCGCGGGTTCGATCCCCGCACAGGACAAACATTTGTGTGCATGAACATGTCTGTTTGTCCTGGTCTGGGTGTTATATGTCTCTATTTAAGTATATTTGTAATACCACTGTTGATTCTGATGTCTGTAACACAAGTGCTTAAGCTACTTAACACGGGGTCAGATCAATGTATGTGATGTTGTGAAATATTTATTTATTTATTATTTATTAATTGTATTTATGTACCAAATAAACATTTTTCTATTCTATTCTATTCTATAAGACACTATCAGCTCCTACTGCGTGAATGGGAACGTCACGAATGAAGTCATGAAGTGAGAATACAATAGTAGCCAAGTCAAACTAGGTGTAAATGTAGTCAACATTTTCCCGTTCTTTACTCGTACCCAACTAACTGAAACATTCTATAATTATTATACGGGTAGGTAGATAGGTACTACCGACACCTACATAAATTATTAAAACCCATAAATTAAAAAAAAAATCTCCATCTCAGGTCCGCATGCTATTCTTTTTTTAAATATTAGTTTTGCTGACTAACACAATGTGTGACGACACCGAAATGCAAGCGTACAGAGTCACTGGCGACCGCTAGTTTGAATGAGGACTAAAATATTATACATAGGACAGAAGGAGAAGATTAATGAAATATATAGGTATGTGATCATTTGTGTAATAAGGTAATCAAGTAATACCATATTTTAATTAAAACAGTAAATGAATACCTAAATCGATTCTGCTATCGAATCAAGTAGTATGAAAGCCCATTATATTTTCTAATCTGTGCCCTTTGACCTCGGTTCTGTCTTTGACACTATTCATTCGAAGTCCTATTAGAAATCACCTAACCTACTATAACTATAAACCTACCTTTCATAATATCCAATAGTTTGCCGTCGTTAAAACGTTAATAGGAAACTTCTCTTTCAATTTCATATTTACTCACTTGATACTGTGCCTAATTATTAGGATGGTTAACTTAAAGCCAATAGGTAGAGTCTATCGGTAGATGTGAAAATAGTTTATTGGCAATAACTATTGCAGATAATAATCACTGGTAAACATAAGATATGGTCAACGTGTTGTTGGTAATTGCCCATCAAATGAACGTTTGTGTGCGTTCAATGTTATGTTATTGCAATTTCTACGTTAAATATTAATTCAATGTACAGTTAACGCTGTTAAATGCCCGAGGGTTTAAATCCCGCGGGGAATACTTTCACTTTGAGTTGGTTTTCCCAGTTTGGTTAGGACATTGCAGGCTTGAACCACCTGATTGTCCGACAAGAATGATGATTCCGTTCTTCAAAAAGTCTCGACTATGATCCAACTACTTTGGTTTCCCTTGTAAGGGTTACAGAGGTCAGAGGACAATCGCTTCATTGTAATATCCAGCCTGGTCAATTCAGGATCATAGTCGCAGCGTACCCTGGATTCGAGGCAATGGCCGAGGATGAAACCAGAGAAGCGCTTCGTCAGATGTAGGTAGGACGCACCCTAGGATACATAAATTTTTCGATGGCTGATGTGATTCTACAATAAAGATACTAAACGTACCTATAATTTAATCTACTTACATTTTTGTGAATATGCAATTACTAAAGGTGTCTTATAGAATAACAAACGACAAAAAAATGTTGTTATAACATAAAAAAAAAATTGTTGCGAAAAGTATGAATACCTGTAATTAATAGCCGCTAATGAAGAAATCAAAGAAATTGGTGTGCAAAATTTTTGAAAATAAATAGTTAAGTTAATTCGGTCGAGTAACAATAGCTGTCTCCTATTTAACCTCTTCTAATGATGTGGTTACGTAAGAAAATCCCACTCCAGACGTGTCCGCCTCAGGCGATCCGCTCGTGAAGAATGGCATTTTAAATTCATCGCTGTAATTTCCTATGAATTAAGTAATCACTGTATATGATGAGTACAAATGCCTCTTTTAGTACGCGTACTAGGAAAGAACCGCACGGCACTGTTAAGAAGTCGAAAAAGTTTCGTAAAGAAAACAACCATACATAACCAAACTGTGGAATGAACTGTCCCCTGAAGTATTTCCGGGCCGATACCACCTCCAAAGGTAGAGACCTCTAAGGAAAGAGCTTACTCCCTTCTTAAAAGCCGGCAACGCACTTATAACACCTCTGGTGTTGTAGGTGTCCATGGGCGGCGCTGATTGCTTACTATTAGGCATCAGGCAATCCGTCAGCTCGTTCGCTGCCTTCTTGAATTTATAATTAAAACTTCTCATGCAGAAAAGCAAATCACGCTTCCCATAGATATTCTCGTCTGCATCACCAACGGAGACATAATGCTAGTAAGTCTAATATCTAGTACCTGGCATTGTAACAATTATATTAATTGATTCAAATGACAATTAAAAGTGTCAACAAAATAGTGTCAATTTATGTTATACCTACAGTATTTTTTGTATAGTAAGTTTTTATGTATTTTTTGTCACCAATTGATGTTTCTTTATGTTTTTCTACCTGCATTCCGAATAATCACATGATGGTAAACAGACGTCACAACTGTTATAACTGCTCGTTATTAGTTATAAAGTTTATGTCAGACTTTAGTTATTAAATAAAACATCACCCTAGAACAATCTGGAGGATGTGGGTGTGTAACGCAGACAAGTTGACCGTCAATTTTCATCGAGCAGTTAACATATATTTTAATTCAATTAGCTTGTTGCGCAAATTGTCGGCGAATGAATAGCAATTAGCGAGTTATTCAAACTTAATAAAGCAACCGTGAGCACAAAACGTTTGCGGTGACAGCCCACACACGCTGACGGACTGAGGAGGGCCCCGTTTCTACTATCGTTTTATGATGATCATGACGTTTGTACGTTTCTTTATTTTGCTTGATTATAGTCTTACGGTGGCAAACGAACAAGATGGAAAGTGATCACCGATATCCAAGGACATCAAGAACCACACATAAGTGTGATGCACCACACAGATGCGTTGCCTGCCTACAATACCCCTATATCCTCCCCAACTGAGCTCTGGCGACCTTACTCACCAGCAGAAACATATCATAACAGTTACGAAAAGCTTAGTCAGGTCACTTAATCAATCAGTCAATTATTTAAAAAAATAAGCAAGTAGCCTAAGAGCTCTAATAACAACAATTGTACCAAAAAAAATTTACATGCACCTCTTCACATCTAATTGGTGAAATGCCATTCAATGTTAGAGGCTCTAAAAGCGTAATGTGTAGAAAAATTTCAATAAAAATATTGTATTATTTTACCCAAAAAAGCAAAACATTTCGACCAACTTGAGAGTGGCCTATGCCCAGTAGTAGACTGCGATATGCTGGTGAAGATGATGATGATATAATTTTTCTGTTCCTGCTACTTTAACTTGGATAATAAAATAATATTATGTCGTAGGTTAGAGTCCCTGTGAATGTAACCTAGTTCGTCCCTGTGCAGTGCATTAATAGCGATTTTAAACAAAAGATTTTAATAACATTTTACACGATATGTCCGTTCTATTTCACATCCTTCGATAAATGATGCAAGTCTTTATATACCCTAACTAGCGGCCCGCCCCGGCTTCGCCCGTGGTACTTGTCCACTATTTAATGGATGATATTATACATAAAAACCTTCCTCATGAGTTACTCTATCTATTAAAAAAAAACCGCATCAAAATCCGTTGCGTAGTTTTAAAGATTTAAGCGTTCATAGGGACATACAACATGACAGAAAAAGCGACTTTGTTTTATACTATGTAGTGATGGCTTTATTGTTGTTTTTTATTACATGTGGAAATAAAATATGTTACAGGTTCAAACCTAAAAATGTATGCTAATGTGAGGCGGTTTAACCACTTTTAAGTACCTACTATCTAGGTATTATGTTCATGCGATAGCTAAATCTCATTATATGATGCTCTAACATTAATATTAATTGACGGTTATATATTTTAAAACAAGGATCCCTTTAATTGGTGTGCATTTCTAAACACACTTGTACTTAATTAGTTTGCTGTATGTCAATATTCATTACCTATAATATAGATAGACCATGACTGAAGGTAGACATCATGCTTTGATATTAATGGGTATAACTCCATAACCCTTACAGAGTAATAAAATACCGCCTCTATCACAAAGGAGAAATTGCAAAGGTCGACATACAGTGACAGCGTATTTGAATATCCAACATTCATTGTACTACGTGGTCCATTAAAAGATCTTGGATGCGCATACACCGACATTATTACCAGCGTTCCAGAGAGCTCGTAAAATTTGAATAAAACCTCCGCTGAATGCAAGCTACGTGAAACTTTTTAAAACTATTAACATGTTTATAATGCATTTTACGATTCTAGATTGGCTATAATAATACTCCCGTCTAGCGGTCGAATGGCTGAAAGTTTAAACTTAAACAGCATCTCGTAAATGAGGAAACTTCAATTGGGCATTAATGTAAGTCATAGATTTGAATTGTTGGATTTGCCCTGGCCATACTTCGAAATTGGCACTAAAGTATGAGCGAGACAGCACGTTGAATAGAGATTTGGACGGGTGACTGTCAACGTACTGTCTCGCTCTAAGAAGCGACTGTCACTCTTATTTAAGTGCCAACTTCGAAGTATGGCGAGGGCAAATTAACGATTTAGATTTACATTTGCCTTCGCCATAGATGTAAGTTGTTTGAAATGACATGTGCCGAATGGTTGGTATTTTATGTTAGTACGTTTGTAGCTTATGGGAATGCAGGATTAACAATTATTTTATAGGAGAAGATTACTTTATTTGTTAATTATTTTTATTGGCACCCGATGATGCCAGTAGCCCTTTTATAACTTTCGTCGCTGAAACTGCAAGAAGCTACCCAACATATCGTGTAATCGTGTAATAATTTAAATAAAGTTGGAATTTCTAACTTTTAGTGATAGATTTATTATAAACTAGCGGCCGCCCGCGACTCCGTCCGCGTGGATTTCGATTTCCAATATCCTATGTGTTATTCTGATGTATAAGCTATATCGTGGTAAAGTTTCATTCAAATCCATTCAGTAGTTTTACGTGAAAGAGTAACAAAATAGTATTTTTGTATTATATAACGAATAAACTCAAAAACTACTAGACCGATTTCAAAAATTCTTTCACCCTTGGCAAGCTACATTCATCCCGAGAAACATAAGCTATATTTTATCCCGGTACAGGAAGTATGTATTTCCCTCGGAACGCAGGTGAAACTGCGTGAAGGCCCGTTAGTAAAAATCATTTAAAATAAAAATAAATAAAAATAAAATAAAAATCATTTATTTCAGACAACACAGATCCATAACTTTGTTAGTATGTAAGTAACAATTTTTCTTACGATGCCTACGTTAGTTATGTTAGTGGGAGCACTTGGGAGCAATCTTAACTTTCTTGACCGGTACGGTAACTATTCTTATCCAATGATTTTGGAAAGGACAGTCCGGCCGTGCAGTAAATGTCCTCAAAATGCTGTTATCGCTGGCTCTCATGCGCCTCAGCAACGATACGAACGATATTTAAGAGAAACTTTTTATCGTATAAAATTGATGGAACTATACTCCTATAGACGATAAATATGACCCATCAAGGTCATCATCGTATTCCCTACTCGGGTGTGAGGGAAACCGCAGATATTAAGTGGGTAGAGGGGCAAACATTTAAGCCCTTATCCCGACACATGGTTGCAAGCCTAGCCAGCGTGCACAAATGCGTTTTTATGCGTCAAAGAAATATGTTCGTATGGTTTATAATATGGAGCCCAAAAAACTTTTGAAGATAATGAAATATATCGATAAGTGTCTTAGTTTTGGAATCTGCGTAAAATATTGATATTCATAGATCTATGTTAAACCCGATTTGAGTAAGAACGCGTTTTTAGGGTTCCGTAGCCAAATGGCAAAAACGGAACCCTTATAGTTTCGTCATGTCTGTCTGTCTGTCTGTCTGTCCTGGCTCGTTCTCCGCCGTTTCTGAACCGATTGCCACGAAAATTAGTGGAGAGATGCATAGTGATAATTCAAGAATTGGTTTTTAAAATAATCGAAAAATAATTATTTTTTACCCCCCCTCCCATACATCGAAAAGTAAATTCGAAAAAAAAAAAGGTATTTTGAAATACAATAAAACTTGCCTTGAAACCATGTGGATCAAACACCCCAGTCTCGAGATATTTTAATACAAAGTTAAAATTAGAGCGTCCCCCCCCCCCTTAACTTTTGAAATACTATTACAATAATTCTGAAAAAAATGTCCTGTATACCTCCAAGTAAGTACTTTCAACGAAAACTATAGCGAACTCTATATCATACATTGTTATTTTTATACAACTCGACCAACTTATGACGTGCAGTTGCCCTTACTAAATGGTGTCTTAAGCGGTCGGGCCATCTTTTTTCTTGTGTACAAAATAGTGTAAAAAGTAATAAAATCAGTACAAACAAAGTTTCCATATTGTTGACAACATTAATATATTCGTTAAAAAAGTAGACACATTGACAAGGCATGAAGATCGATTCAGTCTAAACGACATTAATATGGTTACAAACATATCGCCAATCACATTTATGAACATTCAGAGTGCTTTGATACCATCTTCTTGCGTTTACCGGTAGCGTAAACGCTCAAGTATAGGAACACACTATGCCGAAATTAGGCAACCGAACTTTCGCGGCAATGCATTTTGTATAAAAAAAATACGCGACGAAATTTCGGCATAGTGTCGTCATCTCCCATTTAAAAGTATGTTATATCATGAAACCACAGAACGTAAATTCAGCCGCGTTAATTCGGGCGCGTTTTTTCCGCATAGTGTGTTCCTACTATGAGCTCAACTGTTCTGCGGTTGCGTAGCGGCTATCAGTGGTAAGCGAAGATGCAAGTTAATGGCAGAAGACGAGATTTTTGCGTATAATGCTGTAATATATTCTGATGCATAGCTGTATTGAGAAGACAAAACTTACCATAGAAAAAGTTTTACTAACTTTGCTGTTGGTGTCTTTCATTTTTCTAACAGACGGGAATAAGCTATGTTTTGATTAGATATGTGCCGATAAATGTAAGTACTTATTATTTTTGTTGGGGTTGTGGATTAAAATGCAAAAACATTTTTAAAGTGGAAAGGCTGAAATTGGACATTTGGCAGAATGATCCAATATTGTACATAGGTAGGTACTCGATTTCTTCTAGATAAGTCCCTGGAAAAGGTAGGTATATATATATATATTTTATATATTTTAATAAATAAATAAATATTTTACAACATCACATACATTGATCTGACCCCGTGTTAAGTAGCTTAAGCACTTGTGTTACGGACATCAGAATCAACAGTGGTATTACAAATATACTTAAATATATACATATAACACCCAGACCAGGACAAACAGACATGTTCATGCACACAAATGTTTGTCCTGTGCGGGGATCGAACCCGCGACCCCTTGCGTAATAGGCAACATCTTGACCATTACACCAAGCGGGTCGTCTAAGGTAGGGTGTAACCCATTGGTCCCGTCTGGCGTTTGTCCCCTGGGGGGACATATGAGATTTTTTTATAATCGTCTCCCATTTGTCCCATAGATACTACCAGACAGCTACCAGGAGACAGCCTTTGTAACCACAAACCAAAAAGTAACACATCCAGGAAATGTGGCAATCAAGCTTTTGCGTATAATTATTTAAACGTTGTAAATTAATGAATGAAAAATAAAGGTGAGGGGTTGCCAATTAAACTACAGGTGGTTAATTGAAAGGCATGTGGCAAAATTCCTGCCATGCAAGCAATTATTTTAACAGAACATGACATGACACCACATTCCAAGTGTTATTACAATTTGTATTCATTTTCATCATCTGCATAACTCTTAACTGAAAGCTAACTGATGTTGTTTAGTCAGTTGTTGTTTTTGACAAAAAAATTAAGTAAGTAAATTACGAAGACAATTTTTTTTTATCCTCTAAGTTTAAGTAAAAGCCTGAATTAAAAACGTTTGAAGGCTAGTAAAATAAGGTTTATGCAACTTAATGTGTTTTTTTATTATAAAGGGCAGAATTTTTTTTTTCCAATTTTTACAGAATAATGGCTTTGAATTTAAAGAATGTCTGAAAAGACTACACTTTTAGTAAATTACGGCATTTAAAATCAGGCCCATATTGTTTTTTTTTTATTGGGCACAGTCCAAACATTACTTAATTATTTATGAAGTAAAGTTCAAAATAATTTTGGCAGTTTATGGACGTCTGATAGGTATGCCATTGACTGGGAAGAGACCGGAATGGAGGAGGCTAATTTAGTAATTTACATAAAGGTAACAACTGTACAATATGGAAGTGGTAATAAGGCAAAATGAAATAGTTAGCTCGATTTTTTTATTTGATTCCAGTAATAAATTAATGAGGATTAATTTTATTTTGGGTTCAGTGAACTGGATTAAGTTAATGTTAAATTGTTTTGAATTCCATGCAAAAACTCAAATTGGCAAACATTATAATTAAAATAGTTTCAAAATCTAATTTAGGTGGCTGTCGGAAAATACTAAAGATTTTATAAAATATTTATTATATCTATCGTAAAATAAAATATTAGACTGATAAAAAAAATTACGAACGCCTCTAAACAAATAAGATAAAACTTGAGGCCTACTGAAAAATCTCACATTTAAAAAAAAATACAATAATAACAATACACACAGCCAAATAACATTAATGACTCGGACAACGGCAAGAAAATCAGCAATTATTATTTGTTAATATGTAGGTACAATGCAAATTCTCGGATCCGCAGGGACCCGGTCCTTTAAAGTTTGAAGCATGCGTGGGGCCGAAGCCAACAGCCAGCGCAGAGGCTTTTTGGTACCATTTAATCTAATATGAGATGGCTACATCTATTTTATCAAAAAATATTACACTTTTCTAGATGTCATTCGAAACTCAAAAAGTGTCTTATAGAAGTCACGTCACCCACACATGCCAATTTACTCGTGGCGCGCACACTGGCTCGCAGTGCGAATGCGTGCGTGTGTGCATCGACTGCGCCCGATTTTATAGTAGTCGAACCGCACGCATGGCGAGTAGCGTTGCAGAACTATCGATAGTTTGACTATCGATAGTTAACCTCGAAAAATAGTCACAATATCGATAGGACTATCGATAGTATCGATAGTATCGATACTATCGATAGTATCGATAGCCAATAGTATGCAATACTATTGATGGGCAGCAATATTTTCGATACTATCGATACTATCGAATTTAGATACTATCGATAGTATCGATAGTATCGATAGTTTTTAATCAATACTATCGATAGTATCGATAGTATCGATACTATTAGTACTATTTTTATGAAGAACTATCGATAGCTAAAAACTATCGATAGTATTGTTACATCGATATTAGGCGAATAAGCAATAGTATTAATTTCTGAATGAATTTGATAAGTTAAATACTTGTGTACTAAAACGTCAGATGTTAACGTAACCTTGTTCTTCCATGATCCCTAAGAGCCTTGCACTTGCAACTGAACACAAAAAACGCTATTATCCGTATTTTTAAATGGCGCTAATGCATGACCAACCTAAAGTGGCGGCTCACGGTCGTGGCCTACTTGAATTCGTTCCCATACCATTTTTTTTTATTCGTTCTATGTCATACGCAGACCTACTGCAAAAATCAAATAGACGTTGTTGTTAAATATTTTAAATAAATATCTTCATTGAACAAGACAATTAAAAACTATCAATACTATCGATACTATCGATAGTATCTAAATTCGATAGTATCGATAGTATCGAAAATATTGCTGCCCATCAATAGTATTGCATACTATTGGCTATCGATACTATCGATAGTATCGATACTATCGATACTATCGATAGTCCTATCGATAGTATTACTTTTTATCAAGGTCACAATAGTATCGATAGACTATCGATATTTTATACTATTGGTTGCAACGCTAATGGCGAGCGTTTGTTACCGGGCGCCCGTTTTGCTGGATGTGACTTTGTTGCATAAAAAATTATTTGCAATTAAAAATCAACATTTTTTTTGTAAATAAATACAAATAAGTGTTTTTTGGTACTTCGCGAAAAGTTATGAATATATGCGTTGGGCCAACACACTCATTGCCTAGCCCCAAACTAACTCGAAACTTGAAGCTGTTGAAGTTAGGGAACGGATAGGAATACTGTAAATACAAAATATATTAAATACACATCCATAACTCGAGTAGGTACAAATGTCGATGAGAACATCACACAAACCTCTGCCTTCGAGATCTTTGCCCCTAGCGGTATTCGAACCCGCGACCTGGCGCAGACCTTCATTAGGCCTTCATTAGGCTGCAGTCTCTCATCAGATATGTTGAAGCGTTAAAGCAATCATATATGGTAAAATAATGTCAAATACGTCAAGAAAATGATCTCTAGGCCTAGCAACAACGGTGTCAATGTCTAATCGAAATCATCGAATCTGGTTGTTGAAGAATCTCCACCTAAAGTTTTATTGCGAACTCGGAAAACAAACATTTAGGCTACGAGTTAATAAATAATTGTAATATTATTTAGTAAAATTTCATGCCAACACATATGTACCTTATTATTAAAAGTTCATAAGTAAGTAAATACTTAGAAAACACGTTATTAGCCATAACTTTATGAGTTACAATTATAATACATGATCAAACGAACTTCTAAGTGAAGTTCGATCAGTATTATATGAGTCATTTTATTCGAAGATATATGGAGAAATATATGTATACCTACATATATCTTCGAATATAGTGACGAAATACTAATGAATGATGAAACTGTACTTCTAATTAAGTACATATTGTATGCATTTGTAAATTCTTTTATTCCATAACTGAATAACGTGCTACGCGTGGTCTGAAGAAATACCAGTAGTAGAACCATGCCTTATTACGGACAGCAAATTCATTACAGATAGAACGCACAGCGCGATGATAAAACTAAAGTGCAAGGAATTGCATACTTGCACCGGCACTGCAATAAATGCAGTAGCGTGGCGCGGCGGGGCGCGACGCGCGGGGCGGGGCGGGGCGGCGGCCGGGCTCGCTCAGTCGCTCCGCACCCGCGCGCCGAGACGGAGGTGCGTGCTCGCGAACCGTCTATCCAACCCGCCATGGTGTCCGTGGGCGCGTGGAGGCGCCGCGCGCCCGACGACTGCGAGGAGCGCTCCGAGCCCGGCGCCTCCAGCTCGGGCGTCCCGCGCGCGCCGCCCAACTGCGCGCGCTGCCGCAACCACCGGCTCAAAGTCGAGCTGAAGGGCCACAAGCGCTACTGCAAGTACCGGTACTGCACCTGCGAGAAGTGCCGGCTCACCGCGGACCGGCAGCGCGTGATGGCGCTGCAGACGGCGCTGCGGCGCGCCCAGGCGCAGGACGAGGCGCGGGCGCGCGCGCTGGAGGCCGGCATCCAGCCCACGGGCGTGGAGCTGGAGCGCCCCGAGCCGCCCGTGGTGAAGGCGCCGCGGAGCCCGGTGGTGCCGCCGCCGCCGCCGCGCTCGCTGGGCTCCGCCAGCTGCGACTCCGTGCCCGGCTCGCCCGGGGTGTCGCCGTACGCGCCGCCGCCGCCGCCCCCGTCCGCCCCGCCGCCGCCGAACATGCCGCCCTTGCTGCCGCCCCAGCAACCTGGTGAGTCTTCCGATACCACTACTTTATTTCACAACACACTTCCCAATGTGACTTTACGTCTGCGTATGCGCGCGTTTACAAACTGTAGTGGCGATCAGCTGAGTTATAATGTTATCAGTGCAATGATAAATAAAATAAAAAAGATACAACATCAAACATAGGTACTTATTATAGGAATAAATTAGCCTAGTAAGACAACGTTAGGCAATTACTTAGTGCGGTAGTGGCGGTAGCTTAGTATTCGAAATTTTCCAATTAATAAAAAAGGTAGAGCCGGTACGAAGGCACGAAGAGGCGCGTCGGCATGCAACTAAATTAGTGGTTGGCAGAAACAGAAATGCAACACGCGGCAATTAGAGGAGAAGGGTAATGTTTTAACTTCGGACCTATTTTATAAAAAAGCAAAGCATTTCTAAACTTTACCCTAGTTGTACTCTGGTTTATTTTAATATTAATATGCTATCGTGTAAGAAAATAAAAATTGGGATATATTTCTGCAGCGCTTTAATAAAATACGAAAAATAAGAAAAATACTCGGTTGGCAAGATTCCGTACAAGTATGTAAATAAACAATAAGTCACCTTTTTTATTAGAGAAATAATCTCTTATCAGAAGTTTTTAATTCACATAAGACTTATTAATAGATTTAATTAAAAGAATTTATTTGCAGAATGTTTACTACTCGTATTGTATAAAGATTTTCTCAGTCCATGATGGTAACAAAGCATGAAACATTTTTTCATACAAACTTCTAAAACACAATTAGAGTTTTTGCATTTATTTAATCCTAGTTTTTTACCTTTGATCACTTTCAAAATGTTTTCGATTCAAATCATTACTAATCAAACTCAAAACATTTCTACCTTCTTGGGTTCCTCTAAAAATTGCTCTCAAAGAGTCAAGAATTGAACAACAATATAATGCCCAAATGTTTATTAACTTGAACAACATATTAATTAACATTAATTTATGAACTTAAGAGAATAAGTTTAAGACACAGATAGTCAACGTAGTAAACATAATAAAAAATTAATCAGGTTTCTGCAAAACCAGTTAAGTTCACATTAAATGTATCCCAAACAGGGGAAAATATTATTAACATATTATCAGACATAGGTATTAAGGTAGGTCAAAAACCCAATCAAAAACAGCCGGTTCTTCTACAAAGAAAACAAATAGAACCCAATTTGGGTTTAAAAATACCCCCGAAATAATCAGAGCTAAAATGTAAACACATTGAATCTTAATTTGCATATCGTCTACCGTTCTTATTTGAATTGCTTCAAGTAATGCAGGTGTAATCTTATGTCCTAGTAATGATACAGTGATAACGATGTTATAATATTCATTTTATCTTTGTCATTCAACACGCGTGTTATAATCAGTATCAGACCTATATCTGAGTATCTTTGTCAAATATGTGCATTATTGTGCATTCACATGCTTTCGGTAGCCTTCGCCCTGTTTATAAAAGTCGGCTCAAGTGAAAATACCTAGTGTTTGGTCAATTCTATTGGAATAAATAAATAAAATCTCTTTACATTATTCACACAGCGCCATCTAGCCCCAAACTAAGCATTAGCTTGTGCTATGGGTGCGAGACAACGGATAAACATTACTTATAAATAATCCTTTTTGATTTTGTTTATACATAAAAAAAAATACCCAGACCTGAAATGATTAACCATTTACTTTCCTATTCGTTTGTGGTAGATGATAGGAATGATAATCTAGGAATATTAAACAAGATGCCCCTTATTTTTAATTGTCGATGTTTATCAAATCAACCCTCATGTCTAGGACGTACCCTAATGTAATGTATATGTTATTAACAATTTATAAATAGGTATGGCATCTGTGGAAATCGGTTCGTTAAACTAAGTTGGCTTGTATTGTAGGTCTTGTTAATATGAGGGGGCCTGTTTTATTGCAAATTCACTACAAATGAGTTTTAAATAGATGCCTAGAAAATAAAACATTGTAAAAAGAAATATTTATTCTGAAAAAAAGGAATCATAGTCTATTGTTATGCTAAAGATTAAGAAAGAACCAAACACTGAATTGTTTATTTAAAGAACTCTGAAGAAAAATCTCAAGGTAACAATAAAAGTGTCTAGAATTTTATGAGTACATAATAATTTAATTTATTGTTATTGTTCAAAAGTAAAGTGCCCTTTGTGATATTTTATTACAATGATAGGAAGTAAGTAGCATGAGTTTAACGATTTTGATATTTTTAATTATAACACTTTTAGTGTTGGTTATCCTTCCTGAATAATAAACTTAATAAAACAGTGTTATTAATTTCATTTATCAGTAATAATTAAAAAAAAATAATTACAAAGGCTTATCAATAATTAAATCTGAATAATTGTACCTAAGTATGACATGACAATAACTTATTTAATTCAAGATTGTACTTGTAGGAAAAAGGTTCGAGGCGTTTTTTATATTCTAAGGTTTATGTCTGATTGTAAAATGCCGTACCTTCTGCCCGATGATGTGATAAACATTGCTAGACAATTGTTAACGCCCCCTTTCCTGCATAATTTGCGTCTAGAAATGTATTGCACTAGTCCTGCACTGGTCGCCGCAACCTCCTTATTGAACTTACATAATATTATAATACTCTGTATCATTGTTAATGGAATGTTTGTTCGTTTGAGAAGAAGTTCTTTAAACCCATATTTGTCTTTCTAAACATAATTATTTGGCACTAGTCTGGATAATGAACATTAATTCGCATCAACTTAGTGTTTAAAAATATAATAAACTTGATATGTGTGGTTCTTCATAACAAAATTAAATGGAAATGGTAAAATCATCAGTGTAATGCAAATCATTAACTTGTAATTTGATTATACAAATATTAATTTTATGAAAGTTTTGGCAGTTTCTTTTTTTTTCGTTTTACAAAAACCATCGTTCTAAACATCTAATCAAATCATCTCATAAATAATGATTCCCGTGTGAAATAGGAAAACTCAAAGATCATTTATAAATTAAAATGATTAGAGAAATTTGGCTTTGCTACTTTAATTTGGCTTACATTTTAATTCGAATTTACGTTAAAGAAACAATAAAATAATGAGGCATTACTTTTCCCATTGCTATTAACTTAATACAAGCCTAGATATTTTTTAATTTTTTGAATGTGTAACTGTTACGGGTAACGTGATTAATCGGGAATTATGAATAAGGGCCGGCCTTTATTAATAATTCCCAAGAGCGTCGGGCAAAGTGATTAATTTATCACTTTGACCGGCCCTTATTAATAATTCCCGACGCCTCGTGGTCCATGTAATAAATCAGTGTTTGAGATGGCTTGTATTTATCACTTGGACCGGGCATTATGATAAGAAATGTTTAAGGGTCACAAAAAAAAATAACCCTAACCTATTTTAGACCACCTAAGAAGCGGAAGACTAATTTGATGGATATAGGTTAGGGTTATTTTTTTTATGACCTTTTCAAATTCCCCTAGTCACGAAAATAACACACGTTAACGACTTGTCATCTTAAGTAATATTTTTATCAAAATAAAAGTAGGACGTGATTTATATCAATAATTGCTTTTTTAAGTGTTTATTTTTAAATTGCTATGTTCAATTGATGTTTCTTTTAACTTTTCATGAAAATATGGTAAGTTTTATTAGATTTAGTTAGCAAAAACACTTCAAATAACCTTTTTTATCACTTTGCCCAATATGGGTTGGTAATTTATCATAATGGCCGGGAAAAGTGATTAATTACGCTATTTTTATCACATTGCCCAATTGAGTAGGGAATTATTAATACGGCCCGGGAATTATTAATACGGCCCGGGTTTATCACATGGCCCGTAACATAACCATGATCCAATGTGTCTGGTTCCCCTCTAGTATGGAAACGGGATAAACGCTAGGATGAAGAATAAGCCTAGATAAAAGATGATTAATTAATTTAAATATCACTTTCTCAAATATTTCGGATAGCAACATACTTGCAGCGCATAAACATTATCAATAGACTTGGCCCGAGTTTGTAATCATGCGTCGATAACATGTGTCAATTGAGGTGATACGGGTATGATAACATTTGAATGTTTATATTTCGCGAACTGCATCGCTTCAGTGCCATTGTAATAGTCGAATTTGGGACGTTTCATCGTTTATCTTAAACTACGCTAAAGTGCACTTAAAATTCGGATACATAATCAATTGTTTCCTGGCTATAACTTGCCGCTATACTTTCAAAATCTCAATTAAGATCAATTACGCGATGTCGCGTTAAAATGTTATGCTCCCAATTTATCGAAAAAGTGTGTTTTTTCTTAGTTTAAATTACAGGATTACTTAATTCAAAGCACGCTTAATTCTTAAAAAGATGTTTTCTTTGGAATTATTGCTTCTTTGGAATAATTATTGGGATTGTTTTAGTTTCAACTTATCACATAACACAATTAGGATTAATTGTACAATAAAGCCAGTGGCAAACGAAATATACGTTTGTAACGTACAAACATTGTACCATTGTACCAAGCCATCTTTTTATTTTTTTACAACAAAATGGCTGCCTTAACAAATTAAAAAGCGTGCGTTATTATTTTCCCACTTCGCATTAAACATCATCAATCGTTTACGTAGCTACCTGAACGTCATCGAATGAACACCGGAAATATTTAATGTATTAAAAGGGGAGTCGCCGCCCATCAGGGGTCGCGTCACGTTTATAACTGCATAACGTTATCCTGCCGTCCTTTTCTCTCCTTAAGTACATTTAACTGTACAAAAGGGGGTGTCGAGCCGTGCCGCGATAGGTCGTCAGAAGGGAGGCTTGGGGTGGGGGCGCAATAAAAAGTTAAGCCTACGACGGGGTGGGCATTTCTGCCTTGTAAATGGGTCGGTGTAAATAGGACGGCGATCGAACGTTAACTTAAACGTTATTGTTAAAATGGGCCTATTATTTACGACACGTAGTAAAAACAAATAAGCAAAGAGAAACATGAAAAAACTTAGCCTATGAGAATAAAACAAGGTTCATGTTTGTATGTGTTTGTGTGCTTAGTAAAGTTTATTTAGACAAGACTTCAATTTCTTGACATGTATTTAGAAAATCATTTGGGTGCCCTCTATTACGAGTACCGAGTGTCTGAAAAAGTCCTGTATTTTATACGAGGTATCGAATATCGCGTTTGACTAATTACTAATTAAGTTGCATTAACGAGAATGTAGCTTAATCTTTACTACCTAATTCATGGGTTATTACATTTGTCAATATTATTATTTTGTTTTTATTCTTTACAGACATAATTATTTCGTTAAAATTCCCCTCTGCTTTTAGTGCAAGTTATTTGCAAAGGTGACCACACACACGGTTAGTTTTTAATATTTTTTACAGTCCGATACACAAAAGGTGGTAATGCGAGTAGGGTTTTGCTGTCAGTCTGTTGACATGTCGCCGACTGTATCCCTTCAACTGGAATGGATGAATATGTGAATTTTAAACATTAGGAGTATGAAAGTATTTTAGCAATTAAATTAAAGTACCTATTTTAAGACTAGTTGCCTGCGTTGTTAGGGTGTAATTTAGGAACAAATTATTTTCTCTTGTTAAAAAAAAAAACCGTTATAAATGAACCCCTAGAAGGTGAAATAAAGTTTTCGACTGGTTATCTATGTATTTTCTTGTAAGGAATGCATAAGCAAATATATAAGGGGAGATCGGAGGTTCCGGTGTGTGATATTAAATAAATGAACAGTATTCCCTAAATATCAACAAAATCCTTCTTTTTACCTCGATAGTTAATAAATAAATTCCTTGGATTAACACACCATTGCCTAGCCCCTAACTAAGCTTGAAGCTTGTACTATGGATGCTAGGGAACAGCTAGACGTACTTAAATATGTGGGTGGATCAACTTTTTAACCGACATAAGTTTGTCCCGACGACATCGCATTCGAAAACGACTAAATTCAGACAATATAGAAATTATTTCTATGTTTTATTCAATTAACAGCTCATCAACCTTAATAAAAAACATATGATATCTAGATAAAACGAAGAAGTAAACGTAAAAACTATGGTAACTCAGTATACGACTTTGCATAAGACATAGCTTTCCATACAAATTTTAGCTGTCCCTTCATCGAGGTGGCTATACGTAATTGCTAATTTAAGAGTTTTTTTCCTTGGAACATTCTTAAGTCTTCTTATATATTGCTTATAAATGAAACAAGGTTTAGTTCTTACTATGTTAAATATAAAAATAGGTTTTAATTTTATGGAAATAAAGGCTTTAAAGCTCTGTCCCTAATTCATCTCATTTTGTGGTGTATACTGAGTTACCGCGAAAAAACGTAAACAAAATTATGCAATACGTCACAAATTTCTAGTAAAGAACGGGGATACGATGTTATTCCTTGCACGCGCGGCGGCGAGCCTCTGATTCTTGCCGTTGCGCTGCCAGTCCGCAGCAAACTCTAGAGGAGTGCGCGTGTATTTATTCAGTGTCGGCAGAGTTACCGGATTATTTTGATGAACGGGTAAATGTTTTTTAATTTCTTCATCAGATTTTGAAGGTCCTTAAGGCTGATTTGCTATGGGTCAATTCAAAACGTTCGCCATATTAGTAAATTTTAATTTACAATCCATTACGTAAAAAAATTCTGCTGAGTTGCCTGTATACTGTGTTACCAAAGTGGTAACTCCAAAGACAATTTAGGTAACGCTTTAGACATTATGCGATTATCATAGACATACTGTCATAATCAAAACTAATTTCAGATTGTAAACTTGCTAAGTGCGGTATCCATGGTGGAAAACATGCATAACACACCTCAATAAGCCGCTCAAGTTGTTACCTTTTTGCAACAAGGACTCAGACAGCGAGTATTCGCTTCACAGCTTCTCTTTAGTCAGTCTACTGTATCCCGAGTATACAAGCAATATAAAGAGACTGGATCATTATTTTGAGGCTAAGAACCAGCCGCCACCGGGGTACTTCTGAACGAGACGACGGTTCATTGTTTCTACCACCCTGCGAAATCGGCACCTTACGGGTGTGGACGTGCAGGTGAGCTGAGACATGTTCAAGATGTAGCTGTCAGCGAGTAGACGGTAAGAAGACGTCTAAAAGAAGCCAACCTGACTCCAAAAAGGCCAGCAACAGGCCACAAATCGACTGCAGGCCACCGGCAAGCTCGGTTACAGTTTGGTCGAGAGCATCTCAACTCGGGTTTTGGGCAATGGCGGTCGATCCTGTTCACAAAAGAGTGCAGGGTGTGTCTGCATGGCAGTGTAAGGAGAGGCCAGGACTACAGGCGTCCGGGAGAGTGAATTTCCCAATGCTGTTTCGCAGAAACCGTTCCCTTTGGTGGCGATTCAATTCAATTCGATAAAACCGAGCTCGTTTTCGTGCCTGGAGGAGGCCGAGGAGGACAAGAAGCTGAGGGGCACATCACAAATATTTTCCTGGAACATGTTGTGCCCTACGCAGGATTTGCTGGCGAAGACTTCATCCTTACATCATCATTATCATCAGCCTGTCGCAGTCAACTGCTGGCCATAGGCCTCTCCTAATGCAAGACAAAGCTCTATGCCACACAGCGTGCATTCCGCAGCAGTTCTTTCAAAAAGTCGATTTGCACACCATGGACTGGCATGCGCTAGGTCCAGACCTAAATCTCATCGAGAATTTATGGGACGAGGTCAAACGCAGGGTACGAAAAAGAAATTCAGCCCAATCTAGTCTAGAAGAGTTGAAGGCAGTTTTATTAGAGGATTGGGGAGGTATCCGTCAAAACACCTTCAATAAATAAACAAGGTCGATGAAGAACCGATTACGGGCTGTACTTAGGGCTAGTCAGTATTAAATACTGGACCAATATTTTTTATAATCCCTAAGAAAAAAACATGTTCTAGTTGTGTCAATTCTGAACTCAACACCTTTACCTAAAATCCCATTTTCCCTCATTCAAGTTCAGACACCGATATCAAAAAAGTATACATTGTTATTATTAATGATGATATCTCATAAAAACTGAAGTTTTAAGCTATTAAATGACATATCCTTTCTATTCAAATGTTGCATACTTTTACTTAGAACTATGTTTGAATGCAGAGGTTGGGCTTGAGTCGATTAGGTTGCTTGCGAGTGTAGTTATGTTCAGAAGTATATAGATTGTTCTTGTCTCTTGTCTCTTGAGTTACCAAAAATGTCTCAGGAGTTACTATTTGTCCCTAAATTTGTAAGCCGTTTTTGGAAGGTAACAATGTGTGTTTGATTTCATTTGTATTATTATTTTAGGTTTACCGTAAAATAAGGTTATTTACTTTAATTTCAGAGAAAACTGTGATTTTATTTTAAGTTTTTAAAGAATAACAGAGAAAATTTACAACATGTATGACTCGTTAGTAACTCAGCATACATATATATCATATTTTAGTGCCCATATACTAAAGCTATATACAAATGCTGTATACCAAACTATTTGATTTCGCATGACAGAATAAATCCACTTAAATAAATATTGAAGTGTCTATTTATTCAAGAATTGCAGCGTTATAACTTTGGGTAACTCCGGTGACAAAACTATGGGTCAAGATTTAAACATTTGAGTTTTTCAATAAGAAGTAGTTCAAAAAGTTCGCTGCTCGATTAGGAAGCCGTATCTCAGATATATTTGACACACTTCTGAGTAAATAAAATGGATAAATAAGCAAAAAAATTTTTTTGAAACATGCCGAAATTTTACACTCGTTTTGTCGGTTAAAAAGTTGATCCACCCATGTACCTTATTTTATAAACATCCATGACTCGAGTACAAATGTCGATGTTCATCACACAAACATTTTTACCCAGCGTGATCTGAACTAGCGACCGTTGATTTTGTAGCCAGAGTCTCTGAATACTAGACAAACGGGCCTGTCGGAATGGAAGAATTCGAAGTGTTCTTAGGTTCTCGTTATTCATAGATTATAACAATTACTCATAGTTCTTATTGGACAAATGGTCATGTTAAGTCTTATCTTAATTCTTACACGTGTTGCTTCTCTTTTCTACTTGAGGATTATGTAATGAACATACAATGAAGCCCTCGAGATAGTAATCAGATATTGATTATACAATATTTGTAGTTAGACAGACACCCATGATTACAAGTGATTATGGTTGTGCTCTATTTAATTACGAATCTCATTGCAATCTTGAGGACTTAATTTTAAGTGAGAAATAATGAAGCTAAGAAGCAAGTTATATTTTTAAATAATGTTTAATTTAAATTAACACATAATAATACAAATCCTGCCATTGCCAAATCCTGGATCATGGTCAAAGCGGACCCCGTATAGAAACGGGATAAAAGCTAGGAAGAAGAGACATAATAATATAAAAATAAATAAAAACAATAGTCTAATTAATGACTTAAATTGTGTAGTTTCTATTTCATACAAGCAACAAATGTCCCATTTTGTAGCATAAAATGCTTATAAAGTTTACCACTGTGATGCCTCAATTATTAATCCATTATGGATTAATAACCATTTTATTATATGTGGTATAATTGCGCATTTTATACTAGCTGCGTGCTGGCCTGACTCGTAAACATACGAAGGTTTCTGGTATCATACTCAGGTCTAGTTGTTTTCATTGTTATTCTTGCGATAATAATGATTTTATGTGTTAAAATTTCACTTCATAATAATAATAATACCCTCCGGCCGTATTCGGCCATGGCGGCCAATCTTACGATCAGCCAGGTACGCAGGATATATTATAGTGCACAAGTTAGTGCGCAAGCACAGGTGCACTCCCTATTCCTTCACTCTCATAATTCGGTGGGACAGCAATCTGACACGACCGTAGAGAGATCAGGCGCAGGACCAACGGCTTAACGTGCCTTCCGAAGCACGGAAGAGCTCGAGATGAAATTTTTCGGTCACCCATCCGATGACTGGCATCTGCGAACGTTGCTTAACTTTAGCAACCGCAGGCCGAGTGCGCTAACCACTGCGCCATCGAGCTCCTCGATTCACTTCATAATCATTTAACAACAGGTGTATTTGGTCGAAATTCCGTTAATATTTATTTAACTTGAAAAACTTGATGAAAATTGTTGCAATATCCACTAGGATTTTTGTAAAATGTATATTAATAATCTTAGATCTGTGTTGTAGGGGAGACCGGGGCCGGTAGTGACATTTTTTTTCAAACTGTCATATTTTTTCGTAGGTTTTCTTGATTTACCTGAGTCTAGGTTTGTTTGATAAAGAAACTATCTAGGATCTTTATTTAAAAAAAAAATGTTATGTTGTAGACTAATAGTTAAGACATAAATGTGTGATTTGTGGAAAAAAACCTGTGTAACATTCAACCCCGTGCTCGGGGCAGATTGTTACACTACATGGGGCAAGTTGTTACAATTGAAAACAAACGTATTATATAATCTTTTACTAGAAATAATTTATCAAAAATAGTTACTTTTCCTAATTTAAATAACATAACATATGAAAGCAGTCCTGCCTGCCCCATACCAAGGAAAACATGATAATGCATCAAAATGAAACGAAATTACAAATTTAATATTAGGTCTTCTACTGCGCAAAAACAAAATCAAGATAATTTCACAATTTATAAATAAACTAGCGGGCGCCCGCGACTCCGTCCGCGTGGATTTCGGTTTCATACAAAATTTCATCCCCTATTTTATCCCCTTTGGGTTGAATTCATCAAAATCCCTTCTTAGGGAAAGCCTACGTTATAGTACCTTTATGCATTCAAATTTTCAACACGATAGGTTTTAAATTGACAAAGTTTCATTCAAATTTTAGCCCCTATTTTATCCCGTGAGGGGTGGAATTTATCAAATTAATTTCTTAAACGTTGCCTACGTCATAGTAGCTTTATTAATGCAAAGTATCAGCCCGATCGGTTTAAAATTGACAAATTTTCATACAACCGTTCATCCCCTATTTTACCTCCTTGGGGGTTGAATTGATCAAAATCCTTTATTACCGGATGCTACGTCATAACATCCACCTGCATACCAAATTTCAGCCCGATCCGTCCAGTGGTTTGAGCTGTGCGTTGATAGATCACTATGTCAGTCAGTCAGTCACTTTTGAGTTTTATATATATGTAAGATAGGTTCATTATACGTATAGCTCTGCATTAATCAAAACTATTCTAATAATACCCTTCCGGCCGTATTCGGCCATGGCGGCCGATCTTACGATCAGCCAGGTACGCAGGATATATTATAGTGCACAAGTGAGTGCGCAAGCACAGGTGCACTCCCTATTCCTTCACTCTCATAATTCGGTGGGACAGCATTCTGACACGACGTAGAGAGATCAGGCGCAGGACCAACGGCTTAACGTGCCTTCCGAAGCACGGAGGAGCTCGAGATGAAATTTTTCGGTCACCCATCCGATGACTGGCATCTGCGAACGTTGCTTAACTTTAGCAACCGCAGGCCGAGTGCGCTAACCACTGTGCCATCGAGCTCCTCAAAACTATTCTATTAGTATGTTAAATACTAAAAGTATGTATTTTAATGTAATGTAGGATCTTTCTGTTCCCGCAAGCTTTTTTGTTATTTTTTCTCTATTCTTTATTGGCATAAGTCGCATTTTCCTGATCTGCCCTCTTTCCGTTAGATTTTCCCCCTTTGGCAGACTTTCCTTTCTTGGATTTATTTACCTTTTTCTTGTTCTGTCTCAGTGTTTAAGCATTTTTATCATGCGTATCTGTTAAAACAACTGTCACAACTTGCCCCGAGCAAATATAACTTTTAGCCCCAACCCCAAATCTAAGCATACAAGGTTATGTAGTGAAAACATTAATAATTTTATCTGTAAAACCGAATATTCATTGCAAAGTGAAACCATTAGGGAAAACATAGCAGAAGAAGAACATCTCTGACATTATGAAACATAGCTTGTAAACCAATATTACTAAAAGAGTAAATTTTTACTAAACTGCAATTTTAAGGGCGGCATGCGCAGGCTCCTCTCATAAAAACGCTGGCGACCCCTGCTTTCGCACCATGGTAGCCGGTGGTGGGGAGAGTATTTGGCTCTTTTTGACGTAAAATTGCGCTCTCTGTTTCGCGGCCAATGTCTCTGTAACAACCTACCCGTGTCACATCCAGCCCCGGTCTCCCCTAATTCTCTTTTTGTAGCAACCTTGGTCAATCAAAATCTTTGTAAAAGACGTAAATTTTAGGTCTGACTTGTACACCATTATTATTGTACACGAGTCTATTTAGTTATTAAAACGCGGCAGAATGTAGGCTTCTATTCTATACTTGAAGCTTCTCAAAAATAAAGTACATAAAATAAAGATAGACCATAGCACATTTAATGAGATTAACCTTTAATGTACGACTCAGGAACAGAGTACTTAAAAGTAAATAAACAAAAAAAAATGGATAAGCCAATTCGGTTCTAATTTGCTTAATCCATTATTATTTGTTTATTAACTTTTAACGCGGCTCTTTCATTTCTTATCTCAAGCGTTAGAAAACAAACCATAAAAAAAAACAATATCATCAAGTGTTTTTGGTTTCGCCTTTTAGTGTAGAAACACAAGGCGGAAAAAACGCAAAGTTCGGTGTAACTACGCCTGCGATGTATTTTATACATCTCGCACCCAAAAGTTTTGCAATTCATTCATTTGCGGAACTATTAAGCGATGGAATGCTTTACCAGCATACGTGTTTCCTCCATAATCTGGATACCTTCAAGCGAAGCGTAAAGAAGTATCTTGCGGGCAGATATGGATAGGATACTTCAGTGGTACCGCATCTGTTTTCATGGCAATCAGGGCTCCTCTCATGCTAACCATCAGGCAGAGAAGAGCCAATCTACTGCGCCATTAAAATACAAATTATGTGCGAGACGCTGAGGATCGGGCTGTGTGGAGATCCCTAGGAGAGTTCTATGTCCATCAGTGGACTGCGATTGGCTGATGATGATGATGATATGTCGAAAAGGCTGTGATGTTTGTTCGTCAGACTAACCAAAATAAAATCCGTGTGATGGCCCAACTTGTTTCAATAAAATCACCCAGTATGTTTAATTTATTAGTTCTCACCCAAAAATCTATTTAACAAGTCGTATCCGACGTCATAGAAATCTCTGTAAACAATTTTTTAACATCCAACTCCCAACAAAGTAGAAAACTTATCTTATAGCAAAACTTAATCTAGTTCCTACCGTGTTATAGGGACGTCGGATTTAATCAATACGACAGTAGTTCTAAACGGGAGTTCTGGAAAACAAGGTTGCTACGGTGCTTAAGTGTGATAGAACGCGGAAAGCGCCCTGCTGAGTTTCGGTTTCCAGAAAATAAGTCTGTACAAACACTGTTTTGGTTCGACCTTCTTTTCTATTCATCTCGTCTAACGTAAGTTACGTATCAGGTGATATCGAACTTTTTCCTTCGAGCGCTGATTTCAAATTTAGAAGTGGCCAGATCGGCGCGGACTATTTTAATGAAAACGAATTGTTCTATTTTTGAATCGTATGATAACCTCTTTCGGTGAGAAATTAATGAATTTGTCGTCGAAAGAGGTTTCGTTACTCGTATTTATTTACAATCCCTTTTAATTTAAATGTTTGGCATTAAAATATTATCACTTCCGCTTTAGCTGCACCATGAATCAGATATCTCGATGGACCTCATACGCTTCAAATACAAAGCTTCATACGTTTATCGAATAAGGCAACTAACTATTCGTGGATCAGTCTTAGCTTTGCTCCACAAATTACGAAACGATTAGCCCCATAACCCGATCGGCAACTCATACTCGTAAATACATGATACACTTGGCTCTAACAAATTGACCAGGGTTAACTACATAGTACTCGTATTTAATCCTTGAAAGGTCAGTGGAGGGTTGGACTTTACAATCTGGATAGCCATATAAACGTCAGTTCTCCTCGCTTAGTAAAGGAGTAAAAATACTTATTAATCGAAAGGTAAAGGTAAAATTTTTTCTTCTATCGTGTCTAAATTTAATCCAAAATGTATGACATCCTAAATATCGCCTCATATTTTTTTAGCAGCAGGAATTTTAGTTCCATCCAAAATTGTTACAACACAAGAGTATACTGTATTGACTTGTAGAATGAAAGAAGCGATGGAGGTAAAGTCTAGAAATAGGGCGCCCTGTCGTATTTTCGGGCACTAGGTTATAGGTCATGGGATATGGTTGTCACATGCGGTTTAATTAATATTTGGTTTTATTATTTCTTTTAATTTAAGAATACTGACATTTTCTTTTAGTCTTAAACGGTTTAGAAAAAAGGAAGACAATTTCCTGAAAGGAAGTCGGTTAACAAATTCTGTCGTTTAGGCAAAGGTTAATGATGTTACACAATATTTCTGCACAGGACATTAATTGTTTATAACATGATTGATACGTATTCCTTAGGATTCATATGTTACTCGGTTGTTTGCTAAATTAATTGCAATTTTTTGACATTCACCATTTACCTACACTAAAACTACTGAAAGCATACAAATTGTTTTTCTTATTTTTACGTGATCAAAATGTATGCTATCTAAAAACTCATGGAAGGGGTTTAAATCCTGTTTAAATGTGTCAGTTGACAACCCTGACGTCTCCGCGTTTGATGTTTTACGACTGCACCGCTCGTCATCAAAGCTTCCCGGTTCAGACGCAAGCTAGGGTTCACACGTTTATGTATGTTGTTTATATTTGACATTGGACGTAGAATTTTGTTATTTGTTTTAGTGACTTAGGAGTTGTTTTGTGAAATTGTGTAAAGGTGTTAAAGTTTAAAGTTTCTGCGTCTTTTTATGATGTCTCTAATCACATTAAATATAAAATACCTGTATAGAAATTAAGCGTATCTATAGATGACATTAAAATCAAGTAACCGTTCCAATCGAATAGTTTGATACTCAACCATAGCTTTATTGTAACAAATACATGGGAGGTAACCCTACTCTTCCGGGGTTTATCGCCATTGCGCACGCTCCCCCATTTCCAGGGAGGGCAAGGTCGCATTCAGTGTTTAAACATCCACGGGACTCGTGCAACTGCATTACATATGACTCATGCTACAATTTGTTATTTCATGGGAAAAGTCATTTTATTGGAGCTGAAGGCAACCCAAGTTAGAGGAAGGGGTGTAGTTGACATTAAAGTCAAGTCATCGTTCTTATCGAATAGTTAGATACTAAACTATAACTTTACAAAAGGGGTTACCCTACTCTTCCGGGGTTTATCGGCATTGCGCACGCTCCCCCATTTCCAGGGCAAGGTCGCTTTCAGTGTTTAAACATCCACGGCACTCGTGCAACTTCATTACACATGAGTAGGGCTTGCAATTCGAATATTCGAATATTCGAATAATTCGAATATTCGACTCATTTTACTATTCGAATATTAAGTGACGCGTTATTCGAATATTCGAATATTTTATGCCCTATTGGGATTAATTAGGAAATGCAATCTCGATAGTCTCAAATCTCAAAAAATAGGTAGAAGTTTTTCGATATTCCATCTCGACGGTCTTTTATCTCGCTATATGTGATATTGATCGAGATCTCGACAGTTTTGATCGAGATTATCGAGATTTTAGACCGATATTAAATGACCCTAAGCAAAAAAACGTTAGCGACTTTAACTTCTTAAGTTTCATCAAAAAGGAATGTTTGATTGATCTCGTGATTAATAATATCTTCGTCTAATTTTATTTCACCCCTTACAACCCTTCCTGGTAAAAAGACAAGGCCGATTTTTGTAGGGGAGGTGGGTTTTTTTTTATTTTTGAGCGTCTATCAACCAAGCATGGAAATATGATTGAGGGCGTCACAAACGATACTTGCTTTGGCAGTATAGCTGTAAACTCAGTCTAAACTGAGTTTGACAGGTTTAGACTTTTACACTTTAGGCCTACGCTTCATACATTTTCTATGGGAAATGGCATCCTTTTTTTTCTCGCGTCTAACGGCCAACTATGGAAATATATATTTAAAAGGTCATTACAAACGCTATTTAATTTTACAGTATATCTGCAAACTCAGTCTGAACTGAGTGAGACAGGGTTGAAACTTGACCACAATGTACCCTCGCTGCAATATATTTTAATGGGAAGATCGATGGCGCAGTGGTTAGCACACTCGGTCTGCGGTTTCTAAACTTATGCAACGTTCGCAGATGCCAGTCGCAGGTGACCGAATAATTTCATCTCGAGCTCCTCCCAGCTTCGAAAGGCACGTTAAGCCGTTGGTCCTACGCCTGTGGCGTGCAGAAAAGTGGCCTGGCGTCTTTAGTTTTTCGCGTCCAACGATCATTTATTTAAAAATATTTTTTTGAGACTATGTATTTACAAACAATATGTGCTTAGACAGTATAGCTGCAAACTCTGTCTGAATTGAGTGAGACAGTTTAGAACTTAATTAAAGGGTATGAAGCGAAAGTTCAGTCAGAGTGCAAAAGTTCTATCCTGTGTTAATCAGTTCGGACTGAGTTTGCAGCAATGCGCCTTTTACAAATATCGTTTGTAATGTACTTAACAATATATATTTCCATGTTTTGTTGATGGCCGGTGGAAAAAGAAAGGACACCACCTCCAATAGCAAATGTTGCAGCCAAGGTCCACAGTAAAAAAGTTCGAGCCTGTCTCACTCAGTTCGGACTGAGTTAATAGCTAAACTGTCTTTGCAAAAATTGTTTGTGTGATGATCTCTAGAATATATTTTTCCCTGTTTAGTCGATGGACGCGAAATAATAAAGACGCCACCTTCCCTAGAAAAATGTAAGTAGCGAAAGCCCAGTTTTTGTGTAAAAGTTCTAACCTGTCTTACTCAGTAAGGACTGCGTTTACATTCATACTGCCTGTGCAAATATCGTTCACTGGGCTCTTAAGAATATATATTTCCATGTTTGGTTGATGGCCGCAGGAAAATAAAGGAAACAACCTCCTATTAAAAAATATTGAAGCGAAGGGTACATAGTGTTCAAGTTTCTAGCCTGTCTTACTCAGTTCGGGCTGAGTTTGCAGATATACTCCCAAATCAAATAGCTTTTTAAAAGACCTCAAAAATATATAATATTTTCATTTTTCATGATTGGTCGAAAGACGCGAGAAAAAAAAGTATGCACTTTTCCATAGAAAATGTATGAAGCGTAGGCTTAAAGTGTAAAAGTTTAGACCTGTCTCACTCAGTTCGGATTGAGTTTACAGCTATACTGCCATAGCCAGTATCGTTTGTGATGGCCTCAAGACTATATATTTCCATGTTTGGTTGGTGGTCGCTTGAAAAAAAATTTCGAATAATATTCGAATATTCGAATATTTTTCGAAAAATATTCGAATATTCGAATACCTGATTTCGTCGAATATTTGCAAGCCCTACACATGAGTCATGCTATACTTCGTTATATCATAGAAAAAAAAAGACATTATATTGGAGCTGAAGGCAACCCTAGTTAGAGGAAGGGGTGTATTTGACATAATTAAATCCAAACATCGTTCTAATCGAATAGTTAGATACTAAACTATAAACACTACAAAAGGGGTAACCCTACTCTTCCGGGGTTTATCGGCATTCGGCACGCTCCCCCTATTTCAGGGAGGGCAAGGTCGCGTTCAGAGCTTATACATCCACCGGACTCGTGTGTTCCTCTATTACACAAGATATACGAGTAATAACCTATGCACCCTGACTTTAGTATTTCATGGTCAAATACACTTTCCTGGAGCTAAAGGCAACCCTAGTTAGTATTAAAATCAAGTCATCATCTCATCCGAACAGTAAGATGCTAAACTATGACTCAAAAGAGGTAACCCTACTCTTCCGAGGTTTATCGGCATTCGGCACGCTCCCCCACATTTCGGGAGGGCAAGGTCACCCATCCAGACCAACAGCGTTTATACATCCACGGGACTCGTGCAATCCTCTATTACACATGACTCATACTTACTATGCGGAGTAGATAATAACCGTTCTACGTGTTTGGAAGTTCATGGGTAACTAGAAAACTTCGGATTTCTATCTGAAAAAGTTTGTGTCGAATATTCTCTGATCTGACGATATTTCCTGAAGAGAATTAGTGCCTATGTCTCTTAATTTTGGTGTCACTTTCGGGCTTGATTCATAGCACTTGTCTATTAGAAAAGAACTATAATTTCTATTCAAACATTCAGATGATTCCACCTCATAGATAACCAATTATACTTACGAGTGTTATAGTCACTACTGGGATTATTTTCCCGCTTTTTGTACTATCAAACGATAGGAAAGAAAGATTAAGGCTTCTGTTAAGCCGAAAATCTCTCTTTCTCTGACTCTCCTGGGCATTATAAGTCACATCTGATGGTCTGTTAAGTTGAAAATATGGTTGTCTAATTGATGCCTACGATTTTGTATACCATTCGACTGTCAGTTTACTACAAATTCTTCAATTGAGTCGATGGAACAATCATGATTGTCTGAGGGTTTTCGTTTAGCCACGAAGTTGAAGTTGAAGTACAATAAAAGTAATACAAAATGATCTTGAATTATCTTGCACTTTATTTGTTAAGAATGTAGTTGACAGATGTTACGAGTGCTAAGAACAGAATCGGGCGAGCAATTAAAAGGAACTTTTGACCATGGCAACATTTATTGCCATTCCACAGAGGAGTTCACTGTGAAATTATACCTCTTTGAAGGAAAATAACAATCAATTGTATACCTTCTAGTATAATAAATTTAATATAAATTCGAACAAAGGGTAACAGGTGGGCTGTTGCCTGTTGACGGATAGATTGCCAGGTAATTAAACGTGGAATGATATAGAGTTGTTATATTTAGTCCCTCTATGTTTTTGTATTAATTATTAAGCTGTCAATTAATGATTTGTACGGGAATAGTAATTTGTGCGACTTGGTTTATTCTAATATTTCGACTAAAGACTCTCGTCCCGTCTAAGCTCAATTACAAAAAAAATATAGTTTTTAGTTTTATTTTGCATCTTATTATTTTGACAGCTTCAATTGAAATAACTTTTCTGCCAAACATATTCCAACTTCTAGTAGGGTTGAGGCAAACAGGGCCTAACTCAGGGAATCTAAGGTAAGCTGTAATAATTGTAAGTTGTGGCGTGTTCTTGAACTATACTTAACACGTTCGTTTTTGGAGTATAGTTGGTGCAGAACATAACAGAAAAGATTCAAATTACATACTTTGTAAGTAACGTTTATTGAGCAAATTGATTTGCATAATTAATTATATATTATTTTTAATTACCGAGCATTACATAGAGTTAGTCGTCGGTATGGCTTCGTCGTGTGCGTTTTATCCATCATACTGAATGGTATTTTTTTTCTTATACGCAATCCATTGAAAATAATTAAATCGCAAATTTCCCAAAAAGAGCTTTTGTAAAATAATGATTTAAAAAAATATCAACATGTATCTCACTAGCAAAATTAGTAGTGCATTTGCATTTTCTCGGATAGCGACGACTACTTTGAGTTTTTGAGGCTTTTCATTTTGTCAACTTATGAGTTTTTTTTTAATAGATAGGTACAGTTACATTATTCAATATCACGCAATTCGTTATATCCTGCGATATTGATTACAAGTACCTAGTATACTTTTTAAAGAAAATCCTATCCAAATACGGCCCTGATTGTCTAGAATTCGTTTGTTTCAATTAAGCGAGCTAGGTTCAAGCGCACGCCCGGGTTTCCTCGCCGGGTAAACAGAGTCCCGATGCAAATGCACCGAGATTTGCAGTTCAAGGTTTTATTTGTTTTTCTCTTACTTTGTTGTGAAGGATTCCTGTGCTATGAAGGGGTGAACCTGTGAATTCTATTGAAGTAAACATTTCGCTTCTTGTGATAGCTTTGGAAGTTGAATTCAAAGCATGTAGTAGTGCATTATTAGGAGGATCTACATATTTTTTTAAGTGATTATGGCAAACTTAAATAAAACCAGCCTTGTATGTCTAGAAAACCAATAAAAGGTCATGACCCCTGAGTACTTAGTTTAATTTTCATAAGTGGTAGGGATTTCAAAATCGTGCAGGAAATCATTAGGAACATAAAGTACTACTTAGTTTGTATTTGCACGTCGAATTTTAACTATGTACATATGTATTATCCTTTCGATCCCTCTTTTCACAATAAAAGTTCTTTGTTCTTTCTAAAGGTCCGGTATTCATTTGTTTGTTCTGTTTGACAAATAAGTACTATGGTTATAAAGCGTCATAAAAACTTTAAATTAAAATATACCAGACTTTTTCGCACCGTTTTAAGAATACAAAATTTGTCGCAGATATGTTCACCTTATTAGTTTCTATCAAGCGTTGCGTTGTAAAATCGCAAGCTTTGGCCGGTCGCCAGTCTTAGCGATTCCATATCGAAAGAGGCATAAGCGACTTACGGTTTCGATAACTAATTTTACATTTTATCATTCGACTTAGGTACCATTGATTTATTACCCGTAAACAGCAAATGTTTGGTGTGAACAGTAACACTTCCACGCTTTGAAATTTCAATCTGCCTTCTTCTAATTATTATTGACAGTATGAAGTTGGGCGTTACGCTTAATGTCACCGAGTTTGGACATGAAAAAACTTTAAAAAGACTCGCTATCTTAGGAAGGAATAAATAGTCGCGTGTTGTTTCATACCTCGGTATAAAGTTCCGCCTCGTCAATGGTACTTATTCTGCTACCAACCTCAGATGCTACACTTATTAATCTGTAGATGTTTTACGGTTATAGGTATTATGGGAGTGATTACATTTGTGACTAAATGATCCGTTTGTAATAAATTTTGAACTATTAGCTGGGGTAAAATTTATTAAGAATTTACTTCTAAATAACGAACTGATATATTTGACGACAATCACACCAGCGACTCCAAAATTAAGGGATTAGTTACCGAACTTAATTGTCCAAATAAATCCTTGCCTTTGCAAGATAAAGTTGGCGAGGCGATGCATTAATAGCTTATAATGCCAGCCAGGTTCCCCGTTAATTGTGGAATTGCACAAAATTACGTTGTTTGTCGTGATTGAGGTGGCCACTTTCGCGATTTACACCGATGGCCGTGGCCAGCTGGTTGGAATGTTCGAGAAAAAGCTATGCTAAGCTAGCTTTGTCTCAATTAGTCAAAATACGGACAAAGCAATGGCAGTCGTTGAGTCGCGGATGCGAAGTAATTAGATGGAAAGCAACATTTTTAGCGTCTATCCAATTTGGCTCCAACTTACAAACTGCAATTGAAAATTTGTAGATGTACATAATATGTATGAGTGTTACACGGATTTCGTGATAAGTAAACCTATTCATCAGAAGGATATATTATTAATAAACTATCTTTTTTTTAACATGTCAATACTAGGAGTACTTATTAACAAGAAACACAGCGGATAATCCGAAAACACTAACATTTTTTGTTTCTCTTAATGTCATCTAACCTAAAACTAAAAGGCATCTAGTGAATTGGTGAAGTTGGTTTTATACTTTTTATTACACACCTGAATATTAAAAATTCTGCCTAGATTCTGGTCTAGTGTAGGTATTAACTGATTCGTCAATCATTTGACCAAATCGTTCGTCAATCAAATATCAGTCTTCAGCTATCAGTATATTTAAAAATTTACAATTTCATATCTACGTAAATCTGGATGGATCAGTGTTGGTATGCGAATAAGGAATTGGAGTATATGGATATGAATCATACAGTGAGGGCGTAATACAGGGATACTCAAACGTGTACATTACGACTTACGAGGTTTCCACTCGACGTCAAGAGTGGATGAATACAACAATAAACTTAAATAGGGATTTGTCATTCTAACAAAGGAAGTACTTGTTGATCGGTCAATCCTGGCCTATGCAATGGTGGTAATAGTAAGTTTTGTTTATTCTTTCTACATAAATTAAAAACCTCTAGTCATTGCTGTGAGGTATAATATTGTGTAAGTCGCCATAATATTCATAGAAAAATGAAGAAAGAAAGAAAGAAATCCGGTCTTAAGCGATGTATGTTGACCAGTATGTTTAAAGATTATAGAGACGCGATGCATCTTTAATCTTTATTAAGTAATTTTATAAGTTAAATGTTTACCTTTAAAGTATATAATAAGAAAATGCTAATTTGGCATTCAATAAATAATAACACTATTACAATATAATTATAAAGAGCTCCGTATTTTAGCAGCCGATAAAATTGTCAATATTTTTATGTACCAAGGTAATAAAACCGCGAAACGCAAATTAATAATAAATATAAATACAATATTTTGTCGTTTCCTTTCACAATCTCGAACTCGATTGCATCACTTAATTTGAACGCATTTAACTTCCATCTTTATTTGTAAAAGATAAATAATCGGCTTCGCCTAAAAAAATGAAATCGCTTAAAATATTTTCCATTTCCAAGCAGTCCAGAAGTTGCAAATCAAACCGAAATATATTGGTTATAAAAATGCAACAAGTAAGTATGCGAAATGCATACAGCCGCGAGTATGTATCTCCACTTGGTTTTATAGGCCATAAAAGCGTTTATTGCTGTCAGGATAATACCCATCCGGCTAAAAGGGTTTCGGGCACTCTCAGGCGGGTTGAGCTATGCACCTATATCCGAGTGCTAATTAAAAACGTCTGGAAACACAAATATGACATCAAGGCATTTGAAAGGTTAAAATTCAATGCACCACTGCGTTTGTGCACGTTTCTACAAAGTTGTCGCGAAAGTTTTTGTCATTTTCTATGGCAAGTGTTACCACAAATATGAAGTAAAATAGTCACTAAAAACTTATGAAAACGGAAAACATATCAACTAATGTTATAACGGCTTCGCCGAAGATACTTGGCATATAAAAAAATATATAATTGGAATTTGACAAGTATCTTTGGCGATATTTTCATATGTAATGTACTTCATTAGTTTTTAGTGACTATTAAACTTCATATTTCTAGGTTTAGCGTTTTTGGTTAACATGACCGTGTTTTAAGGGTTTAAATTCCACGGCCAGGCAAAATTTAAGTCAAATTAGCATTGCTCGTGTTACGATTAATCAATAAAACTGATTATCAAAACTAATATTCTTATCTGAATACACCATCGTAGTGGCGACATAATTATGATAGGAGACTTTTTCTTGGGACAAAATGTCCTGGGGCATTAATAGGCTGATACCTTTTATAGGACATAGTGTGAAGATGGATGAACAAAGCTTCCCTTTATCCCAAACAAAGCCCTCAATGAATTGTCTGCATTTCCTGTACCGTGTTACCCAACGGCCTTTTGATAGGCGTGAATGGGCTCCTGGCTTTTTGTGGGATTTCATGACTGTCGTTTCGTCTTTCTTTTGAGGTTATTCAGATTATGAACTCTGACACTTTGTAATAGGGTGTAAGATTTATGAATGTTACGAAGTGTTTGGCCTAAATTGGTGTCGCTGTGAATAGAAGTCCTAAATTAAAAAGATAAAATAACACGTCAATAAAAATAAGAAGCAAAACATTCGGAAATATTTGATATGCTGATATTTCTGATAAATTTAAAAGAATTACGAAGAAAAATAATTTAGTTTGTAGTAATAACTACATGTATTTATGTCACTATTTTTGTTTGTAACAAAATTCGATTCTTATCGAAGCTCACAGAAGTCACAAAAATGTTGATCTAATTTCTAAGAGACATACATATTTGTTTACATTGCGAGAAAAGAGCAATTTCATTATTTAAACAAACATATAACCTGTCCCTTTGTCTGAATAAATTAAACAATTGCCACAAATCTTCTCATTTCTCTGCAGTAATCTATTGACCTGAACCACAATTGTATAATTGAATACTAGGCATTGTTTGAATGCTACACAGACATCGTAAACATAAAATATAAGTGCTCTTAGATATGAACCTTTACGTTTGTGGTGAACTGTTTGTTTTTCTTGCCACAACAATGCCCTATACTCGTACCTGGTTTAATTACAAACGTTTGTGTGTGCAATATTATGCCATTATGAGATGAAACAAAAATAAATGACAATTTCATTTATGAAAACATTTGTCTCGTTAAGATTTATTATTTATTTGGAAAGAACTAATTCTTATAATTTATGATTGGTTGGTCCTGCGTGCGCCTGATCTCTCTACGGTCGTGTCAGATTGCTGTCCCACCAAACAATAAGAGTGAGGCAATAGAGAGTGCACCTGTGGTTGAGCTCACACTTGTAAACTATAATATATCCTGCGTACCTGGATGATCGTTAGATCGGCCTCCATGGTCGAAAAATGTCTGGAAGGGTACCTATTTATATTAGTTGCTATTAGTTTATACGGTACTAGCGGCCGCCCGCGACTCCGTCCGCGTGGATTCCGATTTCCAATAGCCTTCCTCGTCTAATGGACTATCGAACACAAAAAGAATTTTTCAAATCGGTCCAGTAGTTCCTGAGATTAGCGCGTTCAAACAAACAAACAAACAAACTCTTCAGCTTTATATATTAGTATAGATATTGATGACAACATCGGGAAAAAATAATGAACAATTTGATGACAAATGATCTTGATGAGAGAAATAAAACACTCGACCCCATATCACACACCAAATTACTGTATTAATTAAGAAAACATTCCATTTCTCACAAGTTGCTAGTATGCAAAATGAAGTCCTTATTTTAACGCAGCGTCGAGTTTTATTTCCAGTGCTTTCCATCCATTAAATTCACCGCTGCCACTCTCCAGCACTGTAAACATTGCCGTAACCCGCGACTCTGCTGGGACCGTCTGTGGAAACGCGCGCGTTTACGTTCACCTCCCATAATAAATTCCCAGCATACCAAACGCAAACCCGCCGGCTGCCGCACCGCTTCTCCCCAGACGGTCGTAAACGCCCCCCTCGTACGTACAATACCAAAAAATCGAAAACAAATAGCTTATATAATTATACAAGAAATAAAACACACGTTTATTACTGAGGGTTTATACGTTTTATGACCCCCCAAGTCCGCTTTAGATAGACGTCAGTTGGAAGCCTAGACGTCGTAAATAAGTATGAAATATGATAATTGCAAAATTCTTCAATATATTACGATTTAAACATTGATGATTCGCCTGACGTTTTGTGGGCCCATAACTCCAGCGTTCGAGGAACCGCGTTCGATCGTTGGAGCCCGTGCGTGCACAAAGCCTTTTGAAAGGTCGATATTGTGTTTCACGCGTTCTGTAAACTCAAGTAGTGAGTTTTGTTTGCCTTTTTAATTGTTAAAGCTTTGTGTTTCTTGATATATTAAATTCTATTGTATTGCGATGTGTTTTAAGTGGATTTTGAAGAACATATTAGTTTACGGTGATGATCATTTGTTATGGGCCATTTTTTTACACACTTCATTTAACTGACCGACTATAGTGAACGAAAGCCTCTGTTTGTCACATTTCAATTTTCATACAAATCTTTGTCGACAAACAGAACATTGCTTAGGTGATCCTTTATTATGAAACATAGTCACCTAGATATATTTACATTATACTATTTTTATTGATATTTAAAAAGCAAATTAGTGCATTAATGTGTGGTCAGTATTTTGATACCTCTAATAATCCTTAGACTACCTTAGCGTACAATTTTTATCAAAAATGGTGTTTTCGGATGTCTTGGAACTATTTAGTTATGGTACTTCGCGTCGCACGCGACGAGTACCTCGGGGGCTTTTGATCTTTAATATTCTTATCGGCAGCAAGATTCGTAAGGAATTAGCATTTTTCTCAGAAAAGACTTTCAAACCGAAATTAAAATGATTTACATGACTCCATATCGTGGCAGAGTCACTATTGACATGTCAAACTGGTGCAATTTTAACTCAGGACAAATCACAATGTTTTGAGTCTCTTCAGAGTTAGTATAAACATAAAACTTCTTTTTTGTTTTTTTAATACCTTTCTTTGTCTTTCTCAAATACGCAACCAGCCTATCTAGAGATAGTGGAGTAGCTCGTCTGGGGAGGAACCTCCACATTACAGAGGACCTCGTTGAAGTAGCACTTTGTTACTGATGCGTTATGTTTCTGCTGGAAACCTTTTTCCAATTTTAAAGGGCTGTAGTTATGGGGTTTTAGAGGTAGGCAGCGCATCAGCTACCTTTGTGGTGTTGATGATATCCATGAGGGCAGTGGCGTTCACATACCATCAGGTGACAAACTTGCTCGTTTGCCTTTCGCTGCAAAAGAAAGTAAGGCTAAGTGAGTGCGTTTTCTATGATGACGAAAGTGTGCATTAAGGCTGTTGCTGTTGCAGGAGCGGCCATAAATATCGCCAAGGCTGCATAAACAAAAGCTAATAACAAGACCCATTACGCTAGTTCTCAAGATTTTAATCAATCTGCATCATTTTGTAGCGTCACGCATAATTTGTTCCGATACGAGCGCAAACAAGTAATGCGTAGCTCTTGTGCTAATTGAGAGCAAAACTGTGGAAAATTAATTAACCAACGTTATCGGCGGATTAAGTACGGAAGGTTAATTAAAATGTTTTCTTCTTCAGTCGATTTTGGAAGCAGTACCGTTTTCTACGCAAAAAAAAAACTAAGCGCAATTCATTGGGCCCCCTACATAGAATAAGATGTAACGATTTAAAAGGTTCAAATTTAAACAAGTAATTTACATAATGTAGGCATTCTATGTGATACTAGACCTTGCCAAACCTTGACAAATCAAACTATTTCAAATCAAAATAGGTAAGTCATAAACATGAATACGCGAGGCTATAAATAGGTGTAATACCTAAAAATTCACATTTCAGCAAACTTATTTATATGTTAAAGCTGTCTGATAGAAAAATCATGTTTACTGATTATAATACGAATATTCAATATTTGCATTATGTTTACAACTTGTCAATATTGACACAATCTATCAAAAACTTCAATAAAAGAATTTGTGTCACTGCACCCGCGTTAACGCGAGGTCAAAAGGTCAAATCCACCTGATAAAGGGGCATTGTCTAAAATTGGCATCTTTTTTTCTCGCGTCCACCAACCTAACATGGTAATATAAATTCTTGAGGTTCAAAGATACGCAACCTTCCATTGAAAAAAAAAAACAATTTCAAGCCGGTCGAACTCAGTTCGGACTAAGTTTACAGCTATACTGCCTCAGCAAATATTGTTTTTGATCCCCTAAAAACATAAATAGCCTTATTAGGTTAAAGGATGCGTAAAAAAAACGCCACCTCACCTACAAAAATCGGTATTGTCTTTCAGGAAACCTTCTGTACATTGCAAATTCAACACTATCAGCAAATATTGTTTCTTGACCTATAAAGTGTGATTTCAATGTGAATGTCGGAGATAAAAAATATCTTATCTTTTTCTGTGTGTGGAGGTATAAATAGGTACTAGGTTTTCGGTACCGTCACCTTCGTTGTACTTGGCGTCCTTTCAAGGTGCTATGGTCCTATTGGACGAGTATTAGTATTATAATAACACATGGAAGCACAACTCAGAACGTCACAATCTTTTGAACCTGAGGAAGAACATTGGCTACCTTTATTGCAAAAAAAAACGTATCTGAATAACACTAGGAAGAAGTTGCGGGCGGCCGCTAGTTTATCAAATAACGTAACTGAAAGACTCATTTTGTCTGGATTTAAGTCGAAAAACTCCACCTTTTGTGTGGTAAAAGCGCTCCATTAACGGAAATAATTCGAATAAAAAGATACTTCAAATCTGGACACGTTAATACGTATTTCAGCTGATCGTGATCATGACCTCTATAACCGTCTCTGTGTTATACTCTATACGTCAGAGATTACATTATCACCTTCGAGCTATTAACTCATATCTGGGCGTATTAAGTGCATTTTTTTTCCATATTCCCTTATCGGTCGGAGATGGAAAGAAAGCGTGACATGCCAATATTAGTCTAACAAGTCAAAAGTCTTAAACTTATTAAATAATACTATAAAAATCAACTTCAAAATTGAAAGTGTAAAAGATAAATATAATAAAATAATTTATTAATTTTACTAAAGTTACTTCAATATGAAAACAACATAGGTAATGCAATGGAAAAGTAAAATCCCAGTCACCAACATAATTATTATCTGCAAAATGGACTTTTTAAAACACTTCATTCTTTAAAAACTCTGCATTTTGCATCTGACTTCGGCATTTCTATGTAATGTAATGACATTTTACACATGACTCTGACACCCCTCATTGTTGTTTCTATGAGATGTATTCAAAATGATTCTACATAATAATGTGTCCTCATTAAAAGGTCATTCATACGGTTTCTTAACTCCTTATCAGATATAGTATCGGGTGAAACAGCTGATTTACCTACATCTGAATCTGAGAAAATGTCAAACCATTTTTATCTTATTTAATAAATGTAACTGTCATTATCTTTGTTGATATATTTGACATTGTCGCCAAGTTTATATAATAATTTTAACGTTGCAGTGTACTTACAGATTATTAGAGTAGCGGTACAATAAGATTGCTATTTTATCGTTCAAATTGAGTCACTTACGTGCTTTGTTATTATTATTATTATTTATTAATCAGTGCATTGCAATTTAGATAACCTAATTTAAAATGTAGCATTAGCAACAGTCCGAAGTGTGTCTTTGATGTGGTTGATTGATATATATTTGTTTCTATGTCAATGTTCTAGTTTGTTTCTGCTAATTTCTGACTAGCGGCCGCTCGCGATTTCGTCCATGTGGATTTATAGTGTCATGTTATAGCTTAAAGCCTTCATCGATAAATGGACTATCCAACAAAACTAAGAATATTTGAAATTCGAACAGTCGGTTCTGATATTAGCGCATTCAAACAAACAAAGAAACTCCTCAGCATTATTATATGTATTACTATAGATTTTGACGGTCGAGTCAGTGATAAAAATCTTCAGAAAAAAATCTTATGGCCTTTGACTTTGGATTAATTAATGAGAGTGCATGCGTATAAAATTCCGCAAGGCAGGCGTGAGGTCTAACTGCTATGTCATAGGTGAATTTCGACATATCTGTGATATCTGTCATGTCAATGTCATGTCATAATTTACCAATCACATACCAGTTACACCCTGCGCCTATCTACTCCCACCTAGCGGATTTTTTGAAATTAAGGAAGTCATGGTTATTTTCATATTTGAATACCTCTATAAATTATTGACACATCGGTGCCGTATCATACCATACTGGATAAAGCTTGTAATAGGTACTATTACACAACTGATAAAATCACTTTTTTGTAAATATTCGAACCAAAATAAACAATTTTTGCACACATAATATGTACATTCGGATTATGGGACGGTCAAAAGTGTGACCGCATGTGTTTATTATGTTAGACAGGATTTACAAGATATTTTATTTTATTTTATTTACAATATATATATATATATATATATATATATATATATATATATATATATATATATATATATATAAGAAAAATGGTTTATTAAAATATTTGGTTTGATAATTATAGAATGCTACAATACCTACGGTGATTGCTCACCATAAGGAAGAGGGTAGGCAATATACTGAACTACCTATCATATAAGAGAAGGGAATAGTTTTCAAATATTATTTTACATTAAGTAATACCAGGAATATAAAAGAACTAACTCAACTAATACATTATTTTTACAGACACGGTGAACAAGGAATGTGAGACAATTTAATATTTATTTCATTTTATAAATAAAAGACCGGCTAAAACGAATTGTATCAATTACGTCACGATCGACCCCAGGGGCTGCAGCCGTTATGCTCACGCGCAACTCTTAACACATTCACCAAAAATTATGCCCCAAGGACAAATAATTAGTTCTTATAGAGATACGTCTTATTGTGTTCGTGGTAAAGTTTAAAATACAATGAAAAAGCTTTTGTACCGCTACGGGTGAAACTGTGAAATTGTGTGGGATACAATACAAATTGAACTGAAGTCCCGTTATTTCTTAATTTAATGTACATTTTAACATTTTCACGTCTAAGAGAGTTCTTTAGCACCCATGATGATTGACATTAATGTAAGCTGTCATTTCTGACATTTATCCCTATGACCATGGGCAGAGATGATCACATTCAGAAAATTTTTAACATGGCTCGTTTGTCTTAAATAAAAAAAAAACTATGTTAATTTACCTTTCATTAACAAGCTCTAATCATCCCTTGATTGAGTCATTAAACTCGAGATTTTTCGTTTGCACAAGTTTAGCCGATAAGTATTTAATTTTATTGATAACCGCATATAAAATTATTCTTTAAAGACGGAAATGTCGTTCAAAATCACAAAAAGGACCTTTATGCAATCAACATAAATACATTTCTATGGCTGGTATGATATGGAAACTTGGATCATTATTATATCTTTTGCACGTCAAACCATTTTTTCCCTACCCACCCCTCGACGTGAATGGTCAGCCCCTCGACGTGAAATTACAATGACTCATGATGACGTAGCGTCATCTAAATCTAACCCTAACCTGCCGAAAGAGCTATCCTAGCCGTGGGATTTGCGTGTCCCGCCCCAATCAGCCTGCCTGACCCACTGCCCACGCTAACCCATTTCCAAGGAAATTGAGTTCGTCCAATTCCATCAAAAGCCGGGGCTACTCTTGCATTGTAAAGTAGCTGGGGGATACGCACTTCATAACATCGACTTCTTGACCACGTTGGATGCGATGGTATGAGTTTGAATCAAGGAAGTTGTTATTTAATGGTTAATATTCGTTTGTGGCTTAGTGATTACTGCGATGTCCATTCCAGTTAGGAGAAATATTACATCCCAGAATCTACTAAGTATGTTTAAAAAGTAGTATTTTTATGTAAGTATTTCAACATTTGGAAACATACAAAAATGTAGTACAATCGTGATACCTCATATAGGAATCTTTCTCTTCTTTTTAAGTAAATAAAAAAAGTAGGGTTTTTTTTATACTTTTGGATGTGGAGGCGAACGATCACATAAGCTACAATCTTCTACCAAGTGATAATTAGTTATGAGTTTAAATACTGCTTTTGGGAGGATTTAATTATCTGCAATATTTATTACTTCCGAATCACATTTGTGATAAGATATCTTATTAAAATTAAATCAAGAGCTTTAAGCCTCTGGTCGTTAAAAACATTGATCGCAATAACATTTGTTGTTTATTCTTGAAACATTGAATGTGTTGTAAGGGTAAAACATTTGAAGCATGAGGTTTGACAAGGCTGTAAGGGTGCCCGCCAAAGCTAAGATAAGATGTGTGCTGTAGATGTAGAGCAGAGATGTGTCGTAAAGCAATAGAATTTTAGCCTTAACATGTGATCAATCACAGCTTGAAATCCTATTGGGTACCTACTTACGACACAGCACACATCTTACTAAGCTTTGGTGGAGTCTCACCCTAAACCTGAAACATTAAACAATGAGAAACATAATTATTGACGTTTACATAAAATGTGTATTAAGATGAACCAAGTAAATTTAATGGTTTAGCAAGTGAGATCGTGGAGACATCTAAAACTGCGTTTATGATACTTTTTCCGTCTCATTTAATCTCGTGCCCCTAAAATAATAACAGGATGATAATCTCCCACCGCAAGTGAAGTACCAACAATAACTAAACAATCCCTTTACGAAACAAAAGAATTTGAACCCTACAGTCATACAAATAAAGCTTTAATGCACCTAGTACATCAACTATAGGACATCGATAAAGTTAAATGGGTCGGCAACTTTTTTGCCTCGACAGTTTTTATTTCACGCGATTTTTACGATCGGGAATATTTTACGACTTACGACTGTATCGCAAAGAGTTGCATCGGTTTTATAATACTTTAATTTCACCGCCAGAAAACCATAAAAATATGCAAATGCGATATAAAAGTGGTTCGTGGACGACAATAAAATGCGTTAATCCGAATGCCGGCTGATTTAACTAGCATAGGGCCGTCTTATCTCGACACAATGTTTTAGCTGGTGCGTGGAAAGGAACGCGACTTATCTCAGGCATGATAATACCAGCTTGACATTACTGCGTGAATAGAAACTCATGACTGTTTTAATGAAATGATTGGGCGTTGTTGCTATTTTCATAAATATTTTTTTACTCCTGTGGCAGACTGTTGCCTATTAATTTGTTGGTGAAACCGTTTTTCTGTATAAATATTTGTTATCAATTATAATAATTATTATAACGGCTACAGTGAAAAATTGTTAAATTTTTAATACATACATGCTCTAGTTTCGACAAAGGCAAGTAACGAGAAGACTGCGATTTCCTTGAATTATTCACGTATCTTAGAACTTTGTAGTGATATGGCTACTGTTATGGTGTTTTCTGTCTATGATTTTAGCATTGGCAAAGGGGAAGTTAGCTGGATCGTTGGCATGTATTGGATTTTGTAACTGATGTCTGACTGTTCTAGCCAGTTAACCGTCTGGTAAATGTAATGCAAATCGCGGGCTTTGAATGGCCCCCCGATGGCCAAATGAGGATATAAAAAGGGCCCTTAGAATAAAACCCACACCCATAATTTTTTTCTCCGCTAGGGACCTTATATATTAAAGGATAGTTTTTTATAAAAAATAATTAGCACATTTATGAAATTAACAGTTATCATTCGCTCCTTGGAAAGGAGAAATCACCAATAGGATCTTACAATCCACTACAAAAAAAATTGAAACGGGAAACAAATAATTGAGTGCAACAGTTGGTAAAACTCCAAGGTTTTCATTACAATCTATTGTCTCACGTGGAAACCGATAGCTCTTTTATTATCTAAATAAATCATACTGACTTTATGTAGTAGTAAGTTATTTTATAACAACGTATTTAGTCATTATCGAGTTGTTCCTTCGCTTGTGATGCAATCACAAGCACGCAAGAGTTGTACTAAGTAATGGAATCATTTTAATCCAAATGTTTCAATTAACAGACGGATTTTGGGGAAAAACTTGGCTAGGAATTTTTTTTATACTTAAATAATGTTTACTATTTACATTACTGATAAGTTTCAAACAATATATTTTCCAATAAGACCTAATATTTCTTCTTTTGACCAGAAATCATAACGTACATTTATTGCAAAACCTAAACTTCTTCTTTTTACCATATAAAAATATCGTTTTAATGCTGTGACGACGTTATTCCCAGAATCTGATTTTAAATAACTTCAAATTAATGTCTTTCAAACGCAGGTGTCATTTACGATCAGCACCTTGATTCGCGAAATATATTTTTTATAAATATATACTCTAATTGGACGCATCCGTAAGTTAAGTATTCCTCAATTGCTTATCAAGACATACTTACTTTTTAATAGTAGGTATCATAATACTTCAGAGCCACTGAATTGAGTCCTAAAACCTCGTTCAATTAACATTAATAAAACAATTTGCGCAGTTATCGAATCAAAACGCTTTGCGAATACAAAATGTGACAAATATAAAAAAATACATTGAGGTAATTTATCGGTCGTTAAATACGTATAAACTGCTCTGTGGCCCGATACTCTTTTACGGTGTTTGAGGAGACAACCTACCGCAGATAGCAACCTCATTTAATGTAATAACTTTGACAGTTATTAAGCAGCCATGATAAACGACATGTTTTGGCCGGACTATGAATTTCAAAGAGGTTTAATTAACCTTTTTTTCGTTTAGAGTGTTGTAATTTAATTTCTGCAACGGATGTTTTAAACATTTTCGCGATGCATGTTAATTGTTGAAACAACGTTGTGTAAGTACGCTATAAAATTGTTTATAGTGGATTTGTAGATAACTTTAATTGAAATTGTTGGCCCGATAACGCATTTCAGCTGATGTGTGAAAGTTGATTAAGTATGGACACACATCTGACACCCTTTATGCAAGCATGCAAACTATACGAATGCGCGCATGTGTATTTAAAATAAGATTTGCAATCGTAAACATGAAGATTTACGAAGAAACTAAAGCTTTTTCTTTGAAATTAGGCTTCAATACTCAAACCAACGAAACCTGGTTTAATTACTTACCACACTCTGGCTGAGCTGAGTTATTTGCCCTATTGATTGAATGTATGTGGAGAATTAAGTTTTGTTTGTTTTACTTGTCAACTTCAGTGACAAAAAAGTTTAAGTGGCTTGGTATTTTAAGTTGTCAATAAAACTTCAAAAAGACTCATGAGAAATCAGATGAGTGCGTTGCCTATGATGCAATAAATATAAATATTAAATTAATAACATTCAAACAGTAGATGAAGATGGCAAAAGGTCTTGTGTATAGCATCTTCCTTGCTGGCGTCATCTTTGACCCTTCTCGGTTTCCGCATGTATTCAAGTCACATGTGCAATTTTCTTTACTAATTAAATAAAGCTGAGGAGTTGGTTAGTTCAGAAACTACTGGTACGAATTAAAAAGATATTTTTGTGTTATGTAGTCCATTCGTGAGGAAGGTTTTAAACTATCGTAATTCGTATTACACTATGTGTGCGAAAACTGAAATCCACGTGGACGAAGTCTCGGGCGGCCGCTAGTTAATTAATATTCTTACCCTTTCAGCTGACATGGTAGGTAACGTAAACACGTTACTTTGAGGCACAGGTCAATTTTGTAAAAGGAATCTATACCTACTTATTTAGGAATCTATGATGTTACGTACTAAGTCAGACACAAATACACAATCGAATGATTTAATATATTATATTTTTTAATAAAGTATAATATTACTTGGAATTATTTTTTAAAATAAAAAACTGGCTAATTCAGTAGTGTCTTCTGACCTCTGTTCTATTACACGGACAACAACAGCATGTTGAATTTTAATTTGATTGCTTGAAGCAGGCATTTCTGAGCTGAAATTCCTTTGAAAACGGCGACGATAGACCCACCATTCCTCAGGTGGAGGCGAATCACTCACAATGTAGACAACTCAATGTGAGCCAGGATAAAATCGTAAAGTTTGTAATTAGAGTTCCTTTATCCTTAGAAAATTGTGATGCACACTGCTGTAGAGTGTGGGAAGCAATTTGGTCGGTAAAAAGTGTGTGATTCTAATAGTAGAAAAGCTGTATACTGAACAAAATAGAATATTACGTAAAGGCATAAATAAACATTTATGTGTCGGTGTTAAAAGGACGAGTTGATTAAGTGTGATGCATTCTAAGATACATCTTCTACAAGGCATGTATTCACAATGATGTCCACCTCTTTGTGAATTTACCTGTCACATACATATGTATGTGTTTAAACTTATTTAATTTTATACACTATGGAACCGAAGTTAAACATCATCTTTTCGAACATTGATTTTGCACTTGGAAAGCATTATGATTAATTATGTGCATCCAATTATGCGGCACTAGTGAATGGCTCCAAAAGTACAGAGTACGTCGCTAACAAATCCTACATCTTAATGAACTCATTTCAATCACAAGATATGTACCCCTCAATCTCCTTGGAACTTGTCAGATTGCCATCGTACCTGTCCGTATGTCCCACTTTTTCTTTGCGGCGCGTCGGCGTCGTAAATAAGACAAGTAAATGCACTAAACAAGACAACAGGAATTGCCCCTTGCCCGGGGATTACTCACTTATAACAAGCCAGGGTTGCCAGGATATCCGCTAGGCAAGGGTGAAATTATCTGCCTTCCGACCGCTAGTTATACGAAGTTAACTTTCATGATATAAAATTGATGGTATCTTTGTACAAAACGTCATAAAGTTTGTGATAGGCCAAATTGTTGTTAAGATATAAATGTAATTTTTTTCAACAATACGTTATTAATACTCCTTGATATAAGTATTTTTCACATGTCTTCATTAATGCACAGGAAACATTGAGTCAGATATAGTCAATTAATAATTTGTGTACATCATTGTGTATTGGGGATTTTTTCCTGTCACCTGCTTATTCTACAAGTGTATGGTTCTTAACTTAAACATCATGGGAAGCTTCAGTGTTAATAAAAGCGAATGGGCAATGTCAACCCTACAATAATACGAAACAACAAAAACTCCTGACAAACTAGCCTTATAGGCATTGGCCGTTTAGGGTGTAAAACCACCAACACTATAAGTTAACTACAGGAGCTCGTTTGCGCAGTGTTAAGCGCGCTCGGCCTGTGATTGCTAAGTTAAGCAACTTTCACAGAGGGCAGTCATCGGATGGGTGATAGAAAAAATCATCTCAATCCCCTCCGTGCTTCGGAGGGCACGTTAAGCTTTGACCTACGCTTGATCTCTCTACGGTCGTGCCAGATTGCTGTGCCACCGAACTATGAGAGTGACGGATTAGGGAATGCACCTGTGCTTGCGGAATGAAATGAAATGAAAATGCTATTAAAAAAACATGTTCCTCGAACGATGATTAAAATCTATGCTCGACTCAAATGTAGGAACCTTAGTCGAAGAGTCTGCATAGGATCATTCATGAAGAATGTCTTATTCGCGAGTTTCTCGACACAGTCCGGTTGCCTAGCAACGCATGTATAACAAGTTAGGTTGCGGTCACCGATAGTTGTGTCGCAACTTGTGGCCTGCTGGCGGCTTTTGTTCCTGCGAATCACCGCTGGAATGCTACCGCAATAAATCGATAGGTGATCGAATGTTGATTAATGTGACTTAAAAATACCTGTTTTCTGTTTCTGACAGGTTAGCAATAGAGAGACCTATGGCAAATCTAATTGTAATAGTCAATATATGTTCAATTAGTGGTCCACCTAAGTCCTGAAACCAGCTCAGAGGGGAGGGGGGTCATGAGCGACTCACCCCCCCTAGTTATGACGTGAAGCTATGTTTGTAACTGAAAAAATACGTCGCAAAGATTTTTTTCCGAGTTCACCACTGCATTTACTTAAATGCCAGCAACTGGTTATGAAAAAGATACAATGAACGATCTCTTCAAACAAGTGTACAGTCTTCATATAGTACCTTAGCAGTAACCCTACCATCAAACTCCGGAGCCAGATGGTCAGCAGTTCAGGATATCCTTCATAAGCGGAACCTTTATACGACTTAAAGATTCACAGCACGCACCTACAAGGGCGGATGGCAGATGAATAAGAACTGTTTATGGGCCAATTAGGCGTTTATTGGCTCATTGTTTTGACACTATTCGTGGTATTGCGTGTTGACATATGCAAAATTAAGTTCGGTACAGTCTAGAACGCGTCCGGTGTCGAATCCGCGACCGTTCTCGGAACTCGCATCGCGAGGATTACGAATAAATAGTGAATGCTTGATGATTATCATCTAAGCCAGGGCTGGTTTAACATACTGTACAACTTACGTATTATCTGTTTAATTGAATTATGAGAAACCGGAATTTTACTATTGAGTTATGAGGATGGAACTACATACATATATATTTCGCATGAATATTATAGAAGAGAGTTTAGTAAGATTTTTTTATAATAAAAGGTACCGAAGTTATAAAGTTTAGTTCCAGTTTTAATGCAGATGGTGACTAAATGAGATCTTTGGCGATGTTATACATACCTATAAACATTTCTAAAAACAACTTAGTACTCAAAACAACTTTAGAATTTTTCTATTATAATGAACCCTGTTGGGTTGATTTGTACATTCCTTCATGTAATTTGATCTGTTAATATTCGCCGTCAAACCAATTTCGTTTTTTTTATATTAGGTACTCGTAATGTGGGAAATACAACACATTTTCCTTTTTATTTGAAAGTCTGTCTCCTTTCTGAAAGACGATAAACTGCTGCACATATTATATTAATTTACTAGTTTACACATAGTGTCTTGTCTATAAAGAGTGAAGGTAGTTTAAGGGACAATACGACAATTGAACAGTGAAATCTGAATTCCATACCGCGTAAACACAGCACGCTCGGATTATTCAAATGGAAGCGAAAAATTTCATGGAATCATTCGCGATGTTAATTCGCATGCCCCTGCGCATATACATACGCGTTGATTAAGCGGCCGCAGAATAAACTATGTGAGTTGAATTTATACTGGCTTCGACGGTGGGCCAGATGTTTATATGGAGCGATGTTACTCTGTGACCTATCGCGGGAACCTACTTTGAGTTCCTTATTATTGAACACCGGCAAATTGGGCACCTATTATATTTTAATGGCCAAAAATATCACATAGGCCTACAAAATATCATTCGGTGCTCTAAGTGGTCTAGGCAAAGTCTTTTGACCGTTACATGAGGAAGGATCGATTGGCATGAAAAAATATTGTTGCCTAATTCAGCAATTTTTTGGCTGACTTTAATTTTTTCCCAAACTTTGTTGATGCAGATCAAAATATCTCATTAAGTTACAAATTGTTGCCCAGCAAGTTTTATTGCATAATGTATCTCCTATATACTGCTAATTTCATGAAATCGTTCATGATTGTTCTGTATTATTAAGAAATTGCCATCATCTTCGATAACCCAAAGATTTTCTTGAGGTATTTGAGTAATAACATAATTAGACGGCTGGCTTTTAAAATTACTTTAAATTTAAAATATAATAATCAAGATCCAGATTTTAATCAGACTAACCTTATGAAAAGATAAAAATCGATAGCTTGATTTTAAACTAAGGGAATTTTGATAACAGTATCTTCCTCGATAAATGAACTACCTAACATAAAAATATCTTTTAGATTCGAACCAGTAGTTCTTGAGATTAATGCGTTCAAACAAACAAACAAGCAAGTAAACAAACTCTTCAGCTTAAGTATAGATAAAATGAAACGATATTTTCAAACTTATACCCGTAATTTTAATTGACAATTTACACAACTTTAGAAAACGTGTAATACCGAAAGGCATAAGATCAAAATCTTGTAGTAACGTTTTTATGTCGTTTCTAGATAATCGTGGAAGGCAGTCCGTAAACACAGACTAATGAGATATAAACTACGGCGCATGCATAAAACACAGCTTAATTACATCGTATAATATTGTAAGTAAATGACATAAAATGAATTTAATGTAATCCGCTGATACCGGCAGTTTTACGATGTATCCCATAAGCAGACGGCATCAGAACGAGACTCCTCCGAGATGTGGCAGAAAGGAGGCAATGTACCGTGCTTTTATATAAAAAAAACCTGATGTAAAAGATCACCGCTGCCCATGGACATCAACAACCGCACAAAGGCCGCAGATGCGTTGCCTGCCTTTGAGACCTCATACCCTCTGTTCGGGATGAACACAAATGAAAGGTGACTTGCTTGAAAATTAATATACCTACTTGGGATAAGTAGATTTACAATAAGGCAGATTTGGTTAAATGCACTACGCGTGTGTCCGCGAAATCCAAAATGAGCTGTGGTGACCAGCAGAAACATAGCACAACAGTTACCAAGTGTTGCTTCACCTAGGTCTTCTGTAATGTGGAGGTACTTCCCCAGACGAGCGGCTCATTCGAGTGGAAGTTCCACTAAGCGCTACCTCTGTTAAGAGTGAAGCCGAGCGGAGAGGTGCCGTAAGTAGCCAGTAGGATTAAATTGCTGATATGATCACGTGTAAAAGCAAAAATCCTGTTGGTTGTTTTTGTCACATTTTCTGTCTACTCCGTAACATCTTCACTTTGTTGGAGTCTCACCCTTAAAATCACTCTCACGACAAGTTAGTAGTTAAACGTTGCGTTTCTGATAATATCTAGGTGAAATAAATTTTATTTAAAAAAAATCGCGTGGGATAAAACTTCAGTGCTAGTTTCAATGGGCTTTTGACCAGGAGATAGCTCGACCTCACAGGGTAACGGCGTGAAATAGTCCATCGTGTTGTGTTTCGCCCTGAGAGGCCCTACGCTGTTACCCTTCAAGGTTACGAATTTGTAACTTATCTGGCTTTTAAGATCACCCTGTCATTTGTAATCTAGGAAACAATCTATACTAATGTAATATCTGTACTAATATAATAAAGCAGAAGATTTTGTTTGAACGCGCGGAACTACTGGTTCGAATTAGAAAAAATATTTTTGTGTTGGATAGTCCATTTGTCGAGAAATGCTTTAAGCTATGTGTGCGGAAACCGAAATCCATTCCGGGCGCCCGCTAGTATAGTAGAAACATACTTCATCTGTACTCAGTATAATTTGTCGCCATAAACGGACACTTACCAATACCTAATTAGAAACAGTTGTTTACTAGTGGATTGCCTACATCGTGCACCATTCCTAGCCTTATGCTTCATTAAAGTATCTGCAAAGTGACGTTATGTGCAAGCGCATTTTGTAATGGCGGACGTGACCAAACAGCCGGGGTCACAGGTAACTTATAGCTGGTCCCCGTGACCTGAAAGATACATTGGAGTCATAAATATATACAGTTAATTGCCCCAAAGGTCGATTAGTAAAAGTATTTATTACGCAAAATTAGACAAATCTAACTCTAATTAAACTTACTCCTACGGCGGCGGTTAATATAACGGTCAGCCAACCACGCACGAAAAATGGTAGTGCGCAAGGATTTCTTAATTTCCAATACTGTTTTACAAATGAGATGTCCCATCCCAGGCCCGCACCATGTACGTGGTACCAAAAATCGGTAAAATATTGCTATTTCCATTAAAAATACAACAAAACATTTTTGGTCCGTAGTTTAGTGGCTTAAAAATAAAATCAAATTCATAATTGTTCACTTTACTTCGTAAAGATGGCAACTGTAATTTTTTTCTTTACTGGGATTTACAGCTTTGGCCCCAGCCTTTTTAGGTCGTTTGTAACCTAAAAATATAAATACTTTGTGAAATAAACTGCATACTGTCAAAACAAAAATAAACTGACGGATAAACGACATAAACGTCATTCAAGTTTCAAAGATGCGTCTTGTTATATTTACTTTACTCTATGGATGCGTCCTCCGCCATATTGTACTGAGTTGCAATATTGTGGTTTAATTTATTGTTTCAGCCAAAAAACTAAGGTTTTCCATAAGAATTGGAGTGATTAAAACTGTAGTACACTTATTCGCCTATATTTAGGTATAGCGTACATGGACCAGGCCGAGGCTTCATACATTTCTGGGACATCTCTTTTTCCCTAATTACCCTTACTGTTATACGGAATTCGGACGGACAGTCATCTAACGTTACGACAGAAAAGTCTAGGCAACCTAAACCATTGTTTTATGTTGAAACTTGGTTGACATACCATTAATTGTTACGTTTTACAAAGTTGTCTGATTATTGAAACCCAATCAAATCCTATTAAATAGTAAACGTATATAGAACTGTCAGAGACAAGAACAAAAAAAAATAATTTTAAATACGAAAAAAAAATTCTGCAATCTAAATGCAAACAGTTTAAATGTTATGTGAAATCCTATAATGGGGAATTTATTATACGATTTAATTACCTAGTTAGCTGCGTTTTAATTATAAAAATAAAATAAGGTGTTATCATAATTTCACACAGTTTTATACTATTGAGAAAATAACACTAGAGAAAAAAGCCAGTTTACAATCAGCTTTGTAGTTATTTTTATTAACTTTTGCCAGCCAATTTACACATTAGTGAAATTATTATAGTGTCGCCATCGTTTTCATAAATTGTGCTAGGTAGGTACGCCGCAAACTAATTTTAATTATAGGTTTATATTAATTACTCTTTAACGTAAAAGCGGACCTAATTATTTTGCAAGCATTATAAAGTTATGCTTGAATTATGCAATTGTGGTTTAAAACCTTCGACTTAATTAATTTAATGTAGATTGGTATAATACATTATTTGAAAGATTGAATTGTACACACTCTTTTTAGGAGTAGAAGCAGATTATTTGTAATTTTAAGTAGTCGTTCTAGTTTAGTTTACTGAATATGGCCGTTCTTACTTTTATTTATGTTGGACAAAAAAAAAGATACTAAATTCGGGTCAAAACTCAGTGTAGATTAGATCATGTTTTAAAGTGAAAATGTCACTTCATAACATGATTATCCTGTTACTTAGATTTTTATATTACAGGCATACATCAAGTTTAACTATGCTATCGAATTCACAAAAAAATCTAGATTAACTCCTTTTAGCATAGAATGCACGAGTAAAGTAATCAATGATGTAATCAATTGTCTAAATTGAAAACATCACATCGGAGACAATACATGCCGTCATTCTAGATACGGTATTTGTAAATTATATGTGAGAATCTAGTATTCTAGTATTTGCAATAAATAATCCCTTTTATCTGGTAAAACAATTATGTCTAGAGTAAACACCACACGATTGTTGCTGACCCGAGAAATTGTTATTTTGAACGGACTTACACTTGGCGATGATTCTTTTAAATAAGACCAATCTTTCCGGTTAAAGGTTTTACTTTCGTCAAGTAATGAACTAAAGAACAATTAAAATAATCCTTTTTTACAAGGATATAATTCTCATAGTGATTTGTGCACACATTGAGTTCTGCTCAACTTCTAATAAGAAACATTGATAAAATTAAAAAAAAACTTCTTTTTCTCTAGAAAAAGAGTGATCTAACATGTCTATAATAATAGAGATTATGCACAGACTAATGTACCATGCATTTCGAGACATGGATGTCTTTTATATTGATTACATACTTTTCGAATAGAAAAATGAATATCACCATCCTAGTTCCCCCCGGGACTTGAACCTGCTATTTTGGGTGCCGCCGTCACTAAAGCCCCAGCACATAACATCATAACATAAAGCAGTAACGTTTCCTGACTCTATAAAACAACATAGTCTAACCTTAATTTATAGTCGTAAAGAAAGGGTATTGCTGTATCGTTAAGTTTGTTGGATCACTTAAGTTTATGCATGCAAGTTTAAAGTGCTTGGACTGAGGGATAAGTTTCTGTGTGTACCTCCGCACGCCCGAAACAGAGACAATTCACACTATCTGCATACGCTCTGCGGCTACCGTGACTACTATGAGTTCTCGTTTGATAATCACTTTAATCCTTCAAGACCTAGGAGACAAGCGAATTCCTTTTTCAAATATGCACGATGATGATGACATCTTTTCATTCGATTGTAGCCTATTTAAAAAAAATCTTTGAATCTAAGTTCATGAATTTATAATCCACCAACCATCACTTAATTAAACCTTAAAAAGTGACTGAAAGTAATGGAATTGCTTCTGTAAAAGGCTTTGAAGCACTGCACCTAGAGGAACGGCGAAATAGGGAGCACAATTGAATTTCTAATATCGAAACCATTAACAATTTCTCGATAGAACAATCTGTGGGTAACGGCCTCCTACAAGATACAGACCAACTACCTAATCGTTTTACGTAAAAACAGCCCTGGGGGTATGCCATTGCTCATGAAAGAAGTCGTGCGTTCGATCCTTGTTTCGTTGCACCATTGTTTGTAATAAATAATAAGTAAAATATCTTCATAAGTGGGGTTGAGTGACACGACAGTCGGTTATTGCGGCCCGACCGATTCGTCAGCGATTGTTCGTTTCTCCGCCGCAAGGGATATCATATTGTTCTCAATGACTAACAGAAATAAGATTATTACGTTCCTTATTTCTAAAGAGACCATATCAAATAGTATTATTTTTACTCTATTTTCAATTCATCGCTCATTCTTCTACCACATTATAAGCTTCTTTTATCTTTGGGGTGCTATTTCAATCGTCAACCGGTTTTATATTTAGAAAATATTCAGTTACATAATCCCAGACACCACTGATTTCTTCAATTAAGATGATCATAAATTATACATAGTTATCTTCCATAATATTCATTAGCTAATCAAGAAAAGGTTCTTGTTCAAAAACTACAAAGATTGAGTAGTAACAATCGTTGATAAACAGTGGGCTTGTTGTGTAAATATTTGGCAGACTGTACACAGTTGTGCTCTAGCAAACATACTATTACTATAACATTATGTCTCATAGACTTGCCGTAAACAATTTGTGTTAGATGATCGATTTTATCTTCTAGCAAGTAAGAAATAGTACGAGTTTAAATATGATTTACTATCGCAATTATATCACTACAAATTTTTTAACGACTTTCCGCTCCATTCCAATTAGGAACTACTGACGAATGTGCAAATAAAATCAGCTTCAAAATTAACTCTGCAACTTCAACTATAGTAATGTTTTACAAAATTAATGTATTTCTCCGCACCAGTTTTCCTCGGAGGCAGTTGGTAGGGGAGCTGGCTGCAAAGCCACTTTCATAGCGGCAATAAAAAGTTTTCATTGGCCGCCTCAACTCAGAGGAGGTTTAACTTAAACTTTAGTTTATCTCCGTTTTACGGCGTTTCCTCTATTCCACGCGTCTACCTCATTTGAATTGTTAAAATATCCTTTTAACTTTGATAAGTTCTTATGGTGCCTTAACTGGAACTTTATTAAATTTTATTTTCCCTCATTTTCCATTTTGACGGTTACCGTCATTTTTATTATTCTTCTACTGAGTTGTAAGACTGATTTCTGTAATATAACTATCATTTCAAGAAATTACATAATAAAATGCCTTTCTAGAAGAATTACGATGCCAGCAGGCGATATTTATGGACCTGGGCAAACACAGATGCACCCATATTCCATCAATCACTTTTCTCCGTCAGCCATTTAATACGACCATGGTAAATATCGGGTTGGTAGTCTATTACTATTACCAGCACTGCGTGAATATAAATGATCCAGCGCTATGTAAGTTTTCACTAATTGAAAGGTAAACAAACATCTAAAACATTGTCATCAATGTTTGATGTACAGTGAATAATGTTATATTATGTAGGTACATTTTTGTATGTCGATTTTTCCATTTGCATTCTGCTATTTTACTGCTACTGCATTAGTAAACTTGATGACCGCTTTGCCGTCTTTCCCTTCATGTTTATCGGTACATCTTTATGTTATGTGATCCTTAATATCCCTGATATTCCCGGTGGTCTCCCAATTAACCGTCATCACTGGACTTAAACACAATTTACGTCCATTACACCCGCGGGCTCTTATAAAGTCTGCCTGTTTAATCCGTCCTTTCCACCATCCATTTATCATTCGGAAAAGGCGGGTCGTTACAACAAATCGCTTGTATTATTCAAGCAGGTTCTTGCTGGTCGTTTAGAAACCATGTGGTGTTGGTTTAAGGTTGAATATCGCGTGTTTTGTGAGCCGAGCGGCGTAATATGACTGCGCAATGGGTGGGGTCTGCCTGACAGATATTAATGAATCCTAGACGCCGGTACATAGTCGGTAGGAGTACATACAACGGTCTGTGCGGCAGTTTACATTTGTATAGATTTGTTGAACCTTTATTAGTGATTGCCTGTAGGCTTATTTATGTATTATGGACTTAAAAAGTTACACATTAGATCGATGATGGTCATAGACTAATAAGGAATTGAATTATTTTGTATCGATGAGCAGTTACTTAAACAGAACAATTTTAGATGCAGTATTTTTTTTTAACAAATGGGAATACCACTGGGCCGCTTCTAAATAAAATTTGTTTTTGTGGTCGTTGTCATTCCAAGTTTTGGAAATGACAGACTGAAAATTCATGTCTGATTCTATCCACTGTTATTAACAGAATTTTGATTGATAAAATCTGTTAAACCTGTAAAATCAATAATCGTATGTATTGACATTTAGGAAACCACTTAATTACCGAATGACACGAAAGTCGAACCTTGCTCTTTAGCACTCATTATACGTACAAGCTGCGCAACTGAAATTTTCGCAAGATTTAACGCAGTTAGTACATAATAATATACTTAACACGCACCCAAGCGTGTATGGTATATTTTATGTATTTAATAGGAGCTTCTAGCTTGGATTCTAAGCAACGCCTTCATCTAATACCAGTAAATGGATAAATTGAACGCATGTTTCATTATAATTATTGTATTATGTGCAATAATAAGACTGTGGCGTGGTTTTGTATATGTGGGGATATTTGATGGTTGGATAGATAGGCGTTTTTGAACAGTTCAGTGCCACTGTGAAAAATACAAGTTCAGAGCGAGCACTATATTTTAAACGGAGGATGACACGCCATGCCGAAATTACGTCGCGTAATTTTGTAATAGAAAATGCATTGCCGCCGAACTTCGGCAGCGGAATTTCAGCCTAATAAGTTCCTACACATATAGTACCCCAAATGTAATTGTAATTGTAAAATATGAATTTTGTAAGTAGTACCTTTTAGCAGTCATTTATTTTTTTTTGAATTGTCCCATCATTGACCACACTTTTTGGTTAAATCTGTTTACGGAAATCATCGACACAACTTTACGCAAATACTTCCCCAAGTGCTGATTTATTTAAGTTTAGGTGTACGAGTATGTATTGTGCCGCGTAAAGGGTAATATATTTTAGTCCTGCTAGTTTGTTTGTAACAATGAAACCTGTGACGTTGCGTCCGGCCGATACCGCTTCAAAGACCGTTTGTTTCACTCCGAACACTGGGCCACTGGTAATATGGGGTAGGGCTGTCGATACTAACAACTAAAAATTGATTATAGCTTAGGTAAAGCAAGAAACTTAAGAGGACTTCGTATATAAGGTTAATGTGTTTGTACCGATTTGACTGTTACTTTAAAGCGGAACGGCATCGCGGCTTCTTCCAACGGCGCCTGAACTCTCCCGAATCTACGGTCGGACCAAAAGTTTGTGTTTGAGATTTCCTATTGGAAAAATGCACACGTAAATCATGTTAAGCCATTGGTCCTTCGCCTAAGCTCTCTACGGTCGTATTAGATTGCTCTCATAGCGATCTACGAGAGTATCCGGAATAGGGAATGCTCCTCTACTTGCACACATAAGCACGCCTGTACAATATAATACCTACTCGTTTATCCCGCGTAACTGCCTGATTTTTCGTAAGTTAGTTAGTTGGTATAAGAACAGTTTTCCCTTATTCCTCCTTCCCCATTCCGCCTTCACCGTGGCCACAATACCATCTTAAACCCAGAAGTTATAGGCATCTCATTTCTTTGCCGAACTACTAAGCGATGGCATGCGTTACTAGCGTGCGTGTTTCCGCCTTCCTATGACCTGGATTCCTTTAAAAGAAGCGTGAAGAAGTACATATCTTGCTGGCCGGTCTCCAAATGGATAAAATAACATTTTGCTATCACATCCGTTGCCATGGCAGTGAACGGCTTTCTTTTGCTTACCATCAGGCAGAAGGAAGCCAATGTTGGTTCATAATAAAAAAACGTGCTAATACAAAAAAAACAGTTTGGTTAAAGGCACAAAGGTTTAAACGGCTTAAGGGTCATTTAACACCATCTTAATCTATTCCTTTAATCCTGCAACCCTACATACAAAGTATCCGTCTACGTGACCGGCCGACGGAAGCGGCCGATAACACTATCACTATCGAACAAGGCGTGTTTTGAGATCCGGCACGCGTCGCAGCCTCTCGTATTGTTGGTATTGTTACACGCATGAATGAGGAGGAAATACCCCTTCGTTGTTCCTGGTAGTCTCGGTTTAACTTGAAACATTGGCGAGGAAATAGCGAGCCGATGGGTTCCGGGAAGATTAGTTTTTTAACTTACCGGTTATATTAAGCGTAGAAACACGCTCATACCTACGAAAAGCCTTTAATTATAATGTTAACACATATATTTTTGATCAGGCCGAACCTTTATCCATCTGTAGCAATATGTGGATGTATTTAAATTATTATTGTGTCTTCTTTTCTATACTATACATAGTCACATCCCAGAATGTATACCTACTTGTTAACATTAGTCTTCACCTAGTTAGTTCTTTCTGCTCTTGATCCTGCTGCGGTCAGAGCACCACCATTGTCTTGTCACATAGATCTCGTAGTACTACGTAAGGCACCTGGACACGCATGCGTCGCTGCATTGTAATTTCATGTGAAATTAATTTATCTGCGTTTTGGGTTTTTATTAACAAATTAGGGTCGATGAGATATGTGAGGTGTGATGGGATATATCACGTATAATTTACCAGTCTTTTGATAGCTTTTTCCTATAATTATCTGATCCGTAAAATGTAAGTTATAATACGAGAATGTATATTATATTCTGTAACACAAGAGTGTACTTTATTTGTAATATTTTGTTCATTTAGGTATTATATTTTAACTATATTTTATTTATTTATTAATTTATTATGAAACATATAATGAAAAAAATAATTAATACGTTTCTACCTATACTTATAATGGAACATTTGTATACTTTTTCATATTTTAAACATGACCCACATTATACACGATGCCAACGGGTGATAATGTATTTTATTAGTTTCCAATGTGACCGCATTTACGACTGTCCTTGCATCGTTAATGCATTTTACGTGCATCCCATGATGTGCAGTCGGTTTTAATTATGCAGACAATGTAACGAAACTGCATCGGCTTCACGACCTCTGAAGTTTATGTTCAGATGTAGTAGTTAAAAGCAACTGTAGTATTATTAGTAGTAGATAGATAAAATCTTAATTCCAATGCTTGCTTAATACAAGCTTTTTATCTGCGGATTTGTCTGTAACTACTGTATTCTGTGAAAATTTATAGTGGTCCGTAGGGATTAACCAAAATGAATAGTAAACAATTTCATGATTCCTGTTTTGTGCCATGGATGGGAGCATTTAATCACCTCACTATATCCTATCACTTAAGTCAGCCCGAACCTACCCTGCTTTTAAACCAAATTTAATCAAAATCCGTTCAGTAGTTTCATCGTGATTGACGGACAAATCCATAAACCACAAAACGTTAAAAGTTGTCCTTCCTCCTGTGTGACAAACCTTCATTCAATCAAGTTTAATTGTTTTTGCGTCAAAAAGTTGCAGAAAGCATCCATTTCCAACCAACAAACATCCTTTTATCTCCGAAAAAGTAATTTCGAATATGCAATGATCTCGTTCAGCGATGTGTCTCGATTATAATAATTTTAATAAATGGTATGGCCATTAATATTATTCACACCTAATTCCAACCATATTGTAAAAACATGGTCGTATGTTAGATTTTTTGCTTCATGTTCCAGCCAGCGACCAATGGGAAGCCTCGTTGAGGTAAACTGCAGAACGCATAAGTTTTATTGACACTGGTCGACCTTACAGCCAAGTCTTTAGCATTTATTTATGGGTTTATGACACATGACATTGGGATTCGCGTCGTTATGTGTTGTTTTGTTTTTTTTTTTTTTTTTAAAAAGGCGATCTGTCCCGTTTCTCGCTTCTTTTCTCGGCTATTTATAAAGGTAGAAGTGCTAGTTGGATAAAATGATTCGCTAAAGAGTTTATTTATTAATCATATAGATATGTATAAATAAATAAAAATAATGTTTCACTTACACTTTTGACATTAAGTTATACCTTAATGTTTTCTTTGAGGGTATTTTTCTTATGATGTTGTATGTATTAAATGTTTATGACAAAAAATACCTTTAAAAAGCATATGTATTCTTCTCTTAAGGCAACGCGTCTGTAATACCTACAGTTGTCTATGGGCAACGGTGACAGCCATTAGGTGACCCAACGGTCCGTTTGCTTTCCTCCTAAATAAAAATTACTTTAAAGCTATCTCCCTACGTCAAAATTATAAACAAATTGAAGTTAACTGTATATGAAAACATTGGTAGAGTATCAAAATGTAGCTAAAAATAATAATTGTTTTCTGTGAATATTTACCGCAAGTATAAACATTTGCATTGATATTGTAAAACAGTCACTTCTCCTTGCCCACACAGGAGAAGTCCCAAGCAAAAACCAGTCCTAATAATTATGCCATAAAAGTGTCTATCGTATGTTCACCGAGCGTTTTACGACTATGAGATGGGAAGGGAAATATTTCTTATTAAATAGAGCGCATTTCATTATTTCTCCGAACACAATCCCGGTTGTAAAAGTCTGATTGCTTTATGGTGCTGCGTTGGTTCTGTGTAAGGTAAACTGTTTCTATGAGAAGGCGGTAATGGAAAGCGTAGGGAAAACAATGGCTATTTTATTGGTGGGGGTGTTAGTTTTTTTTTTTGTTAGAAAGTTCACAGTTGTAAATGTGAAACTTTAACTAAGACTTTTCACAAAAGATTGACTGCCATCTATTCATAAATTTAAACTTTGATGATGACTAAGTTTTCTTTTGGGCAAGTATTTTGTGCTTTCGTAAAAGGGCATTACCTAAGTACCCCAAAAGCCTAATATTCTGCCTGTATATTAAACATGGAGAATCGAAAAAATGTAGCGCTCTTAAGATTTCTAATCACAGGTCATGGCATGCTACTCCAAAAACAATAGGTATTCAATGCTTAATTAATTTATATTTTTACAAGTAAATTATTTTTCATCGATGACCAACTTTGTTAGCAATAGGTACTACACGAAAAACACGAGATATTGGGTAATATTTCGAAAATTATCTGTGAAATACCTAGCGCATGTAGAAACAATGAATGTAACTAGGTTTATTGCCGTATTGCTTAACAACTGGAATATTGGTGGCTTAACTACACATTTGTAACCGTATTATGATGTAAATTGATTTATTGGTTTGTCCGTTTGGTAGGCTTGTTCATGTGTGTTTGGTTGTGTTCTGTGCTCAATTACAGAAATCCGATACAAAAATGTAACAAAAACGATGATGACTAGATTACTCGCCTGACGACTAGGTATAAAGTCATGAAACAAATCCATCCAATGACTCAACGAATTGTATGTAGGTACCTGTTCTTCTTAAAAGCTTCCGAGAATATAATTTATTCAACTAAATACCAATAAAATGTTAATTATTCTTTTTTATTCTCCTTTCTTTTTCACCCTTACAAAACATAACTACCTACTGTGTGTTTGTAGTTAAAACATTCAAAAGAGGTTTCATTGTAAAAAGGAAAAAGAAAAATGATTCACTACTGGCTGTTATTCTATGCGTAAACAAATTGGCGCGAAAAAGTTTTCCTCGCGCCATCGCCATTACGAACAACGTAAACAGAAAACTCAGCCTGCAAGCTTACGTAGGCGTTAGAGAAAAAAGTGGTTCTATATTCAAAGTTGGCTCATCGTCCAATAGCAAGCGCGGTAGGCGTGGCGGAGCGCCGCGATTGGCCAGCGCGCCGATCACGCGGCGCGTAGTGATGGATAGCTCGATTATAATGTTATTACGAGGCAAAACGCTTTCTCGAAACATTAACCGATTTTAACATTAACATTAATCGATTTTTACTAGGTTTTGGTTAAGTTTGCCCGGGTTGCGGATTGAATTATTTTTAGATTTGTACGTCGCCTAATTTAATTTAGATCTTATGCCTTCTTTACTTTTTTTCTTATTTTTGTGTTAACTGTTTTTAAAGTCTGAATATTTTTGCCTTTTTTCCGATTTAAGATACATCAGCGCTACAATTAATTGTAAAAAGAAAATATCTAATTTATTTAAAAATAACTATAATTAAAAGTTCAAACGTTCTAGGAAAGAAACAAAGCTGTGTTTACTAATTAAGTAGATGTCTTAAATTTATACTTTTTAATAATCATTTTAGCGTTTGATATCCAAATGCGCAATTTTCAATACTTAAACAACAGCAACTTTTTAGAGCTTCAGAAGTTTCACCATTCGCATCTGATTTATGTCTTCATAATAACTGCTCATAAAACTAAGACTCGAGATTTACGCCACTATTAATCCGTGACCTCGAATGGTCAAAGTTCTGCGATCCTGACCGATATAAAATAAACCACCTCCACTGATTAAAACTGTTATTAAACCCGGTTTAAAATTCAGTATAAACCCATTCGTAATTGCGACCTTTCGTATTTTATGGGTTATTTTATGTTGCCTGCAAGTAAACTGCCTGCTTGTCTAATGTCGTTATTTTTTATATTTTTAACTAATAACTACTTTGATGTTTGGAAACGAAGGTAACATACAATCTCGAATCCTATAGAATTTTTTACTAACCAATTATACACAGCTGCAGCGTTTTAATTGTGTATTTTGGTTTTGAGTACACTTTATTACTTTTGACTAAATAATGTAAATTAGCAAATCATGAGACGTTTACGTTTTTACATCCTAACTCAAATCATTCATGTTGCTTTCAGCATTCAGCTGAAACTATTATACCTATTTTAAATAAGCATTATGAATATTAACTCATGATGCGCATATTTAAGAAGAATTTTTCTTTTAATCATTTATCACGATTATGTAAATACAGGAAAAGAAACACTGACGAGAATGAAGGATATAAGTATTCAATAGCAGTTGCCATTTGAATCACAATAGAAGGTAATAATTGAACATAAAGTACCTACCAAGTCATGCGAACCTCTCACTTGGCGTAATATTTTTGGTCATTGCGTAAATTATAATTTGTTTATTTTTTTTGAGTCAAAGTCATTTGTACAAAGATAACATTAGAACATATTTCAATGTTTTACAACACAAAACTTTTGTTTCTCCGTGTCCCAACACTGACTCTTATCTCCGCAACTAACTTAAACACGCCATGCCATAAAACGGGCCGCCATTGTTTCATAACCGTTCACTGGAAACTACTAGATGGAGGACGCCGTAAAACGCCTCCCATACATATTTACTCACTTTGTCTAATGCAATTTGACGGAAAGTTTTATGTCGCTAATGCCTCGTACGCGGATGAGAATTGCACTTTTTTATGGAAAAACGTGACAGGAATTATTATGTGCTAGATTTCTAAGCTCGTCTCCAACTGGAATGGGATTTTAAACAGGTAATTGGTTATGTTCACAACTGTTAGCTATGAAATATCTTATTGCCGTGTTCATTATTAGCGTTGAATTATTGATTAGTTGCTTGTTTTGCATCAAAATACTGTATAAGATGCTAGTTAAACTTCAGTACATAGGTATGTTGAAGATAAACAAAGTACTTAAGTACAAATTTATCTTGAAAGTCTATATTTTGATGAATTTACTCAGATCTGTTAATGTTAAACAAATTAAAATTCAATATTACTTATTGTAAAAAATATTTCGCAGGGCAGAAAAGAAAACTGCAATAATACTAAAACATTGTATTTATTACACTAACTAATCAATAAAACTCATTCGAACTTATACGTCAAACTGCTCATTTTCCATCCATAAAATATGAGCTAATAAAACTTTTACTGCTTTTCGGGCGTGAGCGACATAATCGATTTCTTTTATATCGATTCTGGCTAACAAAGTTGCATCACTAATTAGCTGTTCCATTGAGAAACGGCTGAATGATGAGTCTCTTGGGCACGTGTAGAAGACACGGTCATTGATGGATATGTGAATGTCATTCTAATAAAGCACATAATTTAAAAAGGGTTGTCAAATGAAGATGTTCAAATTGTCACTTGTCTTGCTAAGTGTTTGTTGAATAAAATATGAGTGATTATTGAAGTTGTATTAAATAAATATGCGAGTTTTTCAGTAGATCAAAGCTGTTTTATTTTTACGAAACTGTTTCCTTACAAGTATGAATATCAAGTAGCCATTACATATACATATGTACCAACTTACAGAAATAATATCAGTGTTGCCAACTTAAAATTCGAAACCTACTAAATGTATTGACATTGTTAAAATATTTCAACACCCCACCTCAATGTCATACATCCAGCAAACACAATGTACATTCATTAACATATCAAAATAGAACTAACTTATCAACAACTTACAAATACATCTTTAGTTTTAATATAAATAATTTAAATTTCCTACACCACATTCCTTTAGAAACCTAACAATTAATTCTTTGCTTAGAGATTTAGTTAACATATCAGCTGGTTGCTGTGAGGTACATATGTACTTAACATGTATAGTATTATTTTTAATTAAGTCTTTCACAAAATGATATCTGATATCTACATGTTTCAATCGTTTCACTGACTCTGTACTTGCACTTAATATAGCAGAATTATTATCACAATATAAATTCACTGGACAAATATTATGAAAATCAAAATCTTGTAACAAATTTACTAACCAGCATGCTTCGCTTGCAGCCATGCTCATAGAGATGTACTCAGATTCTGTGGAAGACAGACTGACAGATGTTTGCCTTTTAGAACACCATACTATTAAACAATTTGCAAAAGTAAATAAATATCCAGAAGTAGATTTTCTGTCTCTTAGGTCACCTGCCCAATCAGCATCACAGAATCCTTGTAACATTGTATCATTACATTTATATGTTAAATTATATTCTATGGTATGCTTCACATAGCGCAATACCCTCTTTAGTGCACTCAATAATGCACTATTAGCAGATGACTGAAACCTGCTCAACATAGAAATGGCAAAACAAAGATCAGGCCTGGTGCCAGAAACGGCATACATAAGACACCCTATTATCTGTCTACAAGTTTGCTCTAAGTTCTTATCACATATTACATCAGTATCAAGAATCTTACTATTAAAATTTGGATCCATAGGGGTCATCATAGGCTTACAATTTTCCATCTTAAATCTCTTAATTACATTTTCAAGGTAGTTTTTCTGTGACAATATAGTTGTACCATTTTGCAAATTTTGTTTAACATTTATTCCCAAGAAATCAGATATAAACCCTAGATCCTTCATCTTAAATTCACCACTTAATACATCCTTTAATTTACAAATATCATGTTCATTTGAACCAAAAATTAACAGATCGTCCACATAAATCAAAACATACATTTTATCTACACCATTAAGTTTTGTATACAAACATGAGTCACATTTTGATCTTATAAATCCTTCCCTAGTTATAACTACATTAAATTTTTCATTCCAGCACTTAGGAGAGCGTTTCAAGCCATACAATGACTTCTTTAATTTTACAATATTATTATTATTAGCATAGGCCCCTTTAGGTAAACGAAGATACACATTTTCTTTGATGTCCCCATAAAGGAACGCCCCTGTCACATCCATCTGATAGATTGGAACATTTAATTTAGTAGCAACAGCAACAAATACCCTAAAAGTGGACAACTTGGCAACAGGAGCATAAATATCACACAATTCAAATGACTCCTGTTGTTCAAAACCTCGGGCAACAAGTCGGGCTTTATACTTAACTTCATTATTAGCATTTTTAAATTACTGACTTTCATCTAATTTTACAATATTACACTTATAGAAAGATGTTTGCTTCCTGACCCGCTTGCTTCTTTCCTGTATAGGCGATGTACTTTCTTCCATGAAATGCTCCTCATCACTGCATGGTAAGTGCTCACTGTCACACTCATTTTCAGATTCATTTTCAATGATAGTCGTGTGAGTTGTTTCTAATGATTCTTCAGAGTTAGGTACTTCATTTACAGAGTTAGACTCGGTCTCAAGGTTGTTCTCTTCTTCGAGGGTTACTGCCACTGTAGACTCCTCTTCTATGCCTTCCTTTAGTTGAAGTTTCTCCTCTTTGCCTTTCTCATTCATGAAAACAACATCTCTCTTTATCTCCACCACGTTTGTACTCGGAAAATAAATTCGATATCCCTTAACATTATTATCATACCCCACCATTAATCCTTTGTTACCTTTCTTATCCCATTTTCTTCGTTGCTCCTTAGGGATGTGAACATACACCTCAGAGCCGAAGACCTTTAACTGGTGAATGTCATACTTCTTATTTGTCCACACTTCAAATGGAGATCTTCCTTTTTCATGGCTTTTCCCAGTTCTATTTAATACAAATACGGCTGTATTAATCGCTTCCGCCCACAATTTCTTTGGAAAGTTTTGTTCATGTAACATTGTCCGTGCTGCTTCGACCAATGTTCTCATATCTCTTTCTGCCTTTCCGTTTTGTTCGGGCGTGTATGGTACTGATGTTTGGTGTGTTATCCCGTGTTTCGAAAACAAACTTTTCACTTCCTTGTTCACAAACTCAGTACCATTGTCAGATCGCAATACCTTAACTTTATTACCTGTCAGGTTCTCCGCTTTATTGATAAAGTCCTCAATACACTGTTTAATCTGATCTTTAGTCTTGACAAAGTACACGCTTCTAAAGTTAGAATAGTCGTCCTTCAATAAGACAAAATATCTTGAACCGCCAATGGACGCTTCCTCCATCGGACCGCATGTATCAGCGTGGATCAGATCGCATGTCCTTGTAGAAACATTTTCACTTTTTCCGAATGGCAAACGATGAATCTTCCCGACTAAACAACTTTCACACTCAGGTTTAGTGGTTTGTTTGACATCAACATTGTACTTCTGTAGAATATCCTTCACGTACGCAAAGTTTTGGTGTACGAGTTTCCTGTGCCAGTCATTAAGATCGTTTTGTACTACTGTTGCCGTGCTAGCAGTCTCGTATTTACTGTATTTATACCGCATTTTCAAGTAATATGAATCATTTATTCTCTCCGCCACGGCACAAATGTTATTGTTTTTATAAAATTTGCATAACCTGTCATCTGTCACAACAGTGTAATCTTTGTCTGTGGCGCGAATGACAGAAAACAAGTTTACATTCAATTCAGGGACATAGAGAACGTTGTCTATGATTGTATCTATCCATTCGGTCCCGTTCGAGACCTGTACCGCCACCTGTCCGTAGCCGAGAACACTAATTGTCGCTCCATTACCGACAATCACTGATTGTTCTGTTGCACTAGTAAATGATGTAAACAATGCGCGGTTTCTGCACATGTGTTCACTGGCGCCAGAGTCCACTAGCCATTTTGATGTATGCAGTTCATGAACCGAATTAGACACTATGAATGCATTGCTCTTCGTTTTATTTTCAGATTTATTCACTTTTTGTTTACGAAACCGACACTGCGCTTTCCACAGTAAAAACAGTTATTATTTACGTTATCATCACTGCCAGTTTTATTGTTTCTACAGTCACTTTGAAAATGTCCTGTCTTCCCACACTTAAAGCACTTTATTTGTCTTCTATTTTTCACAACGAATGCAGATGATGAAGCTTGCTGGGACTCTTCTAACTTGCCTTTAACTCTTTCTTCTTCAATCAACAGACGAGCCACCAAATTATCCATAGTTTGCTTATCTTCAGGCGCCGACTCCCATGCTGACACAAAATGTTTATATTCGTCGGGTAACGACATCAACACCTTAGTGATGACGAACTTATCGGAGATATCTTCGCCCATTTGTTTTAACAGATTACGCATCTCTTGAATCTTTGATAAGAAAACTGACATATCACTTCCCTTTTCATATTTATACTGGAAAAATCTCTGCTGTAACATGTGTATGCTAGTTTCTGTTTTCTGTTCGTATACACTCTGAAGCTTTCTCCACATTTCAGCAGAACTCGTGCATGTGATGATGTGTAGCATAGCTTCTTCAGCCATCCGTGTGACCAGCAACGACTGCGCCCTTGCATCTTTTCCTTCCCATTTGGTCATTTCAGCAACCGCTTCAGGTTTCACACATTTTCCTTCCACAACATCCAACAATCCTTGTCCTCTCAATATCACCGTAGTTTGGAATTTCCAAACATTCCAGTTTCTTGAACCTTCCAGCTTGATCACGTTCACGTTGTTACTCTCCATATTCCTGCCTTGTCCAAAATACAAGTCTCCTTCCAAGTTTTCTTTTCGATGGCGCGTGTTAATGCGAGAGAGTATAGCGTCACTTTTTGCCGCCAATAAGTATTTGACACCGTCGATCTTTTTCTTGAAAATAACTAACTCGCAATACAGAATTATGTGCCTGGGCCCATAACCTGAAGTTGTATTAAATAAATATGCGAGTTTTTCAGTAGATCAAAGCTGTTTTATTTTTACGAAACTGTTTCCTTACAAGTATGAATATCAAGTAGCCATTACATATACATATGTACCAACTTACAGAAATAATATCAGTGTTGCCAACTTAAAATTCGAAACCTACTAAATGTATTGACATTGTTAAAATATTTCAACAATTATTTTCCTAACAAAACTTAAACGATTCGAATATGTAAGTATTTGTAAGAGCATATAAAAAATCCATATATAATGTACGTAAATACATTATTTTAGACATATTATTATTTATGATTATGATAAAGAAAACCGATCAAGATTCAATCCGTACATGTCGATCTAATGAAGAAGAGACCATCAACTTTGAACCACAATTTCGACATCGTAAAACGGACATTGGAATTGAAAACCCATTTCTATTCGAAATAGTGCAATAAAACTTACCGATGTCTGACTTTTGGTGCATTGCGTCCATTTCTTAAGTGGTCACAAGTAATGAAAGAAGTCGCACTAAAAAATTCCATTTAATCAAATGTACCAAGAAAATCTATTATAATCTAGCTAATCGCCTTAACATTATCGAAGATAGACCAATAACTCCAATTCACACACATTCTTTGTTGACACAAACGCCATATTTTCGATTTAGGTCCATCAACCTAAATTAAAATTTCCAACGTTTCCTCCCAACCCTGCGCAAAATCAAATGTATCGAGAAAATCAATAAACATCTAGTAAATCCCCTCAACATTATTAAAGATATTCCAATAAATCCAGTTCACATACATTCTTCGATGACACAAACGCCATATTTTCGGTTTACATCAACCTAAATTAAAATTTCCAACGTTTTCTTGCAACCCCGTCGCGTCTAATAAATTAATGCCGCGTAATGAAAAAAGTCGCACTAAAAAATTACATTAAATCAAATTCGAAAACTAAAAAATCAATAAAGATCTAGCTAATCGCCTTAACATTATTAAAGATAAACCTATAAACCAAATTCAAATAAATTCTTTGTTGACACAAACGAAATTTTTTGGTTTACATCAACGTAAATTAAAATTTCCAACGTTTTCTTCCAACCCTGCGCGGCTAATGAAGTAATGCCGCCATATTGGAATCGTAAAGCGAACAGTGGAAACCCATCTCGCCATAAAGCAGCGCAGTAAAACGTACCGATGTCTGTACTGCAATGCGTCGGTTCAGCTCTGCAGCTTGGGACAATACAACTACTTTAAACTCCAGGGTATATATAGGTACTAGCGGCCGCCCGCGACTTTGTCTGCGTTGATTTCAGATTCCTTTTTTTTCGCCGATCTTATGATCAGCTAAGTAGGTACGCAGGATATATTACAGTGCGCCAGTATGTGCGCAAGCACAGGTGCACTCCCCATTCTCTCACTCTCATGTGGAAAAGCAATCGGACCAGAACGTAGAGAGATCAAGATAATATTCATTGTTGACCAATTTGTAGAATTAAAATGTCTTGATAACACCAAGTGCGATTATCTACATTTTTTATGATGATCGGGCTTGATTAGAGCTACGAGTATTATGAATTGTTCTTGTAATGGATTGTAGTTGCACTTATTAAAAGCTTTTCAAGTTTGCTATAGTCTCTCCATTACGTCTTAAAGCATTCAATGCCTGTTTATTCGGATGATGTCCACTCCTGTACAGCATTGCAGTCAACCGTTTTGCGCCAATCGCCCCATCAACCCCTCCCTAGCATGAACGCCTTAAACACATTCTTTAAAGAGAAATGTAAAGCTTCAGCGATCATTCGAGACAGCTACATCACACTTAGGAGAGCTAGTCCGATTTGAGCACCCAATTTTTGGGCACCTGGCCAAGTTCTCGTTGAACCCTTATTCATATTTTTGGCTTGCGAAAACTATCCAATAGGTGGTCAATGGGTGGTCAAAGTGGCATACCTTAAAAAGAGAAATAAAGCTCCAGGGATTATTCGAGACAGACGATCGCTAGTACGCTACTTAAACCTTACGCTGAATAGGATTTTTATGTGCCACGGCTTTGCGTGGGGCAGGAGATCTTCACTGTGAGCACCTAGTCATATTAGTTTGCCAAAAATACCAAATGGACCTGCCAAAAATCAAGAATTGGTGCTCAGTGGCTAGGCCTGTCACCGAAGCTCCTGAAGGCGGCGAACAGCCTTAGGTGGCTAATGCCCAACCTGGGCGGGCCAGGCTCAAAGTGCCGTAGGCTCTACTCTGGCGTCTTAAAGAGCATGGCACTATATGGTGCACCTATCTGGGCAGAAACACTCTCCAAAAAGAAGAACGTTCGCCTACTTCGAGCTCCCCAGCGCGCAATCGCTCAGCGGGTCGTGAGATCTTACCGCACGGTAGGATTCTCTGCGGCTTGTGCGCTTGCAGGTACAGCTCCATGGGAGCTAGAGGCAAAGGTACAGGCAGCTGTATATCGGTGGACGTCAACCAAAAAAGCGGCGGGAGAGTTGTTTTGCCCCATCGAGCGAGAGGCTGTCCGAAAAGAGGCTCATGAGAGCCTCATCCAACTCTGGGCTTCAGATCTTAATAATGAGGAGTTTGGTCGCCGGACATTAGACGCGCTCGCCCCAGTACTAGACCGGTGGCTTGAGCGGCCGCATGGGTCCCTCTCGTATAGGATGGTACAGGTGATGACCGGACATGGCTGTTTTGGGTCTTACCTGCACCGTATCCGCCGAGAGGAGACCCCTTCCTGCCATGAGTGCGGTGCAGTGGAGGACACGGTGCACCACACCCTCGCTGTGTGCCAAACCTGGGCTCCGCAGCGCAATGCACTGGTGGCGAAGGTGGGAGCAGACCTTACCCTCCCTAGCATAGTTTTGTCTATGCTTACGGGAAGGGAAACTTGGAAAGCCTTCGCCACTTTTTGTGAAGATGTGATGGCAGGAAAGGAAGCGGCGGAGCGCGTGCGGGAGGTTGATCCTTCTGCCAATGCGCTCCGAAGGGCAAGGAGGGGTAGAAGACGACGAGTCGTTGCCCGTCGTGATCAGCCTCTCCATGGAGGTGGGCAGTCGGTGCAAGGTGCGGGAGTACTAACACCGACAATCCATCAGCCCCCTCCACTGCGTGTTAGGGACAGCTCGGCGCTCACGGCTGTCCCTATCGCCCCCTCCATCTTAACAGGTGGGGGCAGCGTTCTGTCCGCCGTGTAGGTGGACTCCGTCCGGGGAGGATCGCGTAGAAGGCTTCGTGCTAGTTAACGTGGTTCCTCCCAATTATGGACGATGAGGGAGCGCCGCAGGGGTTTTAGTGGGTATGCCTAGTTGGAGAGCCCCACATAACCCGTTTGCCCACCGGCAAAGGGGTATGCATCAGGTAGCATTTCCCCTGCGACAAAAAAAAAAAAAAAAAAAAAAAGGCCTGTGCTCAAGTTGCGGGTGCTCTAAAATTGGGTGCTCAAAGTGGACTCCGTCAAAGAGAAATATAAAGCTTCAGACAATCGCCAGTACACTTAGGAGCGTGACGAAGTATGTCCTTTCTAGCGCTGAATAGGTTTTTTATGTGCCACGGCTCTGCGTGGACAAAGGGAAGTCGTAAAGACCTAAGTGTCTGTCGATGCGCGACCTTCTGACTTCGTTTTATGGGCTAGTGACGTACCTTCCTCGATTATGTTTCTTAATCCTTGTTTATGTTTACGGACTCGATTGTGTTACGGCTTACGATTGTCGATTTTGTTGCGTCGATGTGCCTTTGTTAAGGGGGTGGGTTGGGCGCTTTTGCGAGGTGTTTTGTTTTACTGTTAAGAATCATGAATCTTGAACTGTCGAAGAATCATGCATGGAAGGTAGTCTCTAGATGTCTACAAAAAGAAACACTTATTATAATATTGTTTATTTTTTGTTACTTTAGAAACAAAATCAAAGTTGTTTGTCTTTCTACGAGTATAATATGATAAGGATTAATTCCTAAGTGCTTCAAAAATTGGCGTATAACAAATAGGCAAATAATAAAAAAAAACATTTAAGTTCTATTTTTGACTTAGTAATTCCGTATGTTTCATGTAAAATTATCACTCCATACGCAAACTAAGACCAATAATGGAATAACATCGATTAACAACAATAATATCATTGTAATTTGCAAATAATAAACTTATAATATGATATAGTTTAAGACCTATTAAACTATGATTGCAGAGACTATTTACTTCATTCGATATCAAAGTTTGTGTCTCTGAATGGATTTTTTCTGTAGTGTCATGGACGATGGTCAAATATGTAGTATCTTTTTATTTTCGAATGTATTGTATTATATTTTAATTTTTATAATACCGGTCACATGGTAGGTATACCTAACTTAGAAATCTATCCGATTTTGTCAAAACAAAAATATTTTTTGAGCTTTAAAACATGTTATGGTGGAAGTGCTATTCTATTTAAACCAAGCAATTCAATTTATAAGGGCTCTTATTATCTATACTTACATAGAAATCAAGCCGATTTTGATTTTAAAAAAATTAGAGCTTTAAAATATTTTATGGTGGAAGTGCTATTTTATTTAAACCAAGGAATTCAATTTATGAAGGCTCTTGTTAACCTATTAATTAATTGACCATCTAAATGCAAATATACAAACTGTTATGGCGCCGTTTAAAACATAATAAATAAACGAATATAGTTGATTAGTTGTAAAATTAATACATGCTTGAATTAATATATGCCAATTGCCATGATAAATATACCTGGTTGTTAGTTTTATCTTATGCACTAAATTATTAGGCAATTTAAATAAGTAATTATTATAATTTATGTCCTTTAGCACACATGATGTTTGTCAAAATTATAAGTTTCATTGAATTTAACGTTCTAGAACTTTCAGTTAGGTACCGTATATGAAAACGTAAAAGTTTTAATCGATTTTGTTGAAGTAAAATCACTAATATCATTGATATGTCACTTAAGTTCATCAATGAAGAGCTTACTATAATTGAGAATATTAAAATGTTTAATAGGTACTTTGTTTTGAAAATAATAGATTTAAATAAGTTATATAACTAATCATTTTATGTTAACACTTACGTAATCATTATTTTCAAAATATAGCTTAAGAGTTTGTCTGTTTGTTTTTGGAACGCGCTAATCTCAGGAACTACTGGTTCAAATAAAAAAAATGTCCAGGCAGGCTTTAAGCTTTATAGCAGTATATATGTGTGCGGAAACCGAAATCCACGCGGACGAAGTCGCGGTCGGCCGCTAGTATAAGCAATTATCCAATACAATTACTTATAATAATCGTTACAATAATAATTAACACATCCGGTGGCTAACAAGAGTTTGTTTAGATCGGTCCTGTCACAATCGTCGCCGGACAAACAGTCACTTGATATTAAATATAAATATTTACACTATGACTTTAAGTAGAAATGATTGTTAGAGGAAACTCGACACCTAATGTTTTATGATTGTTACATGGAAATAACTATTGTTGTTAAACGTTCCGACGGTGTGCGAACTTAATATTAACTTAGTTAAAATAAAGTTACAAACTTATTGAAATAAAAATGTTGTTTCTCTTCCTTTCTGAGACGCCAATTTTTGGGATTTTGCAATAAATAGTTTATCGTGCAAGTTACTTTAAATTGTTAATTGTCTAAAAAAGGTATTTCATAGTCTAAACCCTTTTTGTTTTAGCCGGGAACGGGTTGCATTATGAACCCGACATAATGAGTTGATGTTCATGAACCACTTTATAAGAGTTTTTAAATAAGAAAATATTTATTAGCATAAAAAGTCTAGCTACATTTTTAAAATGTATTCTGCTTATAGTTAGGATTACAAAACGTTCTTGGATCCGGAAAAAGGTCTCATGCTCACTTTCATGTCCATTTTCTACAAATTTTACAGATGATATCATTATTTATTAATTTATGTAAACTAACACAACTCCTTAATTATATTTTACCATTGCACCGAACCGGCTTGATTTCATTCCAAATTTCCCTTTTTAATTATATTAGGGGAGACCGGGGCCGGTAGTGACATTTTTTTTTCAAACTGTCATATCTTTTCGTAGGTTTGATTGATTTACCTGAGTCTAGGCTTATTTGATAAAGAAACTATCTAGGATCTTTATTTAAAATAAATGTTATGTTGTAGACTAATAGTTAAGACATAAATGTGTGATTTGTGGAAAAAAACCTGTGTAACATTTAACCCCGTGCTCGGGGCAGATTGTTACACTACATGGGGCAAGTTGTTACAATTGAAAACAAACGTATTATATAATCTTTTACTAGAAATAATTTATCAAAAATAGTTACTTTTCTTAATTTAAATAAAATAACATATGAAAGCAGTCCTGCCTGCCTCATACCAAGGAAAACATAATAATGCATCAAAATGAAACGAAATTACAAATTTAATATTAGGTCTTCTTCTGAGCAAAAACGAAATCCAGATAATTTCTTAATTTATAAATGGACTAGCGGGCGCCCGCGAGTACTTCCGCGTGGATTTCGGTTTCATAAAAAATTTCATCCCCTATTTTATCCCCTTTGGGGTGGAACTCATCAAAATCCCTTCTTAGGGGATACCTACGTCATAGTACCTTTACGCAATCAAATTTTTAACCCTATCGGTTTTTAATTGACCAAGTTTCATTCAAATTTCACCCCTATTTTATCCCGTTAGGGGTGGTATTTATCAAAATAATTTCTGAAACGATGCCTACGTCATAGTAGCTTTATTAATGCAAAGTGACAGAGTTTTAATACAACCGTTCATCCCCTATTTTACCCCCTTGGGGGTTGAATTGATCAAAATCCTTAGCGGATGCTACGTCATAACATCCACCTGCATGCCAAATTTCAGCCCGATCCGTCTAGTGGTTTGGGCTGTGCGTTGATAGATCACTATGTCAGTCAGTCAGTCAGTCACCTTTGAGTTTTATATATATGTATGTAAGATGTAAGATCTCGTAGATAGATTATACGTATAGCTCTGCATATAATTAAAACTATTAGTATGTTATAATATACTAATAGTATGTATTTTAATGTAATGTAGGATCTTCCTGTTGCCGCAAGCTTTTTTGTTATTTTTTCTCTTTTCCTTATTGGCATAAGACGCATTTTCCTGATCTGCCCTCTTTCCGTTATTTTGTTCTATTTTCCCCCTTTGGCAGACTTTCCTTTCTTGGATGTATTTACCTTTTTCTTGTTCTGTCTCAGTGATTAAGCATTTTTATCATTCGTATCTGTTAAAACAACTGTCACATCCTGCCCCGAGCAAATGTAACTTTTAGCCCCAACCCCAAATCTAAGCATAAAAGGTTATGTAGTGAAAACAGTAATAATTTTAGGTGTAAAACCGAATATTCATTGCAAAGCTAAACCATTAGGGATAACATAGCAGAAGAATGGCATCTCTGACATTATAAACATAGCTTTTAAACCAATATTACTAAAAGAGTAAAATTTTACTAAACTGTAATTTTCATGGCGGCATGCGCAGGCTCCTCTCACAAAAACGCTGGCGACCCCGGCTCTCGCACCATGGTAGCCGGTGGTGGGGAGAGTATTTGGCTCTTTTTGACGTTAAAATTGCGCTCTCTGTTTCGCGGCCAATGTCTCTGTAACAACCTACCCGTGTCACATCCAGCCCCGGTCTCCCCTACAGTCCATTTAGTTCAGTCAGCATCATATTTTTAACTAACACAACTCCTTTCTTTCTTTCCAGCGGTGTCATTAGAAACCCTAGTTGAAAACTGTCACAAACTCCTAGAGAAGTTCCACTACTCATGGGAGATGATGCCCCTCGTCCTGGTGATCCTCAACTACGCGGGCAGCGACCTCGACGAGGCGTCGAGGAAGATAGACGAAGGTAAGCCAGTTCACATCCCGGCCACGCGATGCTGCAATGTTCTTAAATCTATACTAATATTCAAAGCTGAAGAGTTTGTTTGTTTGAACGCGCTAATCTCCGGAACTACTACTACTACTCGTTTTTCCTAAAGGTTGACTGGCAGAGAACGCTCTTAGCGTTAAGTCCGCCTTTTGTACCTGCTTTTTGTGTGGTCAATAAAGTTTTATAAATAAATAAATAAACTACTGGACCGATTTGAAAAAAAATTTTTGTGTTGGATAGTCCATTTGACGAGGAAGGCTTTAGGCTATAGGAAATTGAAAACCACGTGGACGGAGTCGCGGGCGGCCGCTAGCCTTCTTATAACCATAGCATTTATGGGATTCCTTCCAAAAGTGTTTTTTTTCCCGCGACCTTGCCCGCGTTATCAAGTTACCTGTTTTTTCCCATGGGTGCATTTATTCGGGATAAAAAATTCTATCACCTAAGTCAGCCCATACCTGTATACCAAATTTCATCAAAATCCGTTTAGTAGTTTCAGCGTGATTGACGACCAAACATCCAAACATATAATCTTTCACATTTAGAATATTAGCATGATTGCGGTTAAAATTACACTGCAGTTGTAAAGAAGTGTGAAGTATAAATACAATCATAGGTAGGTACTTAATAATAATCAAAACAGTAATATTTGTTACTTGACGATTTTATAAATGAGCTAAGAATATTGCAGTTTCTCAAGGTGGCTTTGATATTTTAATCTTTTGTTTTGAAATATTGCAAAGCGAATTAAGATTTCCTATACGGATCTTAATATGTTCAATTTGTATTATCGCAACACACAGTGGTTTCATATTTGGAAGAGTAGGTACACATTTTATTCCAAAAAATCCTGCCAATATCATTTCTTCAAAATACTGAAACTACTGTGCAATTTAGCCAAATGATATTATTGCGGTTAACGCCTTTTCCAATCACAGGCAGTTGAAACATTATGTCTTTCTGTGATTGTGAATCTAAGCCACGATAAATTTTATTATCAACTATTTTGAACACGACAACTGTTTAAAGGGCAATAAAAATTTGATAAAAAACTTCAGTACGTTAAAATAAAATTTGACAAGATTATGAAAAGGCGTTAACATCTGAATTTCGGTTTTAAAGTGAAGTTTTGACCTTAATTTCCAGAAAACTTATTTTAACTAACAATGAACTGACTTGTGTAAGTCAACTAATAGTTATATCTGCATCATTTTTAATTTTTATATACATAAAATATAAAATTTTAACTATATTTAAATTGAAATCTTCAATATTACTATAGTTTATGCCAAATGAAGGTCAATCCTTATGTCACTGTTTTTTTTTTGTACTCTATGCGAATTTCCAATGAAGTTTTTTGCATAATGCTTGTTTTTATCAGATGTAACAGTTAATAATAAATTATTGAAAACATCCAGGTTCACTTTTTATATAAGAAGTTTAATAAACGTTCTGTTGTGTTCTCTGTGATGTTTATCTACGAAAAAACATAGCGTCGAACACCTAATGAAGTTATCACCTAGCATCTGAAAATAAGACTGTATTTAAAAATAAATCATGCTATCAGTATTCTGGCAGCTTAAAATATGCAAAAAACTTCTAATTTACATTTCACTAATTTGCGATAGAAAAAACTGCATCACTATTTTATAATTGTCAACCCAATGATAAAAATAATTCAATTCTTTGTACAAACACACCCCCAGCCACTAACTAAGCTCGAAGCTTGTGTTTAGATGGTAGGCAACGGATAAACATACTTTTAATAAACATCCGTGACTTGAGTAGGTACATGTGCCGATCATTACACAAATATTTGCTTCTAGAAGGATTCGAACACCCTCGGTTTTGCAACCAGCGTCCCTGATCACTAGACCAACGTGCCCATCGAACCTTTTATTTATCCCTTCATTAAAAAAATTTATATATATTTTTAAAACTCCTTGCGTATTGTAACGCCAAAAAAATTATCCGGAACACAATAACAGAGTTCTTTAATAATATGAATAATGTTTCTCTGATTAATTGGGCGGCCTTAAAATCATAGTGAGATGTTCACAAAGAAAATATCTTAAACAATGAACGTGATTATTGTGATTTACCATTGGTCTAGTGGTAGAGTAGAGACCTTGGCTACAAAATCAAGGGTTGCGGGTTCGAATCCCGCTAGGTTTGTGTGATGAACATCGGCATTTGTACTCGAGTCATGGATGTTTATAAAAAGTATTTAAGTATGTCTATCCGTTCCCTAGCTTCCATAGTACAAGCTTCGAGCTTAAGTTTGGGGCTAGTCGGCAATTGGTGTGTTAGCCCGATGATTTTTTTATTTATTATACTTAGTACTGAATGTAACAGAAGAGTATTAAATTGGATTATTTACTGCAAGATAAACCTACAATGTATATATATTTACAACAAAAATAATGTGTATAATGTTGTTTCTGCATTTTTTTTGTGAAGATCTAACTGTTTATAAAATTAAACCATATTGCATTCTTTATATTATATTTGCTTAGTTCACATTATTATCTAACTTGATTCTCGGTAAATCAGATATACTAAATAATTTAGTGGCTATTCCCATAACTTTAACCTTTAGTGACCATTTTTACATCTTACATAATCCATAAATGTATGTGTAAAAATACACCATAGAGAAAAAGTTCATAACAAATATATAAAAAAAACATAATATTTCTTCGAAATAAAGAGTTGTATGGCTCACATTAAGAAAAAGTCTACATGAAAAAGAATCTTTACTAAGAAAGTTCTCTATTAGTCTCATGTAAGTACATAAGTATCAATTTATAATTGTAGACACAGAATGTGTTGTAACTTCGGCTCTCAATGGGTTATCACGAATTATACGACACAATGATAAAAAAAACAATTTATAAAATGCAGTTTTTTCTACACGATGCCCTGCGAATGCCAACATGTGCTTGCGTTTGTCCACAGGAAAGATGATCATCAATGAGTACGCGAGAAAACACAACCTCAACGTCTTCGACGGTCTCGAGCTACGGAACTCGACACGCCAGTACGGACTTTAATAGTAATATAGTTTTTCCAAAACACAAAACACGTTTACGCCGAAACAGCAGCGAACATAAAGCCACGCGGTTGTTCTTGCGACTCCATTGATGTCGGAAATGATTCCTTTGCTTTGAATATAAAAAAAAAAACATTAGCTTTACCTTACAAAATAAGAAAAAAAGTGCCTTAAAACTGTCAATTGTTCCAAATATGAAAATGACATTTGCAAATGTACCATGATTGAAAATCATTGCAATGTTTTATGCGAGCAATATGAAAAAAAAAAATAGAAGCATTCTTAAATTCGAAACGAATATATTTTATTAGGTTATTGTTCAATCATTTTATAGTTATCAATATTTAAGAGGTTTTGTCTTTCAACAAGGCTTAAAGAGTGATGTAATCGTATTACAAACATTGTAGGAAATTATTTCTGACTCAAATGGGGTTGCAAGTCTACGGATGAAGAGTAATCGAATAACTTTACATGAATTGAACATGTTTTTGTTGGCATCTTGGCGCTATTTGTATTAATTGTATTACTCTAGTAGGCATACTTTTTTAGTCTCCTATAGTATATGTAGGACATCGTTTAGTAAAGTAGGTAGTTGCTATGCTTAAAATCAGTTTATCCCACATGTAACTTCTCACAACATTAAGTTTTTCTTGTGCAAAATGATTTTCCTTACATACATATTTATACATGCAGTTCCTTTATTGTAAATATATCATATCAAACAGCCATTAGTTTAAGACGTAAGTAATTTTTTTTGTTGATTGTTACTCAATGAATTTATCAGTATTTTTAAGTTTGTTGTTAGCTCGATCTCATTCACAGCTAATAAGAAGTCACTCTCAGTATTATTAAAAGCGTTGATAAATACTTAATAATTCAATTAACAACTCTGGTCATACCAAACTTATCACCTTTCACCACTTTAAGTATGCGTGAGAAATATTCCTATTGCTTTTCTAAGATACGAAACGCCAAGGTGCCAACGAATAAACATCTTTCAACACAGTGGAAATGCTTAGGAACCTTCGGTAGAAATCACTCACTTTTAATTATAAAATGTTATACAAGCATGTTAAACAAAATACACTGACAACGGTACACGAACACAAAACATTAGACTTTGTTACACACAACCATTTTAACAGTGAGGGGAAATTGTTTGATTACTTGTATTATTATTATTTTTTTATCAAAAGAAGGCAGAGTAAGCCTCTTTGGTTGTATTCGTTAAGGGAATTAAATACAAAGCAAAAGGTTTAAAAAAATATGACAGTTCTTAAAAAAAGAATAGCTGCCAGATGCACACAGCCAGTATATTTTTCTTTTTTCTTTTAATAACCCTAAGTTGTCTCTTTGCATTCTATTAATCAAAAACTCTACTTGTAGCGCAGTCATTGAAGCGAAAAATATGGTCCAACCTCCGATTTTTTTTACTGTGAACCGATTTGCATGATATTTTGGAATTAGTTTCATTGTACCCTTAAATTCAAAAGTGAAAATGATTTGAACGCCGCAACTACCCCTGGAGTGGTTGCCACCCCATCTCGGGGGTGAGTATTTTTTTATTAAGATAACCTCGGATATCGTTTGGATTACTAATTTTAAGCAAAAAATCATCTATAAAGTTTTTCGATCAATCTAATACTTTTCAAGTAATTGGCAATTGAAAATTCGCAATTTTGTCACGTTTTTCATCGGTTTTTTGCAAATATCTCCAAAAATATAACTTTTATCGATAATGTTATGAGGAACAAAATTGTAGCAGGTAAAAAATTAAATAATTTTGTTTATCCTAAAGTTTTCTATGTGCCATATTAAGATATATATTAAAGATCGTAGCCGTTTTTTATTTTGTCTGCAATTTAATCGATTTGGTCAATGTCATCTAGCGGCGAGCAGATGCATTTCATGGATTCTTATAATTAAGAGTTTTGTAGTGCTTAAAATAAGCTTTCAAATGAGTACAATTAAAAGTCTTTTGCACGTAAAATAAGTAAGCTGTATTACAAATAAGAGGATCATCGAATGCTTTTTCTTGTAAATCAATGGGTTTCACAAGTGCCATTTCCAAGCTATTCATGCTATCACAATTTCTAAAACAGCATTGAAAAGGTAATTAGAAGAACTACAACATCCTTTATTGCAATATATAATAAAAAACGTTTTTCGAAAACGGTGAAGGGTTAAAGGGCTTAAGAGAGGCTGTGATTGCCGCTGCCACGCGCTCTTTAAACAATCATATCTCCGTCAGTTTTTGTTTAACAGAAATAATAAAATTACTAAATTTTTTGTCAGAAAAATACCTAAATTTTTATCCCTACACTTTTATACGCATCTATCGTAATTTTTGAGATATTATGAAAAGAAGGTGGGATTTTTTAAAATATGAGATTTTATATTTTTATTTTAATCCTGTCTATTTTGAAAAATATGTGTCCTAAAGCAGCCAAACTGATACAATATATCAAACACTTCATAATAAAGTTAATTCTTGGCGGAATACGAATAATTTCAATTCTGGTGGAAATGGCACTTATGAAACCCATTGTTTTAAAAGAAAAAAATATTGGATGCTCCTCTTATTTGTAATACAGCTTACTTATTTTACGTACAAAAGACTTTTAATTCTACTCATTTGAAAGCTTATTTTAAGCACTACAAAACTCTTAATTATAAGAATGCATAAAATGCATCTGCTCGCCGCTAGATGACATTGACCACATCGATTAAAATGCAGACAAAATAAAAAACGGCTTTGATCTTTAATATCTAACTTAATATTGCACTTAGAAAACGTTATAATAAACAAAATTGTTTAGTTTTTTACCTGCCACAATTTTGTTCCTCATAACATTATCGATAAAAGTTATATTTTTGGAGATATTTGCAAAAAACCGATGAAAAACGTGACAAAATTGCGAATATTCAATTGCCAATAACTTGAAAAGTATTAGATTTATCGAAAAACTTTATAGATGATTTTTTGCTTAAAATTAGTATTCGAATCGATATCCGAGGTTATCTTAAAAAAAGAATACTCACCCCCGAGATGGGGTGGCAACCACTCCAGGGGTAGTTGCGGCGTTCAAATCATTTTCACTTTTGAATTGAAGGGTGCAATGAAACTAATTCCAAAATTTCATGCAAATCGGTTCACAGTAAAAAAATTCGGACCCAAAATGCTTCATTGCCTGCACTATTGTACGTGTAATTAGAATTTGTTGAGGGAGAATGCATGTTCAAATCGTTTCTCATTCGAAGCAACCATAAATTATATTTATTAAACAGTAACCCTTCGCATATTCACGACCACTATAAATTACTTACATTTAAGGGATACACACATAGAATAGACGAAGCACCACATTTTATTAACACGCTTGTCAGTTCACATATTAACAATGCCACACGACATGGATAATGCCCAGACAACTGATTTCGAACTGGTTGAAATTGCAAACAAGACAATGATATTGACGATCAAAGGAGGGTCGACAACTTAGAAATATTAAAGTACCGGTATTTTTCAGAGTCATCGTTTCAGTCTAAAAGTAGGAGAGAATGAGGCATTTGAATTGATACCTGATTTTACATTGGATTTAGTACCCTAATCCTAAGACCTACATTTGTATTAAGTACCATTACCGAAGTAATGGAGCTTTTCAAATCTTGAAAATTGCTTTGTTGACATGGGACATAAATAGAAAATATTTTAAAATAAGTTTATTTATTTATTTATTTATTTATTTGGACAACTAACAAGATCTTACACCTTAAAAGCTAAATAAACTAATTGAAAGTGGGTACATGAGCTGGTGCAGTCTTAATTACAGGTTGCCACGGAAAGCACAAACAAAATTAGTTGGGAGCTTAAGGCATCCCTTAGCTTAAAAAAAGAATGTGTGTACAAATACCAACTTAATACTATTACATAATTAAAAGTTAAGAGCGAAAACTAAGAATCCTTACTAACTAAGAATCACGTTTCATTAAATGACAGTGTGCGCAATTTATACTTAAATGTAGGTAAACTAAGACTAAATATATCTATGTCATTATTTTTACTAACTGCATTGTAATTAGGGAATGCAATCTCGTTCTCGCGAGATCTCGTTTTTACGAGATCTCGGCCTTTTTAAGCGAGATTGAATCTCGGGCGAAAATGGACGAGATCTCGCGAGATTTACGAGATTGAACTTAGATTCTTGGTCATCACCAAAAGGCGAATGCTGCATAATATTCATGGTTTCCATTCAGAAATATGATAAATTAAAACAAAAATGTACATCCCCGTATGTAAAATGCCATTTCTAAATCAAATCTCGCAGAAAAGAGTGCTATACACATGCAACTTACTGAACAAAGTAGGCCAGTAGAGTCAATGTGTGAAAATTTATACTTATAATAAATCGGTAGAGTTCAATTCTGTACATGAAAAATATTTTCAAAATAACTCAGGGGGTGATTATTGTTCGATACTGATGCCAAAATTGCAATAGTAAATTTTTTGTCTGTCTGTATGCTCCTTATAGAAACAAAAACTACTTGACGGATATTAGCGACACTTGGTTCAATTATTCTTCATACTCCTGGGCAGATTATAGGATACTTTCAGTACGCTACAGTCAATAGGAGCAGAGTAGTCTTTCTTTTTTGATATAATTAAAAAAGAAGACTGATATAAAATAGATACGTAAATTAATACGTTTAAAGCTGTTAAACACATGAAAATTTTAATAAAATAAAATAAGTCGTATAATAATTAATGTTAATTTCACAATAACTATGATTTCCATTATTTCTTTCTAATTCATGGAAATTTTGTGATTTTCTGTACGAATTAACACTCAAACTGGCAATCTCGCGAGATCTCGTAATTGACGAGATCTCGCGAGATCGTCGTTCGTAAACTCGCGAGATCTCGCCGGAGCCCTAATCTCGCGAGATTGCATTCCCTAATTGTAATCAGCTTGAAGCCTATTCATCGGAGAAAAGAGACCCAAGTTCGTTTTTGCTCGATTTGGTTTAAACAATGAGTATCTAGAGAGACGTGGTAGTTTATGCGTGATCGTTATGTTGAGTTTCTGCAGCAGTTGGGGACAATTTATACTTCCATTGGCTAATTTATGTAGAAATGATAAGTTTAAAATTTTGCGACGATTTTTGAGTGATGTTAATTTAAAATATGATGAAAATTGTCTTAAAATTAAATCATCCCTTGATATTTTTTGTAATATTTGACTTAATTTCTCAACAAAGAATAGCAGTCTTGTTTGCAATACTTAGACCAAGACATGACACACACACTAACAAGCACAGATGCGAAACTGAATTTGCAATGTACACAGTCGTATCTCCGCAATCTCGGTATCGAATCAATTCAATCAATCGATTCCCCTATCGACAAATCAATGCAATTGATTCCTAGCACTCGTGGCGCATCAAATGCGACCTATAATTGAGAGTTTGTTAATAGATCGATTAGAAATCGAAAGCTCAATCACCACCTTGTTGAGATGTAAGTAGTTACGTCTATTAGCACTTTGCGTTCAGTCGTCGAGTAAGACGCTAACAAGAATGGCTGTATCGCTATCCACTATTTACGACGCAGCTTCTCTGAAACTGACAAAGAGCAAAAGAAGAGACACTTAATACACTTACATCTTTTTACGACGTAAATGTTCTAGGAAGTCTTAGAATAAGTAATTGTGTCTGGGATGGTATAGTTTGAGAATGCAACAAAATAAATTATGGAGTCAATGATTGTATTACTAAAGACGACTAAAATGATTAGCCTATTTGCCTTATTTAGATTAAAGGAAAAATATATTTTTACCAAAGATCAGAGCACCAAACACTTGATTATTTTTTTATTTACTGTATTTCAACAAATGCGACCTTATGTAAAAGAGAGAGCATGCTTTTAATATATCGGTTTGAAATCGGGAGCTCAATCACCACCTCGTTGAGATGTAAGTAGTTACTTCAAATAGCATATTACGTTCAGTCGTCGAGTAAGCCGCTAACTAGAATGGTTGTATCGCTAGCCACTATTTACGACGTTACTCTGAAACTGACAAATAGATGAGACAGTTTATACACTTACGTCTTTTTACGACGTCAGTGTTCTGGGAAGTCTAAGAATAAGTAACTGTGTCTGGGATGATATAGTTTGAGACAGCAATAAAATAATTTATGGAGTCTATTGTATTAAATTGGACAACTAGTATGATGAGCCTTATTAAGTACTGGTTAGTTTTAATAGTAGGTATAAGCGATTTCCCCAAAATATCAAACTTTGATGTACTTTTTTATTTACAGTATTTAAAAAGTTAAAGAAAGTCAAAACTATATTGCAGAAAAATATTTTTCTGAAAGTCTTCTTTTTTTCAACCCTCTTCTTAAGCAGTGGTTCAAGATTTGACAGGTTCGATCAAAGTCATCGTTAGATGAATACAATTCTCCGAGTATATTGAAAGCATTTGCAAATAGGCATCAAAGTTGATGACAAAGCTCATTAACCTTCTGTGATTAGTTTATTCTTCGCCATAACACTTTGAACGGCGCACACGCATTGTTGCCCGATGTCTCTATCCCGACTTGGACGACCGCCAGTCGATCTTAAGAGGAAAATACTATTTCATCTTCAAACTTGGCGTTTACTACCAACTACTCACACATCACTTCCTTTGTAATTAAAATCTATTCCGTCTAATGAAGTGTCGCCCCATTAGTGTTCTACTGTTATACTAAAGCCAATCTTTCGAATATTTATTGTCACGTCTGGTTAAGTTGGTAACCGCGCTTGCCAAGGGAGTTTTGGCAATCAGATATGATCGATTAACACTATAAATACATTTTACCCTAAACCAATTAAATAGACGAATAATACATATATAATTAGAGCCCTGATACTTAAAAGACAAAGATTTCCTTTAATTTTGAACAGAAAGAACATGACACATTGACATTTAGTAAAAACATTTGTAGGATTTTACTAAGTAATTTAGTTAATATGATGCTTCCAATTAATTGATAAATAAGGTGTCAAGTTCCCCGTAGAAAGTGAATGGAAAGTTACTTCTTAAAAGTCACAATGACTTATCTTGATTAAAAGTTCTACGAATTTATTGAAATAAATGAACACGTGACAACAGTAACACAGGCTTGTTTTGCTAATTTATTGTTAAATATATTTATTATGAAATAACAAAACACGTCTTGTTTTCAATATAGTTAAAGAAGGCATTAGTGAGTTAGCAAGTCATACTCAACACCGTTTGTAACTCAATAATAAATAAGGATGTTAGGGCCGGGGCTCCTACATAGGCGGCCGGAGATACGTCTTATTCGAAGGCTCAGCGAACTCAAATGAGTCGTGGCCTCCGATAAAAGATGGCGCTATTTGTCTAGGTATTGTGTTGTTTGTCGCCAATCCTGATTCCAATTCTTGCAGGTCCGTGTTGACTACATCCCAAGCGATAGTTTGCGCCCCTCTTGCCAAAGAGATATTTTTAATCACTCTGATCTGATTGAATGATATAATCATGCATTATCAGTATCATAAGGAAACACGCTCATGGCTAAACATAGGCGTATTAATTGATCGTTCTTGTTTACTTAATGATCTTATCTTATTGCCTAGGAGTAATAACCGTTTTATATTTAAACGTTTTATTGTCTATCAGGTGAAATTATCTTAGGAAGTGATGTGAAGTAGTTTAAAGCTTTCATTAGAATGGCGAGAGAAATGAGCAATCTAGTTATTAAATTTAATTAAATGCTGTCAATTGGCGTTTATCCATATACGAGTAAGGTATGATAGTTTAAATGATAAGGGGCTCCAAATCTTTTTTCTATTTTGATGTGCATTCGTTGAGAGTTGACATTAATTTTTTTCCAGAAAGTATTCAGTTTCATAGGTATCTTATATGATACTTAGTAAGGCTCCTGGTACACTCGTATATTCGTCATATGTCTAAAGACGTCCAACTTCAGTCGCGCCGCTCGCTCCTCAACCACTGCACGTTTCTAAGCAACTTTGTGGCACATTGCAAGCTCGGTTTCCACTCTACACATAATTAACAACTGTCTACACAAACAATGTATAACAATACACGAGAGATAAAAGTGGCCAAGTCATGTATCAATCGTACACTAACCAGTAGTGATTTCCACTTTACAGCGACCGGACGAGAGTGGCGAAATTTGAAATTTAAATAAAAAGTGACATAGTGTTGTGCTAGTGTGTGATATCGATGTTATTTTATTATTATTTTCTTTTTTGTAGGAAAATGCTGCAAAGCGAAATTAATACTAATATAAGTGGTGTACTGTCGTCGTCGATGAAGTTGTTTTGCGAATGATACTTTGTTTTACGAGTGGTGTGTTTTGTGTGGACGCAAGCTGTGCGCTGCTGTGTGTTGCGAACCTCGCCGGACAATACCCTTAGACCTGCCCTGGACATTTAGGTAAGTTTTAGCTTTAATACACGATGGTACAGCTCACTACACATTGGAATGGGACTAATGATGTAAATAATTATTAGTAGTTCTACCTTATAACATCTGATCTTTCTGCGATCAAGCCCAACGGGATGCGGAAGGCCTGTGTTCTAGCACTGTAAAGTGATTTAGTAAATGTGAGTAAATGTATGCCAGTGTAAAATTTATGGGCTACTGTGAAAAACTAAAAATGTGTACTGAGTTGTCGTTCGTCTCGAGTAATAAACACTTGCATATTTCTTCGTATTTTTTTAAAGGATATACAGAAAAAACTAATGTGTGTTTATTATTACGACATGAGTAAAAGAGTTTAAATATAACATAGCATAGATTTAAATCTTTAGATTTGTCCTCGCCATAGTTCCATCCGCTCTGAAATCGGCACTCAAATTTGAATCGACAGTCGCTTATCATCGCAGTTATAGCACGTTGAAACATACGTCATATCAAACGAAATAATGCCACGGTTTACTGGTAAATTATAATGATTTAAATCTTTGCATATACACGTGACGTAATGAATTATGAATATGTTACATTATTTTATGCCTCTACTTTATAAAACTATCTCACCGATTGGACTACTTTACGGCTGTTTATGAGTTTGAGGAATGCATAATATTAAAGCTGTAGCCATTTGACATCATTACGGTATAAATTTTATAATCATTGCGAATCGCAAGGTTAAATTGTACCCATCGTTAAATTTCAGTCACGTCCTTATTCTTAAATGAGATTTGCGGTTATAGGGATTTTACAACGTTAATTATAATCTACCAATGCGTTTAAACAATATGAAGAAGTATTATTTTATTGACTAGCTCGGGGCGCCCGCTACGCGGTCGCGCCCAGAGCTAGGTCGCTCCGCGACGGGGCCGCTCCCGGGCTTCGCCCTCCGCGGCGCTCGGCCTTCGGCCTCGCCGTGGCTCGGCCTGCGGCCTCGCAAAATTACATGGCTGGCTTGGACCGTCCGTCAGCGGGTTCCTAGTCCTTTTTCGACGCCCTGAGAGCCATCAACTAAGACCTACTGATTCACTTTATGCCGCTTCGGGCTTCGCCCTCCGCGGCGCTCGGCCTTCGGCCTCGCATATATATTTTAATATTTTCTTCAACACATTTACTTTTCATTTTTAGTGCAAACTTTGTATGATAATGTCATCAATATAACTAACCAATAACTCTATATTGCACCAGTCTGCAATCAAAAACGTTTGAAGTATTTCACATTATTTTTTAAAATCATGCAAGTAAACGCATAACAGCTATGGCTTCTGTCACGGCTCCGGCGCTGCGAGGCTCCGGCGCGCGGCGGTCCCACGCGATCTTTTCGTCGCAGATGGTTTACGCTCTTCACCGCAACTTCGGCTTGTTGGCCGGCTCTGCCGGCCAGCCTCAGTCGCGGCTTCGAGCTTCCAAACCACCTGCTCCTCAGCTCGCGGGCCGCCACGCCCCTCCGCGCCTACGCGGGCTTATATTGCACTCTAGGGGTAGGGCAAACAAGACTACGTGTAGTCGGTTTTGGCAGCGATGCGTTTCTACAAACCAAACATACCACAAATACAGTCCTAACAGACAATATTTCAGTACCACTTAACATTTTTCAAACACTTGAAAAATTTCCATACAAAGTCACAGTGCCGCGTGCGTGCCCCATATAAAGCTCGATCCAGTACAAAATGTATGGTGAAAATCGAAAACTGTTTTTTTTATTTTTTCAAAGTTACAAGTAAGATGAATGAAATTATGGCCAAAATAGAAACAAAAGACGACATTTGACAGTTCCTCATACAAATTTTTGCTCAAAAGTTGATATTTCGATTTTTAAAATTTTCCCCTAGAACTCGAAAATTACCCTGAAAATGGGGTAAATTCTTACACCACATTGTAGATCAAGGTCTACTCTACAATAAAGGTCGTGCAACATTTTCCCCTATCATGCCTTTATAGACCCGAAAAATCAGTTTTAAATACTCCTGTACTAAAACTTTTCACAAAATGGCCGCTAGCCCGTCCGCCATCTTGGTTGGATATTTTTTCGTATTTTTTCTAGAATTAAATCTAATCTACACAAATAACCGCATTATCACATTCCCTCTTAGGCCAATGTTGACCTCTCCAGAGATCCTCAAAGACACCCCTTCCGAAAAAGTTTGAGCCGTCGTACCTCCCAGTGTTGCCAGACCACTTTGATCAAAATAGTCAAATGTCATTTTAGACCCTCCAACCTGCCACGTCTTGGGAATGAATTTTGCAAAAAACCGTTATTTCTATTTTCGACGTTTTCGGGCCACAGCTCAAAAACTACCAAAATCTACCAAAATATTTTTTCACCTGGCGATACCTTACACTAAAACACACAAACGCCTAGTACACTTGATAACCTCATCTGGTTCACCAACTGCCCGAAATTTCAAGTTGAAAGTTTTGAAAACGTGAAAATTTCACAAAATGGCCGCCAGCGCGTCAGCCATCTTGATTTTCTGTCACCCCGTATTTTTCCCATATACTACATTATATACCGGATCAAACTGCATTTTAACCTTTTTCCTCCGCCGCACCCAGTTGGCCAAACAGGTCTTGGCAGATGACCATGTCGAAAATTTTCTTTTACTCCTCAAGCCCGGTGTTGCCAGGTGATTCTCAATTTTCTACCCTAACGTCATTGGGGACCTTAGATGCCACAATCGCTCATACTTAATTTTTCTCCAAATACCGTATTTCCATTGGACCCATTTTCGGGCCCCTCGGCCAAATCTACCAAAATCTACCAAAACATTTTTCCACCTGGCAATAGTTGGCACTTGTACAAACGTGGCCGCTATACAAGCCAACTCTGTCAGGTGTTGCCAAGGTCGTCAAAAACGGGTTTGAAAATTCGGAAAAATTTTACTTTTTACAAAATGGCCGCCCGCTCGTCCGCCATCTTGAATTTTTGACAGCGCGTATTTTTCCCATAGTCTGGACCATAGACAATGTCGAACCACATTTTTACTTTTTTTGTATTTTTTATAGTTTGGGCCAGAGAGGTCCGCGAAGTCAACCATGTCCCGAAAAATTCAAAAAATCCTCACTGCCAGTGTTGCCAGCGTAAAGAGATAAAACTACCAAAAGGTCAATAGACACCTACCCGACTACGGATTCGTGGCCTCCATTTTCCCCTCAATCCACTATTTCGATTCGACCCTTTTTGGGCCCCTGGAGCGAAAACTACCAAAAACTACCAAGATGTTTTTCCACCTAGCAATACTTCGTACTAAAACTCGCGATGCCGCCATACAACACATTCGCGTAGAGTGTTGCCAAGTACCCGAAAAATCAACTTTAATTTTTTCGAAAATTTTTCATTTCACAAAATGGCCGCCTACGCGTCCTCCATCTTGGTTTTTTGACAGCCAATTTTTTTACTTAAACTACACCATATACCACGTCGAATACCGTTTCAATTCTTAACCCACGACGCCCAGTGTTGCCACAGGAATTTTCCAAAGTCAGCAAGTCCGAAAAAACGAAATTTCCCCGCCACTCCCAGTGTTGCCAGATGATTTCAAAAAAAATACCAAAAGGCCTTTGACCACCAAGGTTGCCACCAAACTGCATACTCGGATTTCGGCCAGCTGTCAAAAAGTCATTTTCTACTAATTGGACCAAATGTCAAAAATCTACTACGAACGTGGTAGAAAGTTTTCCCTTCTGGCAACACTCAAATAGATACTCCACCAAAACTGCCAAAAACCAAATCTATCCGATGTTGCCATCTGCCAAAAAACTGGATTCAAAAAATTGCAAAATTTTTGACACAGACAAACTCGTCTCTGCCGGCGCCGCCATCTTGAATTTTTGCATCTAGCAACACTGACCTAAAAATTGACTATATTTGTGAGCAATAAGACAAAAAACCAACAAATTATCTCTGCCCAGTCCAGAGACACAGCCCCGCAAAAAGGGGTCGATTTTCCAATTTTCAAGCCAAGATGGCGGCGCCGCCATTTTGTTTTTCTGACATTTTTCTTTTTAAATCCCAACCGTTCCCCATAGACTACGACATCTGAAAATTTGACAGCTCCAGAGGTAATAGGTTTGGAGATGGCACCACCAACATGGCCGCCATCTTGGATTATTGAAAAAAAAAAGAAAAATTTCCAGATTGATTGGCGACCCGAACAAAACTCCCATACATCGGTTTCGAGTCTGAAGCTGGCAACACTGCGAAAAAAGGCCCCGATGAATGAGTGAGTCAGTGGTAATCGAGCTTTATATATTATAGATATCATTATTATAGCTGTTACAATTACGATACCAAGGCAAAGTAATGATTTAAATAATTTAATTAAGATTGTTTATTTCTCATTAAAATAGTTCAATGTTTGGAGGCGAAATAGTGATTTTACTGTTCAACGATAATTCCATCCAAAATTTAGCAACGCTCCTATTACAGATCATGTTGATTGCGATGTTACGAGTATAAATGACTCGTTAGGTATCTTCCATGATCTACATAGGTGTATGTATTAAAACTATTTAGGTACTGTTTTCTTTTCGTGGTGGATGAAAACTTGCATGTATCAAAAAGATACGAGTATATCAGCAAAGTTAACTTCTATGCTATTTCAATCTAAGGTATTTGATATTATGATTAAGTTATCTATGACAACACGTACCGATCTTCATTCTGATATGTTTGCAAGTAAAAAAATGCAAAAAAACATGCCATCCGATAACTGCCGCCTATAAATTACTTTTTTATGACCAGTATGTTTATTCTGTTTTATTCTTAAAGAGGAAAATGTATTATTGCTCATAAATAAATTAAAGTACGTACCTAGTACATCCTTTGTCACTACAAATATCGCTTGTTAGGTATATTTTGTTCAAAGTTTGCGAAACATTTCAATCCGCACATCATAATGAGCTATGACAGCTAATTCAATTAAAGCAGATCAGGTTTTCAATGTTTTAAATGGCTTTTTAATGCTTACTAGCAATTCAAAGTCGGCAAACATTGTAATTTTAAGATTTGAAGTGCAGACAGTGCAAACTACCTACTAGTTTTATCTTTAAACAATTAAGTCTTCAGTTCCATTCCTGCTTCGGAACTGACTTATCTTTGTGAAATGTTCCTCTATGATAACGCGGATATGACTTCTGCTGATCTTCTTGCTATAGTAGTAGTTAGCCCTTGAAACAAAAGCCTTAAAGTCTGGAAGACAGAACAATACTAGACGTATTGTTGCCTGGTGGGTGAAATGTATCCGAATGTACAGGTAAAACGTACGCATGAAGCTGTGACGTAAGTCCATATTTACTTTACGATTAAATACTTGTAATTTTTGAATCAGAACATGAACGCGCAAAATGTGGCTAGCGTGCTTTCAGAATTGTTCTCAATGTATCTGTTGTTTTACAACAACTTACCATCGTAATCTAGACTTTTCCACAACCCCATAGACAAAGAAAAAACAAACGCGCAACTTTTATCACTTTCCCATTAACAATGCTCCCGGTCGCCGTAACTCAGTCCCGTTTACAGTTTTATAATATGCAATTACAGATTGTAAAAATGTTTAAATGCATCTCAGTAATGGCGCGTTGTAAACGAAGTCTGCCGGTAATGAGGAATATAGGCAAATTGTATATTTATTCCTTGATTCGCAGAAACGTAATAAACTCTTGCAATTATGTTATGGTTGCGTTTTATATGCGCTGTTCGAGTTTGTTCACTCTTGGTTTATGTGTGAACGCTGAGTTCTTTCTTTATTTTGTCCTCGTCTAAATGTTTTATGTTCGTTGATTTATTGGCTAGTTAGCGGAATCGTGATTCTAGAATTATTATAAATAGGCCGGAGTCCTTCAACCAACGCATATGTTTCGTTCCTTTCATATTCATTAAGCGAAACGTAAATAAGGGTCTTGGAAAGTAATATGACATTTTCAGTGTTCAGGAGAATGACCTCTGTCATAATCGTAAGCATTGATCCTAATAGCATCGACTCTTAACGATGGTGTTCATAATAGTTACACTTAGATCTTATACCTGAATCGAATTATTTAAAAAAATTATAAACAAAGAAAAAATCATCGGGTCTTAGGTGGCTCAGGCAGAAATCGAACCTAGCGCCTCTTGCAATCCGGTCAAGCACAGACCGTTAGTGGACCTGACGAATTTCTCCTTGTCATTTGCTTAACGCTCAATGCTGCGTTATCTCTTCAATGTTGTAGTACCTACTACAACACTTGTTTGAAACGCTATTTGCAGGCGTTTTCTACTGATAGAACTTAGTTCTTATCCAGATTGTTGGGTTTTGCCTTTTGACTCAAAATAAACTTGTTTTTGACTACACCTACTCTTCGATTGATTGATGATTTGGTAACAGCATTTACGCTTAAGTATAACATCTTCAACAAAGTATAAAAACTTTTATACATATTTATATACCATTAAAAGTCCTATGTAAATCACAGCGTAAACGTGGTTACAAATTCAAGGTTGCATTAAATATTCGTACTGAATTTACATTGAATGCAAATCAATCTTTGCAATGTAATGCATCAGCGAGCTATATATTTATTATTCATATTATTTATTGCGTGTTTCTGTAACTCGTGTAAATGTAGAGTAGCAACAACTGATTATGATTTAGTGAATAAAATCTCAACATCAGTAATGTTTATTGACTAAACCTACATATTTCTGGAGTAGGTACTCCTATGAGTACCTATGCGCCTATGCGCGGTAGAATAAAAATGTGGTAAAAACAGTTTTTTTTTACATATTGACAAACCCTTGTGATATTAAAGCTCTCAGATCTTTAACACTCTTTAGTTAATCTTTTTCTAACTTTTTTCTGCTTACGTATTCTTCCAAGAGAAAAAGTTTTTACAGTTATTAGAGTAATCTAATAACTATTAAGCGGCATTTGGCGCAAGTCATCAATATCTTACACCACTTCGTCTAAATCGTCCCTTCTATCCCAACTTAATATTATAAATGCGAAAGTAACTCTGTCTGTCTGTCTGTCTGTCTGTTACGCTTTCCCGCTTAAACCTCGCAACCGATTTTGATGAAATTTGGTACAGACAATCTTTAGACCCTGAGACAGAACATAGGCTACTTTTTATTTCGAAAAAAAGAAATCCACGCGGACCGAGTCGCGGGCGGCCGCTAGTAGAGTATAATTCACTTAGACCATACTCCGCCATCAAAGGGATGTGGGATGTGCAATGCCATGCATTCTTCACCAAAAAAAAGTCCAACCATTAAGGGAACAAGATAATTCGTATCGTGGTTACACAGCCATTGTAATCTGAGTACCTACATTGTACACTGTACAGGTTTCCGTACACATCCGTCGCTACTGTTCGTGGTGAAGATATTCCACTTCTATTTTATCCAAAGAAGTGTCTTAAGAATGTTTTTTTAGTGTAAAGAAAGCATGTAAAAATCTGGCACCTTGGAATTTAATATTCATTAATGATGATTTTAATTTTTGACTTAAATTGTAACTTATGTGCGGCATTCGTTTAATAAATGTCACATTGAGATTCCCAATTTTCGTAGTTGAACAGAAGTTGTTGTGAAAATGTATTTTTATACCTTATACGAGTGATTGATTGCTACTACATACAATAATAACTGGGGTTACTACCCCAGTTATGTTAACTGTGGTTCTATTTTATCTTTAATCTCTTAATTCATAAAAATAAGTGGTATTTTTCGTTGCCACATTACTCAAGATAGGGCTCACCTATCCAACCCAGATTTTCTGGGTTTGTTCGGACTATTTAGTAGACGGTTAATGTGAAGTTTGTACAAAATCGGTCGAGTGGTTCTTCATTCACCACACATATCGGGCCGCTAGTACACTATATTATATTAGCAAACTTAGCTGTTAACTCCAAACTGAGCTAAAACTATAAAATATATCTTTGTTTACTTGGTGGAAGCGGCTATTTCCAATTATCCGTTGTCGTAAACACATTGCCGCGCCAGCCAACGGACTTGCAACATTGCAAAATATAATTATCTACGCCGGCTTAGAATATTGATACGGGCTTCATAATATAATGTATGTATTATTTGGCAGCGTAGGTTATTTTTGTTGACGTTATAAGTGTTTTTAAATGTTTAATGGTTTACTAAACTGCGTGTCAAGTATTTTTAGATAATGTAGACCGAGACGAGATATTGTGCTTCGGTCCGTTTGATTAATATGGTCTCTAATGGAGCTTGTTGCAAATATATATTTTCTGCGTGTTTCTACATTATTGAACTCTAATAATTATTATTTAGTATTTATCTATCTCAGTTCAAACAGATAGTCTACTTTGAGCACCCTCAACTGGAGAACCTTGCCTAGTCTACTTGGATTCAGGATGCTTCATGGCATTCTCTACCAGTCAACCTTAGTTTCATGGATCATTGATTGATATTTTTGACAAAGTTGCGGGAGCCCAAAATTCGATAGCTAAAACTGGACCAACTCATTTAGCACAAAACAATTTACAAAAATGTTCTTCATATATAATACCCATTCATATAAGCAGTACCTTATGTATCACTACATAGTATAAAATAAAGTCGCTTTCTCTGTCCCTATGTCCCTTTGTATGCTTAAATCTTTGAAGCTACGCAACGGATTTTGATGCGGTTTTTTTTAATAGATAGAGTGATTCAATGGGAAGGTTTTTATGTATAATACATGCATAATATAGTAGAGAAACACTAATAAACTTAGTTGCACCCGTAGGAAGTCGGGGCGGGTCGCTAGTGTACAATAAAGTAACACTAAGTATACTTTTACTAGCTCATTTTCAATTTGCACAGTCGTAAAAGGTAGGGCGGCGCGGGCGCAACCAATGTTATTATAATTTCTACCCCGGTGTTCTACCGCAAGACAGATTACCCGTATCCCCTATGTTAGAAAATGTGTACTAGATTACTTTTCACGTGTTACTTAGTAGGGTTCTGTTTAGAGAGTACTGCAAAATATTCTAATACGAGATTAAACATTTTTTGTCATTGAAACTGTTTAGTGAAAAAAAAAAATTCATTATAATGACGTTTTTACAATAATTGAAAAAACTGTAAATCACTAAATATGTCTTTAAAAACTAACAAGATAAAGGAAAAAACTTGGCATTTTTTGATTTTCTTTATTATGTGTGAAACCGGCCGGAAAATGTTAGTCATAGTTTTTGTGAAAGAAGTTTCGTTAATTTATCTTATGCCCATAGTCACAATATTGGGCAAGGTCCTTTGATGGTGGTAACATCGCTGCCCAAACCACTCGAACTATAATCCTGTCCCTTAGATGCTTCAATAGACACCCATTAAAAGAATAATAATTCTAGGCCAGCACTATTGCCATTTAGTACATCCTGAGATTATGACTATCAATAACGTACGGAACCCCAGACCTGTCCAGTGAATGTTTCTTGGCCGTGTTTTGTTTGAGCAGGTTGACTGCGGTAGGTCCTTCGGTGCTTTTAAGATTATAATATTAATGTTCTTCACACCACCGCACCGGTGAAGCTAGAACTTATAGGCATAAGGCGTAGCGCCATTGCTTTCAACTTTGAACTTGGTTATCACACTAATATTATACATTAGCGCATTCAAACAAACAAACAAACAAACAAACAAAAAACATACAAACAAACTCTTTAGCTTTATATATTAGTAAAGATGTGTAAGTTTGTAGGATGTGTGTCCGTCAACCACGCTGAAATTACCGAACGGGTGACTTAGGTGATACAATACTATTTGTACCGATTTAATTCTCCCATTGGATAAAAAAGGAATCTCGATAACGCGGGCAAAGCCGCGGGTAAAAACTAGTAAATAAATATAAGAACTAAGTCCTCTTGTTGCAATAGTTCGAACAACTGAAACATCAGTTACCATAGTTTGGGTGCGGGAGAGCTGTAAACTATTGGACTGATACTACATACATATATAACATTGATCTTACTCCATAAGCTTATGCTCTTGTTGTACAGATATCACACTAGTTTAGCAAGTGTGGCAATTGCTTTGGTAATAACTGATTAGATGTTATTGATACGTAGGCGTGACGGTAATCGCATTTTTTCATCAAAATATTCAATAATTTGCAATGAGAACGCGGAGCTCTTGTTTTCTACTGCGTTAAAGAGGGTTGTGTTGTGCCGTATTCGTCCTATGTCGTTTCATCACAATTCTTTATTCATCCTAAAACAATTTTCCTTGTTCTACCTATAGAATTATTTTGGTATATTGTCTTAATTCATCCTAAATGAATTCCTTACTCACCCCAAGAATACAACAGTTGCTACAATAATGACAGTTTGACGAGCGATTTATTGAAAACTGTTATACTCGTATTTTGTGTATTTGTACTGGCGTGGATCATCAAATGAGTAATTCCACAGTGGAAACACGGCATCAATGTTTAAGAAAATGAATGAAATGTACTAAGATATTTTATTTGACTCAATGATTTATCTAATGTGTCTAACTGTGTCTGTTTATAAATAATAATAACAGATACATAGTACCATGACATCAGTGCAATCCAGTGACCTAAACTACACGTGTAATACATTTTAATAATAAATTATAATCAATGTTACTAATGTCCTGATAATATCGATCTCGATAACCCCGATCCACTTAATTATGTTATTAACTTATAGATTGTAGCAGAAGTTACTGAATGATGCATATTGTGCACGCTACATCTCATTTATGCATTTATTTATTTAATTATATTAATGAAATGCTATTGTGTTGTAATAATCTTATTTGTGGGATAATTTCCCGCATTTCTGTTGTGTTAATCAATCGTTAAGTTCAGTGTTAGGTATTAAAAATGTAGGGTATTAGTTATAGAACATATTTGTATTGATCTGGGTATTACCCATATTGCTAATGATTTAAAATTGTATATAAATTAGTTTCTGTGTGCGACTTATTCTTCAAGATTTGCTTGGTAAGGGAGTTTATGCCACTATGTAAAAATAATAGACTTAGATATAAAAAAAAACATTTTAGAAGAAAGTATTATCAAAATTCCTTGCTACACGTAAAATATTTGGCAGTAAATAAAAAGAAATCGGTTTGAAGCTCTGTCATATATAAGTATTTATGTTAATTTTGAGTGATGGTGGTCTTTGCCCCGCTGTGGGACATAAATAGGCCTATACTTTACTACTTACGTGGAATAAAAAACAAACGAAAATCACAAACTCGCTTCATATGCCAATATTATTCTTATTTTAAACAACACAACTATCTCTTATTCCGGCATCAACACGTACTATTAACATACAATGTTGCAGCGATGTTTCCATCTCTGTCTTGCAAAACCGCAAAGTCCCTTGAGTGAAAAGGACAGGTGCAAAATTTTACGATTCCCGTTCGTGAATAGCTCGAAGGTTTGAAACAATTTCATCGCTTATTTTGTCTGTGACTAATTTTATGCCAATAGCGCGAAATGAAATGGCATTGCGTAGAATTTATACATTCCTTTAAGAATTTTATTATGTTAGTTAAGTTAAATATATTTTACAGGTGATTATAATTTAAAATATTGTTTTGGGAGGACCATAAATATAACAATGTTTATGTAACATTAATATTACAGTATATTTAAATGGTATAGATTGGTTTAAAATGTAAATATAAGCTCTTGGATATTATTTAATTTGTACTATGTTTGGCTGGAAAGTTCTAAAATAGGTAAGTGTATGAATATTTTCATTCATGTAATTTTTTTGTTCTAAAAAACAGATTCCATTGAAATAAAGGTGAAACAAATGCTCTACCGAGCGTCTTTTGTAGCTATTCTAACGTGGTGAAATAGCTCACGAAGTACCTAATTTGTTAATTTTAATTCTTGCAAGAGAAAATAATGGATTAATTGACAACAACGAAGTGTTTATTAACTAAATTAGTTCAGTTTTATGTGGTTGTATAATAGATTGCATCGAGCGATATCATGATCAAATGATAAAATTTTACATCAAGGCATTGCATTGCAACAATGTTGCACCAGCCCGAATGGTTCAATAAAAAAACTATTTACGTTTTTAATACTGACTTTTACAACAAATAAAAATAGAATTTACAACAGAATATAACGTTTCGTATAAGGTTACCTATTTCAATCTACTTAGATCGGCTGGCATTTATCTATTTTCAAACAAAAAGTATTTTACGCAAACATGGTGCCGGACATAAAATTTTTAGTTTGCCGTGGACGAATAATTTAATGGGAAATTATTATTTCATAAAAGTACGTTAAGTTACAATGTCAGGACAGTTCATATATGAACCATGTTGTTCTCAAGTTCGTGCTTCTGATAAATTAAGATTTTAAAGGAGTGTTAACATCACTTTTTTCTGACAAAAATAGGGTTTGAAAACTGACTTAGGCTCGTATTAATAAATCGCACTCAACTCTAAGCTCTACCTTGAGCGCGAACTTGAGGTTTTGTATGAGAATGATATATCAAGGTCGCACTCAAGATCAAGCTCAGAGTTAAGTACGATTTATTAATACGAGCATTAGTCACACGTCACGTAATTGCAATATTTAACGCACTCCAATGCATCATTGCTATTTAGACATTATTTACATGATAAAACATTAAAATGTCTTATAATTTGCGAAATAAATCCCAGTTGCTAGGAAAACTGACTGAGGCAGAAAGTTCCATATTCGTATTAGCGGTCAGCTGTCTCATGCCGACCCCTCTGCTGGCCGTTCATTTGTGTCAAGTACAATCAGAGACACGGATGTAAAGACAAAAAAGATTTGCTAGATGTGTCTTTTTAACTTGACGCAACTTTCAGTCTAGCATATCGTCGCCACTATTGATAATTTGTGCTGTGTGCTGTGTCGTAAAAAGCCAATAGGATTTCAAGCTGTTATAGCTCACGTGTGAAGGCTAACATCCTATTGGATGTTTATGGCAAATCTCCGCTCCACAGTACACAACTTAGCTTTGCAGGAGTCTCACCCTAAATTAATTATCCGATTACATGAAAAATTAATCACATCATTATCATCGTAGCGCGTCTCCTGCTTCCACGCGGCCATTGGCTCGGAGCCGCAGGGGTACGCTACGACTATGTTCTGGAATTGACCAGTCCAGTTATTACAATGGAGCGACTGTCGTCTGACCTCCGTAACCCACAGGCAAAACCAACATCCAATGTCCACCAACCGGGACCAACGGCTGTGAAAATAAATATCAATCACTGGGTTGATGGTTAACAGGAAGTTCCATTTTCGTACTAACGGTCAGGCGCCACATGCAATTAAGGGGCTTTTAGAAAAATATGCCTTATTTATTTAACTAAGTCGTTGATTAGGTACTTTATTTAAAGTAAAAAGTAAAGTAGGTATCAGCCTATTAATGTCCCACTGCAGGGCAAAGGCCTCCATCATTTGAAATCATGTTTTCGTTACAAAGATGGATTTTGGCCTAATCACCACGCTTGCCAAATGCGGGTTGGTGATCACAAACCCGGGCTGTGTTCAGAAAAATCAACACAAAGTTAAAGTTTATTTTTTATTCGATATGAATTATCTTGTTTGGGCCTCAAGTTTAACGGTCTTTTTAATTTAAATTTCGAGAATCTAAATTATTTTTTAATTTTTTTTTAGGAATATTGAAATGTTGATGTTAATCATTGACATTATTTTTGATAGTAAAAAAACGCGAATGTAATTGTATTTTAATTCACTTCTAGTTGTACCGATTCCGTGTATCAGCAAAACAAAAGGGTTGGTCAATCACAACTGTATTTAATTTTAATTAATTGAAATGAACAACACAAATGTGAATTGAAAGAAGTTTAAATTGAATTTAACACTTCATTATCTTGTGGGAGTGCATCCAAATGATTTATTTTTTTCATTTAGGTAGAAGCGACTTCGCAAATTATTAACCACACTTAAAATATATTTGATGTGTAAACATTATCATCACTTTTTATAATCACAATTTGGTTTTTGCCTTTTATCAAGGCAAAATTCTTTTTATAGCTGTACCTACTACTAAACATTTTTTATGTAACTGTTTTATTTATAAGGCTCAATTTCTCTTCGTCCAGATAAGTTACTAAAATGCTATCAGGTAGTTTTATATTGTATGTATGTACAAGATATTTAGTGAAAACTAGGTATCCCCTCAAAGTGACTCCAGAAATATTCTTACAGTACCTTTTATTGTTTCCCAAACTCATAATAATGACATTATCATACACATATTATTAGTACGTGTGACAGATTAAGATATTGCACTTTCGGCGTCTCTGTCGCACTATCTCAGTGAGTGCTTATTCGATAAGGAGCTACTAACTTGCACGAACCGTTTCAGTCTAGGGTTGCCAATTCATATAGGTACATATTTGTAACAAAATTTTGTTTAATTTTGTTTTTCATTTTTATTTGGTTTTCATTTTATTCTACTCGAATTAACTCTCTTCACTAATCAATTTGTCAGTTGTCGTAGTGTTACGTCTAAGTATGAATTCAATAATATTTACTAAACCCTAAGGGATACATAAAGAGAAATCAAAATCATAAATAAACACTGTTCTTTGACTAATCTGTTAATTTCGACTTGTGTGTGTTTTATTGCCCATTTTCGTTCAAGTACACAGTTTCAAAAAAGTTTATAGTGTCAACCTTAGTCAGACAAGAGCGAGTAAAAGTTATAGAGATAATATCAGACTGCCTTATTTCCTTGTCTTGTTTTTGTATGAATGGCGTCAGTTCTGTATGAAACATCTTAACTTAACTAAACTTTGTCGCCTATCTTTTAAACCTTAAAATCCGTATGGGCAGGGAAGTCGATGATGGCTTTATTTTCTCAAGGATAAATCATAGAACTTCTTTCACATTAATGTGTTATTTATTTAAGTTTTGCAAAGATATGTTTATACCTAAATAATAATACAGTTTTCATAATTATTATAAAACCTAAAATGGCAATGAAATGCAATATTAATGACATTTTCGTCAGTCATATCGATAATTGTATATTTTGTTTGTTACGATAAAGGTATTGTTATGAAACGTCATTCTCGGCAACCCAAAAATTTTATGTTGAATTGACTAAGATTTATTGTTTTGAAAAGTTAAACTCAGCAACCCTAAAAGGTGGAAGTAAAGCGAAGGCAAAGCCTGCATTATCGGATATACTCACCTCTGGCCCCAACCGGCTGTGAGCTTTATTATCTCTTTCGCGACAGGGAAACAAATAGAATTACTAGGGAATTCAGAGGGTTTACCTTACTATTGATCGAAATGCAACTGTTGTTAGAGCAAACCTAGGTTTAATATTTGAGGCAGAAAGAGTAAACATCTGTTAAATAAAATGACGTGTGTGCACGAAGGACGGACGAACGAAAGTAAATGGAAGAACGAAAGCAAAAAGAAGATTTTGTATCTCTAATTTGCTATTTTCACCGTATTTTGATTTTGCGGCATACTGCTCTCAAAAAGACAGTGAGACGAATTCATTACATACTTGAAAATGGGACTGTGTGGGACGTTCTGTAACGAATTAATTTCGTGACAACTGTACAATTACCGCAAAAATCTTCTTGACATATTAAAATGTAGATCGTCTTCATTTGTCAAATCATTCACCTGTAATTAATTAAACAAAGACCAACCAAAGTTGTATGTTTGAGCAACTTTTGCATTGCGGCTTTTACACTAGCTGCACTATTTCGGGGGTAGCCATCGCGTACTGAAAGAAAACTTAAACTCTAACTAATAAAGTTCAGATTCGATTATTCGCGGCCGGACAGTTTGCGGCCAAGTTCGGAAAGCGTTAACCGCAAATAAACTCGTGTTCGGAAAACAATCAACACGGGACGGACTTGAAATTTGTTTGGCGAGTGTGGTCACCCGATAATTGTACGTGTAACACAACTGTTGGCGGTTTGTTTGCTTTTGAGTTCTATTTGCCATTTGTTAATAGTCTCATTATTGACTGCACAAACTTATAAATGTTAAAAGTTTATTTTCTAATAAAATCATCTTTAGTGCCGACTAAAGAGACATAAAACTACATATGTATTTAAAACTGTGAAATAATTCGAAACCAATTTGATTAAAAACATTAAAACGTAGATAATGAAGGTAAATGCAACCCTATAGAGCTTCATATCTTAATTATTTTTAGCAAACTTAAATGTTTACCCGTTTTAAAGATAGTACCCATAGTAAGCTTATTTACTTGAACAATGTTGGTAATAATGCATTTAATTTTAAATAACTATCCGTCCTTTTTTATACTCTAGTTTCAATTAAATCTCCACCTGTGTCATACCTTATCTAAATTTTAGCTTAAAAAGAAACAATAAAAATCGTTGAAATTTTTAAAACGGACATAAAGTTAAGGCAATACAGGGCTCCGCGGGCGGATAGTAAAACCGGCTAAGTCCGATACCGTGAATTCCGGTGGATCCTATCAAAACTTTTATTGCACCGAATCTTTTGTCCCGCTCACTCTAACCCGGTTATAAAGAGATGACGCTAGCGGTATTATCTTTTTCAGGAATTCATTGTCGTTGCAAGTTTTATGTGTCTTGTGGGGATCGCATATTTTTATTGCGTCTAGGATTGAAAAGCTTCTGGACTAGATCTGGGATATGGCTTCGTTTGAGATGTTTGCCTGATTGATGTTACTAACTTAGTCAATTAGATTTGTTCTGTAACGCCGTATTTGCGACACATATTTGCTGGCAAAGAAAACATATTATTTGAAGACTTTGTTGACTGAAGATCTGAGTAGGTATATAATAGTGTGTTTCAGCGTAATGTTTATCATGTTCATACAAAATATAATATGGCCCTTGCTTCTTTAATTTATTACTTTAACTAAAATTGAATGACTAAAATTACTTGTATTTTTTCAATAAAGTTTTATTTAATTTGACAACTTTTGCAATTCACTCGGGCCTAAAGGGGTTCATTTACTAAAAAACAAAGTGTCACAATCAGCCTCTTAGTTTTTTTTGTTTAAATTCAACAAATACCTACCACCACATAAAAAAGAAAACCATCAGGATATCATCATTAATTTCGGGAACTTATTATAAGACCCTGCTATATTGAATGAAGTAAAAATTTTACCAACTGCATAATTTTCCGCGTCTCGTATCCAACCCAGACTGTAATGAAAAATGCTACCCTGGCTGGATTTACGTGCAATTTCTGGAAGCGAATTCCCGTAAATATATTCCGGCCGTAAAAATGGGAGCATTCGGTTATAGGGTTTTTACATCCAACCTCGTAACTCTACGCAGGCTACCTACACATCAGACGCTGCCTTTCGTCTCGGCTCAGACTCAGACTCAGTTATTATCTTAAATATTAATTTGAAGAAGAGCATTGTGAAATAAATTTTATTGTCCGAGAAGTTGTAATGCATAATGATGATGCTGAAATAAATATAAATGTTGGACCGAATAAAAGTGATCTGATTTCAAAGACGATGCACTTGTGTTTTTGCTACCTAAAATCCGGTATATCCCAGTTGTCCCCTCTAGCTTTGTCTCCTTGGGAGACCAAGAGTTTTTTTACAGTTGGACAGTTGGTATTTTTTAAAGTATAATAGTATATATCTCCCAATTGACCTGTGCACTTACAAAATGGGGTATTATTACTTGGTCTTATTTTAACTTTAAGAGAATTAACTTCCAATTTAATTCCATTCCAATATTTACTGCTTAGCAAACATTTTTTTCTTCAAAGCACTTATTAGAAAGCAGTATCTCAAACACATCACAGATGTCCGCCATTCCATGATTCCGAGCCCGAGGGAGATTTTATTATCACGGCAGTTTTTTATTCTTTTTACTTTGAGTTAGAACTTACCCGTAATTGTATCTTAAAAACTAAGACAGTCCACAAAACTTCAACCAATTTCATTTAATGAAGTTCTTAACTAACTTTTCCCTAAAAAGCAGTATCTCACATCACAGATGTCAGTCATTCCACTAATGGCAGAATGAGTGAGCTCGGAGCCCGAGCGGGAATTTCTTAGCGCGGCAGTTTTTATCTTTTTTACTTTGAGTTAGAACTAACCCGTAATTGTATCTTAAAAACTAAGACAGTCCACAAAACTTCAACCAATTTCATTCAATGAAGTTCTTAACTAAATTTTCTCTAAAAAGCAGTATCTCACATCACAGATGTCAGTCATTCCACTAATGGCGGAATGAGTGGGGAGTTCGGAGCCCGAGCAGGAATTTTTACTTTGAGTTAGAACTTACCCGTAATTTTTGCCTAAAAACTAAGATACTCCACAAAACTTCAACCAATTTGATTCAATGAAGTTCTTAACTCACTGTTCCCTAAAAAGCAGTATCTCACATCACAGATGTCAGTCATTCGACTAATGGCGGAATGAGTGAGCTCCGAGCCCGGGCGGGAATTTTTACTTTAAGTTAGAACTTACCCGTAATTTTTCCTAAAAACTAAGACAGCCCACAAACTTCAACCAATTTGATTCAATGAAGTTCTTAACTTACTTTACCCTAAAAAGCAGTATCTCACATCACAGATGTCAGTCATTCCACTAATGGCGGAATGAGTGGGCTCCGAGCCTGAGCGGGAATTTTTACTTTGAGTTAGAACTTACCCGTAATCGTTGCCTAAAAACTAAGACAGTCCACAAAACTGCAACCAATTTTATTCAATGAAGTTCTTAACTTACTTTTCCCCAAAAAGCAGTATCTCACATCACAGATGTCAGTCATTCCACTAATGGCGGAATGAGTGAGCTCGGAGCCCGAGCGGGAATTTATTAGCGCGGCAGTTCACTGGCGCCGTAAAATTTTAATTTTGGCACTAATGGAAAACTGCTAGTTCCCAGGAGAGGTTTGACTGTGCGATTGTTACAGATTTGGTGGTTTTTCCTCTCCGATTATTATATTGTTTTCATCAAAAGAAAAAAAATTAATAGGTTTTTTTTAGCTTTCGTCTTTACTCGGATCTTTAGGAATTGGAGTTTGATGGGTGGTTAGTTTCTGCGTCTCCTATTTACGGAGTATTTTTTGAAAAATACTTATTCTATACTTACTACCTTTTATGTTCGCTACATAAAATACATATTTATACAACATTATGAAGTATTTCAACAAGTATTGGACTATTTATATTTAAAACTTTTAATTTTCGACCAACAAATAAAATTCAAGGCGTAAATCAGCTTACTTTAGGTCTGAGTGTATTATTTTGTTTTTATTTCCACTAATGAGTTTTTACTTTAAGCACCTTTTTACACGTCCTTAAGTATTTTAGCAGCAGGAACCATTTTGTTGACAACTTAGCTGTTTTTTAAGTTCCAAACAGCCAGCTTGAGTCGAGGCACTTTAATTAAACTGAGACGTACGTCGCAAACGTTAAATGTAGACTCGGGCATTGTAAATTCCTCCAGCGTTTCAGTTTCATGGCTTTAGTTAGAAAACGCCGTCGGACTTTTATGGGCAATTTCGGTTCAGACGTTTTGTTATATTACCAATGCTTTTAAGGTGCTGCACCTAGCTCCGGTAAACATATGTGCAATTTTACGAGCCACTAGTTTATGGAAAATGTGTAGTAATGCCTGCAGGAGCGTTAACTGAACGTATGAAATATGCTATTTATCTTGTCGCTCGAGTTATTAACTTGTCTCGAACAACTCATTAGAGCTTATACATTGGCGAGAACAGTTTCGTCTAATTAACTCCTGAAGTTGTAAATGGAAATATTATGCTCAAATTATTTTACTAGAACATTTTAAATCTGTTAGTACTAGTTAACAAAATGTTTATTAAATCAATAAACTGTTAAAACATTCCACTAGACCGTCAGGTTCTGTCAATCCCGGAACTATAATTAACTTGAAACAAGTAACATTTCATAGTCTGTGATATATTAGACTCATTTGTCAGAATAGTAGGTATTACTTGCCAACATTGATATGGAGAAATAATTGGATTTATTAACAGGGTCGAATGCGACATAATTATCACAATTTATGAAGCAAACATACCTTCAAATGTAACTTGTATTCTGAGCTTGACTCCTTTAAATGGAACAGTATAATGATTTGACCCAATCTTCTTGTAATAAAGCTTAATGAATAGTCCTGTTGTAAGATTAAGACTTAATCACCTCGCACACCAATAGTGGTTTGTTGTCTTCAAAGTTCAACTTTTTTTAGGTTAAAACCGTTAAAACATATCTGTTAGAACATATCATTTGAATTACCAATATACGATATAGTTCAGATAACCAATATGCTGCAAACAAAATATAAAGAAGCGTCAAGCATTATACAAAAGTATGTATGTATAATGTATGGTCTGTAAATAATACAGTCAAGTAGTTGTTTTTGACACCTAAATATAGTCATAAACACTTTACTCACAATAGTCAAAGTCATTTTTCCCATCCAGACTGTTGTGTTATTCCCAATTAGGATTTCAAAGTACACAGCTGAGTCATAAATGAAGTTTATGAGAGTCTCAGATGGACTCTAATAAACTTAGCTTAGTGGCAAGTTCACACTTGTGGCTTACCAGCTCACAATAACTCGCAACTATCCGAACTGTCTTAATAGCGGGCGGTAAAAATTAATGCAAGTTTTGTTGCGAGTTTCGAACATAAAGATGGATAAGGCGTGAGGTAATTATCGAGTCGGCTCGAATGTTGAGAATCTGCGAGTAAGAAAGTTGTGAAGATTATCAGATTCATACAGAAGTCATTTGGGAGAATATGCGATGCATATAAGCTTACAGTACCTACTTACTTGATGTTTATAATCATTCATGAAGTTACTTTATTTACTGTAATAACTTTTGAAAGTTATCAATGATGTATTGTTTTATGAGAAACAAAAAGCTAAAGCTTTGCAAAAATAGGTCAGATTTAACAATCTTCAATTTATACGGAATACGAAATTTTCCACGCTGCCCACAAAATAATCAGAATGCATTTGTTAAACCATTTAGTTACTGCACTTTTGACATTAGCCAAAAAGCAGTAGCGATCTTGGCTTGTAAAGTCGTAAAGTACGTTCGCAGATGTTTGTATTCAAATGAAGTGTGGACTAAGTGCGAGTATTGTCTCTGTTAATAAGGTGCCGGTTTACGACAAAGCCTCATAACTCGGTCTGCTAAACCGACGCTTGGGATCTGCTCCCGCGTGGCTATAGGGCTGGCAGAGGTATTGATTGATAAAGTACGTTCGCAGATGTTTGTATTCAAAATATGAAGTAAGGAAGTGCGAGTATTGTCTCTGTTTTTAAGATGCCAGCATGCGACAAACCTTCATAACTCAGTCTGCTAAACCGACGCTAAAAACTAAAATTATTACTATTAAACTACTACATATTTTGTCGGATACAAAGTTTTTTTTGTAAATATGTAGCAGGAAACAATACTACACTAGATCTTCCCAACAGTTGTGTCATTGTTTCATTGAACTATGAGATTGAGGAAACTAATTCTTATGCAATTGATGACATTCATAAACTAGAGGTCTATGTTTGGTAATAAATTAGCACATATATCATTTATAAAAATTTAAAAAAAACAGCACCTATAACACTTAAGTCCGAAGTTGTGTGTTTTTTGTTGTTATTGATTTATGATGTCATTTATTTTTACATGATGCCACGACTTTCTTCGGTTCTATACAATATATGTAATTTATTTCTTATCTTCAGTCTGTCATAGCATCCCTGATTCAGGGGTGAGTCGTAAAGCACCTCATAGTCGTCGTATGGGCTATCGTTTGAGAGCGTTCTGTTTAATGACACAGCCCGCTGGGGAAACGGCATCCTACAGCTCTGGACAATCGATATGGACGTACAACTCTCAACAGTCCTCTTTTGTTATTGTTTATAGTCCTTCAGTAGGTTGTAGAGAGATTTCGCTGGTATACCTCTCGCACCCAATTCCACAGCATACAACCGTGCTATTTAACCATTTTTAGTCATTTCGTTGGTTAGGTCATAATACTTATTTGTTTTAAACGCGTGATCTTTGGGAATGTTTGTCTCCCATGGAACAGTAAGTTCATAACCGGGTTACCTGAAGATGCGAGAATGTTTTCTGCTCATTTAATTTACTTACTTTTATAGTCTCTGTACTCTGACGTGTCCATCACGTCTGTAAACCTTCTTACTTTTTACTAATAAAATAAAGCTGAAGGGTTTGTTTGTTCGTTTAAACGCGCTGATGCCAGAAAGCACTGGTTCTATTGGCAGCGGAGGCAGTGGCATTTATAATATTACTGGGGTGTTGGTTGGCAAAGTAAAAACAGCAACTATTTTTCTCGACCGATTACTGTTATCCCTTGGCACCAATAATTCTGAATTATGATAGTTATTGACGATTATAACTGCATCTATAGCAAGAGGTTACACTAATAATTATAATTTTCATTTATCTTTTCATTTTCTCTGTATGAAAATTTACCTGCGACATAACCAACTAATTATAACTGCCCTTTTACAATACTGTCTACGTCTATCAGTGGCCATAAACCGACTCATCGTATTCACTGAATTGCCGCAATGAAGCCAGATTCACCCTTCTGTTTAACAACCGAGCTATCACAACCGCACTGTAATTACATTAAGTTTAAACGATTAACCGATATGAATTATTGGACATAAAGTTGTCGGATGTAATTATACGAGTACTACTCAGAAGCCCTTCAATAATTTGTATGACTGCAGATAGACTGATAGGGCAGACAAAGGATGGTTAAAAGTTCTCGAATCCTTGCAGAAAAAACAATTATGACTTCTTCAGATGGAACTAAGATTAGCTTTCATGTGCAAGCAAGACTAACAGTTGTCGAATGAAGTGTCTACGTAAACTTGCATGTAGAAATGTTTTTCACAATTTTGAATTTGTGGTTTGGTGGCGCCACGATGGTCTAGTTGTCAGTGCCGGGCCGTGGTCTCGAGGTCCTGAGTTCGATTCCCAGATAGGGCAAAATTTGTGTCGGTTTTTCCGAACAAAGCCTGGGTCTGTGTTCACCAACCCGCATTTGGCAAGCGTGGTGATTAAGCCAAAACCCATCTTTGTAACGAAAACAATGTCAAATAATGGAGGCCTTTGCCCTGCAGTAGGACAATAATTATAGGCTGAAACAAGGTATGTACAAACTGTGTGATTTGGGCAGACGAGTTAAGTTAATCTCGTCTTACTTCTTTCAGCATACTATGAGATCGTGAGGGTTATCAGTCTGTTCTTCTTTTTGGTTTGATGTCTCGAGTTTTTCGCCCTGAGAATCGCTGTTTCGTGCGAACGAGGCACCTATAACTAAATCAGCAACATGGTTTTCGCATTATGAATACCAACACTCGTAGGATTCTTAAATCTATAACGTATGTTTTCGTTCATGCGATTATCAAACAGACGACGCCAACTGGCTCGTTAAATCTCTATTTCACCGGAACAATCCATTTAAATACTTTCTAGAATTATAACTATTAACTATATTTACTTCTCCTTCTCAAACTAAACGCGCAGCGAATCGAACGCGTTGACTAATTAAAACTTATTAATCACCCCACCACTCCCGGCCGTAAAATCCGCGCCTTTACTGCTGGCGGCAATAAAAGAAGTTTTCCTTTAAAACCTTAAAAAATGCAGGCTCGTTTCACAGGAACGGTTGTGCAGTAAAGCTTGGTTTACGGCCAGACTCTGTTTGTACGAACGCAGGCGCGTGACTTTTTCCCCGGCTGCTTACTTTGATTGGCGAGAATATGGTCCTTCGTGCCGACTTGTTCGGCAGATTGGTTATGGTTAAGTTTGAGCGAGCAAGGCTCTCAATAGGTCTAATGTTTAGTTTTAGTGATGCTGCAGGGCCATAACTTCTAACTTAACGTTGCATTTTCATCTGATTATTTAAGAAACTGTATCCCGTGTTGATTCAAGCGCACTTGATAAGGATAACTAGTATCAGAGCTTGGCTTACGGGCAGACTCTGTTGTGACTTTTTCCCCGGCTGCTTACTTTGATTGGCGAGAATATGGACCTTCGTGCCGACGTGGTTCAGATTGGTTATGGTTGCGACGTAAGGTTTGCCAGGGCTAAACGGTTAGATATAGTCACACCGCATGTGCAGGCCCGTAGCTGGTCACTTTGTACCTTGGCTACGTTACTTTTCCATCTGATTATTTCAGGAAATTGTATACCGTGATATACCGTGACTTTTGCTAGGTCTACATGTCTAGTTATAGTGCAGGCCCGTAACAATTTACTACGTAGTTTTTTCATCTGATGGTATGAGAAAATTGTCTTGTGTTGGTTTAAGCACACAGGTTGTCAGGGTAGGTAATAGCTATTAATATGACAGGAAATACTGTGTTAGTTAATCAACTATATTCTGAAGTATTTTCTTAATCGGACCAAACAAGGTATATTCAAAACCGGTATATAAGAGCATTGCCAAGACTAAACTATAGAATTTTATTAAACTCTATTCACTTTCAAATTGATTAGTGTAGTGCAGTACCTACATATGTGTTATTATCACGTACTTGTACAAAGCACTGAAAACAGATTTACTTAACTGGTACTCATATTTCCAATATTTTAGGAAATATAAAACCTGCATCGCCATAAACGCAACTACGTAATTCACTTAATATTCCTGAATTTCAAGTTAGTTAATAAGTAAGTAAAATTTCAAGCACGTGATTACTTTAAGCGAGCATGGGTAGACTACAAAATAATAATCAGTTTGCGGTCGCTCTTCGAAAGTAAAATGAAGTGGAGGAAATGACGTCATTATACTTTTGCACCTGTAATTATTCGTGATTAGTCTACTCGCTGTATTATCAACGTCAGTTCTCTGAAAGTAGTTGCATTTTAGTTATTACGGTGTGAGGAGCGCTTTAGCGATATCTTAATTACCTACTGGTATTATTTTAATTTTTAAATTGTTTTTGGTTAACTTTGTATGCAATGCCACGTGTGAATGAAAAGAAAAATAGTTTTTGAAGTCATGAATTGTTTAGTTTTTACGATTTATGGGATATTTCCAACACAAATGTTCAAGATAGCATTGATCAGAGGACTGCTTCAGGGCTATAAATGGGATTCCGAAATATAAAACGAAGCACAAATCCTAAAAACATACTCCAGGGGTTAAAACCATTGATATATTGTATATCAATGGTTAAAACCCAACTCAAGTTACGTAGTCTGGTTGCCATTGTAAGACGATAGCCGCTTCATTGTTATAATCAGGCTGGTCAATTCAGGACCATTGTCGTAGTGTACCCTTGACTCCGAGGCAATGGCCAAGGATGCAACCGTGATAAGTGCTAGGATGACGATGATGATGACATCCGCATAGAAGTAGGCTGTCGCCACTCAGCCCCTTTACTTCCCAATTTCCCATCATACACTGAAACCAAGCTAGGAAGACGATTAACAACTGGGTGAACGTGTAGCGTGCATCGCTTATTTAACGCAGAGAAAGCCTTCCCACCACTCTAGCGCAATTAAAGAAGGGTGAATTACCTGTCATTATCGAATTAGCGGTCTCTCACGCGGAGGTAGTCCACTTTGAACACCCGGTTTTAGAGCAACCGAAGATTGAGCACCTGACCTATTCATATCAAATTAGAGCTCCTATATATTTTTTCGTAAGAGCTCAAAGTGGATAGAAATGTTTTTTTAGGGTTCCGTAGCCAAATGTCAAAAATACTGCACCTTTTCATTCGTCATGTCTGTCTGCTGTCTGCCTGCCAGTTTGTTATAGCCAGTTTTTTTCCGAAAGAATAACAACTGTACTGTTGAAACTTGGTAATTAGAGGTATTCTCGGAACCCGATAAGATTTTCATTCATAATAGAAATAAAACTCGACGTTTATTTTTTTAATTAAACTTATTCGGGGGTATTTATCTAATGTGAATAGTTTGCGCGAGATACGTTTCCAAACTGGTAAATTGTGTGGCGTATCTGTCCCCCCTGTAAGTTCTAAAATAGGAGAATGATAAAAAAAAATACATAACCATGCAAACTTCCAAGAGTAGGTGCTCAAAATGGACTACCTTCTCATAAGACATTCGCAGGCTCACTTACTCGAATAGCATTGAAAATGTTTGACTTAACACTCAATAGCCGCTAACAGATTCCTATTGGCGGAGGCAATATGCTCTGACATCGTCTTGTCGTTAACAAGTTGTTGTTTGTTATGTAATAAGTGTTTTGTGTGACTTCCTTTGACGTTGGTTAAGAAAGTCTGTTTCGGAATCTGAATATATTCATTTTAGAAAAGAATTAACGATTATTTTAATTTATTTTTGTTCACAATTTTGTAAACATATTATGCCTGTTTTTATTTCTTTTCATATATTAGAGTTAAATAGTCTCCAAAACTACTGGAATTATTGTTTAATGTTGATAAAATGCCTTGATAAAATGAGACATATATTTTGGTAGATTCTTGTCGAGCTAGTGTGTCCGCTAGCAATGTAAAAGTAAATATTTCCATCGATTACAATCTATCAGCTCCATGACCTCACAATAAGTAGAGAGGTAGAGCTTTGTAGAAGTACCTCTACCTTACAGAAGAACACAGTGAAACTACACTTCATAACTGTAGTGCTACGTTTCTGCTGGTTACTCACTAGCAATTGGGGTGGGTATTGATTGCGTTTTAAAAGCTGGCTACGCATCTGCGAACCTTATGCGGTTGTTGATGTCCATGGACAGCGGTGATCACTTACCATCAGATGACTCTCGTGTTCATTTGCCTCTTTATAACATAAAAAAGAATAGGAACAACTCATATCAATTTTGATTTGTTACATCAATAAAATGTATTAAGTGGTCGTTTATAAATCTACATGCCTTGCATTCCAGTTGCATCGTGGCTCGTGGTGAACGCAAATAGGCGATATACCGAGCTTAACTGATTGTATCTCGCGAGCCATTTTAAGAGCCTGCTGTAGGCCAAATTGCTTTTTATTATCGTCTGCGATATCAATATTAGTTAAGAAAATAATTTGAACTTAATATGCAGCAAACTTCGGGACTAACACCACTATGTTACTTAAATACACGATTGCGTACAATTTTCTCGATAGTTAGAATTGCACTTGCCAAAAATTAAATTATAAACTACTAGAACTCGGGTAATAAATAAGACTATATTGCTTAAAAGAATAATAGGTAAGGCAGGGATGGTTAGCAGGATTACCTATTGCTTTGTATGTAAAATGTCGTTGGCGAATAGCGGGCCTTTATTATAACTTAGAAATAGTCTCGAAAGTCAATTATCTGAATTAAAAGTGAACGTTGAACGAACTTTAAATTATTGAAATGAGTTTACAACTGTATTCCGCAGTTTTATAGTCGCGAGATACAATTTTAAGTCGGCAATATAAGCAGTAACTATAAAATTATATCAGGGTAGTAAAATGCAACTTTGTTACGGAAAAAGTAGACCTTGAAATAGTGAAACTGTAGTGCATATATGGGCATAATGCGGTGAAAATAAAGCAATGTGTACAGAAGTGGAAGTACCTAAAGGTACTATAGGGCCTTATTGGATACTTTGGAAGTGTCTGAAGGAAATAAAGTATCCGTAGTTAGCAAAAATAATAATAGCCATGTTTGGTTTTCGACTTGTGCAGTTTTTTTCTCTAGTGTAAAATGTTGCCAATTTACATAGATGTTTCTATTTCGCACTTAACCAAGGTACATGGCATCGTAGGAATGTATGTAATCACACAATTTTCTCATTTCCTTTGTCACCTTCTCAGGTGTACGAATAGTATAGGCTAAGCCGTAACTGTTTGAAGTTATTTAAAAAATAATCAACGAAAGTGTAGGAAAACAATAGGCTGAAATTACGCGACCGAAGTTCGCGGTTCAGAAATACATAATTTCGGCATAGTCTGTCATCTCCGATTTAAAAGTTGTCATAACATGAACACGTTACACGACGGAACGTAAATTCAGCCGCGTAAATTCGGTCGCGTTTTTTCTCGCCATAGTGTGTTAGGCGAGATAACCTTTCTTACACTATATCTACGACAATCAACATATGTAGCTGTGTTAATAAATATTTTATACATTTCATTTAAATAACACAACTGAGGGACATTTTGTAATGTTTAGACCGGTCAGTAATACGAATATACGAATATTTTTACGGTATGTAATAATTACTTTTGCGCATGTTTGCGTCCGGCATTTGTCCGTTGGACCTTGCGGCGTGACACTGTTAGCCAAGAAGGCCTTAAGAGTCTCCTCCCCTTTTTACCCACTTCATCATTTGATGTTTCACCCAGCATAATGGCCTTAGGGTAAGCATCACTGTTTTGTTGGACGAAATAGGTGTACTATGAAATTAAGACCAAAATACTAAACAATATCTCGTATCTGTCTAAAAACCGACTTTGTCGACTGTTATTCTAGGTTACCGTTGCAATAAGGAGTTTCAAAAAGCAGTTTTTTTCAACTTGTGGCTATACCGTACATTATATACAATTTAACAAGTGAATGCCAAGTAATTTGTATGACAGCTTATTTGGCTACCTAAAAGCGATAATTTGAAGCCTTATTTCTGCAAAACCCTGCGTTTTGACGACAAAATTTTAACTATACAGGTGGAATTTTTGAAATGGATTTTGAAGGGCAAGTACATTAACCGTTGTAGATAGAAAAAAAAGGTAATAATGCAACCATCCAAAACTTATCTTGATTTTCTCTCTTATCTGATGATCTTACATCACAATCATCGTTCAATATGTAGATCCTAGGCTCCCTAGCTAGACTTTTAATAGTGCCATGGTTCTCCCTACACACTATACGTGTTAATTAAAATCACCCAAAACAAAAAATAGAGACAAGTCGTTTAAAAGTTAAAAAAAAGTCGGCCTATAATTGTTGTTTGAGAAAATAAGCTCTCATGTGTACGACTATAAAATTATAATTTATAGCTCCGATGCCTTTTGCAACATTGTTGCACTTAGTACAGCTTGCCGCTCCGATTTTATTGCGAATTTAATTTATTCCGTACTAGCCTTCCGCTCGCGGATTCACCCGCGCGTATTTCTTTTTTCAAATATCCAGCCCCTTCCCCCCACATTTCTGAGATCTAAAGTACCCTATGTTCACCAGGAATAGTGAAGCTATCCAACAGTGAAAGAATGATTCAAATCGGTCCAGTTGTTTTTGAGTTTATTCGTGAGGACAAAAATACAAATCTTTCCTCTTTATAATTCTAGTGTAGTAGTGTAACTACTGAAACTATAATTTATAATCAACCATGAACATTTAGCTGCAGTTAATGAATTGAGGTTGAAGTCTTGTGTAAATGCGGAAAATTATTCCCCTACGTTACAGCCGTTAAAATTGTAAATGTTGATCGAAGTGGTGGAAGGAAGCAAGAAATGTTGATTGTGTTTGAATAAAGAGTAAAGAAGCATTAGTCGTATTTCATATTAATTAAGTAAGACCCACCTGTAATTCGTAATTTTTATTACTTGATTCGGAATGAAAAATGTTACTAGTAGATTTGTTATTGTGTTTACGTAGGATGTTTTATATTTTTCCTTAAAAAAGTATTTCTGTTCATAAGTTTTAATTATTTTTTGCAAGTCTCATAGTTAGAATCAGGGAAATATTTAACAAAAAAACCCTTTTTGCCTTACAGTTTCGTAATTAAACGTGCTTCGAATATACAAACGCAATAATTATATTTGATGCTGTATTTAAGATTTGAATAATACAGAATCAATTACGAACATTTTTATAGATTCACACTCCTTTTCAGTAACAATTATTTCCTTTCTAGTTCTAAAAGTAACACTATTCATTTATAAAAAAAAGGTTAGGTATTGTTAGTATGAGCAACAGTGGTACTAAATCAACTTAACGTGGCTTTAATTATGTTACTTTAAAAACTAAATAAACAATCGTGTGAAGACGTGCTAGTTCATTCAATTGTTTCCCATAGCGTGAAATAAAAAAGATAATCTTCTATTAAAAGTTCAAATAGTTCGTGTGTCTTTGTGACGACTTACAATGACAAATCGCATTTTTACTTTACACGAAGATTCTTGCGATTATCTCATTCGTTTTCGTCCCAAGTTGTTAGTTTCTTTTGTATTCTTAAACAATTATGCCTATGTTCATACACAGGTCATATTCTCGTATATCGCACACGAGCATGATAAGTTAATTCTTGTAGAATGTTGAGAATAAAACTGATCCGACCAAAGTGAGTTCAAGCGTAAAATCAACGGTCAACCGGGCTTTCTAAGACTTCGAGGTAGCAATACCGCCCATCTATACCACGTATCGTTTGTGCACCAAGGATATTATTAAGAGACCGATGGAGTACAGTTGCAATCACGTTTAAGAATATGTAATAATAGTCATGTTAAATTGCACTTTATGTGAACTGAATCGATCATCAAATTATTAAGTTTTGTATCTCCATTGATCAAATTATTATAACAACTACTTACTGTTAAAACGTTTGTAGTACATTTATGAATCCTTTAAGTACAATTATAGGTACCCTTTATTGACCAAAGTACATTATTTTTACAACAATTGCTTTGTTTAAGTATACAAATATCTGGCTGCAATACAAATGCTATGAATTAGTTTTAGAATTTATTCCGTTTTATATTGAATCTACAATTTTATGGACAAAATCTATTAGATTCAAACAATTTCCTTGAACGATCCTGTAACTTGTGTAGTTATGGCCTCTTGGTTTAACATTTTGCATTTCAAAGAAACCATAAATACTATGATGCTATCTTTATTGTCATATTCAGTGAAATGCGTAAATCTCAAAATCTATAGGCATCTGCCATCGCATCAGAATATAAATGAAAAATCACGTCATAGCTGCAAATGGAGTATAAAATGTGTTTCCTGTTGGATGAATTGTTTGCTATTTAACTGTCAACTGCTATCTTAATCTTTTTTGAATAAAGGTTAGTGGCGCGATTGTACTTTGAAAATATTATATACTTTCACAAAATTTTCCCCTTTCATGATATTTAGAGAGCAGATTAAGTTTAAAAACATTTTATCTGTAATTTGGTTCGTTAACAAAAAAAAAACAATAGGTTTAGTAGGATTAGAAAATTTTAATTTCAGAGTCTCTGTTATTCGTTTTTATGAGTACTCTCAAATGTAATAATCTATACCAACAAGTTTTTGTTAAATTCTGTTGATCAACGATTTTGGCGCCACATTTGAACTCCTCTTTTTCCTTCTTTTATCACACGTTAATAACGTTTGACCTTTGGTTTATACTCTTTCTTGACGAACCGCCCGGCATTTGTCAAAAAAAGAACACTACAAGTCATACGTCAACAGATGTGTGCTATCCTCGTATGCAAGTAATCAATCACAACGCTACTTAGTAAGAGTGGCGATCTAAAGTGTCATTATATTAATGAGGACGGCTTCATCCGAGCTGCATAATGATTATTAATGATCGCTCACAGCAAGAAATGCTAAGTTACGACTGAGTTGATTAATTTATTTAGCTCTTCCATTGTTGTCGTTTCAATTTTGGAATCTGATTTTGGCATGTCGATGTTTTTTGTTTTAACGGTATTTGTTTTGAGTCAACCCTATTCATCGTAAGTCACAAGAAAAAATGTGTTTAGTAAAATCAATGATTTTGTAAAAATAAAAAAAAACGGGACATTGAAGTGGCGCACATCTAGAACTTACTGCTTTATTTCTTTTTTAAGTTAATGTAATGGATAGTATTATCGAGTGTAAGTTAACAAACACACTGGCTGTAAATCCGTGACCGAAGTTTGGCAGCAACGTTTTTCTATTCTCCATTTTAAACACATGCGAAAAAATAGGTGTCACAAATGTATAAAAACATTTAGGTCTTGATTTCTTAAATGTTTGGCTAACATAGCACATAGGTACTAGACTAGGTCTAGTACTAGGTCAAATAGCCAAACTGCAACCCATGTAAAGCTTTTTTAGTCTTAATCGACGCTCGACTTAACTACACTTATGTCACTTTAGCAATACCGGTTGCCGATAAGTACAGTGTTTGATGTTAACGAAGTGACGGGATAAAAACCGGTTACGGATTATTAAACATACTTTATTGCGGCAAGTCGATTTGGTTCATAACAAAATTGGATTATGTTGACAAGACAATCTAATATCGCTGTTGATTAAGATCTTTGTGATACGCTTTCGTTCAGAAATGTTATTCTAGCTTGTGTTTTAATAAATTAAAGAGCGTTTTATGCGAAACGTGTGAAATTAAATAGTGTGGGAGGATTTAATCAGTGGAATTAATGAATATTTTAAAAAATGATTGCACAAAATTAGTTGCTCCCAATAGTTTGTGCTTTTGTAATTGACTTAATAAAATCGTTTAACTAAACAAATATCTAGTCCGTGGTCCGTACAAAACACTTAAAAACATAAGGTTTACAAATCTAGACAATAATAATCCCAATTTGACAAAAATATAATTGGATTTCGGTTTTCGCACGTATATATAATTTTATACGTTTTAGCTTCAACCCTTCCTCGACCGACAAGTGGACTATGCAACACAAACATATTTTCAATCAGAAGCAGTAGTTACTGAGATAAGAGCATTCAGTCAAACAAACAAACAAACTGTTCAGCTTTTTATATTATTAGTATAGATAATAGTACATAATAAATACCGCGATTACAGGAAGTAAAATTAAATATAAATATTACAATAACTAGGCACCTGTTCCCTTTCCCGTCAAAAGTTGATTTTTCCGCCGTGCAACAAGCCGCGGCTCAGTAATGCGGCTATCATTTCAAGGTTCGCTACATTGTAGGCGACCGTTCACCTCGAGATGTTGTCGGTGCTAGGGCTGTCTGGCCTACGACTGTTAAGTTTATTTTAATCTAGATCTCGGTTGTTAATTGTATTTGTCAGGGGCACTTAGATATTGGGTTTAAACGAAATAGTTTTGTGGGGTCTTCAAGTATTTTCAAACATTTAGTTTCTTTTTACAGCCAAAAATCAATAAACCTGTTTACAGTGTCTGATAAAATGAGGCATAGTTCTTTCCAATTGCAAATTTTCTCCCGGAAATATGTGACATAACCACACATGTCGGGAGACTAAATTTTACTTTAGTGTGATAAAGAATTGATTAAATAAAATTTCACTGGCTTACAGAAAAGAATATCCAGAAGGATCCTTTACTATCTTTCAAATAAACCGTTACACTTTAATCTAAATCAATTTCATAAACGTGTTTGATTTTCCATGCCTTTTTAACATTTATCACTTTGACTACAAAGTATAAAGTTTTTTATAGAATATATACGAGTACAAGTTAGTATTGTGCTTTTACCAAGTTAAATTGATATTTGTAGAGCATAAGAGATAACATCTCAAATGCTATTTGCACGAAAAACAACTTAGATGACGCTACAATTGGATCACTTCCAGCCTTCACATTAGGTTTGCAGTTCTTCTCTTTTTGCAATCTGTCTCCTATCGTCAAAATGCCGAAGTGTTACAAAATTAGGTAAATTAAGACGACTTTGAATATCAGAATATGATATACCCAATATTCTGTTTCTGGATCTAATCTTAACTCGCACTATTTCATTGGTTTATTTATGTCGTCTGTGAGTCTTGCTTGCGTTGTGGGGCTTTAGACATGTCTTTCTTCGTCAAAGCAAGGGACACGTGGCGATATCGCTCAATTTGTCATTAAACTGAACTAGGGTTTTGCCAATTGCAATGAGTGAATATTTTTCCTGTAAACATGTAGTTTAAAATTATACCGCGATTATATCCGTTGAACAGAAGGTTTACTTCTTGAGTATCGTATACTTAAAAAAACATTCTGATACTTATTAAACGCAGCGTTTGGTCTAGTCGTCAAAATGCAAAGCCGTGATCAATAGCTCCGGGGTTTGATTCTCGAGCCAGGCAAATTTATCTTGATATTTTTGAATGCAGCACAGGTCTGTGATGACGATTTCCGCAGTCGACAATCGCTTAATACCAATCTTAGTAATGATAACGTGATTTTAAATGAAATGTGTGAGGCGACTGCTCTACAAATCATCATCTTCATCAGCCTATCCTAGTTCGCCCTTCAGATATTTTATATGAATGTTGATGAAAAGGTAATCATGAAAGAGAACTTTGGGCTACGTTTCTTTATGCAAGTGAATCTATGGGTGGCCATAATCTTAAAGTCAGGCAGAGAATTACGGCATTCCCATGTCTCGTATCTTGTGCAAATAGTAATGAATAGGCTTTGTATTGACCAAGAAGTACGGCGTAGGTGTACATTTACTATCAGTTACCATTTTCACTGATTTAATATGTGTGATTGTGTATGATTAAGATATTTTTATACTACATTTGAATTCTCCAAGAAAGCCAAAGATAAGTTGGTCATTATAGAGTGATTATAATAATGTGCGAAAAAATACCTATTAAACTAAATAATAGTCAGTTAAAAAAAACGATAAATTCAAATATCAAAAGGAACGTCAAGCGTATTCGAGTACCTAGTCACATCATTGCTAATAGCTTACTTAGTAAAAAATCGAAAGAATGTTAAATAAAACGTCATCAGAGTATTTTTTCGGGTAAAGTCGTAAAAAACACAACATCTGAAAGTATTTATTTTGGGTACTTAAGCTTCCTCAGACCGGTTGGAGTAGTGAGTAAGGATCCACGTCACTCGTAAGATGGGCAGGTGTTCTTGCGCCGACAGCCAATTTGATGTTGAAACATATAAAAAGGAAAGTAAAACTTGGTTGGAGGGTTTACGATTAACTAAATACAAAGATGTGTTTATTTTTTATAAAACGAGTGGGGGGTTTTCATTCTATAATGTTCATTACAACATAAAACGAAATATGAGGCATTCCAAAAAGGACGTTAAATTTCTGTATTTACTTCCCTTCGTTTATCCTACTACTATTATAAAGGCGAAAGTTTGTAAGTATGGACGTATGGATGTATGGATGTTTGTTACTCTTTCACGTAAAAACTACTGAATGGATTTGAATGAAACTTTACCACAATATAGCTTATACATCAGAATAACACATAGGATATTGGAAATCAAAATCCACGCAGACGGAGTCGCGGGCGGCCGCTAGTTGCCAATATTTTGTCATCTTTCCGCTAGTTTGTCTTCGAAATAGTATCCAATGAATCCCGATCGCAAAATAGATAAATGACCCCAACCATTAGATTTGTATATTTTATGTATTTATACATTGTAAATTAAAAAGTATTAAAGTATGTCAGTTCCTTCCCTAGCATCCATAGTTCGAGCTTATTTCGAGGCTCGAGGCACTTGGTGCGTAGCGTAAGTATTCCAAAGAATTGATTAATTAATTTAAATTACATTTTCTACAAATTCTTTGTAATACTTAAATAATTTAACATTATAATAAGACGTTTATAAATCGACAACCTTAGCCTAGACTGCAACTCTAACGCTAGCGGTAGGCGCACGCGCAGGTTAGGTTCCGATGCCACCCAGAAACTGGGCTCCCGTTTAAATCCCAGAGATACTACGAAACCGTTAATCGTTGGAACACTAGGGGGCGTGTATAGAGTTTTATTAGGTTTACTCGATTACTTTTTATTTAAGAAAATAAATTAAGTCTTAAATAGTGAAGAACGATAATGTCTAATCGTTCAGTATATTAGTGTATGTTCAAGTATTTTAATAAAGGTAGGTACACTTAATTTATCTTATACAATAACCTATTAGTATCGGCAGTGACAATATACTCAGCGCCAGATGTATGTATATATGTCATGTTGTCAGACTTTTTTTACTATATTTCCATAGTATGATGCTATTTAAAAGGCTGCATATACTGATTTTGTAGTGATTCAATTCTTTAAAATCCCATTTACTTGACCATGAAAAGTTCCCAATACCGACCTCTTACTCCCTTTGTGAAGTTCTATCGAAGTCTAATGGGCTGGTCCATGCCATGTAACTTTTTGATTTATAGACGTTAGTTACATACAACTTGTTTTATGGCTTTCTTTGCGGCCCAATCTAGCCTAAGCCATATCGTACGAACCCGGGCATGGGTTGAGTAATAGCAGCCTTGCTTTGAATTATGATATGATTATAACAAAAGTAATTTAGTCTATATGAGGTTGAGTTTCAAAGGCCATGTAACCTCACACAAAATACAATTTTTATGCGGAATACAATAATTTACATTTTACGAGGATACAGTTTTGAAGTAAAGTTATTAAAAGTCAGATAGTTTTAGTAAGTCACTTACGAATCTTCTATATTCTGGTATGTAATCTCAGGGTTAACAATCACAGAATACGCTACTGTTATAGTCTTTCAGATTTATTTGACTGATTTGAATGCGTGAACCCTACGTTCAATGAATTTTTAATTACATAATACTCAATGCTATCTTTAATTGCATTTCACGGTATAGTACCTATAGACACGAACAACATCATGCATACACATTGGGTCTTGTGTTTATTACATAAGATACGAAATTAAATGTGTCTGGAGATATTTTATTGAATGTAACTGTGTGTCTTAAAATATCCTACAATAAAATTTAATATGATCATGAAGCCTTTGGGCATACCAAAAATATAGAGGAGAAATACATGTATGTACATGTATTTCAATACTTGAATTTTTTTATTTATATTAAAATTTTATGTATTAAGAATCCCATAAGCCGGTTGTCCGGTACATTTTCTATGTACGGGTGTGTTATATTTGTATTACGCGGTTACGCCTTAGTATAAAAACGCACCAGCTGAAAATACGTGACCGAAGGTACATTATTAGTGTATGAGAGTGAATAAATAGAGAGTGTACCAGTGTTTGCGCACTTACTCTTGCACAAATTTTCTTAACTTTGGTAAACTGCCCTAGAAATGAGTGAGATTTATAAGACATGGCAATCTAGCTAAGAACTTCATGAAAAATGAACTAACGTTCATTTTTGGTTGGCAGGCAGGTTATAACTATCCTTATGGCGATTTTTCAACGAGTGATTACTGAATCACGATCATTAAAGGCTTACCTCTGATGATGCCAACAACAAATTTCGATCATACCATGTCCACCGTGCGTGATCACATTGGTCGCCAAGTACTCATCCAGGCAATATTTTATTTTTTACGACCTATTGCGTACTCGTCTGTTACACAGAAGACGAAAAAGGAAAGGTCAAGACATCCTTGCTTTATATGTTTTTGCAAAAGTTCTGTGAAAAGAAAGTTTAGTTTATGACAATCTGATAAACAGAGGTGATGGTTTATGAGAGCTCCGGTTCGAAATTGGGTTAAGCACATTTTTTTCTGAATTATACTTGTAAATTCCAACCCTTGAGATATGCAATATTAATGATTGCTGTGGTTTTTGAGGATATACATACGTATGCTTTCTCGTTAAAAATATATTTAAATATGAATTAGAATATGTTTAAGATCGTATAGAGGCTTGTTGTTAGTTAGAAAGTTAATTGAATATGTCCACATTTAAATTGACCCCAAAAAAGTATACTACATATGTACTTAATACCCAACTAAAACTTAACCCATAAACCTACAAATCCCAAAGCAGAATGGATGAAAGGGAAACTCCTTGGGTTGCGTAATTGATGCAATCTTTGAATCATGCACCTGCTGCGCTTTGCATCAACAATGTTGCTCTCAGAGCAACAGTTGATTGTCAAGGTCAAAACATTCAAAGAGTCGTGAGTTGATGCGCATTATTTGATGCTTTCACGATACCACTCGAAATAAAGCATGATATGTAAAATTTACTTCTTTTTCTGCCTCGAATCAAAGCAAAACACTGGATTTGCGAAATTTAATTCAACACTAATCCATGAAGAAAGAAGAGGTATGCGTTTTCTGAGACGCAAGACGCCTCTCAATGCAACGCTCTAATGTCATCTGGCCAAACATGACCTAGAATCCTTTAAACCAGTTCAAAAGACAAACAAATGAACGGGATGTCCAAATGTTACGTAACTGAGATTACCGCTAAAGTCAACAGACCTGCAGCAACAATGTTGCTGCGATTCAATTCAATGTCGAGGCCACGAGAGACCCAATTACTAAATATACAGATTCCAAGATTCACATAATAAACGAATACGTCTATAGCTCTGCAGTTTCGACCTATTCACGAAATCATGACCCACTAACCTATTGATCTATTCAAAATAGAATTAATGAATGGATTCCCCAGACATTGCGTAACTGATACAGCTGAATCATTCTGTCTGCAGAACAGTAGCAACATTGTTGCTGACGCTGAGCGCCAATCGATTCTCTGCAACATTTTTGAGAGACTGTTTATCTCACATACTGAAGATTTCACTTAACCACTAACTAACCACTACCATAAACAGTTCAAAAGTGAAATTTACGAACGACATCCCAATACATTACGTACAAGTTTTGACGTTATCGCGAAATCAATCGTCTGCAGAGATGCAGCAACAATGTTGCTATCGCGAACAGTGTCAAGGTCGGGTGTCTCTGGCTCGGCTTTTAAAATCTGTACACTATTATCTTCGACTACCAAAGTACTCCAGTGCCAACCCACTCAAATATCGTGACCTACAAACCTCGAAAGCAGATCAAAAGTGGAATGAACGGGATCCCCAGACATTACGTAACTGTTATCGCTTAATCATTCCGCGCAGCAGCAACATTGTTGCTGTCGCGAGCTCCACGCAGTGTCAAGGTCGCCCAACAATGTTGCCGGTTGTTGCCCGTCGCGTAATTGGCTTATGCACATTGATGCATTATGCAACGTACACGTGGAACGGTTTTTTCCGCATCAGGATAGGTGCGAAGTCTGATTCGTGATAATAATAGATAACGCTATAGACGCGTGTAAGTCTAATTATAACATAAGCTTTAATGCAGTTAAAATTGCAGTTGTTTGGGTTTGTTTAAATTGTGCCACCCATTTTAATGCGCGGTTTTGTAGTTGCATGCGTCTAAATGAATACTCTAGCGAGTTCAATAGAGCACAGGTCAGGGAGTACTGTTATTATGCAATCGTATCAGGAAAAATACTTTATTACAAGACATTAATTGTTAAGCAGCTCGTTAGTCAATAGCTCTTGACATTGATCTTAGGAAAATGTGTATAATCTACTTGCGGATTATATCTATTCTATATTTCGTAACACAATAACAAGTTTCGTTGTCCCTGACAAATATAGTTTGTTTTAAGACTAGGGTTAACTTGTGATTTCATTGAGGTTCTGGGCTAGTATTAGTTCTTTAGAAAACAGAGCAAATCTCTTATGTTCTTTTACAAATGTAGATGTATTGATAATATCGTTTCCTAGTTCCGTATTTGTCGATGTCTTTGGCGTCTTTGCCGTACATATAAAAATTAGTCGGCTCAGGCGAAAACACTTAGATTTCTGGTTTTACACATTTTCTAGTAGGTAATTGCAATAGAATCTGGTTTTAAATTCAATTGACCACAAAGTAAGATGACAATGTAACCTTTCAGTATTACAATTTTCAACATGAAGTATCATAAGTTTGTTTTCTTTATTTTTGAGAAATAACGTCCGTTCATTTTATCGGTCAACTATTTGTATTCTTGCATTGGAATTGATAAAAATGTCTTATTACCAATTTAAATACTTATAAATGCTTAATTTAAAATGTTGCATACATTTACATAAATAACGGTCTTTAAAGAAAGTTGCAGTAAAATTACGAGTACTGTTTTTTTTTCCCGTCTGAAACCGTCTTTGCAGTAAAGTATGTACATAATAATTTTGACCCCTATTGATATTGACGTTCATGCATTTTGAAGACCTCCAGTTTGCGGCCAATAAGTTTTCAATTATCATTATCAAATAACACTGCAAATTAGATTTTTTGTGTGAAACACTTAATAAGTAAGTGAGTGGATGGGTGTAATCATTGAGCCGAATTTTAAAAAACTCTGAGGTCGTGGGTTCAATTCCTTCGCTGGGCCTGACGGTAGGAGTCCAAGATTAACTGTGTAGGAACACTCGCTAAGGTGAAATCGGCCCCGGTAGCAATTTTAAAGTAGAGCCAATACACAACACGATTCGACGAAATCCTTAAATGTCTACCGTCAGAATTACTAAAGAAAAACAAGAAAAAAATACCCTTTTTCTATCTACCTTAGTACCAAAAATTAAAATATTTTTATTTCATCAGCTATTATTGTTTAACTAAGACAAATAGTTACTTTCGCATTTATGTATAATCGTAGTTTAAATAAGGATACCGCAAATGAGCTTTAGATGCACATCTTGCAAAGTGCATCTTCAAAGGTTTATATCCGTATTACGTTATACAGGCGACATATTAACCTCTGTTACAATTGACTCGTTCAAGCGTACGCCAGACTGACAAACAATGAATGGAGAGCGCGTGCGCAAGATGAATCTAATTATTCTTTGAATAATTAGATTCAGATGTTGCAAGCAAGCAATTGACTAAAAATTAAAATAATATAATTTAATACATCCTAATACATATATGTTGTATATAAAATGAAACATAGACATATTTAATTTTACAAGTAATACTTTCGACGCCTACATAACTGTTCCAGTGTCAATAGGTTCTGATTATCTCGTCTACGTCTCTAACGCGAAGCGCAAACGAGACAAGGTTGCAGTATTTGTTTAAACAACCCGATTACTTAACAAAACAACATGTAATCAGATCAGTGTGACTAACAGCGACTTCTGATATGTTTCCTGTGTGATTTAAATGCAATAGTTGTTGTTGTGGTAACATTCTCAAGTTCTAAAAAGGCTTCAATCTGTTTTAAAGAAGAAAGATTTGTATTTTTGTATGTAACGAATAAACTCAGAAACTATTGGACCGATTTGAATAATTATTTCACTGTTGGTTACCTACACTATCCCGGGTGAACATAGGGTACTTTTGATCCCGAAAATGTGGGGGGAAAGGGGGAGATATTTGAAAGAAGAAATAACACGCGGTTGAAACCGCAAGCGGAAGACTAGTATATTATAAAGTATGAGTGTAAGTTATGTTACTTGATAAAGTGAATGTTGACGTATAAAGCCAGTAATGTGATGACTTTTTGTGATGCGCCTGACGCAGTTTGTAGGGGCATAGTTTTAATAAAAAAATACCTTAAAGTGCCCACAAAACCTGATCCTCCTACTTGAGTCGTATTCGCCATTTCACTACAACTTTGTTCAGTGTGATGCTTCAATATTTATTCAAAATTCCATTATAGAAGAGACATTTCGAAAGCTGAATACATATGAAAACGGGCTGCATAATAAGAACTTATATTATTCAATCCATTCCTTCCAATCCTGTTTTTCGCCTACCCATGGATGGAGCATCAGATTACTATTCATTGAGAATGTAAACAGTCGTCAGTCGCATGGTTAACGATCTTCATTTATATCTGTCTAATTTGGCTCAAGGCGTATTTATTGTTAGGTTTTCTTGATGAAACAGTTGAAGTAAAGTAATTAAGCGGAAGGAATAACGATACCTACCTACATTTCTTCTTTATAACAACGCCCTTCTTCTTACCAACGTCTCTAAGGGTCTAGTAGTTTAATACTCAAGGGCCTGGGTTCGATTCCCGGGACAGGCAAAATTTCTGTTAGTTTTTTCGAAAACAGGCCGGGCAGTTGGTGATCACAACACCAGTACACCTTTGGCAAGCGTGTTGATTAAGCCAAATCCTTTGTAACGAAAACAGGATTTCAAATGATGAGGGCCTTTGTCCTGCAGTGGGACATTAATAGACTGATACTTTACTATACTTAACATGCCTTCTACGGAAGCTTGTCGGACCTCATTAATTGGGACTGTACAAGTGAACATAAAACATTATCTATATACATATCTAAGCCTTCTGTGCAAGGCATTTTGTCACCCCTGCATTGTATTGTTGACCTGTAGTCGATTAAGTGCTATCTTTCTGCTATTGTTCTTATTCTAAGCCTATTAAAGACCAGTTGTTACCCTTACGTTATACCAAGAAGCCATGGGATGATGTATAGTCATTGATATACAAAAACCCAAGATGCACAGTCTGGAAAAAGAGTAACAGTCAATTCTGTCACCAAAAACTCGACAAAGCTATTTGTCAAACTATGAACATTATTATTTGCATATTAAACCTAATGCAGATTAGTTCAGATTGTTTTCACAAGAGAGTGTTCAAAATTGCAATGAAATAAGAGCATTCTGCACTTATTTTGGGTTTTTCCGTATCAATGTGTATAGTATAATCTTTTAGTCTTATGGTCAGAAGCGGCCACCTATCGCTTTCCTTTACAAATTGAATAAATGTAATATCATAATATGTTATCTGGTTGATTATTATTATTGAAATTTACACTTAGCACGTTCTTTCCCTCGATGGTCCTGGGTTCCATTCCCGGGTAGGGCCCGGGTTTGAGATCACCAATCCGCAATTTTGCAAGCGTGGTGATTGAACTTAAAACCTATCTTTGTAACGAAAACGCGATTTCAAATGATTGAGGCCTTTTCCATAAATAGGCTGATACTTTACTGTAGGTACTATGTTCTTTCGAAAACCAATATAAAAGCAATATTAATAATTCGTTCATTAATTATTAATGTAGCACTGCGCTTTAAATGCTTTTATATATGAAAAAATTATGAATTCACTCATAAAAGCTATTGGTATTTAAATTATACTTATAGGCCCGGGGATAGAAGCTCGCGCGGTATTTTTTTAACGTTTCCTTCTATGATATCCTTCAATTACACTGACAGTTACCAAGCGCATAAAAACACTCTTAATATTTTAGATTATGGTTGTCTTTATGTAAGAAAAGTATGCAAAGTATATATTTAAAAAAAATCATAAATTTTATTCTTTAAGCATAACAGAGCATTTTTTAATCTAAATATCTTACATTTATTACAATCGAACATTTATTACAATTGAATACCTATTTACTATAAACTGTAAACTTTTACGTGTGTTACTGTGTATCTTACTCAATGTGTTGTTTTTAACAACCAATGTCAATGACTTTTCAGTGCTTTCCTTGTCGTGAAAGTTAGTAATGGCCATTTTTGGTGTCCGTGATAAAATAATGCTTCACTACATCCGAGCTCAGTTGGGGAGGGTATGGGGTGTTAAAGGCAGGCAACGTTTCTGCTATTGTTGACGTCCATGAGCAGTGGTGATCACGTACCATCAGATGACCATATTATTCGTCTACCTAAAACAAAAAAAAATTACAACAAATAGTTTTTTATAAGATTTGAGACTTTCACGTTGCATTATGACACTAGTATTATTTAACGGGACTAAACGCGATATTTATTTTGTACTATATGTATACTACTTACTGCTTGACGTTTCGGCTGCGTTACAACAACCGTGGTCGCAAGCGGACTCAAATTGTTTTTTGGTCCCGGATTCGCAATTTCCCAGACATAGTCATGCTACAAACAGAAACGTTAACTTAAATACCACACAACATTTAAATAGCTACCTGTCCCTTAGAGTAAGTTCAAGTTTAAACAGTGTCAAGGTGGGTGCAACATTGTTGCAGTGTATTGATCCATCAATTAGCAGCACTCGTAGTAACCGAACGGAGGCCGGCGACATTTCTTACGTGCAACGCCCTGGGAGTCATTGAGCCGGTTAATTTTACTAGCGCCACCTAGGAGATAATTTTTATGTTTTGTACCTTTAATTTTACAAGTGACTTGCCGAGTTTTTGAGCGGATTTTAAAAATTTTACTCCGCTGTTATTTTGCGTGTGTTATGCATATAAACATTTCTATTGAATCATTATTGTAAAGAAATATTTTAAAGTAGCTTTAAAGATTTAGAGAGACAGAAAGCGAATTTACTTTATGGAGGTTAATCCAGTGTAATGGGAATAATTATATTTGAAAAAAAAAAGTATCCTTTTGCAAAAGGTTTTTTTCTTTCCGTTTCTACAAGTAACAACTAAATGGAATAGAAGAATAGAATATAATATAATCATGTTCAATACGTTATTATTATACCGGGCTTATATCACTATCGATCCAGTCAAGAAACTACAATAACTTTCGTTTATTAGTGTTTTAACGAGTAATCAGCAATATCGACACAACGCCAAAAACGGGACACCGGTTATAAGTCGGAGCTTGTTTTCAACAAAGTCTTGAGATATTTTATTTCATTCCTTCCGAGAAGTGAAATTCATTTTACCAAACATTTTAAACGGGACGTTATCAGTTTTATCTTGCATCTTTATGGGCCGGAATGTTACTTAGGGCATGAGATTCATTCATTAACTGAAAGTAGCATTGTATCCTGGGTTGTGTGTGTACTTTTAACATTGTTTTTTATTGCCTTAATGACTAACACACAAATTGCCTAGCTCCAAACTAAGCTCGAAGCTTGTAGAATTGATGCTAGGGAACGGATAGACATATTTATATACTTTTACAATTGAAGTTAACTCATAAAATCACTACATAGTATAAAACAAAGTCGCTTTTTCTGTCCCTATGTGTGTTGTATGTCCCAATGAACGCTTAAATCTTTAAAACTACGCAACGGATTTTGATGCGGTTTTTTTTTAATAGAAAGAGTAACTCATGAGGAAGGTATTTATGTATAATATCATCCATTAAATAGTGGACAAGTACCACGGGCGAAGCCGGGGCGGGCCGCTAGTTATACTATAAAATAATAACACGCATAAAATAATACCTATTTTCACTTCTAAATCAAAATCTATTTGCTAGCTGACTGATCGATTATTTTGTTAACCAGAACAAAAGCAATTTTGTAAAGATATGGTAGGAAAAAAAACATATCGTTTATTTCTTCAAACCGTATGTACGTAAGTAGTCGTAGCTTACTGTGAGCTTTAAAAAGTCGGTCCTCCTTTTATCCATCGCCTTCAATTAAGCTGTTCGATCATAACCATTATAGTATGATATAAAATGTCGATTTAAAACTGGTACTTTACCGTCAATATGCTATCGAGAGAAGTTCCCACAATCTGCCATCATAATAGATCTTGTTGCTTTCCTGCAATGTATATAATGATAGTCATATTCCAGAAATAAATGTATAGTGATAATTGTATTCAAGCAAACAAATAGTCAAATGTCATAGCACATTCTTGAAGATTGTGAGGTAGATAAAATCCGCGAGTGAAATCACTAATAACACCAACAAAAACTCAAATAACTCGCAACAAAAACCAATCGTGTGATCCCTTTCAAATCATCTCTTTTTTCCTACAAATCAAACAATTACTCCCCTTTCCACTACAGTTACAGTGTAGTATCACAATGAATGCAATTAGCCGTTAATGGCGGCTTACAATGCACGATTGTAATCTAATAGTAATGGCACACATTCGAGTTATCAACCGCGCGACCTTGACCGTCCATACACGTGCCGCGATGCACAGAATGCTGTTGCATACAAGTGTCGCATGCAGTTCCGTTTGCAATGTTTCGCGGCGATTGCACAGTGGGATGTTTGATTAAATTGGCGGACAGTGGTGATTTTGACTGTGGTTAGTTTTGTTTGTACAGGTTTAAATAGTTGCAATTACCATTCATGAATATGCATGTGATGATAAGTGCTGCAAAAAATTTGTTAGGCGAGTTTTGAAGTTAAAATGTATCAATCACTTCAAGTATATTAAAGTATCTTAAAAATGTATCAAAATATTTTTTCGATTATTTCAAAATATAGATATAACGACCATAAAATATGAATAGTCTGCTTCAAATTATTGATTTATTAACTTTTTTTTTAATGTAAAAGCAGGCAATTTTTTTGTTTGTGCTATAAAGTAAAGATAAACAGTTTTAAATTTAATATCCATGTCTATAAATCTCATAGCACGGATCACTGTGCGGTAAAATTATTATTTTACATTTCAGCAATGCCAACTACTTTACGTTTAATTGCCAGAGAATATGTCATTGTACTGAATGTGTGCGTTTCAAATTAATTCATAAAGGCACTGACCTTTTACCCCCCTCTGATGTAAAGGCCGACTTACTTATTAGGCAAAATCGATAGTTTTTTTCTCTTCTATTCTAGAGTGGGTACTTTAATACACTGAAAAGTGGAGCAATTATTTGCATTAGTTTTTCTTAGTTGTGACATTTAAATGTAACATTTATACTCGGACATTTACAAAGATGTTACATCAATAACATGTCAATGAATACATCTGATATATTTCAGCGTTAATTGCATATCCTTTTTAGCATTTATACTTTTGCTACTGCATTAAATGTTGATGGATTTCTTTGGTCGAAGAGTTCGAGTTCCAGTCGGTAATTACCCTAAAAGCTCATGGATCTGGAAAATTGATTTTTTTAATGTCGTGTCAGATCGTGTCAGATACTACTAACTATTTCTACTACTACTTCTACCAGGATACTGCTATCCAAAGCTTTATTAATGGATACTCTTACTCTTGCCAACCCGGGTCAGTCTGTAGTTAGTATTTTTCATTGAGTAGGTGGTACTTCAATTACGGATTCAAGCTAATTACGATCAACACGTGTAGTTTGTGATAATTCAAATTCTTTAATATATATTGCGATGACGATATTGTCTGGCTGGCGTCTAGTACGTACTGTCCAAATAAGTAGTATTCACGTGCAATTTGTATAGGCGCATTCAAATTTGTGCCTTATCGCATTGACATAAGACTGCACGTGTGCATTATGTTGACTGCATACAATATGAGGAATGGTCTTTCTATACATCGTCATAATCAATGGTATGCGAGATCTTATGAGTTTTAATATCATGTTTTGAATGGCTTGATTTCGCATTTGGCGACCTGTGCGTCAGAGGGTCATGGATTCGAATTCCTGAACAAAAAATTATGGTAAGAACATGGTCACTTACATATATTCTGTTTCTGTTTCTGATATTTATTTGAGTTTAATTAAATATTTTTGGTTCAGATTTCAGACAGACAGTTCTGATTCCCTTAACACTGTAAAGATTTACATTGGGAGCTAGAAAGCATAATCAATGGCGTGTTGTCTATTTATTTAATCAATAATGAATCTTATCGCGTTAGAATATAATCGTGTTTACCTTGACTCTCCTAAGTCTGTAATTCATTTGGCGACGAGTTAGTATGTGTGGTATGTGACTCAATCAATGACAAATATTCAGAATGGAGGCGCGTTTGATTAGCGTGTTAAGAAGACGCTTTAATTATAGTGCGCTATTAACTATATTATTTGTTAATGTGCATACCCTCTGTCCTATAGTTTTTTTTTAATTGTTTTTATAATAAGAACCTTAAATATTTTACTCTCTGACGGTTGGGCTGCTTGGATCTTAGTAGTAATGCTCACATAAATGTCCCCGGGGTGGTGGTGGTCCGTGGTCGAGTCATTATTACTGTATTTTTATGACGATTCATAAGTGCTTATATATATTAAGCCCAATTGAATAAAGAATATTTTAATTGATTTTGATTATGTGAATATCTTATGAATGCCTGAAGGATGCGTTTTTTCTAAGACTTCGAGCGATGATTGTATTGAAAAAGTATGAGAACGTGTTTAGATGTGATGCTTGTTGATGACGTTATTTCAAAGAGAAAAAGTTTTTGTTCAGTATATCGACGTAAGCAAGAAAATCCGCAACAGTAATTTTGGAAAGCAAAGAGATTTTTTTATATTTAGCACTAATAATGCAAACTACCATATGTTTGAGGTTAGGCGAATGACGGTCGAGGATAGTTATTTTTATGTCAGATGTATTATATACTATATCAACGTTATCATAACTATTATACATAATAATAACAATTACACGTTTAAATAACTATTAAAGTTTTTAATATAGCAAATATACATACATATTTTCAGATTTCGTTTCTATATAGACCGAACTATTGGAACTGACTTTATGCATAAGCAGTGAACTGTATGGCCTTATTGTAATTTTGTCGTTTTGTTATAATGTTATTACCTATGTGCAGTAGTTAGCAACAGTTAATTAATATCTGTCACCTTTAACTTTTTGTGTTATCTTCACCTGTTCTTGTGAAATCAAGGAATTGATTTATTTAATGGCTCCTGGCATTCTCTTCCTTTTAACTTTTGAGCTAAAAACGTGTTAATAATATTTTCTCTGTTAAAACTATTTTGGCAAGAGTTATTTATCCATAACGTTTTAAAACCTGAATCACTAAAAGGAATTTAATGTTGGTAGAAATGAAACAATCTAACTTACTATATTCCACAGATTTTCTAGTGTTTCCTCTGAGAATAAACCCAGCAGGGAACTGATGACTTAATTAAACTTCACAATTAAAAGCTATCACATCGTGTTGCTTCTGCTATTCACACACTACACAATATCTTTATATTTCTACCGCCTCCAGTAATAAAGTTAAGAAAGAAGACCTAAAGTGATTTATATCATGTATAAAATAATTAAGAACTCGCGGATGTGAATGGAATCAATTATAAAAATAGGATTATTGTGGGAAAACTACACTGTTGTTGCATGCTTCATTCATGAATGATCAGAGATACGCCACGAACTATCAGAATAAAAACATCACCCTCCTTCACCGGCTGTCGGATAAGTGATGTGGCACTTTACTTACAAAGGCTTGGGACCAAATTGGTTTTGTAATACTAAAATAGCCAGTTTTTTTTCTTTGTCTACCAATGTTAGAAATTCCGAAAACCGGACTGGACAATTTATAACAAATCACCAGCAGTTTCTTTGATTTCAGTTTTTATTTATAATAAGTCTGTATTTTGTGAAATGTTTCATCGAGTTACAATGAATGAAAATATACGTTTGGTGGCGGTGGCGAGAATCTTCGTTACTAGTTCAAATCCTGAATTTATGACTACGCAGGTTTACGAAATAAGACAGCAAGGTCATAATCATCACCATCCTAGCGCCCCTTCCGGTTGCATTTTCGGCCATTGCCTCGGTGCTCAGAGTGCGCTTCGACTTAGATCCTGAGCTGACCACTCTGATTACTCCAATAGAGCAACTATCGTCCGACCTCCGTGATCCTTAGATGGAAGACCAGACCATTTGGGTCATAATCGGGACCAACGGCAATCATATTTTTTACCAAATTTTTTAATTATTTTTACCAAATTAACCCAAACGCAGCGCATTTTCTCCCTCAAAAAAAAAAACTTTCCCACTGTCGTCACTTAGACTGTGCTTTCCAATTGAGTTACAAATATTTCGCGTGCCCAAGGATAATAAGTAACCGAGCCGCGTAACTCAATTCCGTTTACACGACCCCTATCGAGTAAATCTTCAACTATACATGATTTGCTGTCGAAATATTTATGCGTTAATTGTAAATGTCAACGTTTGTTAATTTACCCATTTTATCTTACCGGAGATAGTTTAATGCAAAATGTCAATATTGTAATTTAAAATATGACTATCTTAGGTTATGAATGTATTGTAATTAAAACTCAGGAATATATGTACAAGGCTGAAGAGAAAGGATATGAGAGTAAAATGTAGAGAAAATAAATTATTACGAAAGAGGAGAAATAACATACGTTAACTGCTTGTATACAGATTCTTTATATTAAACTTAAAAAACTTTATTATAAAACAATGTTTATATTTTGTGACAACTGTTTATACACATATTGGGTTCAAATTAAAGTCTTTATGCGGCCATGTTTGATTGATAAATGCAAACCACATTCCCGTGTGAATATCGATTACGTCTGATAGTTTAATATGTTATCTGTGGTTTAATATAATTATTATACTTGTCTGTAAGTCAAACAGAAGAAAAAACTTTTTGCGACTTACAAAATGAAAAGCAGTTGATAACACTAGCATTATTTTAGGTCCGTGGTGGCATTGAAATTATGAAACTGTACATTTAGCTTAAAACTAATTCGAAGATCTTCCGTCTCATATTTGCAACTTTAAATTAAAAGCACTGTTCACAATTCACATCTGTTATAATATTTCTATGTGTGTCGGCATAAATTAATTAACATTGTGTAGTTAGATTAATTCAATATTAATTTCACAGATGCAATTCATTAGTATAATTACAGTAACGAGGTTATCGTTTGCAAGAATTATTTACGATGGCTAGGAAAGGAACCGCACGTCTTATTGACTAGAGCTCTGAACTAGATCTTAAGGGTAGATTAGTACTTTTTTTTACGTGTACCTACACGAAGCTAGGTACCTACCTAGTATTGTATTGCTGTTTTAATATTTATATGTATTTGTCATCTTTGACTCGGTAGTGCATACCTAGGTGTTATAAATCAACTGAACTCGTGTGTGATTTGACAGTATATTCGTAGGAAAGGCAGTATAAAAATAACAAAATAAAAGAAATACAAAAGAATTTACCATGTAGACAAAGTAGCAGAGAAAATGTATTTTTTTTTTCTATCATTCCAGCGTCTTTAGCTGTAATTTGTAAATTTATCCATGCACAATCAGGCCCAAAACCGGTCGTCTCCTTTTATATTACTACTCAGACATTGAGTCATCAACAAAAACAACATCAACAAACAAACAAACTCTTCAGCTTGATAAATTAGTATAGATGTAGCTTATCATTGTCGTATACACTTTGACATTACAAGATTCGACCGTTCACCTTGTTAATATTTAAAAAATACAAATCGACCGTCTGTAATGTCTTAAAATATAATCCGTTATCAATCACCTCTGACCTCCAATTACGATTAATTAAAACCGTCTTCATTCACACAAACAAGAGTTACTTAATAAAGAAAGAATGTCAATATCAACATTGTGTTACATTTTGTCATTGGAGTATCAGTAGTACAATTGATTTACTGTCAAGTAATTTACGAGAGCTGTCGACTCTCACGATAACGTTTGTATAACAGTATTCTTTGTAAGGATTACAACTAACGATTCATCGCTACTATTTAACCAAGAGCGGTCCTTTGAAATGTGACAATGGATAATGATTGTTGGTTTCTTCTCTGTTTTGTGTAAAAATAGGTGGTAAGGTCGAAGAAGGTTAACGACCGCATTGATTAGTTGAAAGCGATTAACTACATAGAAGTGTGAGACTTAAACCTTAAACTTTTCAATGTAATTCAATCAAGGGTGTTTTATATTTAGGAGTTTTATTTTACTGCATTGGCTGAATTGAGACGATTACATACAATAACTACTATAATATTATATCAGGCAATAGAAGTTTTACTGTATTCTTAATTGGGGCATAGTAGTGCGACTTTCTTTTGTCATGTAAACCAAAAGAAAAAATATTTATCTAATTCAAATGTCTTCTTGTGTCTCACAAGTCAAAAGTATCAACGAGTTTCAAGCGTGTAGCTCTTAGTTCATATCAGTCACTCGAATGTCCTATGAATAAGATACGAGTGGCCACTATAAACCTCAATAGTAAGGCACAAGCGGCCGCCCGCGACTCCGTCCGCGTAGATTTCGGTTTACTCACACATATTGTTATACTATAGCGTAAAGCCCTCTTTGTCAAATGAACTATCTTACACTGAAAGAGATTTTTCAATTCGAATTCGTATTCAGCGTCATTAAAATTGAGTTGAAATTCAATTAAATAAGTATAGATTTACGCTCTGATGAATTTCGACCCTATTGCAGTTAAACATAGCTATCTAATTCGCATGTGTTGTTTTAGAAGATGGGCCTAATATGTTGGTTTGATAGCGTGTCGCACGAAAGTTTCGCCTTGTAAATGTTCCGTGCAGCTCAAAGATAAGTGCTTCTAATAGTTCAGAAGACGAGTTGATGGGAACAAACAAGCCTGTCACGATGCTACACTTGGTTCGGCGTATTCCTCACAGTTTGAAGATTTAGGTCTATTGTAAATGATTCATTCCTTTTCACTCATATCCCGGGTAACGTACTTAAGTATGAGGGATGTAAGTTCCTTCAACTCATCATAATGGGTAAAATAGAGGGTTAGCGAGGCGTTTGAAGAAGGAAAAGGTCGTGGCTACGAAATATACGGCAGTGTTCTGGCATAGCTTCGGTGGAATACCTGTTTTGGCTTCCAATGAATCGAGAGCACTTTGTAAACCTGAATGATCTTACGATCAGCCGGGTACGCAGGATATACAATGTATATTATGGTGCACATGTGAGTGCGCAGGCACAAGTGTATACCCTCACCCTGATAGGTCAGTGAGACAGCAATCTGATACGACCGTTAAGAGATCAGGTGCAGGACCAACGGCTTATCGTGCCTTCTGCTGTGAAAGTTGCTTAACTTAGCCATCGCAGGCCAGAAGATGCTTTATTGTCTTATGAAATGGTTCTGGCTAGCTAGCATATTCGTATATCGAGAGGAGGAACTACTCTAATTTCAACAATGAACAATTATGACGTAGAACGCAGCGTACGAACGCACACGCACCAGGGCATTCTTTATTGATCATACTCATTCATGAAGTGGGAATGCAATTTAAAATGACTGTATAGAAGAAGCTACCATCAAGACTTGGCATTAAAAAATTGAGCATTTCAAATGAAAATACAACATTTTTATTTCATATGGCACACTATAATGGCTCCAGTCTGCCTGATGATGAGCAAAGGTGATGTCCAAAAAATGACCCAGATTCGACAGGAATGAAATGTATACCAGTGGATTGACATTGGAATATAATAAATAAATAATGTTACTAAGGGGGAAACTCTGAAATCGTTATAGTATAGGAGCTAGGAGCAAAATAAAATAAGGAAAAAATAGTTCAAAACAAAGTTTACGTCATGTTGTAGCTTAATATGACGTTGTTTTAATGTTGTTTCACTTGTGATAATTATCAGCAACACATTTCACAAGCAACAGCAACATAATAACAACGATATTCTCACCCACAACATGGCTCTTTGCTCCTATACCTACTATACCATTTATTTTTATATTTGCAATCTTTAGCCACAGAATTACAAATAATAAACACAGTACTGTAACTATATTTTTGGTGGTAAGCAATCACCGCGGACACCAGAGGTATCGCCGATGCGTTGCCGTGCCGGCCTTTCAAAAGAGAACTATAGCTTTGGGATTCATTTCGCACGCTTCTGATCAAAGTATCACTTCCACTATATTGGCACCAACTATTTGGCACTATTGACCTACATATTTCATCTCATAATCCCTAGTCTATGTTTTGCTTTATTTTTGGACGTGTGTCGTCTCAACATCGTCTGTAAGTGAGCGCTTTGATTTTGGTACAGTCTGATGATGCAAGATAACTCAATCATTATGTGGCTTATATCCAATTATTGGGAATCAACTGGCATTTTGTTTCTCAAAATTAGTTATTCATTTTAGATTAACTTATGTTTTCTGATTCTTAATTGGATGTAGTGTATATTTTTTTAGTAGAAAATTGAAATTATCGTGGTGATATTCCTGTTTGTAATTGCATAGGTACTTGACTTCCGTGACCGCTTATCGAAGCATGGCGCAACTATACATATTATGTATAATTTGAACGGAAATATCACAATGCAATTAATCTTTCTACAATAAAACGGTATCAGACTGCGTGCAACATTTTCTATCTTTATACGACTAGAAAACGGACCAACGTAGTAAGATCCCCGTCGTGTTTCCTCCCGTACGGGGTGCGGGCGGTTCGGGAGCATTTTATGCGGATTCGGGGGGTCAACTTAGCCTGGCCTGCACTTCTGCACTGGACTTATCTATACATAGAACGGCACGTGGTACGTATACGATGACTGCTTATGACTTGGCAGTGTGTATCAATGATACCACTGCATACATTGATGGCTACATCGGGCGATAAACGGCGCAACCGCCATTCGAGATTAAGTGAAATTGAAATTTATTTATATGCCTATATAGTTACCTTTCGCTCGCAGTTTGATTGTCGGAGTGTGGGTGCGGTAATGAAAATAGATATAGCTAGTTTGATAGTGTCATTACGTTGAAGATTTAAATATGCATCGCCCTGAGACATTGTAACGTTGCTATTTCGTCCTCACTTACTCAGTATTGCTTCCTTATTTTGATAATAACATCCGTAAATGATGACGTCTTTGAAAATAGATTGGTCTGGCATTCGGATTATTCGATTATGTATCGTTATGTTGAAAATCTTTTATATACTGGCGACTTTATTTGCATTTTGCTTTGACAGTATTATCATTGGGTACAAGACGATTACTGATTTTTGTCATGCCTTTACGGATTTGGTGTTTTCTTGGTTAAACATACACGTTTGTCTGTATAGGAAAATAGAAAGGAAAACTAAACCAAATACTAGAGGCAATTAACGACTGAGTTGCTCAATTGTGTAAAAATTTACAAAATTTATCGCGACAGAAACTTCACTACCATGACTTACCTACTCGTAATTTCAATGTCGATCGATCGGAAATGAATGTAAAAGTTAGCACTGAGTCTTCTCTAATAAATAAATAGTTGCCCGATATTCAAAATCAAAGTGCATCTCCCGCCACGGAACATTAGGACATGTTAGTTGCTTAATGCGTTAGGCGACTCATGTTGGTACTGCCGACGTTGGAATGTATCACTTAGAACTAGGGTTACCTACTTTTTATATTTTACAAGAAATTAAGTCTTGTATGGCCGCCAGCGACTCCGTCCGCGTGGATTTCGATTTTCGCACACAGTGTTATACTATAGCTTAAAGCCTTTCCCTTCAAAAGGACTATAAAAAAGAAACAACACGAGATTGGCGCATTCAAATGAATAAACAAACGAACTCTTCAGCTTATTATATTAGTAAATATTTTAACCAATATTGTCCCACTGCTGTGCAAAGGTCAAACTTAATTTATTTGCAACTTAATTAGCAACCCTGGATACTGTATTCTTGTTGCCTGCATCGCGTTATTATTGTGCGCGTTTGATTTACGAACTGACCAGATAAATACACTGTGGAGTAGATGAGGCGTGGATTACTTCCAGCAGCAGTGACAGGTGATACGTATCGAATGATCCTGTCTAGATTCTAATGGAGCGGTTTAGCCCAAAGGATAAAATCTCAGGATTTCCTATGACTTGAATACGACTATTTTTACTAACATTCCATGATGTCTGACTGTCGTCTGCGTCCGTAACCCTTACAAGGAAAATCGGAATATTTGGATCATAGTCGGGACCGACGGTTAAAAGTGCCTTCCAAAGCTGAGATCATCATACATGTCGGACATCCAGATGATTCAAGCCTGCAATGCCCTAAGCAAACTGGGAAAACTAACACAAAATGAAAGTTTGAGATTTTAGACTTTCGCGTCGCATTACTATGTATAATGATTTTTGTTAACGGGACTAAACGCGATTTTAATTATGTAGTAGGTACTTATGCAGTGTTTTATTAAGTAGTAGGTATATAAGAACTACATAATTTAAATCGCGTTTAGTCCCGTTATCAAATATCATTACAAAATGAAAGTGTTCCCCGCGGGATTTGAACCCTCTGATCTTGAGCACAACGCTCTAACTACTAAACCACGGAGGCAAGGTTAGCAGCCCTGGATAGTGTATTCTTGTTGCCTGGATCGCGCTATTATTGTGCGCGTTTGATTTACGAACTGACCTGACAGATGATACACTGTAGAGTAGATGAGGCGTGGATTGCTTCCAGCAGCAGTGACAGGTGACACATATCCAATGATCCTGTCTAGATTGTAATTGATCGGTTTAGCCCAAAGGATAAAATCTCAGGAGCTCCCATGACTTGATTATGCTATTTTTACTAACATTCCATGATTTCTGACTTACGTAACCCTTACAAGGGATACCAGACGATTTAGATCATAGTCGGGCCCAACGGCTAAACTGCCTACCGAATCATGGAATCGTCATACTTATCGGACAATCAGGTGATCTAAGCCTACAATGTCCTAACCAAACTAGGAAAACCAAGACAATGTAAAAGTGTTCCAGGCGGGATTTGAACCCACGTCTTTTGAGCTTTTTAAGCTCAACGCTCTAACCACTTAACCACGGAGGCAAGGTTGGCAGCCCTGGATAGTGTATTCTTGTTGCCTGCATCGCGCTATTATTGTGTGCGTTTGATTTAGGAACCGACCGGTGACATGTAGCGTGGGTAAGCGTGGATCGCTTCCAGCGGCAGTGACAGGTGATACGTATCGAATGATCCTGTCTAGATTGTAATGGAGCGGTTTAGGGCAAGGGATAAAAATAAAGTTGCTTCAAAGACGCCTCGATGGTCTAGTGATTTAGGTACCGGGCCGTGGTCTCGAGGTCCTCGGTTCGATTCCGATTTTATGTCGATTTTTCTGAAAACTGTCCGTCTTTGTTTTCGCCATCCCGCTTTGGCAAGCGTGTTGATTAAGGCAAAACCCATCTTTGTTACAAACACATGATTTTAAATGATGGAATCCCTTGCATTTGGTGGAGGTATCACTCCGTATTGTTTTCTCAACCACTCTAATCAGACGCCGAAATCAATTTAACTTGATGTTGTGTTCACCAATCTCTGAAACGATAGCTTGAAACTTCTAAGCTGCTGTGATCACATAAAAGTGCTATCTCCATTCAATTAATAATGAGTGCAAATTAGAGGGTAAATAATAATCAGCGAAGTTTAGTAGCAAGACAAACGTCTTGCCGTTAGTTACAAATGGGCCACGTCTAGCCATACAACTTGGTCATACAATAACTGAACAAACGTACTGAAATAATATATTCATTCGCTTCTTCAATGTTATGAATTTAATTTGCTAGGATTTTAGATTGTTTTATTTATATTTATTACTATGCAAGTTTTATTTGCACGGTTTTTTCTTACGTACTTACACGCAAAAAACCCTAAGAAAGTGACTTTCCTGAAAGTTAAAAATTTCTGGAAAGTCACTTTCGTCTATTTTGATCTCCTATTTGATCTACAAAAAGTTATTGGAATAACTGTAATTCAGTATGTCTGATCAAGGCATTTACGTGGCAACATAATTGAAATGGCTTTTCAACAAAAACTGTCAGCATTTGTTAAATTCCAATTGAAGTATTCGTTAGGCTCAAGCGCAATGATTCAATGAAATCAAGTTTTTCGCAGCATTCAATGTTTGCTAAATTAAGTCATAGCGTTGGAAAAACTGCAATAAAATGCACTGTTGTAAGGCCTTGTGTTAAATGTTGGTGAAATAACCGCCGCATAAGCGCATACATTGTATCGTGTAGGGATGAGAAATCGATAATAATTACATATTCGTTCGTAATCAATAAGTTCCTACATAAATACGAAATAGCAGTTCTCCATAGCACTAGTGTTTTCACTATGATGTTGTAATAACTTTTCGTAAATTACTTAAGTGCAGTTTCATGGAGAAATTTCTCTGATATCATTTGGCATTGCAACATTAGGATTGGTGGTGCTCACAATTAAATAAACGACCTGCTTTTTCTGCTTCTGTAATTTCCCACTGTAGGGGAAAAGCCTCCATTATTTGCAATCACGTTTTCGTTACAAAAACGGGTTTTTGGCTAAATCACCACCCTTAGCAAATGCAGTTTAGTGATAACTCTGTTTTGTTATCACTAAACTGCATTTGCTGAGCTGCGTCCGGAAAAACGGACGCAAAATTCATCCGAGCCTGGAATTGAACCCAGGTCCGGTCTGGTACTTATACCACTACCTCTGGACCATCTAGGCGTCCCTGATGTATTGTAGTATTATTTCTATGTCTATAGCCATTTTTTCGTCCAGATGTCCGTCCCAATAGTCTATATCCATATGGATAGCTACTATGGGTTTACGGGGATTATAAATCGCACCCTATGCTCTCTTTATGGCATCTAAAGAGCAATTGCGTATTAAAAGTTTTAGAACCATTTGTTAGAAACTGTTGTATGGTGCTGATACAGTTTACGTACTATGAAACAAATAGAAGATTTAACTGTTATGAGGCGTTAATCTTTATTATCTGTTACTTAACGGAAAGAAGATATTTCATGTCATCTTTTGATCACTCCTTTTATGAAGACGTAAAGTAGTCCAACTACCGTACCAGTACGAAAGTGAGAGAAGTTATTTATGCTTTTTTTCAGTGTTTTTCATTTTATTAACATAGGTAAAATATTAGTCTTATAAGCGCCTGAAATGTACTTAATTTTTGGGTGCTAGGTATGGCGCGTACAAATGTTTCGTAGAAAGCAGCATGCATTAGCGAATGATTTTCGATTTTTAATTTTCTAAGAGCTGTTTTGTTGGACCTCATAGCGTTTATCCCGGTTGCATCCTTGGTCATTGCCTCGGAGCCCAGAATACGCAACGACTATGATCCTGAATGGGCTAGGTGGGCTAGCCAAGATGCCATTTCGCGAGAGCGAAAATATAGCTACCGTCGCGAATTCCATCTAGGTATAATTCGCGACGAAAGCGATTTTTTCGCTCTCGCGAATAGGCACCTCGGCTAGCCCACCTGGCTAGCTTTAAGCAACTTGTTGATCAAGCGAATGTAAAATTTGCGACCCGCTTGGTCTAGTCGTCAAGAAGTTGACTATTAGACCAAGATGTCGCGGGTTCGATCCCCACACTGGCAAACATTTGTGTGCAGGACCATTTCTGTTTGTCATGGTCTAGGTGTTATATATATTTATTTAAGTATATTTGTAATACCACTGTTGATTCTGATATCTGTTACACAAGTGCTTTAGATACTTAACATGGAGTCAGATCAATGTATGTGATTTTGTTATATATTTAGTTAACATGTTGAGCAAGCGAATGTAGTACTAGCGAGCACAAGCGATTTCTAACATTTAGGGCGATGTTAATGATCTTGGTGGTTGCAGCCCACTGGGTGGTCCACCAATGGCGGATGTACGAGCGGTCGCTGTGCTCGCTGCTGGAGCTGCAGGCGCAGCGCAAGGGCTCGTACGCGATGTGCTGCTCGCCCCGCTACGTGCTGGCGCCGGACTACCCCGCCCACGTGCTTCCGCTGCCGCTGACGACGCAGCGCCCGTCGCCACCGCCCGCGCACTTGTAGCGGTGCGACCCGGCGCCGCCTCAGGTATGACCTCGCCCGCTACGTGCTGGCGCCGGACTACCCCGCCCACGTGCTGCCGCTGCCGCTGACGACGCAGCGCCCGTCGCCGCCGCCCGCGCACTTGTAGCGGTGCGACCCGGCGCCGCCTCAGGTATGACCCGGTGTAGCGTAGCCAACGTGCGCTTGTAGCGGTGCGACCCGGCGCCGCCTCAGGTATGACTATAGATGCGACGCCGGTTATTAACGATTTTAACCGTGCGGGTAAATATGCATTTTTCGTTAGAAACGGTTAATAACCCGCATTTTATGCATTTTACGGTTAAATTCCACTAGATTCCGCTAGATGTAAATAAGTGTTTGTATAATAATAATAGTAATAGATTGTATATTAGACGCAATTATAAATTAAAGCGACATATAATTTAACATTTACGTTTCGTAGTATTTGCGTGAAAGAGTAACAGACATCTATCCATCCATCTATTCTTACAAACTTTCGCATTTATAATCTTAGTAGGATTAGGTAGTAGGATAACATCTAAAATGAATTTTATTTATCTTTTGAATATCGATTTTCTCTTCACAAAGGAAAAAAACTATACCCTTTTTAGCTGTCACTGTCAGATAACTAACCGTTAACAACTGCATTTTATCGGTAGCTTACCAAAAATTTGGTTATTTAACGGTAGCTAACGGGTTTTTTACAACTATAGGTATGACCCGGTGTAGCGTAGCCAACGTGCGCTTATAGCGGTGCGATCCTTAGGTGACACCGCGCACATCGCAGCGTCCGTTGCCGCCGCCCGCGCACTTGTAGCGGTGCGACACGGCGCTACCTCAGGTCCACCGCAAGACATAGACAGCCGTGATCAACAACCAGGGTTGGTCATCACAGTATGTTGGTCGGCATAATACAGGGAAACGCTGCTGCCCACAATTCTTAAGACAACCACGGAAAGAAATGCCGGTAGTACTATTCTAGGTCGGCACTACACGACACGGTACACAAGTAATACCTGCTGAAGTAAACGCCATACATATTATCACTGACGTTAGTAATTACACCTGTTCTTACTCACTCACATATGAAATGTCCTCCATCATTTGTATAACCCAGACTAAACTTAAAATAGTGGCCATAGAAGCGATACTCTACTGAACCAAAAAGATAAGATATTTGTTAGCTTTTTAAACCAAAACGGCAAAATGGTATTGATAAATAGGTACATATATGCAAGTCTATCTAATCGTCGTCTATTTAGCGACCTTGTATGCTCAGTGACTGTAATAACAGATGGGTAACCGTAACTAGGGATTTGAAGAGGTGATCATATGATAATAAGTAACCAACGCTGAGAGATTATGTGTGAGCTGTAGTTACTTCATCGGACTAAATTGTCAGTCTGTTTACAAATTGATACAAATTGCGGGTAAGGCGTCGTTAAATGTAACTGTAATAAGTAATTGTGTGTGCTTTATTACAGTTTGATCTTTACGATCGTCAATGTAAAGCAAACCAGGTTAGATTTATAATAGCTCATAAAAGGTTTTATTATTTTAGGAGTGAGTGACTCTTGTTGATGTTCATGGGCAGCGGTGATCAATTACCACCAGATGACACTCTAGGTCGTTGGCCTCCCGGTTACATAAAATATTCATTTATTTAATTAAACTAAATACTTACTTACTCAATCCTATAGCTCTACTGCGGTTGTTTTGATTGCTAATTTAAAATCAGACTAAATGTATATGCTCAATCTAACCTCTCTGTAAGTCATTATATTATTCTGTTGATGAGTAAAATTTCAAAAGGTCATAAACACAGTTCTATTTTGCTTAAATCAGAATAGAAAAATATTCACTGATCAGATAAAACTGTTATTTGCAGTTTGCTACTCTTATACTATCTCTTATTCATATTCTAAATTGATGAGTATTAGAAAATCCTCAGCCCGTGCCATAATTTCTGTTTAAACAGTAGCCCGACTCTGCGTGAGAGTATAATGAGTAGCACCTCCTACCTCGTTCAGAATATTACAGGGCGTCAACTGATGCTTAGCTCAAACTTATCTGCAATAACTTAAACTGGAGGAAAGCCGATCACGTTTTCAAAACAATTAGTAAATACGAGTAGAGGACGCTAGCAAATACTTCTGGAAGATAGAAAATAAAATAAAAAGTTAGAACTGTGTCATATTTAAGGGTTAAATATCTGGCAGTCTTTTTCACCTAAGATGATCCCTGTGACAGTTGACGGTTCAAAGGAAAACCCAATAGAGTGTTGTGGAAAATCTTGTAAACAGCTCGTGGTGCTTATTGCTTTGAAATAAAGTTTAATTTCGTATAAGAAGTATAGCTGTCACAGAGATCATCTTAGTTGAAATTGACTATAGTTGGCAAGGCTCCGTCTTGGGTTAAATTAAGTGGCATTCCGTAAGTTCTGGCATGAAAAACTGAGTAGGTATAACTCCGTAGTCAACATAATCCAAGAATTACTTTATCAAGTATATTTTCTTTGTGCTTATATGGTGGGTGGGCTTACTTATGTAACGTAGTATTTCCTGTTAATAACAAATATCGTACCTCAGACAGAATCACTAATATTGTTTTTACATATGTAACAACTGTATGTACTTATTATGTTGGTGTTGGTTTAATACGAGGAACAAATTAGCAAAGTTTTGATTTAAATATTAACAATATTTAAATCACATCACTTGAGAATGCCACCGCACGTGAGTTTTTCCTTTAGATTTTCTCTTACTTGGAAAGAGTTTGGAAAGCATTGTGAAACGTTCCTTCCGTCCTCTTAATATTATTTTATTTCTTACCTTTGAGTTTTTCCAAAATTAAATATTTGTATTCCACACCAGAATGCACCGTATAAAAACCATCAGACAAGAGAAATTCCTTTACATAAGTTTATTGCTCCAAACTCCTTACTCCTGGTAGTCCTACCAGGAGCGTATGGACGGCACTTCCATAACACACGGGCTCGGTAATAAACTACTGCAATACAGCTATCTCACATTTTCACGCTCGTAAACCAACGGGAGAAAGGGACGGAACGATTTTATAGCCCCCGACGCTTTTCGCAACAAAAACTTTTATTACTGGCCACTCGTAAATTACGCAGCCTTAGTTTTCGAGTAAAAAAGTTCCTTTTTTAATTCATTTGTTATGCAACGGTCGTCAATCGGGACGAGGCGTTGCTTTAATGGCTTTGAAGTTTCCATGCTGATAAGTTAGGATATTTAATTAATGGTAGCACCTTCTTAGCTTTTTTCTAAGACTTTACTAAAAGCTGAGGGTCTTCGAATCAAATTTTGCACATGTTAGTTGGTAATACATATGTGTGGCGACGACACGCGGCGCGACGGAAATATCACCGACCTACCTGTATTGACTTAGCCATTGACCTAAAATGCACAAAAAGTCGTACTCAATTCATAACCAAAAAATAATTAAATCTGATGATAAAAAGAAAGATTCCAAAATGTTATCAAAGAAAAAAAACAGAACAACATTAATTTCAGCCAGTATTGACATCGTTAATACTGTTTTTATTGACCTACCACAACGGCGCTGATCGAGCCGAGACCCATTTAAAAATGGCGCACGAGGCCGGGAGAGCGTCGTAAAACGAACCTCTGAGTGACGTATCGGTTTAGACATAGTAAAAGTATCGATAAATTAGTCACGCCTAGGCGCCTTATCGTACATGACTCGATCGATACAACAGCAGCAGTTGATCTTTAGATCAACGTTAGAAGCACAATGCTATTGTGCACAATCTTGAATAAGACCATGCTGCAGAAGTTTTTCTGTTTCATATTTAATCAGTTTTTTTACATACTATTTTAAGTAAGGTCCTTGATAGACTAGATGTTTTTAGTTAAAAAAAAATATTTGAATGCGGAGACTTAATAATTTTCTTATTGATTAAATTAGTAAAGTGACGTTTACATATATTCGTATAACCCAGATTTTATTGATTTTATTTAGGAACACAAATATTTAAGAAATTAAAAATTATAACTTAAAAATTATTCTTCATAAAATTGAGAATTTAAGCAATACGAAAATTAAAACAATATTACGAAACTTCGACAGCGTCGCATGACATCACTATTTAGTTTGACGCGTCGTCTGCGGATCGTAAAACTTTTCGCGCGTAAACGTCACCGTTGACATTGGGCAGCAGCTGCAGCGCTGCTCAGCGCTTCGGCTCCAACCTTTGTGTTTGCGTCTAATAGCTGTATTGATTTACAGCTGCGAAGTTACGCTTAAAAAATATGCGGATGGGGTCAATGTCCTGGGATTTCGGTGGAATTTGCACATTTCTGAGGAATTTGCTTTTTATTTAATTGACATTATAGCCGTTTTTATATTTGTTAGGTATGAATGAGGTTTTGATTTAGTTTTTTTGTTAATGTGCTCTGCATTGAAACTAGAGATATTTTTTTTATCGAAACCCAAGTCAAAATTAAAGGGTTTTGCATATTCATTAGTGACAAGTAAATCACAGTCTTGATACGAAACTTACTTATTCAAAACAGTGCCAAATCAAGATTTTGTTTCGGACACATTCCGTACTAATGCATTCATGCTCCAATAATTTTATTGTCTGCATAAATTAAATGAATAGGTAATACTAATAACATACTAACCCGTTTCTTTCTGATCAATTACTATTTAAATTACAGCTACAAAACGACTAATGGTCACGAATTACAAATTGTTGTAATCTAATCGGATTGGATTATGTACGTAACAACTCTTTTGAAATTGTACGCACCAGTTAAACTTAGGTTGGTCGAAGTACCACTCTCACTTATACAAATATGTTTTATACCGTTTAAGTGTATTTCAAGCCTATGGGCCTTTGATTGTAAGTGGTTATCGTCGCCTGTAGGCTTACCTATACCTAGCAAGGGCATAGTTAACGGGTAGTGCAATTATTATGGCAGGTCTTACTGCAAAGCAATAGGGTTTATATTTGAACTGAGTTGTTTACACGCACCTTTATGGTGATGCTTGTACTTCTCCAAAGTGGGGATAAATTTTTAATTTTTTGAGTTTTTTTTTTTAAATTTGGAATTTATAATTGTAACGTCAAAATAATTTGAATTTCATCAGATAATAAGAGATGTTTGACGCCTTATGATCTGATATCCCGTGCTAGGCAAAGTCTTATTGGATTATTTCGGTTACTAATATTGGAGCGATTGCCGTTAGGCGTGCGCGGGCGGGAAGAAAACCCCAGGGTTTAAGAGGGGGGCAAAAGCTGCACTACTAGGAAAACTAGACCAATATGATCATGGTTACACCATCATTTAATTAAATTTCTTCCCTATGACTTCCGTTGCCACTGAGCTGGTCATAAAAATCATCACCATAGTTTTACTTTAAAGTATAAGCGTAATTGAACTATTTGACTTCGTCGCAATCTATATTACATCTCCATCTCCGTACGAGAACAGTTCCGCCCCAACCAGACCTATCCCATAAAGTCTAGCAGACATTCAGCCAGCCGTCTCCTGTCTTCATCGTAAAACGTACCTAAAATAAGCCATAAAATATTGTCTGAGTATTTAAATTTATCTTTAGTGCGGCGGGCAGGTTAACTCGGGCCTCGGGACTTAAGAGCTGATTTTAAGTGGAATATGCAGTGTTATACAATATTAGGAATTGTGGTGTGTAGGTAACTTAATGGGGGCGTAAGGACGTGTTAATATTTAAGAACCTCATTTAGACTTTCTTCTTGAGTAATAGCAAAGTAAAGTATCAGCCTATTAGCATCCCTCCTCATTGGCCTCGAATATTTTAAATCATGTTTTCCTTTCAAAGATGTAAAGTATCAGCCTGTTAATGTCACACTGCAGGGCCAATGCCTTCATGATTTGAAATCATGTTTTCGTTACAAAGATTTTTAGGTTATTTTTTTATTTTAAATGAACCAGCCAAGCCAATTTATTTGAGATTTGGGTTTCAGATTTATGATTGTCAACCTCGCAAGCTATACTACTCAACAAAATTGAGTCCCAAAAATATTCCTATGGCGAGTCGTGAGAAATCCGAGTAGCTAGTAGGGAAAGATGCCTTATTTTTGCTGTATGACTACTGTCACTATTTTCGATATTAAGCATTCTAAAGTGTCTTATATATATCTATTTTTATTACCTATTCATAATCTGCAAAAATATTTTCATTCAAATATGAGTCTAATATAAACTTCTTTAGAGTTCCAATTCGCCCTCGATGGTATTCCAACGATCAAAGCAAAGCTCCAAGATAAAGATACTCTTAAGTCGCGGGTAAGGGCATACCCACTGGTTTCATTGTCTAGCGTCAAAAGAGCTTCCGAATTTAACATTATCCTTTCGACAAGTTTGGGGGGGATGGTTCAGGATACACTGGCCAGGTTGGTCACACGTTTTGAGATAAGGATGCAGGTTACCGGGTGAGCTTGCATTGATATTATTCGAAGGCTTTATTCAATGTAAACAGAAATATCGATAGTAGTAATTAATTAAGGAGTTTAGTGGTCTAGTTTGTTGAACGAAATTGTTTCAACTAAGTCGTTTATATAAAAGAAGTAGATAAGTTACTGAATTTTTTACGCTTATATGTTTTGCTTTTGCAGTAAGATTGTAGGTTTTACATTTTGTAGTGATGAAGTAAAGAGGGTTTCTGAATAGCTTTTTAACTGCACAGAATGTTCAGTCGTAATTTTGTCCGCATTTCATTAGTGAAAAGGACTACAACTCCATGATGAACAAAATTTAAATCACAGGAACGTTGCTCTGCCAGCCAACGTTGATGAAATACAATTAGTCTAGTGATGAGTTCGCATGGAGTAACGTAGATTCTTGCATACCGACTCATACACACAAATGAAGTTCGTAGTTACAAAATACTTTCATTTGATGTTAAAACTGAAAATCTATGAACTAATCAGAATTTTAGAATCTTTTGAAGATATAACAGATTTGCTGAATAATGCAGATTGTACCTACTAGTATGTTATCATCATCATTTGTACCCCGAATCTTTTGAGCATCTTCCTTTTATTTTTCAAAAAAGGACTGAACTTTAGATTAACCCTGTCCCTTATTTCTCCAAAACATACCATACTAGGTTCCTCTGTCTTGCTTGGTCGTGTGCACAAACCACAACTGCACAGAGGTCGCAGACAGCACGTAGCCTGCACTTGTCCCCCGTTTTATGATGTTCGCGTCACACACTTTAATTACCCACTAAAAGTTGCTGATTAAATCAGATTCAGTTGGTTTTTAGATGCCTTCTGAAATGGTATTTAGGACTTTCAAAATCGGGATATCAGTATTTGTGCTCACTTCTCATGCTACCAGAAGCTCAACCCTTTAGCGACCTGCAACACAATTGTACTCTTATTTGACATTTTACCCCAGATGCTTTTCCGCGTTACCATTTACTGACAGTTGTCCGAACAACTTCAGCATCTTCCGGATTAATTATCCAAAAAATAACTGACCTCGACATTGCTCGATCGTGGTTTGTTGTTTAGACGCCTTAGCGCTATAGTCATTTATTGGAATCTCTTGTTCCTTCAGTAGTACTTACAATTGTGTTGCCGGTACTTACTTCTCGATTTGTTCTGTCCTTTATTTCTCCCAAAAAAGACTCGCCTGCATCTAGATTGCTCAGTTGTGTGCACAAACTACATCTGCACAGAGGACGCAGACTGCACGTAGCCTGCACTTGTCCCCCGTTTTATGATGTTCGCGCACACTATAATTACCCACTAAAAGTTGCTGAATATACGTGGCGACATCTTTCACGACACGTTATTTCAGGAACTTTGTCATCCATCCCGGTGAGTTACGGCTTGCTGTTTAGTTTATATCATAGCGTTTGAAGATATGAGGTGTAGGAGAAGTGATATATTGGAACGGTTGGACCGGTTTTGATGAAGTAATGCGGTTTAATATGCTTTCTGAGGATTTAGATTAAAATGCACATGATGCTTCTGTCTTAGCCTTCGTATGATTTTCGTCTGAGTGATACCTACTGATATAAGTATGAAGCGTTTTCTCCGTAATAAAAGATCTTAGACTAACTGCCCGTCACGCGGTTTCATCCGCTTCCCCAGGGAAGTACTTACCGTACCGGGATAAAATATAGCCTGTGTTGCTCAGGTTGAATGTAGCTTTCCAGTGTTGAAAGAATTGTTGAAATCGTTCTCGTAGTTTTTGTGTTTCTTCCTTACTTACAAAAATACAAATCATTCCCCTTCATAATATCATTATTTTGACAGGCCTGTTGGTCGAGTGGCTAGAGACCCTGGCTACAAAACCGAGGGTCCCGGGTTCGAATCCCGCTAGGGGCAAATGTTTGTGTGATAAACATCGGCATTTGAACTCGAGTCATGGATGTTTATAAAAATGTATTTAAGTATGTCTATCCGTTCCCTAGCATCCATAGTACAAGCTACGAGATCAGTTTGGGGCTAGGCAATAAATACGGTATTTGACTGACAAGTCAAATCACTTGAAAAAATGTATGAAATATTGAATCGTGACGTCACGATGCGATAGTGTCAAATCAATACTCTATTAACTTCAATTAGCTGTAATAAATTTGTTAAAAGCTCAATAGTAACTGTGAGATAAAAAAAATATTTATTTATTTCCAATGAATATATTTATTTATTTTATTTTTTACCCTTATCCCTTATGGAATAAGCCATACACAACAGGCTGACCACAGTTGAGCTCGGGACACTATTTAGTACTATTTAGGTACATACTGCCACCCGGCCATTAACAGGAAATCTTTTATAAACGTCCATTTACATACAAAATGTTGTTTTATACAGACCATGTTTAATCGAGTGCACGTCACCTGAATACACTGGTTCCTACCAATTAAGCCCGTCAACTCAAGCCGAGGTGATCATTATGAGGAATTAAACACGCGAACACACCTTGTGATATGTCATTAGCATTTGCCTTCCTGATTTCGAGAAACTGTATTACTTGAGACCTGTGAGCGAAGTGCTAGCTAGCATTAAATTGGTTGAGTCATGATATTTTGAAGGCAATGCTGCTACGGAACCATAACTTTTTTCGTGGATGCCCCCCACTCGTGACAATCACTGGTCTTCAACCTCTAGCTTGTAGCTTCTACTATTAATATAATAAAGCTGAAGAGTTTGTTTGTTTGTTTCAACGCGCTAATCTCTGGAACTATTGGTTCGAAGAAACAAAAAAATTAGTCGAGGAAAGCTTTAAACTCAACAAAATATAACTTAGTCATCTCAATTTAATAATATTATTGCCGGACCCCATCGGGTCATGGAAGTCGGAATCAAGTTATTGTAAAAACGACGTTTTTCGCAAGTTTTTATAAGTTTAATAGTAGTCAAATAACTTATCATCCAGTATGGCGTAAATTATATGTTGGTGAAAAAAAACTTGTGTACCATTTAGATTATTTAATATTTTGGCCTAGATTTCGAACCCTGGGCTCTCGAAATAACTTAAACCGCTAGACCAAGCAAACTACAAACTACTTACGCTTAATTTTCTTTGTTCCCTCCAGTGACTCAGTGGGACTTTGTTTCGGTTCAAGAACCTTATGAAAATACATCCCGGCACTAATTTGGTTATTGTATTGCCTAATAAAAGTGTATGGATGAACTGAGCTTAATGTGACAAGGTTTTACTGCTACTCTATTTGTGTATGTGTTATACAGTTTATTTGGCTTCGCTTTTACTCATGTTACTTTGTTATTGTAAGGATATGTGCTATAAATTGTAAAATGCGTGAAAGTTTCCTTGCGTTTTTATTATGCTAAATTGTTTGCGTTTGGTTAACAAAATTGGGGATCAATTTTAATTTGATGAATCAAATCAATCTAATTATTATAATTTATAGCAGACGCCCGCAACTCCGACCGCATGGATTTCGGTTTCCGCACACATAGTGTTATATTATAGCTTTCTCGACAAATACACTATTCAAAGATTTTTTTTCAATTCGAATCAGTAGTTTCTGTCACTGGGTTCAAGTCTGTAGCTTTTTTACTTTCTTATAGATTTATGAAGGCTTCAGAAATGCGCCCATGGATTGTCAATTATCAAGGCTATAGAAATTCTATCTCTGATTTCTGACGACCAGTCACTTTTTATAACTTGTTTATTATTCAAAATCTACTGACTTTATTACATCTTCTTGATGTTAAAGAACATTTCGCACAAATTGCTTTGCACCTATTTCTTCCAATCCTGATCACATCTCAATTCTAAATCTGACTGAGCAAAGTCATCAATTTAAGCATGAAATCGAGCAGTTCTAAGTATTAGCACAGAGTTTAAATGCAACAATCGGTATTTAGTGCATATAAACTGCACTTTAACAAGAATGAGAACTTTAACTGCAGGGTTCCTAGAGTAAGGAGTTCTTTGAAGACGTTAAGGATACCACATTTGTGGGTTGAAGAGTCTATTTGAGCCTAATGTAGAAATGTTGGTAAGAAAGCACCCTGCACTTTATAGGGTTCCGTAGCCAAATGACATCAGTTCTCCGATGTTGGTGTGCGAGTCCAACTCGCACTTGGCAAGTTTTCTTTTAAATGTAGGGTGCTGTTTGTTCTCATTTTGGTCAAAGGTTTCTCCCATCAAAATTTCGTTCCTTTGTCAATTGACAAAGAGATAATTTTATCATATTGCCCTTAGGAAATTACCGCTCTTATGTTGCAACATTGCGTCGACATCGATTACGCGTCTTAAAAATACTTTTTGCCTTCAATATTTTTTCCCTACGCGCTTCTACATCAGTAGCTTATTAAGGAGTGCCGCAAGAATCTTAAGTAGGTACTAGTTTACGATCACTATATTAGAGGTAATAAGGTCTCATCAGTTTGGTGTTCGACAGAGACAAGGGATTGGGATTGAATGAGTATCTGAAAGCATATGTGACGAGACATATGCCTTCTTAAGGTTTTTAAAAGTAAAGCTTTTGTCGTTAAAATATCTTGTTTCATAATAATATGATTTTTTAGGATGTCTACTAAGTGTTGCGTATAATATCTGGATAAACTGCTAAGCATTCCATAGCGCGTCTTTAGTGAAAGGACTTTAATGATCCCAAACACAGGGAACAAACAGGTGGACCCTAATTATTTCACAAGCTTAAACGAAATTGTAATCACTGAAATCAACTTAACGCGATCATTGAATAAAAAACTTAAACCGATAAACTTGCTGACGTGACGTTTCGATTACATCGCAATTACAATGTAATCGAAACTTCTCTCGTGTTTAACTAGTCCAGGAATTTTAGCTTTTATCTGCGGAATAATTCCTAGTGAGCTGAATTTTTGTATACACCTTTATTATGATATTGTAATGATGATGTGAAAAATCGACATTGATATCGTGCCGGCAAAAAAAGTTATAGGGGTCCAAACGTCACGAAAATCAGTTTTTCGCAAATATCTCGCGATCTATTGCTCAGAGGTCAATAATGGTTTCATAAAAGTTGTTCGTCGTAAAATTGTCTACATAAAAGATCTCTTGCATTTTTCTGTACAATTAACCGTTTTAGAAATAGAGACTAGAACGCACTAACATATGGTATTGTATACCGTACGGCGCATACCAAGGCATAAACCCTATTGTTTGTTTTTGTCCCTTTTTTGTTTGTGTTTTTTTGTTAGTATGATGTTCTATATATATAAATATAAAGGACTTGTAATACTAGTACAGTCAGGAAAATAGGAATATCAACTACAAAAAACTAAGTGGCAATTTTTTTTGTCACTTTATAACTCAAGAACGGGCTCACCGATCCAAACCAAATTTTCAGGGTTTGCACAAACTATTTAGTATATGTTTTATGTGAAGTTTGAACAAAATCGGTCGCTTCACTTTATACGTAGCGAAGCACGTACCGGCCTGCTAGTAATGATATAGATATGCAATGTGAATTTTAGCAATTTTGATCCACGGTCTGCGAAGAAAATTCTAGTGAGCTGAATTTTTGTATACGCCTTTATTATGATATTGTTATGAAGATGTGAAAAATCGACATTGATATCGTGCCGGCTAAAAAAGTTATAGGGGTTTAAACGTCACTGGACATAGCATATCTATATCATTACTAGCGGCCCGGTACGTGCTTCGCAACGTATAAAGTGAACGACCGATTTTGTTCGAACTTCACATAAAACATATATTAAATAGTCTGTACAAACCCTGAAAATTTGGTTTGGATCGGTAAGCCCGTTCTTGAGTTATAAAGTGACAAAAAAAATTGCCACTTAGTTTTTTATAGTTGATATTCCTATTTTCCTTACTCTACTAGTATTACAAGTCCTTTATATTTCTATATGTAGAACATCATACTAACAAAAAACACACAAACAAAAATGGGAAAAAAACAAACAATAGGGTTTAATGCCTTGCAAGTGGCGTACGGTATACAATACCATATGTGAGTGCATTCTAGTCTCTATTTCAAAAACGGTTAATTCTACAGAAAATTGCAAGAGACCTTTTTTGTAGACAATTTTACGACGAACAACTTTTATGAAACCAATATTGACCTCTGAGCAATAGATCGCGAGATAATTGCGAAAAACTGATTTTCGTGACGTTTGGACCCCTATAACTTTTTTTGCCGGCACGATATCAATGTCGATTTTTCACGTCATCATTACAATATCATAATAAAGGTGTATACAAAAATTCAGCTCACTAGGAATTATTCCGCAGATCGTGTATCAAAATTGCTAAAATTACTGGACTAACATGTCGATTTCAATAAATCGCCAGTTTATGGTTTTAACACCATATTAGCATAATTTCAACCTTATGTCTCTGTAATAGCAACCAAAGCGCGTGAATAATATCATTGGCTATCTCGATGAATGGTTACTTTTATTTTATTTAATGGGTAGTAATCGCGTAAACATCAGAATACGCTAATATGTATACTTTCAACATATTAGTGGCCAGTGTATGTCACTCACGGAGCATTTAAATTATGAAAGCTTAATAGATCTGGGGATGACGCCATATTTAATTTTCGACAATAAAACGATGGGAGGTGTCGCGTCGTGTTCGTTGTATCGATGCATCAACGAGTCCATCATAGATCATCGATCGTCAGTGTAGGGTTGACCTAAGAAGAAAGAATTAGTAAAAGCACAGCTAAAATATAAATTAAATCAGTAATTTACCTATAGATCAGTATAATAAATATTTACGTATCGTACCTGTGACCGACCAACGCCGAATTGAACCAATCCTCCTTTGTATCCCTTTCAAATTCACGAATTGTTTCAATCGCGAAATGCAGATTAGGTACGACTTATTTTTTCAAGTAGGTAGGTCATTAGGATGTCTTCTGACTGGAACTAACTTGTTCATTATTTATGGATAAGTGAGTTCCAGTATAGCTTCCAGCATGTTCCGTTTCTAAATTAAGATCGATGGATGTCACCCAACAGATCTTTTATACTACTTGTTACTAGATTATCCGCTGGTTTAACAAGCATGTGATAAAATATACCAATAATCATATATTTAAATATAAACATACATGAACAAATATTACCTTGACGAGCAAGTTCCTCCCAATTACTATTAAAATTTAATTCCAAAAGCCTCTAACCTCTACGGAGTAGTTAACAAAACCTGCACCCAAGCACCCAACGACAATACGCATGTTACAAAAGATAATAGGTAGGTGTTCGCGGCATCCCTAATTACATCGATGTATTAAAAAGTCCCTCGCAGATGGCCCCGCCGCCATTTAAGGAGCCCTGCAACAGTTCTGCAACATTGTTGCACGAGGTCAAGCCACGAGCGAGAGCGGTGTGTCTCCCCTTAAGTACAGACAACATCAGATCAGACGAAACAGTTAAACTTGGTCCCTCGCCCTTATGTCAGAGGCATACGTACCATTATTGAACAGCAAGTGTATCCCTTGACGCGACACTGGTCGTACCTCAATTTCTCTATGGCCTTGCTCTGTCGAATCCTTGTCTATGAGTCTTATTTTGAACAGTAATTGCCTTATTTTAAACAGTGATTACTCGGTGTTACGAGTTTGGAAAAAAGTGAGTGTCGTAAGATTCCGTCCGGTGAGAAAATACTTACAAATTGGTCGTGTCGTGGAATTGTTAAGAAACCTTTTTTTGAACAACTATTCCTTTGGTAATAGGCTGAAACTTACGGAATGGCTTGACTGTCACAATTAAATTCCGCCTGGAGAAAAAAATTAAATATAGGCCTTACAATGTTAATATTATTTACGAAAGCTGCAAAATGCTAGATAAAAATTCTTAATTGCCAGGCTCATAATTTAAATCCAAGAATAATAAAACAACAGATTTATCTGACATGACTTTTAAAGCTTAGTACCGTCTCTCACGAAAGTTATAAAGGTCTGATAGACTCAAAAATATTAAGGGAGTCAACGTTGGTGATAAATAACTATCATATCAGAAACATATTTATCCGTTTATTTTGGGTTTTGGGTTGTTTATAGTTGTTTAATCAAGCATGCATATTCATAAAATTATTCTTTAGTTTATGGATCTCGTTTTATACAATGGCGTAAAAGATGACACCGTAGGAAGTTAATATTTGCATGACCTTTGTATCAAAAACTATAAATCTCTGGTCATGCTATAAATATTATTTGTTTGTTCAACAACAACCTCAACATTTGGCTTTCATGATTTCAATGCAATTACCTATCTATCTTTTCTCTATGAGTCATTCTGGAAAAAATCCCCAGAATCAATTAAAAAACCTATACATCTATACGCAGATATACTGGGTAATTGACATAACTGTCTTTATGCCAGCAATATTAAATTAAAGCTTTAACGATAAGATAAGCCCTTACGATGGAAAGTTATTCAGTGATGAAACACGCTTAAGGCATTGCTAAAAGCTATTCGCTATTTAAACTGCGTACTTATCTGTCAAGTGAGGTAGCATTTAAATAAAACAAGTGGTTATATTCCTCTCAGCCTGGGTGTAAGTCAGTAAGTAAGTTAGTAAGTAAGTAACATTTCTCACCGCGGCAATAGAGTCAATACGCCTGTCACTTGGATCTTGTACAATTAGCCACGAATTATATTCAATGTAACATTTAAACAGGTGCCGCAAACCTGAATGTTTAGTTCGGTTTAGTAATCCCCACGTCTGTTAGAACACAACTAAAACTGCATGTTAATGCACAAATTACTAACCGGATGAAACTCTACACCAATGTTTGTGTTTCACAATGATAGCCGATGGTATTGATTTTGAAGTAAAATTAACATTCATTGGATATCATGATCTAACTGTTAATAAGGTACAGTTAAAGGCAGAAGAGACTTCAACAGCCTATGTTATCTAACTAACTATCTGTGCAATTAAAAAAGACTCAATAAAAAAATGGTCGGTAAAAGATAAGTTTTTGAAATAGACAACGAAGCAAAACTTCCATGTCTCTAACTTAATTATCAAAGGCTCATATTTATCATACTATTATGTAGTTTCTACATCATAACTCAAATGTAGGGAAGCGATAATATAGTCAGGAAACTGGTGAAAGGGACTAACGACTTCCAATAGGCACTTGTAAATATAAATAAGTCTTCTAATCAGTTACGGATCTCATAAATATTACGCAGAGCATTCGAATTATTCTATTAGAACTTAATGGTTGGAATTTACAAACCTGATTCTTTCCTGATTAAGAGCGATTACAAAATATGAGAATTAATATTATCAATCAGCCGGTAATAATTATGTAGTATTTGACATAATCATGAAGTTTAATAATTGTTAACGTGACGTAAAATACATATTGAGTGAGGATACCCGCATTCTATGTAATTTTTATGAGAATAAAGATTCTTAAACCGCAAAATCTTGCGTGTAAAAATCATATAATCAGCTTTTGTTGCGAACACATTTTTTTATTATAAGCCTTACTGCCACTAAAATGTCAGAAAACTTATGACAATCAGAGAATCCAGCACAAAAAAACAAAAAAATCCGAAAACAGATCTGGAAAATTCCGTACCAAATCCAACTAGAACTGGTTTATCTGCAACTATCCAATCCAAGTTTCGGCAGTAACGTGAAGTTGGAACTCTGCCTCTGCAGGATTCCATCAAAACGGAGGGGTTATTGGTACCTGTGTTTACATCTCCGAGAGCATGCAGTGCCGGTGTTGCCATAAACTGAGAAAAATCGGCCAAGTGCAAATCGGACTGCGCACCGGGGCCGGGGGGTCCATACAAATTCCATTTTTGCCCAATTTTCGTTGGTAATATTTTACATCATATATTTATTTAGCTTTATCACCCTCTTATTTTGGAAGGGTCTCTCACGCAAAGTACTATTTTCTTGTAAAAACCTTGTTGCGGTTCACAGAATACACCTACTCACCAAGTTTCAACAGTATAGTACTTATAGTTTCAGAAAAATGTGACTGTGACAGACAGACATGACGAATCTATAAGGGTTCCGTTTTTTTGCCATTTGGCTACGGAACCCGTAAAAATCACGGCAGAATCTATGCTTAACAAAGCAACATAAGCGGAGATTTGGTTGGAACTAGAATTTTGTGCTGTATTCTCTTAAGACATTGATCAAGCCATTCAGGCCTCTAAACCTCTAAGTCTATGCATGACCAAAGTGGAATCTGTTAAGTTTTTCGCATATTCTCAATCCTGTACACATACCTTTCAGTTTAAAACTAGGTTGGATCTTTAAGTAAATTACTTAAAGCTGTTTTGCGAGTGTTTATTTTGGTACGAGTATTTATCTTAATTGCTTAATTTGTTGTGAATGTTATTATGTCAAGTGTTATTATTTATTTGTAAATGTTTCTCAAAAATACCATTTTAGGCCATTCGCGTGTGGTATTGTGCAAGACAAGATTAATTTGTACAACACTAGTATCAATGTCATAAAAAGTAAAAAGACCGGTGTGGAAATGTTTTTTATTGCTATATTTATTATTATACGGCTTCCACCCATCACTGTAACTCCTTATAAGTTGACAGAATCGGTCCGTTCAAGGTGGCATTTTATCACCGGTTTTAATAGAGATGTAATAGGCGGAACCATAGCCGTGTTAAAAATGAACGAGACCATTACAATATTGAGCGACAGAACAGTGTTGTGGAAAATAGTATTCAAGTAATCGATAATTGAGACTTCTCGACTCGATTTATATTCAATGGATTAAAATGTCAATTAGTCTCACTCAACCAATGATTTTGATGAAAATAACAGTACTGCATTTAAATAACAAAACGTGACCTCCTAAAATAAATTAACCCATTTTTTTTTATTATACCCAAATTAAACTCAGGTTACTCAAACTACATAGTAATAGTAACAAATTAGAGCTAACTTCTTACCCACTAAATGACGCTCACTATAAAAATCTTCAAAAACGTTCGTTCTACAATCTAACGTACAAAGTCAATCTAGCGGTTATCTCATATCAAACTTCTAACAAAGAGCCAGAACAAAATAACTCGATCACCTACACTAAAATAACCTAATCGATAAACCAAACGAAAATTTGGCAACTCTAAGCAACACTTTAGACGTTTATAGCTCTAGAAGTCGGCGAGACGTCGTAAAAGTGCTTTTGACGAACAGATTACAGAAAGGACGTGAGAAATACTTTTTGTTCGTACGTGTTGTACAAAAGGAACTAACAATATGTTAGTCATTAAAATGTGAGCTTGACTAATCTGAGATACGGATGGAATAAGTTATTAGTGACAATTGAGTTGAGGACATCTGTGGACGATTTCATCAGCTCTTCATTCAAAAGAGCTGATGGAATCAACTGAATTAAAACATAATTTATTTCCTCCTCGTCAACTTGTTTGGACCCCCTAACAGTTCAAAGATTTGTGTGCATAAATGGTTTGGGCGTAAATAACACTAACTATGTTAAGTAAAAGTTAAGCTTCTTTCCTACCGCGGAGTCTGATTAATGTACGTTGATCAATCCAAGTACTACTGTCAAAAGCCATACTCAAATTGACCGCCGAACATGATGCACTTGGTTTCCGCCCGCGGCATTGCCCGCGTGTTGTAATTCAGTTATAGTGCAAACAATATTTTTGTTCATCATTTTTTCCGGGATAAAAAGTACCCAATTATTTAATCCGGACTTCTAGCTTTACGTCTGCGAAATTTCAAAGTAGGTAATCGGTACGGAACCAAACTACTGAGTTACGGCGTAAAAGCGGAACAAACAAACTAACAAACAAACGAATTCTCTTTCCCATTTATAACATTATAATAAAATAATAAATATAATAAATAATAAAGTTAGGATTCCAATCAAATAACACTTCACAACATTCAGTTTCGCCCACACAAACCCGCAGGCTTGGAAGGGCGCGGTGGCTCTTGGATTGTTGCATGGGTTTTGTTTCATTGTTGTATGTAAACAAGTAATATCGTTAGTGCCGCGTCTCATATTTCTTCGGACGTGTCAGATGGCTACTTTACTCTACCTATAGAGCCTATAGAGCCCTCTCGAAATTTATTCTGCGGCTTTCTTTCTTTCTAACTCAATTTCAGAAGTAGTTCCGTATACCTTTTGAATCAAAGAGGAGGAATCATGAAATATGTCCACAGTGCACTTTTTGCATTTTAGTTCTGCAAACTACTTGTAAGTTGGTCAGCTAATTATTTCATGGCATTTAAATTAACTAAGTATTTTGTTAAAATTAAACAAAATATATTTTTTACGTTTTCTGAGTTTTATATCTTTGTTTCTTTATATCTTTGGTGGATGGTGGAATTCGCTGTTTTACGAAAATATAGTATGAATAGGTTGGCACCTGTGTATCCCAAAGACGTACTTATGTGATGCGTCTTCCCTTATAAGTTACTACGAAGGCTTTAATCCTTTAATATTTGTGACATCCCTGGTGTTGCAAATTTCTATAGACTGCGGCGCGGCGCTAGTAACTTACCATTAGGCAAACATTCACCGTAAAACTAAATCTCTCAAGTACTGAGATTTCGTCTTTGAAATCTACAATAGTTAATATGGGGAATGTTTAATGGCACTTGTTTGCTACTACACTTATGAATATAAAAAGATACACTGATAATAATCATAATCGTAAATATTTTTGACAATACAAAACATCACAAACATCATCCAGAAGTTGATCTTATTCAGCAACTGTCAAATTGTGATGTTTAATTCATAATGTCGTATTATTTAAGTACTCGACCATTCACACATTCGTCTTGAAGTAGGGTGGTCTTTTACATTTTAAGATCTTGACCCTTGTGATACTCAAACAGTTTATTATTCGTCGTTATTTCCGCTCGGCAGTCTCTGAGAACTCGGTCCCGGTTTTGACACAAAACACTTATGATTTACTGCCGCGTACGGAGTTTTAATCGCGTCAAACTTATCGTCACACGTGTCGTGAGCGACTGTCAAATGTTTATTGCGAGCCGGCATTTGAGAAAAATTAAGACTTCTGTCGCGGTGGACAGAAAGCGGTCTTGCTTTTATAGGTGGTGGGTTAATAAATTGACGTTGAAATGGCGTTGAGTAGTGGAACTATTAAAAGGAGACTTACTATCAATCCTTAATAGTAGCGGTGATACGGGTTCAGAATTGAAATCTCGAGTCGGCTCAATAATTCATGCACCTAATTTTTATTCCTTAACTAGCGGCTGTCCGCGACTACATCCACGCGGATTTTGGTTTCCGCTCGAATAGTATTAGGTATTATATTATTTAACGCCAATGTTTATAAAAAAAACCTTGCTCGACAAATTTACTATCCAATACAACTATATTTTTTTCAATTCGAACCAGTAGTTCTTGAGTTTCGCGCGTTCAAACAAACACATAAATTCTTAAGCATTATTATTATATTTTGCGGTGTTTAGGGATTAACGGATCGATGCGTGAATTCATCAAATGGTGTACTGAGTAAAATCTCTACTTTGCTCACGGGCATTTTGCATAGTAAGCCTTATAACTCTACCCATCTTGACAGCTGTCTACAGGATTTGCAACCTCTCTAACTTACTGATGTTAAATAAATTTACCACCACTCGCCGTATGAATAAAATTCCACTTCACTACTGTGTACCTATTGATGGGCCCGTTGGTCTTGTGGTCAGAGACCCTGGCTACATAACCAAGGGTTCGAATCCCGCTAGGAGCAAATGTTTGCATGATGAACATCGGCATTTGTACTCGAGTCATGCATGTTTATGAAAGTAGTTAAGTATGTTTATCCGTTCTCTAGCATCCATAGTACAAGCTTCGAGCTTAGTTTGGGGACAGGCAATTGGTGTGTTAGTCCAAGGCATTTATTATTATATCACAAGCGGCCGCCGACTCCGTCCGCGTGGATTTCGAATTCCAATAGCCTAAAGCCTTCCCCGTCAGATGGACTAACCAACACAAAAATATTTTTTTAAATCGGATAGTTCTTCCTTAGATTAGCGCGTTCAAACAAACATACGAACAAACTCTTCAGCTTTATATATTAGTATAGATTATACCTCAGACCAGTGGCCTACTTGAGTGGTCCTATAAACATCTCTTGCATCGCTTAGTTCAAATGCATTTAACTCCTTCAAGAAGCACCCCTCCCCACCTTTTGGAAGTCGTAAAAATTAACGACCGTACATGTACGGCACCGAATAAATACGGACAATTAAGAACCTTCTCCCGTTGACATAAGATATGAAGATTTTGAGTTTTCGTGTTCCAGCAATTTAAGAGTTACGCGAAAAACTATCGACACGCTGTAATTGTGACGTGCACAGTTTTGTACAATTTTTTAATTGAATTATATCGGAGTAATTACGTTTAGGATTTTTAGGAATTGAAGAAACATTCCTTTAACTTTCCATAGTATAAAATAAAGAGTCACACAGTGCCCACAGATTGCTTACTTTTTTAAAACTCCGCAAAGATTTCGATGCAACTTTAATAAGGTCGCGATCCTTAAGTATTGTAGATCATCACAAAAAGTTCGGAGAAATGATATTAATTCTTTTTATAAGTATTTTATAAAGTTACTATTAAAATTACCTAGAAAAGTCAAGTTTTAACAAAAAATTTTTCTGACATTAAATAAATTAAATGCGATGAGTGCACTTGTGTCTTCACCTCCATCCAAGATAATCTGTGCGCATTGACAAATTAATCACTCGTTTCATTCTGTATCCATTTTGTGAGACCTCAATTAACCACAGAAGACTTAAAACTTTATTGCGAAAGTAATAAAGTTTGTAATGATTCGCAGCTGCCGCATCAAGATAAAACGAGTGTAGCGTTACAAATTCGGCATCATTAATTTGAGACAATTATTTATTGTTAATAGGTAGTGAAAGAGTATGTCACATACATATAAATAAAACAGACGGATTTTTTAAATGGATATCTTAAATGCTTTACCCTTATACAAATCGTTTTGTAATGTAAAAAGCACATGATGGTAATTTACTTGTAAGTGTTGCATTGTGTGCATGTGTTGCTGGAATCAATAAAGCTTTAAAAGAAACTCATACATAGGTATTCTATGAATTAAATACACACGTATATTAAAATATCATCTTACAATGATATCTCATCATTGTAAGATGATACAATGATGAGATATCATTCATCGGAAACATCAATTTTATCCACATCAAGACTTCTTACTCATTACAAATTGTACTAGATGTCGTAGTATTTATAAAGGCAGGGCTACATTAAAGGCGTCGTTAACACGCGGGATTGCCGCGAACCCGACCGGATGTCGGCAAAAAACTGTAAATCATAGGAAAACTATTCAATTGTGGGCTAAGACTGCGGGTACATCGCTCTGGCCCTTTTTTGCATTGCTCTCACGGTTTTAAAATATTTTATTGCATTTTGAGTAGCGTTAGTGACGTAAAATTAACACTATGATTTAAGAGAAATTTATTTGTTTTAAATTGGAAAATCGTAACGTAATTTTATATGCCGGTTTTAATAACTGATGTTTTTAAAATCAGGAATATCTAACTATTGAAAAAATAAATTGTAATTGAATATGAACATAAATGAAAAATTAATTGAATTGATTTTTAAACAGACTTTCACTGCGGAGTCTTCATCATCATCAGCCTATTTTAGTCCACGATATATGACATAGGTTTGCCATGCGTCGTCGTCTTCAATCTCCTAGATGATGGTGGTGGACGATATTTTCAATTGTACCCATTGAGGTAATACTACTGCTAATAGAGACATGGACAGCGAGAACAAAATTTATGCGTCAACTTGGTAGAAAAGGGGCGGATAATATAGTGATTTATGACATGCCACTATCTTTGTTTTTCGTCTTGTAATGTTTAGTACATATTTTTAAAAAACAAGGAGGCATTTTTTCGATTTAAAAATAGTATAATTGACGGCAACTGATGTCCGTATAACAGTGCGTATAAGAATATATTTCTTCGAGGTGTTCGTAGTAATACCTCAATGATTTTGTAGGTACCACAATTTGGTACACTCGTTGTTTGTCAAAAAAAATGCTTTCCTATTAATATAAAATATTAATCCCGTTAATTAATAATGATGATGATGATGATGATAATGCGACGCGAAAGTCACAAGAAAAAAATGCCTTGCTATTGTAAACACAAAATTTATAAAAAATCGTTCCCGTTCAAAAAGTGGCACTACCGCCATATCCTTCCACCTCAGTCCATTAAACCAACTTCGTGCTGAATGGAAACATTGTGCCAGTACAGTTCCTGCCGTTGCGTTTGTTTTGGTGCGCCCGCGCCGGCGGTCACGCGCGCGTGATTTTAACGTAAACACGCCCGCTCGTGTGCTCCCGGCTTAGCAACAAAACAGTCATTTGTCATCTTAGTGGAGTCAATGAATACATAAAACAGGCAATATTCGAAAGTCCTCAAGAACAGCTCCGATTTCGATGAATTTTTTTTTGTTAATTTTGTTTTTTTATATTATTCAAAATCAGAAACCTCCTAGAGCGGGGACGGAACTATTTATATTGTATAAACAATATCTACGATATATTTTATACACAAAAAAAAATTCTCCTATACAATATCCATTAAAAACTTGTAAATATATTAATGAATGTTATAAACAATCTATATACATATATAAAACTCAAATCTATATATATAAAATAAAGCCCGATCTTATATATACAAAACTCAAAGGTGACTGACTGACATAGTGATCTATCAACGCACAGCCCAAACCACTGGACGGATCGGGCTGAAATTTGGTATGCAGGTAGATGTTATGACGTAGGCATCCAGTAAGAAAGGATTGTGATCAATTCAACCCCCAAGGGGGGGAAATAGGGAATGAACGTTTGTATGAAAATTTGTCAATTTTAAGCCGATCGAGCTGAAACATTGCATACATATTAGCTATTATGATGTGAGCATCGCCTGTGGAATCATTTTGATAAATTGAACCTCTAAGGGGATAAAATAGGGGATGAAAGTTTGTATGAAACTTTGTCAATTTTGAGCCGATCGGGCTGAAACTTTGTATGCATCAAGTTATTATGACGTAGGCATTCCCCATGAACGATTTTGGTAAATTTCACTCATAGAGGGATTAAACGGGGGATGAAAGTTTGTATGAAACCCAAATATACGCGTCAAAATAATATTAAATTATTGTTAAAATCTTTTTTGTAACAACTATTTGTAACCATAAGATTATTTTATGGAGATTTTTCTACAAAAAAATAGAGACCAAACTTAATTTTTTTATCCATATCGTTGATACTGTTAAAACAATATAAATAGTTCCGTCCCCGCTCTAAGAGGTTTCTGATTTTAAATAATATAAAAAAACAAAATTAACAAAAAAAAAATCATCGAAATCGGAGCTGTTCTTGAGGACTTTCGAGTCAAATGCTTCATTGACTCCACTATCTCGGGTATAATTCGATTTGATTTAGTGAGGATGTTGGGGGTCTGTTTCTGTTATAGTGAACGGAGGACGGATGTCCGATTTAAAAATCGAAGGTTGCGAATTGATCGAGTGATTGCGGTTTTGATTGCTGCGGGGAATATATGCGTAAAATAAAGAGAGTTTTTTTAAAATCAATTTGTGAGATTTTGTGCATATATGTATTAGAATACGCATTCACGTAGAAAATAAATGCAGTTTTTTATCAGTATAATACTGATAGCCTTTGCCACTTACAGAAGGGCATTATAAAGGTGGGATAATAAAAGTTATGAAATTGGGCCAGTAGTTTTTGAATCTTTTGGTAACAGATTAAAGCTTCATCAAATAGAAAACACGTAACACACTATTAATACACAATTAGAGATTTGGCCTTCTCTAGTTCTTACGTATATAATTTTTACAGAAAAGATGTTGGCTTACTAATTTGTGCGAGTTTGTAAAAAGGCGTTAAAGTGATCTGCCATGGAAAATTGGATTTAACGGGCAGTTACCCGCTAACCCACCATTCTAACCCACTGGTGGGTGGAGGGGTAACTCGAAAATTTTAGTAGTTCCCACCCACCCACCGCGTCAAGGCTGGAATTCTTTATCGATGTATTTTGTCGATAATGAAAAACAATATGTTCGATTAAATGAATTGTTTATTGAATTAAATTTTAATATTATAAACAGGAAACCAACGTAGACGAACAAAATGGAATCTTAACATATTATTATTCAACAATACAGCTCATAATGTCTTCACACTTCAATCAAATAATAAAGCAGTTAAACTTATATGTTATATCAGTGTGAAATATGACTATGATTTTGTATTTATTGTACACAAAAAATATCATTATTAACTATTTTTGAGGTTTGACAAAACAAAAATGTTTTACTTTCGTCATAAGTAACGTATCGTTTTAATAATTTTTGTGAAACTATTCCTGAATGTAATAAATGTAGTATTAAGCGAGCCCTATTGTCTACAATAGATGTAACTGGGTATTAAACGCTAGGAAGCAGAATAATACTGCGGTCGGTCCATCCCTAATTTATATCCAAACTAACGTTGCATTAAAAAGTACCAACAAAGCAAGGTTTGTAGACCGAAAAATAAATAATATGTGAAATGAAAGCATAGTCACCTCCAAAAATATGCGAACAAACATTGAATTACGAACCTTATCGCGTTCACATAAGAGCTCAGGTTAATCCATCGATCTTTCGACTAGGCGCCAAACTTTGTGCCTATCTTTAGCCATAAAGTCTATAAGGAGGAGAGAGTCTAAATAAACTAACCGCATTTGTCTCGTTCAATCTCGGCAAATGTCACGCCAAGTCGGCAGAAGCTGCCACGCTTCGAAAGAGAGTAATCAGAAATGATATGGCAATTAGGAACAATGTCTAGGAAAACTAGGGATCGTATTAATAAATCGCTCTCAACTCTGAGATCGATCTTGAGAGGGAACTTGACATGCTGTTCCATATAATAATAGTTTCTCAAGATCGCTTTCAAATCTATCTCAGAGCTGAGAGCGATTTATTAATACTATCCTATGAATAAAAGAAATGGTAAGATAGCGCTTGACTGGAAGGACTAAATGACAATAACATATAATGATAATAAATGCTTTGGACTAGCACACCAGTTGCCTAGCATCAAACTAAGCTCTTGGCTTGTTCTATGGATGCTAGGGAACTGCCGTTACATTGCAGCAATCTCTAAGTCTTCTAAACTAAATAAACAAAGTAGATGATGCTCACATTCAGAAATAGATTACAATAAGACGCGATATTGAAGCGCCACAACAATTAACCGTCCGCTTTGTCTTGAACTAATGGACCACAGGAGCATAGTAATGGATCATGATCCAGAATATGACATGTCCTGATTGTATAAAACTTGAAGTGCCGTGAAGCATCTTGACAGGAGCACCAGACCTCCACTTTTGTTTGGAAGTACTTGTTGCTTTGCATGGTTACACAATAGTTAATCAGTATAGATTAAAACGATGAGGACTATTATTAAACCCGGCATTATGGATCTGGTGACGATTTAGATACGTACTTTCTAATCGAGCTTTGTTCAAAGGTGTCAGACCTATCAAGTACCTATCATCATACATTTAAATCATTAAATATGCGCCCCGTTCCTTGAAAACTGACATAATTTTGAATAACATGACGTACGTTTCAACATACTATCACTACGGTAAGAAGCAACAGTCACTTCAAATTTTGGTACCAATTTCAGGGCGAATCGAAGTATAATGAAGGCACGCTTAATGATCAAATCTATGCCTCTCATGATAACGTGCCTATACGTCGTCCAATCGCTGATAGACAACTAAACTTGACTAAACGGTTGAAAATCAACTCGTAAAGAGCGAATCGGCCTTAAAGCTGAATGGTTTAGTGAACGTTAGAGTTTGTCGGATAGTTTATATCCCATTACGTTGTATCGACCATTCTGGTGTTACGGGTGGTGGATAGTACACATTTGCTTTGCACGGTGACAGGATAATTTGACAACGCTAAGAATATGTCTTACAGTATTTGATCAAATTAAAGTTGAATGGTTGACGTATCAATTATGTAAATATGTAATTGAATTCATCACGTTTTTGATAAAAGATTTGAAAGAAGAATTATGAATAGCATGTACTTATCAATAAATAAATAACATGGATCAGGTTTTTTTGTAACTGAGTGAAATTACCGTGAATATAAGATCCAGCTAGGGCCTGTATCAAACATTGCTTTGTTTGAAAGAATGACCAAAGGGTGGTGTCTTCCATCAAATAGCGCCTACAATTTTTGTGTCTGTAATATATTCTATTATTGTTTATAGTGAACAAGAGAGTGCGCAAGCAAGCACAGGTGCACTTCCTATTCCCTCACTCTCAAAGTTCGGGACAGCAATCTGACAAGAACGTAGAGAAATCAGGCGCCAATGGCCGGAGGAACTTGGGACGAAGATTTTCGATCTCCCATCCGATGACCGGCCTCTGTACTGTAGGGCACGTGTGGATTGGTTATCGAAGTATTTCTGCGTGAATTTGTTTTGTCCAAGTCCAGGCTGTCCAACTTAGTCTATAGACCTTTAGCATACTCGTATGGTACATTGTCTGTGATACATTTATGTCTCAGAAAATCATCTCCAGCGCACCCATCATCGCTAAAGAATGCAGTTTGTTATCCGCCATTATTGTAGGACTAAAATAAACATTCTCGAAGGACTGAAAGTCTAGACTTGTATAGTTTAGTGGGCACACCTAATACCCTAATTTACGAGGGCCGGGCGAAGGCGGACTTAAATCAAACTGACCCGGCTTTTACGAGCGACGCCGGGGCTCCGTATAAATTGCAAGCTATGAATACTACTGCGGTGTAGGGTGACAATCAAGTCGTATTTTTTATCATTACTTAGACGTATATTTAAAAAAATTCAATCATAAGATTTGCCCTCGTCTACTTTGAAATTAGCAATAAATTAAGAGCGTTGATTGACCATACATTTAAACAAGTGACTGTCAATGCGCTGTCTTGATCATAGAAGCGACTGGCGCCCTTATTTTCAAATCTAACAATTTGAATCTATAAATTTAGACGTACTTGACTCGAATTTAACTTTATTACGTCATACACCGTTATTGCCGTTGACGTTGACGGATAAGGAGCTATGTATATAGAGTCACGAAAGTAAGTCGAAGACTGTTCATTCATAAATAAAATTCATTTGACTAACACCCCGATTGCCTAGCTGCAAACCACTTATTATGTGAGCATTAGCTAGGAAAGAACTCATATTGTTATTTGGCGATCGCAGATAGGCATCCTATTCCTATCTATTGGAATCTCACTATTTAATAACATAGGTATTTTCCAAAGGTTTCGACGAACGTTACACCGATTAGCGCAAATATTTTAGAATATTTGGGAGATTTACCATACGCCACCGTCGTCACCGTTGCCACAATAAATCTGTCAGTGAGAGCGTTTACAAACAATAGCAAAGTGATTGACGAGTGCTCCAATCTGTCCAATCTTGGCCTCCTGCCAGATTGAAAGATAAGCCCAATTAACACAATTTGAGATGCATTGTTAAAGTACCTATCTACTAATAAAAGAAAAAGTCTTCTTAATGTAATAAAATATAGAACAATATTTTGGTCTATAGATCCTTTTGTTATGAAAACGAGATAGGAACCGATTAAACATAAGGTAAGAACAACATATAACTAGAGTAATTAAAAGCTATGATTTTATTCATTGCCTAGTAATGGGCGATTTTACCGATCATAGGCAATAAAATGTTATATGGGTTTAAATATATTGGAAATAAAAGACGAACTCCAACTAAACAAAAGTCATACATTTAACTAAATAGATCAATTATTAATTATATATTTAAATAAGTCCTGATAATAAATAAAGAAGAGTGGTATCCCTCCTCACTAATAGTTAACCTAATTTTATTTCACCGACTAGGATATGAATACCTTGCAGTGAATCTATGCGTCTCTAGCTCCTCTGCTAAATTGTAAGCTTGCAGCAAATGGTAGTTTATAATAAATGAATTATAAAATAAATGACTTGGACTTACCATTGAACTAATATTGTTACTCACTGGGACTAACACACCAATTGCCTAGCCCCAAACTAAGCTTGTACTATGGATGCTAGGGAAAGGATATATGTGTAGCTGTAGATACTTACATACTTTTAGAAACATCCATGACTCGAGTACAAATGCCGATGTTAATCACACTAACAATTTCCCCTAGCGGGATTCGAACCGACCCCTCGGATTTGTAGCCAGGGTCTCTGACCACTAGACCAAGGGGCCTGTCAAGTATGTAGATAGTTTTACAGAATAGATTTTTTAATAAGGCAATTGTGGATAATACCTACTACGAAGACTGAGTTAAGAATGGATTATAGAAAATCGATCGACACTTGGGTAATACTATAAAGTTTAAATTAAAGATACGATGGATGTAGGTATATACGTACAGCGGTGATTGAGCAGTTTTTGTTATCCCTGAATGCAATAGGGCAAGATTTCTTTCCGTCTGAGCTATATGTGTATTAGAGAACTAAGTACGATACTTGTATCGTAAATGAAATACTTTTGCACGTCAAATTTTTATATGTACTTGTACATATGATGTAATACAATGAAACGCCTTGCTGGTCTAGTAAAATAATTGTCGGATTTTAATTACAATAAAGTTTTGAGTGAACACCGTTTCGGCTATCGTGGTAAAAGCATATTGAATAAACAATAATTTACAAAATTATTTAACCTTTCCAACAGTCGATTTAAATCTAAAACAATTTTTGCATATGACCAGTTAAATTTAGAAAATGACACCAAAATTAAACCATTTCGGACTCATGACAAATATAATGAAAATCAGAATTACTCCAAAACAATACAAATCAAAGGCAGCGCAGGTACTCTCCTTTATATTCCAATGAAGTTTAATTTAGCAATTTTATACTGGCTTAATCATCGTAGTAAGCATGTTATACGAACTCGCATAAAAGTCGCAGTAAACGGCTCTCGCAGACTCGCAGTTATTGTTAGGAGGGTTTCGGCGAAAATCAACGTTATAACTCAATATTAGAATTCGCAAAATACAAGAGGGAAGTGCCTATTCGGCCAAATGTTTACCATAAAGACTAAATTGTATGGAGTCGGGCAATCGAACGTTATGGGAGCGGGTTAGTTCACAATAAACTGTGTTACGATTACGACCTCTTTGGAAGGAAATTGTTGTCTATAGTTTAGTCTGTGGATGATCATTGATATAGGGTTTTTGTATAACATTTGTGGATGGTGAAATTTTTGTGAACAAACTTTTGTAATACTAAGAACACTTTAAATACTTAGGCATTTTTGAAGGCTACATTTTTACGTCATTTTTAATCTGCTGGCGATAACTAAAAGTTCTTAGTGGTATCATAAAGGGCTTTTAATCAATTATTTGCAATTATGAACTCGCAACAAACCATACACACATTTTATTACCGCAACATCTATGTGTTACTTTAATTAATTTAATAGTGATGAATAGAGTTATTACACTTAACTATATTTCTCTCTCTACACGCTAAAGTCCGCAACTGGTTCTGCTGTATAATTTAATGGGTATATTCACTGGTTTTAAGTTAAATGTATTTAAATTTTAATTACAAGTAACTACGACGGAAAGGGGAGTTGTCGGGAATCGAACCTGTGAAAAATCACATAGAAATTGCAATCTTATAATTATCACGCATAAAGGCGACAATCGCGTTTATCATTATTATCTTGTACCATGATTTGTAACAATAATAGCCATTTTTCACTGAGTTGCTAAAATTATACTTAACTCACTCAGAACACAAAACGAGAATGACCATAATTAAAAAATGAAGATTGGCTCTTCTCGAAACGAAGTCGTAAATGCAACATTCTCGGAAACCAAACGAGCTAGATTAAAATTGTCATTTATGGCATAAGTTTACGAGTCGAAATGACCTGAATTACAATCCTGGTGGAATTTTACGACATGTTTTATGTAGGTAAATACTGCCCGAGTCTGGCTCGACCGATGGGCATTATCAAAAACAAAATTATGAAAATGAAATGAATAATCTGTCTTGCGGGATAGCGAATAAAAAGTTATGGGGTCATCGTTAAATCACTTTAATTTTCAAAAGCCAAACTTTGTGATTATGATTTTCTAATCGTAATAAAATATATTTTAATAAAACAATTTCCTATAATGTCTTCCATGGCGAGTTTATCCTTCCAGACGATCACGTAGGATTTGCAGAATACTATTTAATTGCCAAGATGTGTACTTTCCTTTCGGACACAAACTTTTTTCTCAAAAACAAAATACAAACTTATGTACTGCAACTTAATAAATGGTAAGAAATTGTGCCACAAAGCCAGAAGAGTACAGCAAGTAATAAAATCAAGAGACAGATTGATAGAAACACGTAATTGTGGAATCATAGGTCTCGGAACAAATCTCACAATGTCATAAACATTTGAGACATTGGCGAGAATGTTTATAATTGTGCTTCGCTTTAACGCGGATAATGTAAATTATACCTCATTACACTGATATTATTAAACAGACTTTATTTGAGAAACATCGTCTAATGTTAGTAGGACGGAGAAAACTGTGGTAACACATAATATGATATGTTATTGTAATTACGGAGAACATTGTGAAACAATAGATCGGTTATTAATCGTGTGAGCCGTCGAACGTTAAACAAATTTGGTAATTACAGTTATAGATAATTTTCTGGTCTAGTGGTTCAAGTAGCATTAGCAGCATGAGTAGCGGGTATTGGTATCGCAGGTTAGACAATTTTAATCTAGCTCGAACAAGTTAATTGTTGTGAAAATTTGACACTATTACAATGTCGTGATTTATCCCACTGTTAATTAAATGGGTAGGCATTAAACTTTGTCTATTACTCAAAACGTCAGTTAGGCTTCACATAGGTACCAGTAATACAGTAGCTAACTTGTCCTTTTCCCGAGGCAAAGGGTGCTACTCAACATATTTACAAGTCACGGAAGATTTTTTAACATGACGATAGTAACTTATTGCAAATTCTATTTTGAGAGAGGTAGAATTTTGTGGAACTTCCACTCGAATGAGCCGCTCGTCTGGGGAAGTACCCGCACCTTACCTTAACTGTTGTGCTATTGTTCTGCTTTTGAGTAAAGTCGCCAGAGCTCAGCCCATACCCTCGTGTGGGGTTTTCAAAGGCAGGCAACGCATCTGCAATCCTTGTACGGTTGTTGATGCCCATGGAAAGCGGTGATCACTTACCTACAGGTGACCCATTTAATTGTTTGCCTCCCTATCACATAAAATAAAAATTAAAATAAGTTACTATACTATATATGTACTAAACTATACTATAATATGTTGTAGAAGTATCCTATAGATCGTTGCAGGAGGTCCTTTTACGGCATTTTAATCTATGTCACTGGGTGGTCTCCAGAATTCAGATTTGCGAAAATATAAATTCCTTTTAACGCACTTATTATCTGTTTTTACTGCATTAACTACTCTCATGGAAGGCACCTACTAGTTGATCAGAGCCATCTCATTGAATCTCGATCCGATCGTAAAGTTGGCTATTAAAAACTTCGCTCTCATGTCTCCAAACACAAAGAGAATCGTAAATAAATGTAATATTTCAGTTTACGAGCGAATATTGAATTTTATTGGACGCCATTGTAGGTGACGGGACGTAGTGCAGATACGTGTTAAGCCTTTGTTAAATTCTGTTCGAGACGCATTGTGCACTTGTCTTTGTTTGTAATACTAAAATGTCAGTCTATAATCGAATCTCGCAGCCATTGCTGAAGTTAAACCTCTTTTTCATTTTGAAATAAGACTGAAGTTAAATAGTCTTTACCTCTGCAGGTCTATCAACCAGGGATGGTGGATGTCTTGGAGACTTAAATTTGTTTATCTTATCTTATATTTTACTTATCAAATAAGCGGCATTCATTTCGTTGTCACTTTATAACTCAAGAACGGGCTCACCTAGCCAACCCAAATTTTTAGTGTTCTGACTATTAAGTGGATCGTTTTTGTGTAAACTTCACTTATGTGAAGTGTGAGTGGTTCTTCATTTACCATCGTAACAAAGCACGTACCGGGCCGCTAGTTTGTTTATAAAACAAAAGTCATTTGTGTCGGTAACATTATATAAATTAACAAGTACATCCTTGCGTCACGCGAATCCAAAGAGAAAAAGGTCCTTTCAAAGTTGTGTTGTTGTAAATTTTATATGGTTATTTACGAGTAGGTACCTAGTCGTTAAACAGTGACTATTATTGTACGTAGATGCAATTTTCGTTTCTAGCGCTATCTAGCTTTTAAAAAAGATTTCTGGAATCCTCTCTGCATAATTGAGGGCTGAACTGACAAATACACATGTAATGCCTCCTAAAGTGGAGTGACAACAGCATGACTAGTAGGTAAATAAAAAACGTTCGGTTGACAACCGAGTGACTTCTGCGCACCTGTCACCGTTTGTGGGCAATTGACGGCATCCTACTATCCTACTACTATTATAAAGGCGAAAGTTTGTATGTGTGGATGTATGGATATATGGATGTATGGATGTATGGATGTTTGTTACTCTTTCACGTAAAAACTACTGAATGGATTTGAATGAAACTTTACCACAATATAGCTTATGCATCAGAATAACACATAGGATATTGGAAATCGAAATCCACGCGGACGGAGTCGCGGGCGGCCGCTAGTACAAAATAAAATAAAGCTTGAACTGTATGTAAAGACAAAATTTAAAAAATAAGCAAAAATAATTGTGCTACAGATCCTCTTGAAAACTACATTAAAAATTATATCCTACTACTATTATAAAGGCGAAAGTTTGTATGTGTGGATGTATGGATATATGGATGTATGGATGTATGGATGTTTGTTACTCTTTCACGTAAAAACTACTGAATGGATTTGAATGAAACTTTACCACAATATAGCTTATACATCAGAATAACACATAGGATATTGGAAATCGAAATCCACGCGGACGGAGTCGCGGGCGGCCGCTAGTACAAAATAAAATAAAGCTTGAACTGTATGTAAAGACAAAATTTAAAAAATAAGCAAAAATAATTGTGCTACAGATCCTCTTGAAAACTACATTAAAAATTATAACAGATTAGTTTTTACCGAAAGTATTTGTTTTTATTTATAATATTAGTATGATAATAATTGAAAAATAAAGGTAAACATACAGTTTACCGTCAAAGCTAATGTGTTTGACATTTCGAGACGTGCAAAGAAAACCTACACCTTAATGTGTAAAAAAAAACTAACTTTATTACGTAATACTACGCGCTATGTACTTGTTCCATTGAAGCAGCAAATGTGAGCAAGAAACACCAAACATGGTCTACTTCGTCGGTAAAAAAGGAAAACCTAATCGTTGGGATCATCATAATTAGTGTAAGGGTAAAGAACGAAAAAAAAAACAGTTTTCATGACATAAAACTTTTAAAAATCGGATAAAAGTCACGCTTCAATTAAAAAGTAATTTTTATAAACAAAGCCAAAAAGTGGATGTAGCAAAGATATTTTGTTTTTAAAATATCATTGGTTTGTAGACAAAAGACAGTATCTACATCAAAATTGAATATTTAAGACTTTCGCGTTCCTTTAAAACCTGCACAACACTGACTACATGGGACTAAATTAAAATAAAGCATTAAGTCCCTCCAACGGGATGAATACTCAGTATCCTAGCGTGAAACGGAAAAAACAAGCAAATTAATCACGGACCGTGTCTGAAAGACAATTACAAAGTGGCAATAGGCTTTAACACGAGCGATGCCGCGACAGTTGCAGTCGTCAATCAACATGGCGGTATAGTCCTAGAGAAAGATAATCACTTGGTGGGCATTATTTTGTCACATTTCCCCGCCCCGTGGCGAGACCCTCAGTTCCGTATTGGGTACACGACTGATTTCAAAATAAATTATATATTATTATATATTATATTAATAAAACTCTAACATCAAAGAAGTAATTAATAAATAAGCACTTATCAATATGCCACAGTAACTTTTGCGCTTTTAACAAATTATTACAGTTAATCGGAACTAAAAAAGTATTCATTTGACAATACTAAGTTGTGACGTCAAAGCTTAGTATTTCATACAATTTTCCCTAGAAGATACGTTTTTGACGTTTAATAAAAGTGTGTGATTTGACCTGTCAGTTAACAACCGTATTATCAACCAAACATGGAAAATTTGCAATCAGACCGATGTAAGCATTAAATGAACTCGTGGTTTCGATGCTTTCAGCAGTAGTTCATTCGGTATCCGACGTACCTATGCAGTTTGGGAAACAAGCGTTGAGATTTGGGACATTAAAGCCAACTCTTTGAAATTCATCAATAATAGAAATCGAAGTATTTCGGAGTTCGTAGCTACCATATTATATGCCGTTGGTTCTGCGTTTAGTCTCAGTGTGTAGGTAAATTGTTATTACAAAAGTAGTCATTAAATTAAATGAGAAGAATTACTAAAAAAATATTAAACTACTGACACCAAAACTTTCAATGCATCTCAAATTGCTGTTTGGCGCAGTTTGGGAGCCACTGACTTAGTCTATTGCATTCCTCAATTCGCATGTTAGTTGCGAAACATGTTAGTCGGGATGTTTTTAGCAGTTTGAGGCTCTTTAAACAAAATTACTGTTATTGAAAACGGAATAATCATATTCACGCAGAACTACAATTTGCGGTATTCTCATGCTTATTTCGAAACACCGTGATTTTTATTTTAATGGCATACAAAATATCGTAAGTATGTGAAGTGTGGTGCGGCAATGGAGGTACAATAACTAGTATTTTCCAATACTCATCTTTTTATCATGGGTTGACTTAAGTCTCCGCTTTATTTTTAAGTTTCTACCATACTTGACAGGTCTGGAACTTGCAATTTGTTGCAGTAAGTTATTAACACCAGCCGGATACGGTTTGGGACCATTATGTCAGACTAGTTGTAATTACTTTGCTTGCGCGATTCAGGATTCCATCTGATTCTGGATCAGGGTTTAGAATGTTTGTAAGTTAACGATGAATTTAAATTAAGTACTAGAATTGAAATATTTTCTTCAATATTATGCATCGACGAGATATTATATATATATGTAGGTACATAAATTTCCTCCTGTAAACACACACTATCTGGTAAAAGAAAAACCCGCATGAAAAACGGTTCCGTTATTTTGAAGATTTGAGCACTAAAGAAAGTGACTTTATTTTATACCTTGAAGTGATGTCCTTCTTTTAAATACAAATAAGAATATTCTTAATTAACACAACGGGTGTGACTGTACATTATTCACGGACGCTCAACTTTGTAAAATATTATATTCAATGAATGTTAAGTAAGCTTGTTTTCTTTTTTAGTGTCGGCATAAAGCATGTATGATGCTTATCGTGTTTGCAAATTATCTTGATTTACGTACTAGGAGAATCGATTACTCATACGAGTAAGCTTAACTTTTTTTAACATATACCTACCCTCCTCCTCAATTCGTATTATATTACTAAGGTACGCGAACATTGTATGAATGAAACACAAAACTATTTTCTTGGCAGTTAGGTATAACGGATTGGTTCGCCATTAAAAAAGTGAGAAAAAATATGTGCACTGACTCCTTGTTAAGTAGCTGAAGCACTTGTTTTACAGACATCAGAATCTACAGTTGTATTTCGAATATACTTAAATTGATTTATCCAATTCCAAGACCAGAACAAACTGACATGTTCATGCACCCAAATGTTTGTCCTTAGCGGGTATCGACCCTGCGACCTTGGTCTAATCGGCAACTTTTTGACCATTACACCAAGCCGTCTTTAAACGATTTTTAGCCACCTTCGTAAGGCGAAATAGCCTAGTATTTCTGTATTTCTGTTTCTGTTCAGTTTACGATAGGGAGCGGAACGTACGAGTGTGTTATTAACATAAATAAACAATCGTCATGCAAATGATATTTCCTTACAGACGAACCGCGCCCGGTCTAAAGACATTTTTTCACTTCAATATCTTCACTGGCTTGTTGGAAATTCAACACGGGGTTTGTAATGTCACAATCAATGGAGATTTGTTACGTAAGATAGAACCCGAAATGATTATAATTTAACTATTCTATTCTATGCATAGATAATAAATAAGGAGTTATATGTTCAAGATACCTATACTAGATAACTTTGTATTTTGTTATAATTATTTCCCTCCTCTTTACAATTATTAGGATCTAGTCCAGGAATTTTAGATTTTATCTGCGGAATAATTCCTAGTGAGCTGAATTTTTGTATACACCTTTATTATGATATTATAATGATGATGTGAAAAATCGACATTGATATCGTGCCGGCTAAAAAAGTTATAGGGGTCCAAACGTCAAAAAAATCAGTTTTTCGCAAATATCTCGCGATCTATTGCTCAGAGGTCAATAATGATTTCATAAAAGTTGTTCGTCGCAAAATTGTCTACAAAAAAGGTCTCTTGCATTTTTCTGTAGAATTAACCGTTTTTGAAATAGGGACTAGAACGCACTCACATATGGTATTGTATACCGTACGGCGCATACCAAGGCATAAACCCTATTGTTTGTTTTTTCCCTTTTTTGTTTGTGTGTTTTTTGTTAGTATGATGTTCTACATATAGAAATATAAAGGACTTGTAATACTAGTACAGTCAGGAAAATAGAAATATCAACTATAAAAAACTAAGTGGCAATTTTTTTTGGCTCTTTATAACTCAAGAACGGGCTCACCGATCCAAACCAAATTTTCAGGGTTTGTACAGACTATTTAGTAGATGTTTTATGTAAAGTTTGAACAAAATCGATCGCTTCACTTCATTCGTAGCGAAGCACGTAACGGGCCGCTAAGAGACGAACTTCTTAGCTATCCATGGATTCTCCGTGCGGGTGCCGGGTCCATCGCGTGGAACAGAGAGGAATGTCAGTCGGTGCCTGGGACTTTCGACCCAGCGTGTAGGTTTAAGGGGCCCCTTTATAGTATACTAACGATCACCTTCACCGATGACATTCCTCTCCCTTCCCAACCATATTTGGTATGAGCCGAGTAAAGCGGCTTTAGTTGCTCTTTCCAGTAACGAGCTAATATTAGATCTTGGTAATCCTAAGTCCTTCAGTAGGTTGTAGAGAGATTTCGCTGGTATACCTCTCGCACCCACTTCCACAGCATACAACCGTGCTATATAACCATTTTTAGTCATCTCATTGGTTAGGTCATAATACTTATTTGTTTTAAACGCGTGATCTTTGGGAATGTTTGTCTCCCATGGAACAGTAAGTTCCACCAACAGTACGCGCTTAAGTTTTCTTGAATAAACGAAAAGGTCTGGTCTAGACGACGATAACACAATGTCTTCTGGAATAGTGTAGCGCTTTTCATACGTGTCCATCATGATCTTCCAATCTGGAGCTGCACTAACGATGGAGTAAGGTTTGCCTTTGGACTTCCTGGTAGATCCTTCCTTGACGAAGTTGATGTTCTTTGTATTCGTCGTCAAACCTTTTGCTGCTCTTGCTATTGAATTGTAATGATATAGATATGCAATGTGAAATTAGCAATTTTGATCCACAATCTGCGGAAAAAATCCTAGTGGGCTGAATTTTTGTATACGCCTTTATAATGATATTGTGATGAAGATGTGAAAAATCGACATTGATATCGTGCCGGCTAAAAAAGTTATAGGGGTCCAAACGTCACTGGACATAGCATATCTATATCATTACTAGCGGCCCGGTACGTGCTTCGCTACGTATAAAGTGAAGCGACCGATTTTGTGCAAAGTTCACATAAAACTAAATAGTCTGTACAAACCCTGAAAATTTGGTTTGGATCGGTGAGCCCGTTCTTGAGTTATAAAGTGACAAAAAAAATTGCCACTTAGTTTTTTATAGTTGATATTCCTATTTTCCTGACTGTACTAGTATTACAAGTCCTTTATATTTCTATATGTAGAACATCATACTAACAAAAAACACACAAACAAAAAAAGGGAAAAAACAAACAATAGGGTTTATGCCTTGGTATGCGACGTACGGTATACAATACCATATGTGAGTGCATTCTAGTCTCTATTTCAAAAATGGTTAATTCTACAGAAAAATGCAAGAGACCTTTTTTGTAGACAATTTTACGACGAACAACTTTTATGAAATCATTATTGACCTCTGAGCAATAGAACGCGAGATATTTGCGAAAAACTGATTTTTTTGACGTTTGGACCCCTATAACTTTTTTAGCCGGCACGATATCAATGTCGATTTTTCACATCATCATTACAATATCATAATAAAGGTGTATACAAAAATTCAGCTCACTAGGAATTATTCCGCAGATCGTGGATCAAAATTGCTAAAATTACTGGACTAATCATTATATCTTAACAAGTCAATTTACATTTAAAGTGATCCGCCCGCGACTCCGTCCGCTTGAATTTTAGTTTCCGCACTAAGCCTACCTCGACAAATGGACTATCCAACACAAACATATTTTTTGGAATTGAACTATTGATTCCTGATATAAGCGCATTCAAACGAACAAACTCTTCATCTTTATTTTATTAATTAAGATTAAGGTACAATTATTAACTGAAATCAATTCTGAAGTGTGAGTATTATAAAAGATTTGGATGTGCAGATCTATCCTTAATTCAAAATCGATTGCACAGATCATCCATTTCCTTGTTAATTTTTTAGGGTTCCCTTTGATTTATAGGTCATTTAAACGCCATGCCATGTATGCTGAAACTCGTTTGGAATGCCATTGTTGGCAGTTTTTCCCCACCTTTGGGGAATCCGGAGATTCCTAAGATGTATTCCTTGCCCTCGGCAATCTAAATTCAGGAATAAGTTAGTCATCATTTTTCTCCTAGGAGGAGGCTGGTTGTCACAGGCTCTAAGCCTCTTAATAACCATAAGTTTAAAAACCCTGATTTTGCAAAGCCAAACGACTGTGAAATCGGCAAAGACCAAATAGATCCCGTAAAAAGATTTATCTATCCTTAAAATAGGAAATTGACTATGAAACCTTCCCCAGTTAATGAAATCAGACAACTACAGAGAATATATTATACATTCATAGTGCACAGTTGAGTAATGGCTCCACCAATTTGCAAGCACAGGAGTGTAACAGAGTTAATTCGAAAAAAAAACCGGCCAAGTGCGTGTCTGACTCGCGCACCGAGGGTTCCTTACAAATCCTATAAAGGTATGATTTGTAACGTATAAAAAGGACCTTCCTGATCTCGTTTACATATTTACCAGTTCAGACTCTCGCGCCAACAATTCACTTTTGAAAAAAATATATTTGGAACCCTCAATATGATTTTTTAAAATACCTATCCATAGTAACCCACACGTATTGGTTGAATAAAAAATCATTTTTAGGGTTCCGTAGCCAAATGGCAAAAAAACGGAACCCTTATAGATTCGTCATGTCTATCTGTCTGTCTGCCAGTCTGTCACAGCCACTTTATTTGAGTATCAGTTTTAACTATGTGTAACCCCATGAAGGAGTCAAATTTATTTTCTACTTTCGTTAGAAGAAAGTTGCGGTTTACCTTACAGAATACTATCTACTTACCAAGTTTGATCAGTATAGTTCTTATAGTTTCAGAAAAAAAAGTGGCTGTGACATACTGGCGGATAAACAGACAGACATGACGAATCTTTAAGGGTTCCGTTTTTTGCTATTTAGCTACGGAACCCTAAAAACCAACCATAAATCTCTTGCCGACCTGCAGTAGTGCATAAATACGCTCACTACTTTTTATAATACATACTTGCGTAAAATTACTATGTTTAACCATCCGTATAATGACAGATTGAATACTTAATCGCCATCTCCAAATTCAGGTTGATCGTGGTCGGTTCGCTATCCGCAACACATTATCTTCATGTTCAGTCATGAGCACTAACATGTTAACATTGAAGTATGAACTTTACTGCTTTGACATAAGAGTCGAGGTAGGTATACATATACATGTTATTGTTCGTGACTGTTCCTCCCAATCTGAAGTGACAGATACTACGTGTTAAATGTACCTTAAGGCATTTTTAAGCGACCAAAAAGGATTGACGGCACAGGGTCCTACCAAGGGCGACTATATAATTACTATTGCGCAATTTAATGTCGAAATCAATCGTAAAGTTGAAAATAATGAAGAATGTATCATGGAAATTTATTTAAATTTTTGACGTGGATTTTTATGGACTCTTGTGTCTGTTGCTATGCGGGGATTCTGCTAAAGTCGAGTGCTTATTGCGAATCAAAAATCGTGTGTGTATGTATATCTTTAATTATTCGGGGCTAGCTGTGATAATAGGAAAAGTTATATCTACCATTTTGTAATAAAAGTAGGTACACTTGATACTATAAGTATAATAAGTTTCATATTGTTGGAATACCAATCGCGATCTCAAGCTAACTTGTCGTACGCATTAGCACTTTATAACACTAACTGATTAGATTGACCGGAACTGACTTTACCTAACCGGGAAACTAAACCTAAAACCTCTAGATCAAGGGCAATCCAACAACTAGTCTAATGAGGCCACCGTGAATGAAAAACCTTGTTTTTACTGCAACAATGTTGCGTGACTGCCACTTACTATTCCTAGAATTAAATGTCAAAACGCCGCCCGTACACAAACGTATTGAAAAATTACCATTATGAATGAATGTTTGACATTAATAAATAAACATTCGCTAGGGGCTTGTTACACTCATCAAGTAATTACGTATTCACATCTAGGAATTATTAATATTTAATCATTTTGACAAAGTGCTGTACAGGCTATGAATAACTAGGGACTCGTTAAATAAATTTATATTTTTGAGGAAGCTATAACTAGCGTATAAGACTGTCATGCACGATACCAGTTATTTGCGCCAGAGCCGGAGTCGGAACTAAGAATAAATGTATCAACGATAACACTTGAGACACTTTTTCTTCTTCGAGTTCGTTCACAAAATAAAATCTTTCCTCTATATTAGTGTATAGATAAGCCGAATCATATTGTTTAACTTTTAATTTTCAAATTAAGAACGCATCGGACCACAATTTTTTAGGGTTCCGTAGCCAAAATGGCAAAAAAACGGAACCCTTATAGATTCGTCATGTCTGTCTGTCTGTCTGTCTGTCCGCCAGTCTGTCACAGCCACTTTTTTCCGAAAGTATAAGTACTATACTGTTGAAACTTGGTGAGCAGATGTATTCTGTGAACCGCAACAAGGTTTTCACACGAAAATAGAAAAAAAAAATAAAAAAGCGGGGGTCCCCATAGTCAGAACTGAAACTCGAAATATGTTTTTTATTGAACATATACGTGTGGGGTATCTATGAATAGGTCTTTAAAAATTATGTTAAGGTTTCTAATATCACTTTTTTCTAAAGTGAATACTTTGCGTGACAGACCCTTCCAAAGTGGAAAAAAGTGTCCCCCCCCCCCTCTAACTTCTAAAATAAGAGGATGATAAAACTGAAATAAATATATAATGTACATTACCATAAAAACTACCAACGAAAATTAGTTCGAACGTAATCTATTCAGTAGTTTTTTTTATACGTCAAAAATAGAATTTGTACGGAACCCTCAGTGCGGGAGTCCGACTCGCACTTGGCCAATTTTTTTTAATAATTTCGTTGGAGATATCTTAACACGCGTCCCTATTTTTATGAAGACAATGTTTAATGTCTCTCTCTCCTAACTTTTTAGACCGCGACCGATCTTATGATCAACCAGATAGGTACGTGGTATATATAATATTTCCACAAGTGAGTACGCAAGCACCGGTGCGCCCTCACCCTCAAAGTTCGGTGGGACAGCAATCTGACATGACCGTAGAGGGATCAACCTCGACACTTGAACGAGCTAACTGCTCATTTTCTTTTTATTTTAACATACCTTTCCTTAGCAAAATGAAACAACTCGCAAATTTTACGACAAAAACTACCGAGCGACATCAACTATCCAGCTTTTCATGTTACCAAAATAACTTTGTGTGCAGCAAAAGCGACACATATGGTTTTCATTCGATCATAAATTGCGAAATGAAAATACGACCGATTATTTCTGCTAGATGCAACTGCACACGTGTCAGTGATATTTATTATTAGACCTTCGTATTGAAGACACTTCTAGGATGGTGTTGTTCTGTCTCGTAACTTCTGTTTTATGGCGATTCTGTCTGGGAGATTGTCTCAGGTGTTCCGGGAATAATGTGACGAAATGTACGTCCCAGTTTAATGGATAAGGAAGTTCAAAACTTAAATATTGATTCACATAAATTCGTGCTGAAATGTTTTATAGGAAAATTAATTATTTTTGAAAGTCAATCTGTGCACTACTAAGATTACTCACTAGCGTTGAATTAATGTGGAAACATCCTTTGCTGTATACGAATACGAAATTTCAATTAAGACATTAAAATATTTAAATTCGTACTCGTACTAGTTATTTGTTCCATTATGTAGTTCTAGTAGTATTTTCTGTGCATACTTTAGGCTAGTGCTAGTATTGCCTTTTATTGTCAAAGTATCAATCAAAACAAAATGTTTAATTTAAGATCTTAATTCCAATGCAATTTCAGTTCCTTATTAGTTTTGAATTATTTATTCTTCCAAATATGATGATTGATGGTGACATCTGTGATGAAGTACCAGAGATGGACTGCCCAAATCATTTGATATTGCTAATGGCAAAAAACTATAACTAGACTTGACAGGGGCTTAAACTTAAAAACTATTATAAACTAACTAAATGATAAAAATAGAAAAAGGTCAATGGTAATTTTTGCCGATATACTCGGTCGTTAGTGTAATAATTATAATACGATAAATAATGATAATGAGGTATCAAGTCCATGGGTGGCGGTGCTCGCTTTTCATCAGGTAACCCACCTGCTTGTTAGCCTACTTATAATATTATATAAAAAATATGTTTACCCATTGCACCAATTTTAAGTTACTCTGATCAGCTGTTTAGTTATGTGTCAGAGAGCCAATAAAGGCCTTATATGAGGTGAAATGACTCTTAGTAAGTCCATTAAGAGTAATCGATTCAATTTATCTCTTCCCTCTCAATTGAATTAAGGAACTTGCTATCTTCTTAACTACTCGTTTAGAGATGACAATCATATTGTTCGACTTTTAAGTTTAGGATCAGGTCAGTTCTTTTTTTTTATTCTATTGTTCATTTATTGCATTACATAATAACTTTCTTAAGTTTTACTTTTCAAATAAAGAAAGCGATTCTGACCACCAAACCTTTTTAAAATTAATTCGGCCTATTAAAATTAACGGTAATAATTCCACTCCCTTAGTCCGTCCCGCGGGACTGGTTTGCAACATTGTTGCGGTGCGATTGTCTTATTGGCTTTTTTTGCGACTTCGCTCTCTGTACTGCGGCTGGCGGACGATGGCCCATTGACCGATATAGAGACAATGTTGCAGTTACGTCATGACTCATGACATTGATGGTGATTTAATCGAGATAATCCGATTATGTTAACGAGTGTAGATGAAGAGTATTGTGCGTGGGAATTTTTGGCGAAAGGATTTTTTTAAGTCGAAGTTTCTTTTTGTGTATCTATGTTACAATACAATAACTTTAAGTTAAGGTATAAAAAAGGAAAGGTTTGTTGGTTTGTTTTTGATCCTTAAAAATATCTATAAATAAGTAATTGTTTATACATCGCCTAGTTGAGTGGAATATATAATTTATTTCACATTTCGAACCATGCTTGTACGAAATTCAATTAATATTGAATGTGCATCAAACATTGCGTGGCAAAACTAACTGTGGGCACTGCATAATCCGCACAAAAAACACTTGGATTTATTAAGTTAGTGAATTACAAGTGTATAATTTATATAATGATTACAATTGAATGATTTATGTATTAACACGCTTTAACACAGGCTAACAACACTAGAATAAGTAATGAACTATTGTTTGCAAATGTTTTTTAGCTTGATATTATTTTCTATCGGTACTTTTGGAATACTGTTTCTTAATAAAAATTAACATTATCACCAGATAATCTAATTTAATTATTACCAAGATCAAACTAAAGGGTATAACGGAAATATATTCTCGTAGTTCAAACAGAAATAAAGTGGGTAGGTGATTAGTAATTAATAATGTCTCTACACTCACGACGTGATTCAGTTACTAAATCAATCTTAAGAGCAATTACGCGGACAATTTTCCTCCACGAGAGAGCAATAAAAGATCATTTATGGCAAAAGAACAGTTAGACAGTTGTTATAGAAGGATCTCCTCGTATTCAAAAAGATTTGAAAGTCTTAGGAAATAAATAATAATTACTTAATTATATTTCTTGAATATTTAATTTGAACCGACCGGAAATCACTCACATTACATAAACATTAACAGAAATGAAATCATTTTACTTTTTTTTTTTTTAAATATTTTTTTTTTAATTTCTCAACATTTAAAAACTATTCTTAAGTTCCACAGTCCAATGTTCGCCGGCGCGACTCTGTTTGGCGTCATGCAACCGAGGAAACGCGTGTAAAAACTGCCCTTTTCGAAGTGTGCTCGTTTCTGTGTGTGAGTGAATGCTTGTGTGTGTGCTCGGTACGCGATTATACGCTATTAGCCGTATTACGGATGTAGAGTACTAGAAGAGATATCGTACAGGTTAGATTTCATTTACTAAATTACGAGTACGTAACGGGATTATAGTTGTAAAAAACCCGTTAGCTACCGTTAAATAACCAAATTTTTGGTTAGCTACCGATAAAATGCAGTTGTTAACGGTTAGTTATCTGACAGTGACAGCTAAAAAGGGTATAGTTTTTTTCCTTTGTGAAGAGAAAATCGATATTCAAAAGATAAATAAAATTCATTTTAGATGTTATCCTACTACCTAATCCTACTAAGATTATAAATGCGAAAGTTTGTAAGAATAGATGGATGTATAGATGTCTGTTACTCTTTCACGCAAATACTACGAAACGTAAATGTTAAATTATATGTCGCTTTAATTTATAATTGCGTCTAATATACAATCTATTACTATTATTATTATACAAACACTTATTTACATCTAGCGGAATCTAGTGGAATTTAACCGTAAAATGCATAAAATGCGTGTTATTAACCGTTTCTAACGAAAAATGCATATTTACCCGCACGGTTAAAATCGTTAATAACCGGCGTCGCATCTATAAACGGGATTAACATTAAGTTATTAAATAGGTTTCTGCTATGTATCAAAATTACGAAAGTAGATTATTGGCGCCCGGATTTAAATTTTCTTTCACCTGACTGTTGCTATGTCAACACACAAAGTTGAAAAGTCAGACACTGCGCTAGTATGTACTCATGCTACTGTTGCATGGTGTCATATTCCTCCTCCTTGAGTCGCTTTCCTCATTGAACATTGAAAATGAATGAAACACACAACAATTCTCTTGGCAATTTTAATTCAGTGGTTTGTCATTGCCTTCTCTATAGAGTAGAGTCATAGAGTAGGTAATGCATTTAGGATAATCGAGTGACAATTGACAACAGCTGGCTGGTAGGCAATCGGAAGAATCGATTCAAGATTTAATTCTCGAAAAATCCTTAAAGTTTTCTCACTAGACCAACCTACGAAAAATACATAGTTTCAAAGACACGCGGTAGGGATACGTCGGAAAGATCCACTCTGTGTGGTCGTGACTTCCTTTCGTTCTCTATGGTCGTGACTCTGATCGAGCTGATGCGATACTCTGAACTTCAGGCCTGCAATATCACAACTGTAATAATTTAATCATTACAGCTTTTGATAACGTCAAAATCATAAATTTGAATGTCTTGGCTGAAAATAATGTTTTAATTTAAAAAGTAACTCTCTGGATGCAATGATTCGAATTTTAAAAATGGACTGGCTGTTATGTGAATCTTCCTAGCGGGACCCCCCGAGCTAGACTTATAAAACTAATGGCAACGCTTAAGTAGTCCAATGTACCTTTCGAGTTTAATAATAATTTTCAATGTACCTCAATAGTTTTGGCAGAAATCACGATTTAGTGACTGATCTTCCTAGCGGGGCCCTCCGCCGTTTTACTTTGAAAATACATAAATGATATACCGATCGAATGCATTTTCAATGTACCTCGCGAATTATGTATAAAATTCAAAAAATATATAATAGAACCAAAGAAATTCCGCTTCAAAGGTATTGTCTTCCTAGCGGGGCCCTCTGTAATTAAAGTGAATAAGAATAAAAAAGTATACAGTTTTAATGTATTTCCAATGTACCTCCTAGTTCTTCATCCATTTGCCCAATTTAGATGCAAAATTATGAGATATTTACAAAAATGGTTAAAAGTATGGTCAGCAAAAAAGTTAGCGTTAACTAAACGTAACCTCCTTTATAGTAGGTAAATGTTGGCATTCAATGAGAGATATTTGAAGGACTTTTTTATTTCTAAAATCTGATAATGTTTGTGTAACAATCTACAAACTCCATTGTAGTTATGTTTTTGATATATGTGTCATCGAAGCATTAATAGTTTTCAATATTAATATATTTGAGAAATGTCAAATCTTTGGCGCGAAGCGGAAAGCGCGTTTGAAAAAAAAACTTTTAAAATTATTTTTTTATAATGCTCAATCACTGGTGTTGGCATATCATTTATTAGCGCAAAGCCAAATAAAAAAAATATCAACAGTGGATTTCCAAATATAAACAATAAAATTATTTATTTCCTTTTGCAAACACATACATCTAATTATTATTCATAGAAACAGTTTCTAAAATTATCTTTCAACGATCTTCAACGCGGCGGGAAAAAAGGGCGCTATAAAAAAAAATTAAAATTATCTATTGAAACTAATTATGAGCGCGAAGCCAAGTAAAAAAAATATCAACAGTGGAATTACAAATATAAATAATTATTAGTTTCCTTTTGTAAATACATACCGGTAATTCATAGTAATATTTTTTAATTTTAATATCTTTCAGTATAAATGTAACCTCCTTGGCGCGGCGGAAAAGCGCGTGAGAACTAAAAAAAAAACAATGAATTAAAAATATCTGTTGATTTTAACCTCAATGTTTTAATTAACTAGGAAACTAGAATTATTTATATTTGTAATCCTACTGTTGTAATTTTTTTTTACTTGGCTTCGCGCTTATAATTAGTTTCAATAGGTAGATATTTTTTTTTTTTTTTATAGCGCGCGTTTTTCCCGCCGCGTTGAAGATTTTTGAAAGATAATTTTAAAAACTGTTTCTATGAATAATAATGAGATGTATGTGTTTGCAAAAGGAAATAAATAATTTTATTGTTTATATTTGGAAATCTACTGTTGATATTTTTTTTATTTGGCTTTGCTTATTAAATGATATGCCAACGCCAGTGATTAAGCATTATAAAAAAATAATTCTGAAAGTTTTTTTTTTCACACGCGCTTTTCGCTTCGCGCCAAAGATTTGACATTTCTCAAATATATTAATATTGAAAACTTTTAATGCTTCGATGACACATATATCAAAAACATAACTACAATGGAGTTTGTAGATTGTTACACAAACATTATCAGATTTTAGAAATAAAAAAGTCCTTCAAATATCTCTCATTGAATGCCAACATTTACCTACTATAAAGGAGGTTACGTTTAGTTAACGCTAACTTTTTTGCTGACCATACTTTTAACCATTTTTGTAAATATCTCATAATTTTGCATCTAAATTGGGCAAATGGATGAAGAACTAGGAGGTACATTGGAAATACATTAAAACTGTATACTTTTTTTATTCTTATTCACTTTAATTACAGAGGGCCCCGCTAGGAAGACAATACCTTTGAAGCGGAATTTCTTTGGTTCTATTATATATTTTTTGAATTTTATACATAATTCGCGAGGTACATTGAAAATGCATTCGATCGGTATATCATTTATGTATTTTCAACGTAAAACGGCGGAGGGCCCCGCTAGGAAGATCAGTCACTAAATCGTGATTTCTGCCAAAACTATTGAGGTACATTGAAAATTATTATTAAACTCGAAAGGTACATTGGACTACTTAAGCGTTGCCATTAGTTTTATAAGTCTAGCTCGGGGGGTCCCGCTAGGAAGATTCACATCTGGCTGTTGGGCTCGTTTTAATGTACTTATCTTGTTATCCCGGAGACCGTATTTCCGAATTAAAACATTGGACTGGTTGAATAGAAAACGATAAAAAAAAACAATCATTATTCGAATTAAAAAGATAACAATAATAATTTATTGGTTACTAGCGGCCGCCCGCGACTCCGTCCGCGTGGATTTCTTTTTTTCGAAATAAAAAGTAGCCTATGTTATGTCTCAGGGTCTAAAGATTGTCTGTACCAAATTTCATCAAAATCGGTTGCGAGGTTTAAGCGGGAAAGCGTAACAGACAGACAGACAGACAGACAGAGTTACTTTCGCATTTATAATATTAGTTGGGATTAGTTGGGATTTCGAATTCCTACTCGGGGGTGTGTGGTCATCTCGCGAGTTATATTATTAAAAATACAAGGCTAAAATATCAGCAGGTATGGTATCTCGTTCTCCTCTGTATTTCGACTGAGATCTCCTTAATTGGCGCTGACCGTAGTGACCACTTACCATCAGAGGGCCTGGATGTGTATCCAACTGATAAATGTCATAAAAAAAAGGTTAATTTATTAAGAAATGCGTGCTTTGGAATTCAGAATTTCTTTAAATAATGAAATAAAATAAATGAATGAAATATACTCATACATAAGTTTAATATGTACCTTTACGCTGACATACATATTTATCACCCGAACAACACCGGATAGGGTCTGAACATCTGGCAACGAACTAAATATAGGTACCTACGTTAAAATATTTAGTTTTGTCCTGATCACCTGTTACAATTTATAAGATGCTGCACTCTGTTTGAGTTTCAGCACCGGTTTGTAATCACCAATCCGTATTTGGCAAGCGTGGTGATTAAGCCAAAACAAAACCCATCTTTGTAACGGAAACATGATTTTCGAATTATGGAGAAATTTGCCCTGCAGTGGGACATTTTTTTCATCCCACTGTCATTTCTCTTCTATGTCTTGCATTAATTGATCTCAATGAAGACCTTTTGAACAAGTTGGACCGTCTCTTAAACAATTGCATTCGTTTCATTTTCTGTCTCCGTAAATTTGATCACGTGTCTTCTTACCGGTCTGAACTTAATTGGCTCACTATACGTCAGCGCAGGCAGCTAAGACTGCTCTGTACACTCTTTTCTATTCTTTTTAACCCTAAATCTCCCGATTATTTGAAAAGTAAGTTTCAATTTCTTTGTGATTCTCATGACCGTCAACTTCGATCTGCTGACTCATTAGCGCTCTCTACTCCCCTCTTTCGTACGGGCTTTATGTCCGACTCCTTTACTCTTAACTCTATACGTCTCTGGAATAGTCTCCCTGACAGTATTAGGAAAGCTCCAAGTAAGTTTGTATTTAAAAGGAAGGTACGTGAGTTTCTGTTAAAAGCCTGATGTGGTATTGATTTATTTCTATTCCCTTTATCTGATTAATTATGTGGAAATCATCATCAATATTATATGTATGTATGTTTATGTATTTATTCTATTATAATATAAGTTTGTATTCGTGTATGTTTATTATCTGATAATCTTAAGTTTGGTTTAGGTATTTCATGTAATTTTAAAATTATTTTCTAATTTGCTCTTTGCCGCGATTAACATTTCGTTTTTCCTAAAGGTTGACTGGCAGAGAACGCTTTTAGCGTTAAGTCCGCCTTTTGTACCTGCTTTTTGTGTGGTCAATAAAGTTTTATAAATAAATAAATAAATTACATTCGATTTATAATGACATTGTCAATGTCAAATTGACAGTTGCGAATGTTTAAAAAATATTTCAATTCCTACTTTCAATTAACTTTTCGTCGTCGATGTAATAAAATTTCCGTCGACATATTGTCACAATTCTTCGGTATCACAACTTAATTTAAAGAGGCAATTCAGCTTTAACCGTCGGCCATAAGTAACTTGAGATGGCTTTTTTGTACCGATTACCACAAGTTTGATGGGTGCCGCGCCATACAGAGTGTGTTGTACGATTTCGCTTACAGGTTTTAAATCATCGAGTATAACTTATAGACCTTATAGTGTGTTGTTCAGTCTGCGTCGGATCTGACACCGTACAACTGAGTGTCACAAACTAAGGACACTCAGGGACAAGTGTCACTATCTAAGGACACTCCGGGACACTTTGGTTACGTTTATTTATTTGAATACACTGACTTATCTGAGCCAAGAACTCTATATTTTATGTTGAACTCTTATCACTTTTTGTTTCCAGAAAATCACCTGGATATTTCTAATGTTAGTAACTTTTTTATACGATGTAGTGCCTTATACAATTTTATTACGTTAATAGGTTTTAAATCGAGTATTACTTGAATAGGTGTAATAAAAATGACACACTGGGGGAGACCTCTGCCCTACAGGGTTGCTCACATCATCTCTTGCCATGGCTGTCGTAAGAAGCGATTAAGAGACAAGGATTGTCTTGATTGGAGAATGGTTTTTATGTTATAGGGAGGCACACGAACAAGTGGGTCACCTGATAGTTAGTGATCACCGCCGCCCATAAACATCAACAACCGCACAAGGCTAGAAGATGCGTTGCTTGCCTTTAAGACCCCATACCCTCTCCAACTGAGCTCTGACGACCTTATTCACCAGCAGGAACATACCACAACAGTTGCGGACTGGTAAAAACTAAATGATGATGTCATTTTATTAAAATAAATTCTTAAGCCTATGACCAGCATTGGACTTTGCCTAGTTATGATATCGTTTTACTAAAATATACTCTTTTCACATTCCAGTTGGCGCCTGAGTCTTCGGATCCACCGTCGACGTCGACGAGCGGCAGTTCGTAAGCGGGTTCGGTTCCCGAGTGATACAGGACACCATAGTGTGTGTACGCTTTACCTCCGGAAATACAAGAGACATGTGGAAATCGTGAGAGTGCTAGCGATTTTGGATCTAGACTTTAATTGCGACGACGTTTGAATAAAATTGATTTTATTTTAGGAAGTTGGCTGGTACCAAAATGTTATTTTCATTTCATGAGCAGATAAGTTCAGAACTAAGTTTTGTATTGCATTTTGTAATATCTTTTGGATGGCAACGTAATGTTTGGCCCAGCTCATTGAAAATGACAAAAAAATCATTTCAACGACTATAATTAGGTATTACGTTTTCATGGCTAACTGAATCGTTGACCGATCTCATGTGAAAACTACAATTAAACGAATTGAAACAGAGCCTTGAAAAATTGTTGGAGTTGGCAGTGGTTATTTTTCTTAAGGTAATCTTCATCATCAGTCACAGCGTTGTACAAGAAAAAAAATTGTAAGTTGAATGAAAACCATACAGGTAACTTTTTTTACGGATTTTGGTTCTTTGGTTTGTTAATCGAAATGGGCCCAAACGATATTACGACGCCATCTATCGGATTTTCTGTAAATCAAAATATCTTCATGAAATAAAATCAATTTTGTTTGAATGCCTTTTACCAGCCATGGTTGGTCGATGACGTCATTACTACGATATGAATATTTTTCTAGATAACGTATTTTGATTGTTCCACAATGTTACCATTATTTTAACGATGGTAATGTTATTAACATTAAATGGTTTACAATGTGCAATGATTTAACAAATTGTCCTCATTCTATAATTCGTCAAATGCGAAAAGCATTTGATGTTACCTAACTTTTTGTTAAAATATAAAAAACATATTTTTGAAATAGAAATATGAATGTCCCAGTGTTATTTATAAAATTGTTTATTTAAAACTATTATTAATAAATTCGTAATGGTCTAGTAATGGAATTTCACGGACGGTTCCCTCTATAACTTGTTATTTACTTCATTAAACCAAAAATTAAAACGTCATTGTTTTTTGTCGCTTTTCAATTTTATTGCTATTTGTCTTTTCGATGAAGCAAATGAGTTACGTAAGAGACTGTATTAATCGAATATTAATAGATATTTTCTTTCTTTATCAAACCCCATTCTTTACACAGACGGTATAAAAATAATGTAAATGTTAACATATTCGTCACTTATAATAATACGAAGAAAAAACATGATTGGTGAAGTACATCTTGACCATATACCACAGTAAAAAGTCGTATCGTATTTCATTACAGAACAAACATAAATCGCGTAATTACGAGATACGTCATAATAACTCACTCGAGTGAGTTACTGAATTACTTTGTTCGTGCCCTATAATTTTCACATCGATCCGGCGCTAATACTCCTATAGTGTTTTTTTATCAAAAAAGTTTGATGGCCGATTGTTTCAAATTACCCTGTGCTAGGTTTTGCCCACTGGTAGCTCCGCTTAAGGCATTTTTGTGGTAGGGTTAACATCGTAAGTAGTTGTGTATTTTGACTGTGTGGTATTCATTTAATTTTGAATGTTGAACTAGATATCTTTAAACATCTTTATCTCTAAAAAACTGCATTTTGGTTGCAGTGAATTTGTATTTTGGTGTTTTTAAATAACCTCGGTTTCAGATTCTCAGCCAAATACCAGGGGTCCTTGATATAAGTTTATTGAATAAACCTAAAACGATTGAAAGTAGAAGTATTTTTAAGCATATTAAAATGCGAACAATCACCCTTAAACACCGACGTAGAATCCTTCACTTCATCGTAAAATATCACTGTAATCTTGGAATCTTCTCCCTAAAATGTTACACGTTATGATTCAGAGCATACCTACTTGTGGGCAGCCCTAACAGTTAACCGGTCGAAGCGCATGTAACTTATTGTACGATCGAGAAATAAAAATAACTTTTATGCTTACGCTACTGTTTAGGACTTTTTCTCTAAAGATGATAAAAGCAGTATGTGCAGATAGAGTCTAAGGTCGCTGTTGTCGGATACGACAAGAAGGCCTATATGTATATTTGGTTTGTACAATTAATTAGGTAGTTACAGATTTGATTGCGATACTCTGAAACTTAATTAATGTAATAATGTAGTTTCGATTTCATCTGAAATTTATTTTGAACTTTGACCCGTTAAGTTGCAAAATATAAATGTATGTAGTAAGGTTTATACTTTACTACTGACTGCCCGCGTTGCGCATTGCTTAGAAATGCGTATTAAAAAGAGATGTTTTAGATGCTTCGTTTACTAGTTGCAAGTACGGGAAAAAATCGTAATAAAACAAACGGGGTTAGCTAAATAAAACTGTATACAAATCTCAGAAATATGTTGTGATTTTTGCCAGCTGCATTAATAAGTATAATTTTAATATTTTTTAACTTAATAACAGCATTAGCACACAAAGTCTGGATTTATTTTAAGTAATATATTAACTTCTTATTTCCTAAATAATCGGCGGTAATGGCAACTAATTCCAGGCATATTGAAGATTTCATTGCAGATTCATCCTTACCATCTTTCAAGAGAAATGATTTAAGTGGCGGGCTCTTTCGTTAATTGCAAATGTCCAGAATAGCATAACTACTTCTTCGTAAATGGACAAAATTTATAAGTACGTTAATTAACAGGGGATTTGATTGTGGTAATTACTAAAGAGTTCAGTTTTCGACAAAGTATGACATGTTAAAATGACTTAATTCGATTCGAATAGGGCGATGCCCCGCTCACCCACTGATTTCACCCACTGGTAGGTGGAGGGGTAAAACCACATTGAATAACAATTAAATACGAATGAATTGATTACCAACAGACCAGATGATGACGCCTACGAAAAATAACACCAGTCCAAATCATTATTTTTTTTGTTTTAAACGTGATATGAACTTACGACCTCTCGCCTAGCGCATAGCCATCCTTGTAGCAATACTTCAAACATACATACATACTACATACCGAGCAAACAGCATAGCCCGTTACCTAACTATAACTAGCTGACTAGTAGAAACGGCAACATACCATAAAGTTTATGTGCAGTTGGTAACAAGATATCGGAGGGCGGGCTTTGGCTGGCCCCGCCCGACGCCTGCGTTCTAACATACCCTTGTTAACGGCTCTAGTATCTAATAGGTTAGATATTTACTAGCCAAACGCTTTTTTTTTGTTGCTGGCACATAGACGCATTGTGTTTTTTTAAGCCCGTTCGGCTCGATAGCGCGCGCATTTTACTTTTCATTGTATGGCGGTTGCTGGGTTTTGCACAAAGATTTCTTAATTTGTAAAACTAGTAAAAAAATGGATTCCTCTTTGCTTATATAGGGTGTAACAAAATATACTGCAAATATTTTAAGGGCGAATTCTTTAGTGGCAATGTTATCAATATCAGATATTAAAAAGTCAAAATTAATGCCTAAGTACCAAATTTGCATTTTCTGCATTGGCCAATTTGCTCTTTTCGCCCTGTAAGCTTCGCCCCCTCTCCACCACTTTGCATTTAGGGCAGGACAAGTGTAGTAATTTTATTACACTGATAAGACACGACCAGCTGTCTTGCATATGACAAATTTTGTACTTTTCCCAAATTATTCACTCAATTTATTTTGTTGATTTTTTCGGAAATTAGCGCATTAACAAAAAAATTTTACTAGAAAAATTTATACATTTCCACTTAACGATTCACCCTTAAAATATTTGCAGTATATTGTTACGAACGAGCCGGAACCATCGAGACATCGCGACATAAAGTCGAATGTTCGAGACTAATCTACATCTATAATTGTGACGGACAGACGCGATCCGCGCCGAGAGTATTCGCGAAGCCGGTACAAACCCCGCGCGCGCCATTTACAACCTTATAACAACGCAATAAGGTCAACGATCGAGTCACCGCAGACGCGGCGCGAGCGCGTCGCAGGTAGAAAAAAGGGGCCGCGGGAGCGCACGACGCTTCTAGATACATCGCGTGTTATCAAGAGGGCTATTGTTCGCGCGCTAGTACTTTCTCGGGACGGCCGAATTATCTAGTATCGCGTTGCCGGCAATATAAATACGGCTCAAGTAGGGAGTGAGTTGAGTTCAATCTGAGCTTTCGGAGTGATAAGTGCGAACAAGTGATTACGAGTGACTATACCTGCGACCTAAGCGATACCTACGGACTACGAAGAACCCTGTGAACATAGTGTTTAGTGCGATTGAGTGTACGACCTAGGCGACCTACGGACTTCGATTTTCTGTGTGATTTGGCTACGGTGATTGTGTTGTGACTTGTGATTGTGTTGTGACTTGTGATTGTGGTGTGACTTGTGATTGTGTTGTGACTTGTTTATCGTCGAATAAATTCTTCTATCAAGTCAACGGTTTTTAATCCAAATCCCGATCCCCACGTTCGTAACATTTGGTGTCAGAAGTGGGATTTGGAAATGCCAGTGACTCCGAGGGAAGATACTACCGGCGTCAGAACGAGGGCACAACAGGCTGCGGAGGCCACGGCAAGTGCACGTCAGGGAACTTCTAGTGACCATCGTGAGATGCCGATCGGCCCTACCAACCAAGCCACACTCAGCGACCAGGCCACGTTAACTACGCAGACCCCTCCGCCGCCCTCTGCCTCACCCTTAACTCATGAGCCATCTGCATTGAATTTTGATAAATTAATGCAGATGATGGGTCACATGCTCCAGGAGCAGAAGGAGATGCGTGAAGAACATCAAAATATACTCCAGGAACAGAAAAAGGAGATACAGATAATGCGTGAGGAGCAGCAAAAAGTACTCCTTGGAGTAGATTCAGTGAGTAATGCTGTCCAAGACCTTCGGAAAAACGTCGACCAGGTGGAGGAGAGGGTCACCAATGTAGAGGCCAACCTGGACAGCGTGAAGGTAGACGTCGCTGGGCTTCATAAGAAGGTTCTGCGATTGGAAACCGCAGGACCCGTCATCGTGGCGAGTGATTCTTGCAACCATGCACCCCGGGTAAAAGTCCCATCGTACGACGGCACTACGTCTTGGACCGCCTACCGTCAGCAATTCCAAACTGTTGCCGATGCCAACAAATGGACAGATGAACAGAGCCGGACAGCGCTTACTGTTGCTCTTCGTGGATCGGCCCTTTCGGTTCTGGAGGCGCTTCCATCCTCGGGGAGTACATTCAAAGACTTGATGGAAGCACTCGAGGCACGTTATGGCGAAAATCACCTTGAGCATGTCTTTCGCGCACAATTACGGGACAGGTGCCAACGCTCGGGAGAAGGCCTGCAACAGTGGGCCTTAGAGATTGAAAAAATAGTCCGCAAGGCATACCCAACTGCTGAAAAGAAGATGGTGGACTCTATCTTAGTACAATCATTTATTGATGGGATAAGAGACCTGGAAGTAAGGGCTGCGGTAGGGCTTCGCCACCATGCTTCTCTGAAGGATGCCCTAGCTCATGCCCTCGAGGTTGAAGCTCTGCGACGTGATATCAGACCTATACACAAAGTACGAGAAATAGTGGAGGAAGTAAAAGAAATAAAGACGTCGTTCCCGAAGAAGAAAACAATTGAAGTAATGTGCTACAGATGTGGAGAAAAGGGCCATCTGCAGTTTTCCTGTCCAAACAAGGAGCCCCAAAAATCTAAGCTTGCTGATTTATTGATGAGCAAGTTAGATGAACGCTTTGAAGAAATGTCAAAGAAGCTGGAGGCTTCAGCTTCTAGGAATCAGGGAAACGAGTAACAGCCAGGGCTAAGGGGCGTGTGCTGGCTGGAACGGAAGAAGCCCCGACAACGATCGTCTCCCAGGCGTCCAATGGGAACAGTTTGAGGATTCGAGGCTTAGTGAACGGAAGAGACTGCAAGATAACCATAGACACAGGAGCTTCTAGGACAATTATCAAGCCGGGACTTGTGGAATCAACGAAGAATCGTAACAACAACGTTGGTGTTAAGCTTCTTTCCGCTTCCGGCCAGCAGATACCCGTCCTAGGGGAAATTTCGGTTACGTTGCGAGTGGGTGAAGCATCGTACACTCATAACGTGATAGTGGCTGAAATTATGGATGACTGTGTTTTGGGCCTCGACTTCATGAGAAGATATGACTGCAAAATCGATGTCACCAATGGCGTATTTAAGTGCGGAAACGAAGACCTATTAATTCTGGGTGGACCTGAAGGAAAAGTAACATGCCTGAAGAAGATCAACATACCAGCAAGAACACAAGCTAAAGTCCTAGTGAAACTGCCAAGAAGTAAGAAAAATAGAATCGTTTTAATAGAGGATACACCGATTAAGTCGACGGCACAGAAGTTTCTGGCAGCAAGGACACTCGTTAAAGGGAACACGACTGCAATTGTTAGAGTTGTGAACTTAGAAGACCACGAAATTCAACTCAAGGAAGGTGATGTTGTCGGCAGATGTGAAGAAGCTGTCTGGGTGAGGCAGTGCCAGGCGTCTTCGAGTGCACCAAAATCTAAGAATAATCCTAACGTCGAAGAACTTCTTAGCGGATGTAAAAACTACGTTAATTATTCTCAGAAGTTAAAAGCTAAAAACCTACTTCAGCGGTTTGCAGACGTGTTCTCTTCAGGCGAAGGTGACATGGGAAGGACTTCTTTGGTACAACACAAGATTAACACCGGGAATGAAGGCCCTATCCGGCAGCGGGCAAGACGAATACCAATTGCCAAGGAACAAGAAGTTCAGGATATGCTCGAGGATATGAAGAAGAATAAGATCATCGAACCTTCTGCAAGTCCTTGGTGCTCACCTGTTGTTTTAGTCAAAAAGAAAGATGGAACTACGAGATTTTGTGTGGACTATCGCCGACTCAACGACATCACAAAGAAGGACAGTTACCCGCTACCACGTATCGACGACACTTTGGACACTCTGAGTGGTAACGCTTGGTTCTCCACATTAGACTTAAAGTCTGGTTACTGGCAAGTGGAAATCCACCCAAATGATAAGGAGAAGACCGCATTTTCAACTGGAAAGGGTTTATGGCAGTTTAACGTTATGCCATTTGGATTGTGTAACGCTCCAGCTACTTTTGAGCGTCTAATGGAGTGCGTCCTGGCAGGATTAGTGGGAGAGGCTTGTCTGGTGTATTTGGATGACGTCATCATCATGGGCAGAGACTTCGAAGATCATTTATTTAACTTGGAAAAAGTCTTAAGGAAGATAAGGGGAGCCAACCTCAAACTAAATCCAAAGAAATGCAGTTTATTGAGAAAGAAGGTGAACTTTCTCGGTCACGTCATCAGTAGTGAAGGAATACAGACTGATCCAGCTAAAATAGAAGCTGTACAGAAGTGGCCTACTCCCAAGGATAAAACAGAAGTAAGAGCATTTTTGGGTCTTTGCTCATACTACAGGCGTTTTGTCAAAGGGTTCTCCGAAATCGCCAAGCCATTGCATCGCCTGACGGAAGATAAGAAAGGATTCCATTGGGATGCAGCTTGTGAGGATTCCTTCCAAAGATTGAGGAAATGTCTATGTGAAACACCAATTTTGGGATACCCACAAACAAACGGTCAGTACATCGTAGACACGGATGCAAGCAACACGGCAATTGGTGGAGTGTTGTCTCAAAAACAAGGGGATAGAGAAGTTGTAATCGCCTACTTCAGCAAGTCATTATCAAAGCCTGAAAGGAACTACTGTGTGACCAGAAGAGAACTCTTGGCGGTAGTTAAAACACTACAACACTTCAGCAAATACCTCATTGGCCGAAAGTTCGTGCTGCGTACCGACCATGCTGCCCTAAAATGGCTTCTTCAATTTAAGAGTCCAGAAGGACAAGTGGCTAGATGGATTGAACAGCTGCAAGAATACGACTTCATCACTGAACACCGCAGTGGAAAGGCACATGGTAATGCTGATGCTCTCTCAAGGAGACCATGCCCAGAGGAATGTAAACACTGCGTCAGGCAGGAGTCAAAGGAAGAACTCGTGCAATTGACGAGGACAAGCCCTCCGAGGACCTGGGAAGATGATTCGGTGAAAGAAGCTCAGGAGGATGACGAGGACATACGACTTATCGTCGCATGGAAGAAGCGGGGTAGCGAGAAGCCGCGATGGTGTGAAGTTGCGCCTACAAGTGCTACCACTAAAGCGTACTGGGCTCAATGGGACAGTTTTATCCTGCAGAACGGGATACTTTACCGGAAATGGGAACAACCCAACGGTAGAGAGTTCCACCTGCAGTTGGTGGTCCCAAGAAATAGGGTCAAGGACGTTCTGCGAGAGGTACATGATGGCGTATCGGGAGGTCACCTGGGAGTCAAGAGGACCTTGACGAAGGTACGAGAAAGGTTCTACTGGCTAAACTGTCGAGCAGATGTGCAAGATTGGTGCCGGAAATGTACTACTTGTGCTGCAGTGAAAGGTCCATCCACCAGGAGCCGAGGACACCTTCAACTTTATAACGTTGGTTCACCATGGGAGCGAATAGCAGTGGATATTGCCGGACCTTTCCCCGTGACAGACTCGGGAAACAAATTCTTCATGGTCGTCATGGATTACTTCACCAAGTGGCCGGAAGTATTCGCGATACCCAATCAAGAAGCTACAACGGTGGCCACAAAACTAGTTGAAGAAGTCATATGCCGATATGGTGTACCATTAGAAATCCACTCCGACCAAGGCAGAAATTTCGAGTCAAACGTGTTCCAAGAAGTCTGCAAAATATTGGGCATGCACAAGACAAGAACTACCGCGTATCATCCCCAGTCCGACGGCATGGTCGAAAGATTTAATCAGACAATTGAGAGGCACTTGGCAAAGTTAGTCGAAAACCATCAAAGGGACTGGGACAAGTACATTGCGCCATTTCTGCTCGCCTACAGGACTGCGGAACACGAGAGCACAAAAACGACCCCGGCGTACATCAACTTCGGACGAGAACTAAGGTTACCCGTCGATCTTCTAACTGGAGGAGCACCAGACGACCCAATCTCCGTCCAGGATTATGTTTCCGACTTACGTGAAAAGATGCGGGACATTTACGCCATGGTTCGAGAAAACGGCTTACAATCTAGCGAAAACATGAAGACTAGATATGACCGGAGAGCAAACACCAGTGGCTTCGATGAAGGAACATTAGTTTGGCTGCATAACCCGGTCCGGAAAAAAGGAAAGTCACCTAAATTGCAGACAAGATGGGAAGGCCCTTACAAAGTGGAAACGCGAATAAATGATGTCACATACCGAATCCAGCGACATCCGAGAGGAGCATTGAAGGTGGTTCACATAGACCGCCTGGCGCGTTATCACGGCAATAATGAAGATGCTCGGGACGAGCATATCTAAGAGGAGGGCAGTGTTACGAACGAGCCGGAACCATCGAGACATCGCGACATAAAGTCGAATGTTCGAGACTAATCTACATCTATAATTGTGACGGACAGACGCGATCCGCGCCGAGAGTATTCGCGAAGCCGGTACAAACCCCGCGCGCGCCATTTACAACCTTATAACAACGCAATAAGGTCAACGATCGAGTCACCGCAGACGCGGCGCGAGCGCGTCGCAGGTAGAAAAAAGGGGCCGCGGGAGCGCACGACGCTTCTAGATACATCGCGTGTTATCAAGAGGGCTATTGTTCGCGCGCTAGTACTTTCTCGGGACGGCCGAATTATCTAGTATCGCGTTGCCGGCAATATAAATACGGCTCAAGTAGGGAGTGAGTTGAGTTCAATCTGAGCTTTCGGAGTGATAAGTGCGAACAAGTGATTACGAGTGACTATACCTGCGACCTAAGCGATACCTACGGACTACGAAGAACCCTGTGAACATAGTGTTTAGTGCGATTGAGTGTACGACCTAGGCGACCTACGGACTTCGATTTTCTGTGTGATTTGGCTACGGTGATTGTGTTGTGACTTGTGATTGTGTTGTGACTTGTGATTGTGGTGTGACTTGTGATTGTGTTGTGACTTGTTTATCGTCGAATAAATTCTTCTATCAAGTCAACGGTTTTTAATCCAAATCCCGATCCCCACGTTCGTAACAATATTTTGTTACATCTTATATAATTGTGTTTGGGTATTTGTATTATCAGTCTACAAACGTTGGCGTAGCAAAGAAATAACTTTGGATATTCGTAATGGACAGTTTGCCAAACGCAATCATTAATGCTTCAGAGACTATCTAGCAGTTAGTCTTTTATAAAAAAAATTAAAGTATTTCTAAAGTAATTAAATAAATATCAAACATTATACAAGGACACATTCATTCATCTCATTCTAAAACAATAGTTTACTTTTATCACAACTACCGGGTATTAAATTAAAATTGTAAGCTCCGGAAAATCAAGCTAAATATTTGACATGTTGCAGGTTGTATATGACTTTTTTAGCAAATTATTGTATTATTTTAAAATAGTGAGTTATTTTGGGAACGTTCGTGAATAATTCAGGAAATCTTGTTTCTCAAAAAAGTAAAGCATCAATGCTACCTTATAAATAACATTGTAAAGTCCAATGACCTATTCCATCCTCTCTTTGCCCCCCCAAACGTAAAGTCCATTTTGGCATTACACTTGTTAATTATGCATAACCTATTAATTGATAGAAATAACTATTTTAAATCAATTCAATTGTGTTGTAAGTAAATTTATCATTCCATCCAACGAAATTGTATTATTTTATCGGTTTATCATAGTTATTTGTAATACATTTCATAAAGATTTTGTCTTGTTAATGTTGAATGTTACAATTTACCAATTTCATTTGTAATATTTTTTATAAATTAAATTTTTGAATAATTTAAGGCGAATGTTGCATGTAACTTCTTTGTAATATTGTTAAAGAATTTCATACTTAGGTAACCCTAGAAAATACTTTTATTAAAAACGTTCAATTATAAATTCTTGTGTAAACTAGTCAGGAAAGAAGTAGTTTATTTATTTTATGGCCAGTGCTTTACAAATGTTTTCTTCTTATTTTCAACATCAATGTCTCATATCTATTTACCAAATGTAGTTTTTTTAAATGTTGACATTACGACACGAATTTGAAGATAATTTAAGAAACACAATCAAAATGATTAAGTAATTTATCGTTTGAACTTTTTCACTAAAGTATTCAAACTTAGGGTAACCTATACTTCTAAATTTCCATGGTATTTTTTTTAACTTAATTAGATTAAATTTTCGGATTTAATTGAATCTAAAACTAAAACAAGTCGCCATTCGTCCAAATTGGTTGGAAATGTTATTAAATTCGTCACTAGTTAGACCGTATTTTATGTAGAAATAACCATTCTTCCAATGTTACTAGACGATCAATTGGAAATTTTACAAAATTTTAATCTTTAAATTGTCCATTTTTACGCAAGATACCTACTTAGAACTTGTAATCAAAATTGGTAAAACAGCTATTCAAGATATTTTCACTGAGAAACATTTAGGACATTTCTATAGAAACTGGCTTATAACATCAATTAATACTGAATCTTGTCTTATTATTTAGACAAAAAAGTTCAAAATTGGTTGATGAAATGAGTTGAAAGTTTTTGTTAAGTCAACGTACCGTTGATCACTACTTAAAACGACAATTTACCCATTCGAGACGTGGTTATTGTATTCATTACAATTTATATTTAAATAACTATGTCATTAATGTAATTTTTCAATGATTATGTAAATATTTTGTATAAAGTAATAGTTAATATCATCACACAACGTTTTTATACATCGTAACTTCCTAGATTTATCCATAAGTGAATATTGTATTTAAGGTATCTTTTTTAGTCACTCTTAAGAGTTTGTTTTTGGTAATTTTTACAACAACTGTTTTAGCTTTTGATTTATTATTAAAATGGTAAAAGTTTAAACACATAGGTAGTTATTGAATCTCATTGTTTTATTTTATTTAAATCATATTTAAACTTGAACAAATGCTTCCTTATTTGGGTTAAGAAATTATCAAAAACATATTCTTATAATGGCTTTGCTATGTACCTAGTACACTCAGAAAAATATATTTTACTGGTAAAAAATATTATAGAAAATCATGCGATACATGATTTTCTAATGTAACGAATAAAAAAATAGGTACCTTACCAATTTCTTTGTTATTAGTGTTATAAGAACTGAATTATAATTATCACCATATTATAACTAGTTTTAGTTGTAAATTGTGAATGGATCCTAATAATTTAAGATCTTTAAGTATAGCTCGTAAGTTAGCGTAATGATAAATCGTCATTACTTATTTATGATTATTATTATTATAATGAAATATATAGTCTGTAACTTTTTAATCTTCACTTCCGCCCATCGAAACGTGGCATCACAACTTTTGTGATAATTATTAACATAGTTACGATATTTAATTAATGTCTTTCGGCTTTTAGAGTCATCGGGGTGACAAGAAAACACTCAAAAAAGTTTTTTTCCTGCGAAATTCTGATTTAATTTAGAGGACTATTCTTTGAGTAAGTGTTTGTTTTAAAAGCAAATGCGTAAATTATTCAAAATTATGTATGACATTAGCAAATTAATTCATAAAGGTGTGAAAAGCAACAGATTTTGCTTAGTTTAGTAGAAGAAAGCATTCATTATAAGATACACACCTTAAAAACGATTGGGATAGTTGGTGATTCAATACTATTGTTTTTCTTCATAAAAAACAGCACCGTGCCCCCATTTAAATAAATATCATTATTTATCTGGGGGCATGGCTGTGCCCCAGCCAAGTCCCGAGCAAAGTGGGCACTGCCGTCATCATCTTTTCTCGAAGCGTTTCGTGGCTTTATATTTAACAGATACAAATGTTGTAACAATCTTTATTGAAATCTACAAAAAAAAAGTAATTTATTTGAAATACAGAAATGAATGTAAAAAGTCCACCATTTTTGCAAGATGTATTGATTTTAAATAAAATAAAATGTAAAGATATGAATGTCACCCGCGATGGGCTCCAAGCCAGGCACAAGTCCATTAAGTAGTGTCGAATTTTAATGTAGAATTCCTCAGTAAAGTGAAATGAAAAGCGAAAATACATTCAAATGTAGATGCTTTCGTGCGTTGCGTTTACGTGAATCTTAATGAAAATAAGTAAAACATGAGTTTGTTATCTCGGTGATTGGATTTTCTGTTTAATAGACAATCTAGAATTATTATACATGATGTAAGTTTTAGCCTGGACGTGAGAATGTTACGAAATAAAGTAACAAACGAAATAAAAAATAAAAAAAACTTATGAGTATATTAATATTACATCAAAGTTATCAAAGATGGGTTCGGCCTTATAGCTTGCCAAATGCAGATTGGTGATCATAATCCAGGGCCGTGTTCAGCAAAATCAACACAATTCTTACCGATTGATAGAAGTGAACAATTGAATCAAACATAGAAACTGGATTTTTGTTTTATGCACATAGTTCTTCTAGATTGAGGACATTACATTTTAATAGGAAGTAATTATTTTAATTGAAAAGTAAGTAGATACAGAAGATAGAGCTGTGTAATTGAATTTGAGAAGTGAAACGTAAACGCAACGCACTAATTTCCTAAAAGATTAAACCACTCGTCCATATTATCAGGTGCTTGTCACTATTTTTCCTAAAATGTAACGTGAATATACATTTTCCTCTCGTATATCTAAGACCCAGTTTACACTTTACTATAAGAGACAGTCCATCACTTAGTACCTAACAATATAGGTTAAAATCTTTAGATATGCCCCTACCATACATCGACCCGGTTTGAAATTGTCACTGAATTTGAAGCGACGGTTGCTCCTTATCCATGATACAGCTAGTTGAAATGTACGTCATGTCAAACAAAAAAAAATGCCACAGTTTTCTGGTGTCGGGGTATATATAACGATTTAAATCTATGCCTAACAAATTTAAATTAACAATCGAACTATTTAAGTAAACTTAGTTGTAAGATCGACGTCTTACTGGTGACTTGGGTTTGTGTGAACAACGACAGAGTACCAACGCAGCTTTAGTAATTTTATTGGTTTAATAAACATTTTTATGACTGCAACTTTCCTTAGATGTAGGTAACAATTAAACTGATCGATACTTGGCAATCAGAACCCTTTTTCCTCTGGGCATTCATGCCCCCATGATTACGAAACCAGAGGTTTAAAGGCCAATGGCCCAGGGCCTCCGATACGTCAAAGACGGGCCTGGCAATAAGATATAAAGCTGGAATATAAGGAATTGTGAGCCCTGACTTACTTGTTTTAAAATCCTCTATGTAAATAGCAAGAATTCAAATCCCTGATAAGAATAATGAAGTCAAAGGGTAACGAAACAAGCCTTCAACATCTAAGGATATTTTTTGTTCGTTTTGCTGAATAAATAAAATTTTTCATTATCATTAAATAGTATCCTGGGATAATGTTAATCAGATGAGTTGTTATCTATTTTAGAGGCATAAGTTGCATATTACAAAACTTTATCAATGACCACATTACTGAGAGATATTTCCAAAGTTATATAGAAAATTTCATATTTTTAATGGATTGTCAAGAAAACATATTTTGAGTTGTTGTTAGATTTTTTGATTTATCCTAGGGTCGATCAACTTTTTAACCGACATAAGTTTGTCCCGACGACATCGCATTCAAAAACGACTAAATTAAGACAATTTAGAAATTATTTCTATGTTTTGTTCAATTAACAGTTAAGTAACCTTAATAAAAAACCAATGATATCTAGATAAAATGAAGAAGGAAACGTAAAAAATATGGTAACTCAGTATACGACTTTGCATAAGACATAGCTTTCCATACAAATTTTAGCTGTCCCTTCATCGAGGTAGCTATATGTAATTGCTAATTTAAGAGTTTTTTTCCTTGGAACATTCTTAAGTCTGCTAATATATTGCTTATAAATTAAACAAGGTTTAGTTCTAACTATGTTAAATATAAAAATAGGTCTTAATTTTAAAGGAAAAAAGGCTTTAAAGCTCTGTCCTTAAGTCATCTCATTTTGTGGTGTATACTGAGTGACCGCGAAAAAACGTAAAAAATATTATGCAATACATCACAAATTTCTAGTAAAGAACGGCGATACGATCTTATTCCTTGCACGCGCGGCGGCGAGCCTTAAATTCTTGCCGGCTCGCCGCCAGTCCGCAGCAAACTCTAGAGGAGTGCGCGTGTATTTATTCAGTGTCGGCAGAGTTACCGGATTATTTCGATGAACGGGTAATTGTCTTTTAATTTCTTCATCAAATTTTGAAGGTCCTTAAGGCTGATTTCCTATTGGTCAATTCAAACCGTTCGCCATATTAGTAAAGTTTAATTTACAAGCCATTATGTAAAAAATGTCTGCTGAGTTGCCTGTACACTGCGTTACCAAAGTGGTAACTCCAAAGACAATTTTGGTAACTCTTTAGACATTGTGCGATTTTCATAGACATAGTTTCATGAAAAGTCGTAATCAAAATTACTTTCAGATTGTAAACTTGCTACTGGCGGTGTCCATGATGGAAAACATGTATAACACACCTCATAAAGCCGCTCAAGTTGTTACTTTATTGCAACAAAGGCTCAGTCAGCGAGTAGTCTCTTCCTACCTTCTCTTTAGTCAGTCTGCTGTATCCCGAGTATACAAACAATATAAAAAGACTCGATCATTATTTGGAGACTAACAACCAGCCGCTACCGTGGTACTTCTGAACGAGAGGACCGTTTCATTGTTTCTATCTGCCTGTGAATTCGACACCTTACGGGTGTGGCCGTGCAGGTGAGCTGAGGCGTGTTCGAGATGTAGCTGTCAGCGAGTAGACAGTAAAGAGACGTCTAAAGGAAGCCAACCTGACTGAAACAGATCCAAAATTGACTGCAGGCCTCCGGCAAGCTCGGTTACAGTTTGCTGGAGAGCATCTCAACTCGAGTTTTGGGCAATGGAGGTTGGTCCTGTTCACAAAGGGTGCATGATGTGACAGGTGAGACCGGGACTGCAGGCGTCCGGGAGAGCAATTTTCCCAATGCTGGTTCGCAGAAACCGTTGCCTTTGGTGGCGGTTCTGGCATCATGTGGGCTGGTATCTCGTTGGAAGATAAAACCGAGCTCGTTTTCATGCCTGGATGAGGCCGAGAAGGACTAGAAGCTGAGGGGCACATCACAAACATTCTTCTGGAACATGTTGTGCCCAACGCAGGATTTTTTGTCGAAGACTTCATCCTAATGCAGGTCTAAGCGCGATGCCACACAGCGCGCGTTAGGCAGCAATTCCTTCAAAGAGTCGATTTGAACACAATGGACTGGCCTGCGCTAAGTCCAGACCTAAATCCCATCGAGCATTTATGGGACGAGCTCAAACGAAGGTTATGAACAAGAAATTCAGCCCCATCAAGCCCAGAAGAGTTGAAGGCAGCTTAATTAGAGGATTGGGGAGGTATTCCTCAAGACACCGTCGAAAAATAAATAAGGTCGATGAAGAACCGACTACGGGCTGTAATTAGGGCTAGGCAGTACTAAATCCTGGACCCATAATTTTTATACTCTTTAAGAAAAAACCCTGTTTTATTTGTGTCAATTGTGATCTCAACACCTATGAATACCCAAAATCCCATTTTCCCTCATTCAAGTTCAGACACTAATATAAAAAAGTAAACATGGATATTAATAATGATGATATCACATCAAATCTGAAGTTTTAAGCGTCCAAATGACATATCATTTGTTTTATAATGTTGCATACTTTTACTTAGAACAATGTTTGAATGCAAAGGTTGCGCTTGAGTCGATTTGGTTGCTCGCGAGTGTAGTTATGTGCAGAAGTTTATAGATTGTTCTTGTCTCTTGTCTCTTGAGTTACCAAAAATGTCTCAGGCGTTACTAGTTGTCCCTAAATTTGTACGCCGTTTTTGCAAGGTAACAATATGTGTTTGATTTTATTTGTATGACTATTTTAGGTTCAGGGTAAAATAAGATTATTTACTTTGATTTCAGAAAAAACTGTGACTAAATTTTAAGTTTTTATAGAAGTACAGAGAAAATTAACAACGTGTGTGACTCGTTAGTAACTCAGCATACATACATCTCATATTTTAATGCCCATATATTACAATTACATACAAATGCTGTATACCAAACTATTTGATTTTGCATGACAGAATAAATCCACTAAAATAAAAATTTAAGTCTCTTTTTATTCAAGAATTGCAGCGAAATAACTTTGGGTAACTCCGGTGACAAAAATTTGGGTCAAGCTTTACACTTTTGAGTTTTTCAATAAGAAGTAGTTTAAAAAGTTCGCTGCTCGATTAGGAAGCCGTATCTCAGATATATTTAACACACTTCTGAGTAAATTAAATAGTTAAATAAGCAAAAATATTTTTTTGAAACACGCCGAAATTTTTTGCCCGTTTTGTCGGTTAAAAAGTTGATCCACCCCCTAATCATTATTCAATAAAAGAAGAATCCTTATTATAATATTTGATTATTGTTAACCCGGCCTGTTATAAAAATCGTAATGTGGTCAGATGCAGAATTGGTATTTTAAAATAAAACAAGCTGCTGGTCAAGTTTTCTAATAATTTATTTAAAAAAAAAGGAATTCATCGTATATATTCATTTCCATGTTTAATTTCACACCAACCATTCTGAATTATGGTGGCATTAAAACTTCAATGTACACAAACGCTAATGAACAGTTTTTTTTAAGTTTATGCTAAAACTGAAAAGATATAACTACACTTATACTGAGAGTAACAGCTTTACAAATGTTCCAACCTTTTCTATCGATCTGGGGTCAACTGGTCCTGTAAAACAATACAATAATTTTGACATTAAAAAATCAGCCTCCTTCCCTCTGTTTTCTAAAATAACAGATCGTGTATATCCGCCTTAATAAAAACCTTCATTGTTTGTCGGACATGTTCAAAAACGGTCAAGAATAGTGCCACCATAAACCAATTGTAAATTAATTAGTAAGAAAGCTTGTTCCTATTCTAAATATAGGTCGCTCGACTTCGGCGTAGCCAAAGAAGAGATGTTTTCGTCGGTCTAATTGTTTCCATGGAAGTAAATGTGTGGGAATTTTCGCAATGTACGGCAAAGTGATGTTTAAACTATTTCTTGTCAAATAAACGATTTCGGTGATCGTGCTGGCTTTGTTTTATTATACCTTTGGATTTAAGTTTTTAAAGTTACCTATTCTATGTTGTAATGTTATTAATTTTTGGAGTAAACTAAAATGGACTTAAGAAGTTTAATGTATGGAGTGGCTATTGATTTTTTATCAATATGACTATAAATACTATAATGAACTAATGCAAGAATAAAAAAAATACATTTTTCACATTAATAATCCAATCTTATATTTTCAATCCAAATAAAGGTACATGACAACAAAGTTATAACCTTAGTAGATGAAGTCAGATTATCATTTATCTGATAAAAGTAAGTTCGTCAATCAATTTAACAGCAGTATTTAGGCTAAAACTAGAACCAACATACAATCCAATACCAATCCACATAAACGGTTTTTATTATTTTTTTACGATAAAGTGCCATCTCTGCAATATGCTTAAAACTATCACAAAGTTTATTCTGTGCAAGAAATAGTTTCAGCATCTTCTACTAGATGGCAGGCGCAGTAAGTGTCACCGAGTTCCATAATATAAGAATAGGTGGCGCTAGCGAAAGACAAATAAATATACAATTTGTTTTTGTTTTATCCTATTTAAAGATAAAAAGAAAGACTAATATGAGCACAAATTGTACAGAATACGAATTATAACACTTCAATTTTATTGATGTACTAGCTAATACGATATGATTATTACGTATACGTTTCATATTATTACCTATCGTTGTAAACATAGAGGTTAAGTCTTTGATTTGACAATTTTGACATTGACTGACTTTTCTTCTATTTGAATATTCCGGTTCGCTCCTAAAACTACAGAGCAAAATTAATTTAGTTTTAGAAATAACCCATTGGTTGGCGCAATTAAAATGAATTCGAATACTTAATTTATCAATCATTCTCACAGTTTGTATTCACATTCTGAACATAGGTACCTGTCTTGGATATCACTCTAACTCTTTTTGTTTTAGGTTAACTACTACTTGCTTATTTATTTACATTGTGTTTTTAAATTTTTCAGTTCCAATCATGGCTAAAATTGATGTTAACGAAACTATTTTAAAGTACGAAAACTTTATAAACGACGTACTTAAAGAAGATTTGAGAAAACTGGAATGGCGCCTTCAACAAGTGAATTCAGAAGTGGCTGATTTAGTGCAACAAAAACATACTTTGAAAGTGATTACGGACAAAAGTGTTCATCCAGATGGGTTTAAAACCCAAGTAAACTTAGGATGCAACTTCTTTATGGAAGCTTCAGTGAAAGATACATCTACAATGCTAATGAATATAGGCCTTAATCATTATTTAGAGTTTACTATTGATGAAGCAAACAAATATCTGGATGTTAGAATAAAAGCATTTGAAGAGAAAGCAACTGAGTTGCAGACAAAGGCGGCAGAGACTAAGGCACATATAAAGCTCATGTTGTTTGGCATTGGCGAGCTTCAGGGTAAAAGTTTAGGCCAGAAACCTGCCATCACATAGGTTTAAGGTACTTTATTTCCCTTATTTTATATTGATTTATTAAATGTATTCAACAACAATCAGAACTTTTTACTGTAACTTATTACCCATAAAAATTATTTTAGTTGTCTTGCAGGATGTTTCCAATTAAGTGTATACCTACTGAGCCACAAAATATTATTAATGTGTGTTAAATGATCTTCCCTCCGTGTTTGTCTATCACAAATAATCTTGAGTTTTATCTCATTCATGTTGTTGTTTCTGAGTTAAAATGTCAAATTGTTAAAGTTAGGAGTAGTTTGAATAATTCAAAATATGAATTTGTTTTGTGGCTTCTTAATAAATATGTAGAAAATTAGAATTAGAAAATATTGTTAAATGGTCTTAGCAGTGGAATGGTTTGTATTACTAAATATAGTTGTAGTAAGTAGTAGTTGAATGTTGATATTAGTAGTTAGTTGGGGTGGTGATTTCCATTTAGAGTTAAATAGCTTAAACCAACATGATCAAGCTAGCGCCTCTCCTGGTTGCCTTGCCTTGGAGCCCAGGGTACCCTGCAACTATGATCCTGAATTGAACAGCTTGGTTGTTCAATAGACTCTGTAACCCCTACAAGGGGAACCAGACCATCTGGATCATAGTCGGAACCAACGGTGGTGGCTTCCGAAGCAAGGAATCAGCATTCTTATCAGACTATCCGGTGATTCTAGGCTGCATTATCCTCACCAAACTGGGAAACCAACACTAAAGTGAAAGTTTTCCCCGCGGTATTTAAACCCTCGGAGGTTTTTGATCACAGTGCTTTAACCACTACACCACGGAACAACTACCAATAAAACCTGGGTCTGGTGATTGTTATAATAAAACACCAAAAAGTGGTATCAAATTTGAGTGTATATTTACAGAGTAAGTTACCCTAAGTAGACATGGGATTCCTTTCAAATAACTCAGAAATTGGTTGCATAAATTTGCTTTTTATCACATACAGGTATCACAAAAACTGTCTTGAATCAAATGTTGCTCAGTTCAAGATGATATTATTCAAAGTTATGGAATTTCAAGGTAATTTTAAATAGAATAAAGTGCTGTTACATGTCCTAGTTTTAAGTGTACATCAAGTGGCATATTCATGATCCCATTTTTCTCCACCATAAGGCAGTTCAATCTTTGTGTTAGCTTCCAATAAATACATGGTTTGTGAGAATCATCATCCTGGTCGCTTCCTCGTCCATATACTTTACCTTATATAAATAGATACGACTTATTGATAGCTTTTCCCTTTAGAAACTGCCCTTACCTACTTACCTATCATACAGATTGAAAAATATGTGTTCATTAATTATTCTCCTAATTTACATCTCAAGATGCAAAACCACCCTCATAACAAGCCTGAGTGCTAACTCCCCAACTAATTGTAACTCAAGTACTGAATACAGAATTCGATTAGGTCTTGAAGACCGTAATCAGCTCAAAACATGCGCACTAAGCCGATGAATTAGGGTTAATTTGAATACTTGCGGTCTCAAGGTGGGGTTCTATTCAACCACTCGGAAGTAATGGCGTAAAATTAGCATTTAGCGTTCAAATCAGTCTTCAGGCCTAAAAGGTCCGCAAAAAATGGTAATGTAGTGTAGTCTCTAACAGTGGTGTTTTTCTTTTAGTTCCGTAGTATAAGAATAGGTGGCGCTAGCGAAGGACAGCAAAGATAAAATTGGTTTTATCCTATTTTAAGATAAAAAGACTATTTTGTAGTATAAATTGTATTCTGGACATGGACAGTAGTAGGAACCCTTGGTTTTTTATTTATGTACTAGCAAATTGATATAAAATTTATTTAAGTTTATTATTTCATTAATTTTTGTTTACTCGCTTAATGGTGTACAAGTTAACAAAGGAAAGGATTGATCGATATTATTATGAGTTCTAAATGATTGATTTAGAAAGAAACCATCATAATGTTAAATTTTATTAACTGAAGGTACATTTCGAGACGTTTGCTTGCATCCTGAGAAATTGTCGTTTTGCGAGCAGTCCGCATTACACAACGAAATGCAATAGGAGAGAGAATTAAGGTAAGGGACCATATTCTTTTCATTATTTAATTAAAGTGGCGTTGTCCCCACTGGTGGGGACAACGAGTATGACCCTAATTAAGCATGAATTGAAACAAACGCGATTCGACTTCATTAAAACGGCACTGCACGTTTTAGTTTGAAATGCTTGGTCTTTGACATGTTTTGGTGTTTTGATCGGGATAAACTAGAATCATTGAATCATCATCTACAGCCTATCGCAGTCCACTGCTGGACATAGGCCCCTCCTTGAGCTCTCAATTCAGCCCGATCCTCGGTGACTCGCATCCAGCTCCTGCCAGCCATTTTGCGCAAATCGTCACTCCACCTGGCCTGAGGGCGTCCTACACAGCGCGTTTTGGGCCACTTGCTAAACCGCGGTATCCACTCCAAAACTCGTTTACCCCAACGGTTGTCGGTTCTGCGGCTACTATGGCCAGCCCATTGCCACTTCAACATTAGTCAGTTATCCGCCTTAATATAAGTAGTAGCTTATTCTTGATATTGGTATTATGTAGGCCGATCCCGGCGGCACTGCAATGCCGGGCCGACCCGTGACGGGAGTGGAGCGAGCCTCGAACATCCCGTCGGTTTACAAAAATCAGTTTAATATACTGGTCCCTCAGTGAGGGAACTTTCAGATATTAAGCTGAAAAGAACAGATACTACACTTTGATCTTAGCCAAAAGGCCGAGAAGCGATACTTGTGCACAGTGGGCCGTCTGGGGTCATGAAACGGAAAAAAATCTCGTCACCGCGGCTTAGAAATTTGGCGTGGCTGAATGAAACAGCGACATCTATACACGACAAGCGCTCGTATGCGTACGCACAGTGTTCGTTTTGTTTGCCTTGAAACATTATTAACAAACAAATTTTTGCGTCCAGTAACAACCTCAATTGCAAGATACATGTGAGATTGAATTAGAAAATCTTTTCGGATTTACATTTTGGGTCATTCGGGTCTATTAAAATAAATGTTTATAAATTTTAGGGTCTTATATACCTACAGTATGAATGAGATTTGCTTGACAAATCTTGTTATACATGTTGTAAAAATAAAAGACAACCATTTATGATTTAACGTAGTGTTAGTCCACTGATATTTTTTTTGGCAATCTTGGAGTGAACAAAAAACAATATTTACCCATATTCCCTTGATAAAGTAACCTAAATTTTGTTTGAGTTTGTCGCGTTTTTGCCGTTAACCCTTCTAAGTCGTGTATTTTTACTCTTATTATTGCCTATTTTGATAGGAGTGGATTGAATGAAATGACCTAACTCAGTCCAGAATTTGACAGAATAAAGTGAATAGAAGTAATGCTGTCTGTCACTCAAGCACGTTAAGTCTTGAGATTTCAACCAATGGTTCAGTAGATTTCACTTTCGCAAAGCATATTATGTTGTTAGTGGTATTATGTGGGCCGATCCCGGCGGCACTGCAATGCCGGGCCGACCCGTGACGGGAGTGGAGCGAGCCCCGAACATCCCGTCGGTTTACAAAAATCAGTTTAACCCTTTCCACGCCACGAGTTTTCGTCAAAAACGTTCACCACACGCCACCGCAATATAACTGGTTGATTAACTAGTGCTGACAATGTTGAGTATCGATATTATTAATTTGTAACAAATAAATCATTTGAAAAAAATATTTATAGTTAGTTATTTTTTAAGTTTCTTGGGTTATATTTTATTACTAGCGGCCGCCCGCGACTCCGTCCGTAGTTTTTACGTGAAAGAGTAACAAACATCCATACATACAAACTTTGGCCTTTATAATAGTAGTTATGATTTTAGTTACATGAAATATAAATATCAATAATGACCGGTAAGTTTTTCTAATGTAAATACATCTACGTATTCCAATAATCCTCTAAAAAAAAGAAAATTAAAAACACTTTATTGTGTCAAACCATGGTTGCACCATTAGATTGGGACGCTTTATAGTACATATTATATTTTTTTATAACTTACCTGTTGATTATGTAAGAACACTTCAAATTCAACATCATCAGTTCCTTCTAAAATCCTAATCAACTCCTCTGCAGTGGTCATATTTAAATAAACATTAATTTATTAACGTAATAAATCTACACAGCAACGCAAAGCATAACACAGTAAATAACATAATTTTGCAGGTTACTTCCATAATTTATCGATATCTCCAACCCTCATTGTACAACACTAAATAAGTAGTTCTAGAAACATCTATCGCCTCTGACGTCACTTCCGTGTCTGATATATCAGACGTTGGCGTACGAGACTCATGCATGATCGTGTCGCTATAGTGTTGTGACATACTATGCAATTTACTGGATTTGATCATGAAACCCAGTATCAATAAAATCCATCAAATCAAATTTTGATGCAAAACATGAATCGAAAATAAAGCGTTTATCAATGTAAACGCTTTATTTTCGATTGCATTATTATCGAGTGGATTATACAGGTTTTTGTTTTGGGCTTATTTTTTGTGTGTGACGAAATCTTACCAAGTTTAACCAATGTAAAACTTGGCAAGATTTCGTAACACACAAAAAATATGCCCAAAACAAAAACCTGTATAATTTTTACATTTTTGAATGTTTCTATTTTGAGTTACCAGATTTCTGGTTTTGGTAGGAACATTGAAATGGAACATCACTAATGGAACGCCAATGTCTGATATATCAGACGTTGGCGCAGAGGATCCAAGTAAAAAAAAAATAGTATGAGTCGATTCAACACGGTTTTGTTTTTAATAATTTATCATTAATATAACATTATAATACTTTATGAAATTGATATTTTTGATCAACTAAAGTATAAACAGTCTGAAAATTGTATGCATATGTCGTCACGTACTATAACGATAAGAAAAAATAGAGTTAAATTGGTTAGATATTTATGTCTGATATATAAGACGTTGGCGGCGAGGGCACGAAAGTTAAATGTCTGATATATCAGACGTTGGCGTGGTAAGGGTTAATATACTGGTCCCTCAGTGAGGGAACTTTCAGATATTAAGCTGAAAAGAACAGATACTACACTTTGATCTTAGCCAAAAGGCCGAGAAGCGATACCGGTGCACAGTGGGCCGGCTGGGGTCATGAAACGGAAAAAAATCTCGCCACCGCGGACTAGAAATTTGGCGTGGCTGAATGAAACAGCGACATCTATACACGACAAGCGCTCGTATGCACACGCGCAGCGTTCGTTTTTTTTGCTTTAAAACATTATTAACAAACTAAATTATTGGGCCCAGTAGCAACTCCAATCGCGAGATGTCGATATAAGATTGAGTATAATAGTCTTTTGGCACTATATTTTGGTTTATTATGGTCTATTTAAATAAATGTTGATTAATTTTAAAGATTTACGAATACAGTATTCATTCATGAATGATACTTGCTTGACACATCTTCTTATACAGATTTTAAAAATTAATAACATAAATAATAATTGATTTTTTAAACGTAGTGTCAGCCCACTGATAAACCTTTCCTGGCAGTCTTGGAATGAACGAAAAACAATATTTACCCTTATTTCTTATGTAAATAACGTAAATAAATCTAAACTTTGTTTGGGTTTGACGCGTTTTCGCAATTATCCCCTGTATGTACATAATCATACTTATAAATGTCCTCTTTGGTAGGATAGGATTGAATGAATGGTCTTGGCTCAGACCAGAATTTGATAGTATGAAGTTACTAACTGGCACTCAAAGCATGTGAAGATTTTATTTAATAATTCAACCTTCCATAGAGTAGCTCATTCTTTTGAAAAACTAATGTTCTATTATGGTATTATGTGGGCCGATCCCGGCGGCACTGCAATGCCGGGCCGACCCGTGACGGGAGTGGAGCGAGCCCCGAACATCCCGTCGGTTTACAAAAATCAGTTTAATATACTGGTCCCTCAGTGAGGGAACTTTCAGATATTAAGCTGAAAAGAACAGATACTACACTTTGATCTTAGCCAAAAGGCCGAGAAGCGATACCGGTGCACAGTGGGCCGGCTGGGGTCGTGAAACAGAAAAAAATCTCGTCACCGCGGACTAGAAATTTGGCATGGCTGTTTAAAACATCGACATCTAGTGTAACAAATACGCGACAAGCGGTGGAGTGCGCGCGCGCAGCGGTCGATTCGTTTTGCTTGAAACATTATTAATAGACATGCTTTCCGTAAAGTAGTAACCACAAACGTAAAATACTGATGTGCGATTGAATAAGGCGAAATAAAACCGATAATAATAGATATGATCGTTTCGTATTATATTTTGGGTCAATTCGGAATCAATATTAAAACGATTTAATACAATATTAGTGAGATTTGCTTGACAGGTCTTGAATAGATCTTACAACATTTAATTGCATAGTTTTAGCCTTTTTTGGCAACCTTGGTATAAATGAAAAACAAAATATTTACCCATATTCTTTATAAAAAGGAGCCTTCACTTTGTTTGGGTTTTACGAGTTCTTGCCATTATCCCCTGTATGAGATGTAAATAACTTTACCTCTAAATGTCTATTTAGACTGAGTTGGTTGCTGAATAATATGTTTTTGTTGGCTGGCACATTTTTTTTGTTTAAACCATTACAATTTTGGTTATGTGAAGGGACTGGTAGGTGACTGGCGGATATTTGAGTTAATTGAAGTCTGAAATTTAAATCTTTCATCCAGTCTGTTTCACTGTTAGTAGCTATTGATAATATAGGGTATTATGTGGGCCGATCCCGGCGGCACTGCAATGCCGGGCCGACCCGTGACGGGAGTGGAGCGAGCCCCGAACATCCCGTCGGTTTACAAAAATCAGTTTAATATACTGGTCCCTCAGTGAGGGAACTTTCAGATATTAAGCTGAAAAGAACAGATACTACACTTTGATCTTAGCCAAAAGGCCGAGAAGCGATACCGGTGCACAGTGGGCCGGCTGGGGTCATGAAACGGAAAAAAATCTCGTCACCGCGGAGTAAATATTTGGCTATAGCTGTATAAAACAGGGACATCTCACGTTAACGTTTGTGTTTTAACACGCATGGTCGTGACATACTGGATTTAGTCTGTGTTTTAGCATGCTTATCCTCAGTGGCGCCCTCTGTGGATATATGTGGGAAACGTGATGTGAAGTTGTTGTCAGCTTGGAAGTTTCATCTGGTCTCCGCTGGCGTTTATTTATTATTTTAACGGCTTACTTTTATTTCTGACAATTGTGTGGCAAGAACATTACTTCAATCTATCAAACAACATAATGGTGAGTTTTTCAATAAAATTGTAATTGAAGTAGCGTTTGAATATTTATTAGAATAGATGGTTAGAATAAAAGTCAACGAATGTGAAAAGAAAACGTAACTAAATACCTACCCCCATATTTGATTATCTTAAAATATTGATTAAAGTTATAGTATTTTTGGAGATTTCACGTCAGTAACCACTAATTCGTTGAAATTGACTTTTGTTTATAATTATTTATATATTATCCTTAACAGTTAATAATTCAAAGTACCTTTAATTGAAGTCTTTTGTAGGTAAATGCTTAAAACTGTTACGAATTTTTCTTCAACTTGTTGTAATTAGAGAATGAAATCTCGACTCGAGATTGACAAATCGAGATCTCGCGACATAATCATTGGTTCAAGATTGGCCAATTCGAGATCTCGATCATGGACGAGTCGAGATCTCGCGGGATTTCGAGATTGCATTCCCTAGTTGTAACGATGAGCAGCAGTGATATTTTTTATTGTATTATTTTTAAATTTTTACCTTATTTTTGAACATAAATTGTCGTAGCTCTTTACAAAAAAGGTTAAAAAAATCTGTCGATGGATGGTGTTGGTGGGTTTTATAAATAAAAGACAGTATTCAAATAAAAGCTTAGCTTTATTACTCGTTATATTCACGAAGAAACATCCCTCACTGGTATCAACAAGTCTCCATGCTGACATTGCTAGTAGAGATACAAGTTACGTTTCACCGTATTTCAAATACTCAATCGATTAATTTTGATTAATTTTGAACAACAGATTTAGAACCGCCAATATTATTATACCAATATACGAACGCAATTTGTAACAATCCAAGGGCACAAACCCGAGGACTTAAATTTTGATACAAGTTTTTATTTATTCTTCCACATTAACTCCACTTTATGTCTAATACACCGAACAGTGGTAAGATCCTAAACATTCACGGACAAAGACACACGCTCGTTAAATTATAAGCATTATGACAATGTGATATTATATTAATGTATAAGTATTGTTGTAGTATTAAGAACCGTAATAATTAATGCGTAGTTAGGTTAGGTTAGTTTTTTTTGACATTAGGTATGACTTGTCTGAGGCCCACAGATTACAATAGTGACCCGCTAGTAGCCATTCTAAGACAAATACCGAGGAATCGTTTACAATTTTTCCACTTTTCACCATAAACTTGCTTTTAAATTTTTCTTTTTTACATCCAGAACCATATAAACATCTTTGAGTTATTTATATATTTTTTTATCTATATAAACTCCACCCGCGCCGGCGTCCCCCGACCCGCCTCTCAACTTTTTATTTACAAATGGTTAATGCTCCTAAACGTTTAATATCCGACACTATTCTTAAAAGTAAATACAAAAAACGCATGACATTCTAAATTTACCTAATGTCTCTTCTTGTCATTGCTATAATTTACGAAATTTTGACCTTTACACCAACTTTAGAAATATTCAATACAAAAATACTCTTTTTGAATAAAATTTTATACACGAGTCATTATATCGTAGGCGGGGAGCGAGGCGGCGGCGCGGGCGCATCGAAAGAAAAGCTTTGAGCCTCGTAAACCTTAACATCATGAAATTTGTACTAAATATATCGTAACGAGCGGACGCGGGCTCCTTATCACTTAGCCGAAATGCGAGGATACCGAAACGACGCCTAAACACTAGTCAAATTTAATTTTAACTCTCCGCGCTTTGCCCGCTGTCGCCGCATAGTGGCCGCGGTCGCGCCGCAGTGGACAAAATGCGAAAAGTTACATCCTAAAATAATTTCGTTTTATTTTTTCAAAATTTTGTTACTAATTTTATCACTGGTGTCCGCATCCGCTAGTCGTAGTTTACAAATATATCAAACGAACAGCTACAAGTAGGCTGTAGCTCCCAAACTCAACTGAACTCAAGAAAACGCACACAAGAGTACAAAATGAACGTGTATCGCTGTTACGAATGAAGACCACAAGGATATTAAAAATAATTAATACAATTACTTTCGAATACAAAATTATGAACGCTTTCTTCCGATCGCTTGGGATACAGATTATTGTTTTCACATGACAATTTGTTCATCCAAACAATTGGGCGTTCGAGCTCATCTTACTTAATTATTATTAAGCGTCGGCAGTATTTGTATTAAGACATCCTAATAGTATATCCGTGCTCAGTTTTGTCAGTTTATATAATCAGATATTATAAACGAATGATACTTATTTCATAACTACCTAATTTTCAGCATTTCCTTATTGATTTTTTTTCTCACGTATAGAAAAGTTGATACAGCTATTTGGTACACCTAAATGTTTTCTAACTTCCAAAAATGAAATGCTACATACAATAGAGTCTATTACAATTTCGAAAATTTAGGAACCATAATACCCAAACGTGAAACCAAATACATTCTACATATATTGTTTTTTTTATTTATAATTAATTTTGAAAATAATTACATATTTATTTCATTTTACATTGATAATCCAAACATTTCGTAGACGGATTTGAAAATACTAAAAATGTAAAGCAAAAACATTAGATACAATTTTTGAACACAAATAAACTATGATCTAAATACAAATTTTTAAACAATAAGAACTGACTCGCCGAAAGGGCATTTTTAATAAATCTACATACATATTAAATAGATACAAACATGAGCTTTAAAGTCAACACCGAATTTTGTACTTTTTCTGTGGGATAGCCCCCATGATCACTGTGGACTAAATACTTCGATGTTTCAAACTCGAGTCTTTACATTAATTTAGAAAAATTGTCAACCCATAACTTACAAATATATCGAATAGTCTCAATCGGCGTGATCGCATTTATATCCATTGTGGTCTTTTAGCGGCTGTTGCACAGTGAATCACTCAAGTAGAAAATCCGGACAAAAATATTCCTTACACAAAAAAACTTGTTTAACATACAAAAGTTTCCTTAATACATTCTTAATCTTGCCTGAAAATATAGTCAAAACATTAACGGCTCCAAGTATCTGCAAATTACGGCATGTCGGTTGAATACTGTTGATGGGAAATCAATACATTTCTATTGTAATATGTGTTGTGTAGCCTGCATTAACACTTCTATTAGATATGAAGAAATCTATGGAGAGATCGGAATAACGGATACATTACTTACTATACAAGGAATTAAGTACATGATGATTGTCATTTTAGAGCTAAAATAAGTAGGTAAGTATAATCGCTGTGAGCGTACTGAGTTATCTGGCTTAGTTTACTTCAAATCCAAATGACTGCATCTCTAGCTTATCTTTCATACTTAATTGTAAGCATAGTCAATTCCATTCGTCAATTCAAATGTTTTAGTATTGTATTGTTTTAAAAGGTAAGAGATACAGTTTTTCCTTGTAAATATTTCTGTCTTAGCTCTAAAATGGCATTGTCTATGGTACGGGTGAAACAAACAACATTAGTAACAAAACACAATCGTAACGTAACATGGAACGATGCTCGATCTTGAATAACCCCTGCGGCGACTGCGTACATGCTTACCAACCGTCGCGATAAGAGGAAAATTAACCCGGGCTATTGTTACTGTGTGTGGCTGGTCAGGGGCCACCTCATCACGCGTTCCAAATTCGGAATTTTCAAATCCGACGCGATCCGAGGTGGCGGGGAAAATTTAGAACTTAAAACCAGTATGTCCAACTAGGGGGAGGCTGCGTGTATTCTATGTGTCGATGTCTGAGAAAAAGTTCCGTATCTCTCGTTCTCACCTAACCTGAACGCTATTCTAAGCATACCAGTCGACGCCTGGTCCATCCTAAACTGAGGTACCCTTATATTATCGTAATAGATCAAATGGTTACAAATGAAACGATAACAAACGTGTAATATCAAATGAAATATGCTTACACTTGCTTAGCTAGGACCGGCCGTCCGCCCTGCGCGGTTACGTACTCGAAACTCAAGATGGCATAATGTTTGTACTATTGCAAAGCAATTGGAAATATTCCATTGTCTATTGTGCCTTAATTAATACCGTTAGCGCTAAGATAGTTATTCGATTATCTCTTCTGTATTAAAACTATTGTATTATGTACAATCGCTATACATCTCTGTACAATCTATCTTATCGGTTTATATCTATTTGAGAAGCGAAATTATATTTATATTCTTTGTGTCTGTCGAACTGAGGATGGGAACTGAAAGTGTTTCCGCGTGGCGGGGCTGGCGGCCGGCATCTACATGTTATAACAAATACATCGAGACATGCGGTCTCGCTCGGGCTTGTCTTCTCTCATGTCTACTCTACCGACCTACACTACCTCTCTGCCTGACTCACCTACACCAATGGCTAGAAGACAAGCGGCGAGCGCATCGCGCTACATATATCTACGAATCAAACTAATTATTCTTCTATAGTATAATAGTAAGTGTGTGTATGTATACTGATCGTTCGTACGGCGAACTGTTGCGTGCGCGAGGCGGGGCGGAGCGCGGGCGCCGCGCGGCGGCCTCAGTTGGGCGATAGGTTCTATTGAGGGCCCTTTTGTATTAATTTCTTATTTTTTCGTAAAAAATCAACATCTTTTGAAGGCACTTCTGATCGGACGAGGTGGCCCAGTGCGTTTATGGGTTAACTGACGGATGCCAAATAGTGAAACTGTAATTTTTGTGTCTTTGTTTGGGAGGAATTTGGTCTATTGATATGTTTTGCCTTCAACTATTGTGCCTGTTTGGATTGTGGTTCAAATGTCTATTGAGTGGATAGCCGCCTCGGGGCGCCCGCCTGCGGAGCGCGCGCGTCACCACTATTACCGGAAAATAATAACCCAGTTTTCAAAATTTTGATTTTGGAAGTGTAAACCGTTCCGTGAAAATAAGACTTACAATTCTAGTTTTATTTTCTGTTTATTCAATGGTGATGGAAAATAAATTCTGCCTGCCGAATGTTTGCTTTAGTAAAGAAAATGAAAATGGTGTGACGCTCCGCACTCGTAAGATGTTGTATTGCTGTGCCCACGCATAATTTCGGGAAATAGTATTTTATCTAACAAATAAACTTAACCCTATGTCCGGAGCGAGGTTAGCTCGCAGATATCCCGGACCAACTGAAGATGCGACCCGAACATTGCCGAAATATTGAAAATACAACCAAAGATGTTTACCTTAACTCGAACAAAAGATGTTTAACGTTTTCGAATTTTGTGACTGCATTATATTTATTACTATTGAAAATCTCCTGCACGAACCAAAAACTGGCTATCAGTATAAAAATAATCTTTAGAATCTTTGTTTGTGGATCGAAAAATAACCCTGCTCTATTGTACTAATTACTATGGTTAACGTTAATTATTCCTAAAATAATTATGACGAGGTAAAGGTTGACAATTTTCGGCCACACGGTGTGTGCCAGAGAACGCAAACACTACGAGGATCTAACAAACAAAACATGCTCCAAAGGAAAGGGTAAAAAAGGATAAAACAAAAATAAAAACAACGAAACATTCAAAACTTAAGCAGTTAATATATTAATCGTTTTCTCCTTAAAGAATAAATCAATAAATGATTTTAAGATATACACAACTATAAAAACCATTTAAGATAATACTTAATAATAATATAATAATAATTATATATAGCGAAATATATTATGTGCAGAAATAAAATTCTAGGTGACTTAAATTTTCTCTTACTCGTGTAACCTAATGAATTTCCTAGTAGAGCGCAGGCGGTGGCGGGCAAAGGCCGGCCACGCCTCTCGACTTCCAACGTACAAATTCAAATTTTAATAATTTAATTTAACTTTTTTTATCAATAATTTTGAATCTGAAGGCCTAAATGCGAGTGTCGTAAAATTTTGGTGTGCGAAACAATCGTCCAATGAATTTGTTCCAAATGTTTGTTATGCCGAAACATGTGCGTCGAGTCGAGGTGGCGCTCACTCCAACTGTTCGAGGAAGTTCGGCGACTTGAAGTATTCGGGCACGGGGTCGTCGAGCCGCGAGATGACCTTGTAGATGGACTTCTTCCAGCTCTGCTCCGCGTCCTTGCCGCCTTGGATCGCGCGGAAGAACTCCCGCAGGGTCTGCTCAACTACGTATCTGAAGTTGGGCGGGACCTGGAAAGATACAACACACTTCGTTAGGGACATCACTCAATTTGCATGCATGTAACGAAGATATGCTTAAACTTGTCTGTTTTATACAATGTATGACAGGTTCAAATTACTCATAGAAACTTTTTTTTTGTAGAAGAGTGGAAATTAGCAATCGCTGGCTGGCAGACGTTGGACATGAATTGCGTGCCTTTAAAATCCCATACCCAGATACATAGACATATGGTAGTGGTCCGAATTGATCCACAAAAGCTTTCTGAAAATACGGAATGTTCTTTCAAGACCTCCAAATATTCGCCCTGACTATTAAGTAAGTGTGAAATTCTTACTTCTCTCACCTCAATGTGGTTATTCCTGTTGTAATGCAGGTTGAGCACCCTGTACAGCTCGGAGTCGCCGGCGACGTGGAGGTCCTCCGCCGTCTTCAGGCCCTCGCTGATCGCCTGCCGAGCGTACTTCTCCATCTGGATGTAGTAGAACTCCCTGCGAAGAAGGAAAGGTAAGGGTTAGTTTATGCTTACTACGCTGATGTACCTATAAGTATAAGACCATAAGAAGTAGGTATGCTTGTCAAAAAGATGGCCTGCCAAAGTTTTGGGCTATATTTATACTCCGGATCATCCTACCAGCCTTCGTGTAACCAGTAGGACGAACAGGAACTCTGATTTCGTACCTAAAGAAAATTCGGTGCTTGAAACCAGAAAGCATTTCTGTATACATGTCTTACCACATTCGATTCTTACGCTTTATAATCGGAATACTATCAGACTTGATATGGTAGATGTGACTGATTTCTCGTCTACAAAAGCACAATTCAATGGAGGCGGTATTTTTATTTTATTTCTAACGAGTCTGAGCAGACTAATGAAGACCTCCGCTGTCACACGTATCTACCTAACTGCGAATCACGACACTTCACGGCACAATGAAAATAAAAAGCACTCGAAGCGGGGGCGGGAAAGGATTTGATTAGCCATTTTCGCTGTTCGCCGTGTCGCGTTCACCGCATCTTCCCGCTCGGCTTGCGAGGGCGCATCGAGAGTCTCGCGAGGCTAATTACTTACGAGTTCGCATTCAGACGGGCTAATTCGGTTTTTCACGTTTCTGCAAGTGACGCGGAGTGCGGTTCGAGGGCTGTGTGACACTGGTGAAGCCAGGGTGATGGTAGAAATGTGAATGCAAAATCGCGCGAAATGTAGGTAGGTACTACCGGCCGAGAATTGTTTTAGCATGATGAGGATGAGGAAACGGCATACGCGAGTCTTAATTTTACGGATGTTCACGAGCAGAAATAGTGGTATTATATTTATAAGTAAACCCTTTCATAATAATTTAAATAATTAACAAAAATTGTTTCCCGATAAATGTACACAATTTAGAGATTTCATATTAGTAATTTTTGCTAGCATCGTAGACTAAAATCGGTATCAGACTGCGATTTTTATAATTACGACATTGGTGTTTGTTATTCAATTTACTGATAAAGTAAAATATACGAACAAAAGTCAAAATCAAATACCATGTGTTTAATTAATACTGTTAAAAACTAAGTGCTCAATTCATGTTTATTTATCGAGAAGAAAAATATTAATCCATTCCACTTTATCAAATTAAATACTCAACAATTTACCCATTATCTATCTGTCTATCCCAGAACTACAAGTTTACCTATAGGTACGTACGAATATGTAAATTTAAATGAACATGCTACATCCTGTTTATATATTTCATGTTTATTATATCCAATTCATATTTTGTTGTGAACGGTATTACGGATTGCCAGCTATCAATCGACAAGGCTCATCTCTAAGCCACTTGCGAGAAAAAGAGCCACTCCATATCTCGCTCGCACACCGAGGGCTTCTATTATTTTTTAATTGGCACTCCGCACGAGAATCCAGCCTTACTAATTGAGTAAGTAAATGAAGTGTCTAAATAATTATGTAGATGTCTTTTTGGCTGTGCGCGAGAGGAGTCAGACCACTGTGCGCTTCACACACTTGATAACACTTCTGTCTTTAATTGGTACCGTTAAGTGAACGTATTAAGATTAGATTAAATTCGGCTGAGTGTTTTCATGTGTTTCAGTAATGGTCTTAATGTTGATAGTGATTTTAAACAGACGTTAGTGCTTATGGGTTCGGAGTGGACATAATATTTGATGGCGTCTCATAATTATTATTATAATGAGAAGTATTTTATCAAGCGACGTCTGTGTTGAGATTTCTAAAAGAGAGGCAATTTAGAACTAATAATAAACGCACAATTTTTTTTTAATCATAAATTATTGCCAAATGCGGGGTTTGTGTTATCTAAAATAAATCGCGATCTAATAATTACGACTAACTTGTTAGTTTTAAGTCCAACAAAACATTATTCTGTGTTAATTTATACACTTACTGTTAATCTACTGTTCACATGTACGAATTTTCCTTGTTCTGAGAGAAATCGTTGAACGCCGATGCTTATCGGCCACGTAACTGTGACGCTATTTGTAAGCAGTTGGCGTAAGGCAACCCATATCAACCGCATGCGGGCTGAAGTGAAATAACATCGTGGAAAGAGTAGGACTTTCGTGAATATTATGTTTTTGCAAAGACGATTTTATTTAATTATTGTGTCCGGTCTTATCACACTGTGCATAAAGATTTATAAATATTAGCAGTTATTATAGTGAACATTGATGAGTTAGTCTTTGCCTCATGTTTATAAAGTGTTACCTACCTGTCCCAAATCCTTGTTTTTTTATATTTCCTCTTTAGTTTTTGCCCACTCTATTGTTTTACTTCAATAATGGAAGCATTTCTGAATGAAATATTCATTATTCGGCAATATTTTACCATAAATCGCTGCAGAAAACCGTTACTGTGGGAATCAGCTGTTGTGCGATATCACAAAAGTAAAGTTCACACACTACCCTTAACGTATTTTTGCTGCTAAAATCTAACAACTGTGAATCAACTCTAGCAGAGGACGCTTAAAGTTCAAATTCGAACATTGCTATTTAAAAGTCAACCTAAGCTGCTAAAGATTCACAATAGCGAATTGCTAAACAGGTGATCGATTAGTCAAGCGATCAAGAACCTTATATGTTGGTATTAAGATTTAATTTAGTGTGGACGGGGGTAGTATTGTTTGCGTTTTCTTAAGGAATCGCATCTTGCGCTTACCTGGGGTCCAACGTCTTAGATTTCATTGTTATAGAGACAGTTGCGCGTTTTTTGCGAGTTTCTTACAAAACCGAAGTTTTTCAAATGGGACCGGCTAAATTGTGTCCAGAATAAACTTTCTTGCGAAGCCTAACTTTTGTTTTGTTCGCGACGGAAACGTATTTATGAAACAGTCACATATTGTTAGAACTTCGCTGATGTAGCTTAAAATGTTTAATTTACAATTTGTGTTTATGTATTGAATTGTGTTAATTAGTTTCGCTTATAATATTGATATGAGAATATTTGGTGTATTGAAATAAGTATTACTGATGCCACTTACTTTGTATATGATATTGCGATGAATAAAACTGCCATGTTTTGTAAGACAGATTATGGATATTTTAATAATATCCATAATGGCAGAAACAATTTTGGACGTTGTTCTTCGTTTATCGAACTATAAATACCAACTTTTGTTACAACAATAATTTAGAGTAGTGTTACAAGAAAATGACACCAAAACCTCGTAAACAATGTAATACAATTAGGTATTAATCAATGGCTTGTGACTTATTACCGCCAAATATCCACCCCTTGCGGTATCCCTAATAGAAGTCTTGACGAGTATCCGCTCCCCTCAAGACAACATTCGATTCCCGTGTGAAACCAGCATAAATGATCAAGGCTGCGTAGACTGCGTCTTCGTATAGAATGGTCATGGAATAAAGAACGGATGTACAATATAAGTTAGACTGGTCTGCAATGAACCCGGCCTTCAACTATTTTTATGAGATTCGTTATTGGATTTACGAAACTATAATTTATTTTAGGTTTGGATTTAAATGATTTTGATGAAATACTTTGTTATCCGGTATGTTTGCAAACCTGTTGATTTAACTTGATTTTATTTCAATACTTCATCGTTTAAATGCCCATCGGTTATCTTATTAATTATTAAGTAAGCTTAGATTAGCTTTTATTTATAGCATGATTTAATGTAAATATAGATACCTACTTAATTTGTGTCATGCTCATTGCTAAGATCTTGTCAATTGTAAAGTCAGCTGGAATGTTTTTGTATATTTAATTTTAAGACTTACATGCCGAGTAAATTTCCATCTTAATAATTTAATAAAAAAATATCAGCTGCAAAAGTTTATTACAATATCATTTTACCAAACGTCACTTCTATAATTCCAAAGTCTATTTCTTGGCGAAGTCAAGACGTTGCAGAGGGGTCCCTTTATTGTTTGTTTTTTCTTCCCGTATTGTTAACTTGCTGGTTAGATCGCACGGTTCGAACCTGATTCCTTCCATCTTGGCATTACATTCTGGATTGGAAGATCCAAGTTTATTGTAAGGCGGACAAAATAAAGTGATAAAAAAAAGACTGGGTCTTGCTATGTTACAGATAGTAAATCAGAAACTGGCATCTTACACTAAAATGAAATGATTTTACAAGTTACCAAAAAGTGGTGGGGAATTCTAGAGCTCGTACCTATAATTATATAAAAAAAATAAAGAACTTGGCTCAACACTACCGTGTGCTTTGTAAACGGAACAGTAATTGCATATTTAGCATAAGACAATATAGGCTAAAATTACAGCATAGCGTTTCTTTTTACACCGTTGATTGTTGACATGCGGGCGCATACCGCTATAGATACCGAACTGGGGTAAGAACCTACTACCTTGCCTTGTATTGAGCTTGGCAGAATTCCCCTCTCCCCAAGGAATGCAAGACGGAAGCTGGTTGTGATAACTGACTATGTAAGAGAATGTTTTCCTTGATCGCGGTTTTCTAAGTTTATTAAAACCGTTGTTATTATAATAAGTAGGTATTAACAAACTCATTTGAACGCGCAATATACTATTTTTCCGTCAAGAAGTTGCCTATTAGACCAAGAGGTCGCGGGTTCGATCCCCGCATAAGATAAACATTTGTGTGCATGTATGTACATGTCTGTTTGTCCTGGTCTGGGTGTTATATGTATCTTTTTAAGTTTATTTGAAAATGTTTGGAGTTTCCGATTTTACCGTTCTCAATATGGCGGTTAAGTGATATCAGTTGTTTGTTACCTAGGTACTTGGTTTCCTGGCCTTTTCGTATTTGGTGTTATATTTAGATTGTATTGGGAAAATTTCAAGGAAAGATTCGCATCTCGTGGCAAAGCATGGGTATTATTTGAATAGTTATTTAAGTTATTATAACGCGTATAACAAAAAGCCATATTACACTCAGTCAGATTCTGAAAACAATATAAACAAGTTTATATGAGGTAATTTCACTCTTGTAGTAATTATGAGGAAAGTCGAAGTGAGTGATGCAATAACTCTATTAAAATAACTTAGTTATGATTTCTATTACTTTTCTTTACTTTTGCAAATACACAACAATCTTATTAAAGAGGCTTTTTTTAGTGATAAAAATATTTAGATTTTTCTATTAATGTAGGTATGTCTGTCTACCTATGCGAAGCCGGGGCGGGCGGCTAGTTAAAAATAAAGATTCGAATTGAAAATCCGTTGTTCAATGCACACTCCAATTTCATTATAAAGCACTACGGAATGGAGTGCACCTGTCAAAAACTCATAAAGTCATCGCATAGTGTAGCTCGGATAGTTCGCAGACATTCCCGGAGTTGGCCAAACACTCATTTCGATCGCCGCCAAATACAATGGTTATTAAAACGTGATGCGGACTCCATGATGCCTGCAGGGCCGTATTATGCGTTATGCCCAGGGTTATCAGATGTTTTTTTTTATAAAAAATATTTTTTTACTACCAAACGTATGACAAGATTATTACGGTTATTTACAATAGGTACTATCTAGTTACCAAGCCAATTGGCATTACAGAATTAAACATGTTTTACTTGATGAGTCTGTAAATTTTTGTTTAATACTACTATTTCCTTAACAATAAGAGAAGATGTATTCTTGTTTATTTTAAGCAAGATTGTAGCCAATTTGTTATCATTTACCCCGAAACAAAGCCTTACTTAAAGTCAGCAAGTCTCACATTTAAATTTAGAAGCTGAATAGCTTACACAAAACCGTTGAAGAACGGAGCGAAAAACGTAAAACGGAGGATCAAACTTGGCGAAAAAAAAGAGAGTTTATTCTGCAAAGGTGGCAGCCCTGCTTCGTGCGATCCGGTGTGAGGCGGTATGAGCCGGCGTGAGGCAGTGTGAACCGGTTTGAGCCAGTGTGGGTGGATGGACGGCGGCCGGCCGAGAACTACGGCAGAGCGGGCCTGCAGAGAGAGCAACCCGCAGACAGGGGCAAAGGCGCCATGGTCAGTTGGATAGAGAAAAACTGGGGAGTAAATGCTAGGGTGTGTTGCGAAAACAGAGGTGTTGCAGAAATTCACAAGTAAGTAGTTAGTTATTGATGAAATGTGGTCGCCAATGACTTATGTCAACTATCGATAGTACGAGCAACTACTACATTATAAACACTACACTAATTTATTCTATTTCTAATCGAACATTTGAGGGTCATTAACAATAATATTCTTGTTTTTAAGGGATTTGAATTGCGTCACAGTTTCGAGACTTCAAGAGACCAAGAATACACTAATCATATCACAACATATCACATAAAAGAAACATTGCCACGCCATCCTTGCCGGCTCATCAAACTCGTCTCATAATGAGAGTCATACGCTCATCAAAAGGCCTATTTTCGCCGATATTAAAGAAGTTAGTGCGCCGAAACTGAAAACTTTTCAGAATAGACCCTCTGTGTTTTGCGTGGTCTATGTAAAAAGTTGGACGGTGGCTCGCACACATTGGCAATACGCACACAGGCGGGCGAGTAAACTAATACCGGGCCAGATTAATGCTTCAGTTAGTGAAAAAAAACTTTTTTTTTTCAGACTGCGCCGTCCGGTGCAGGGGCGCACTTAGGGTGGTATGACGGTGACAGAGTTAACTGTTAGTGTTCGACTCATTTGGACAAAGGAGGCTGTGTAGGTACGTTTTTATACAAATGTATAAGGTTACTGAAGGGGTTCTTTAATACATAAAAATTGTGTGCATTGTAAAATATGCGAAAATCAAGGAAGGGTGGGTATGCACAAACTATACTTCTACGAGTAATGTAATCTAGTCTGGAGTAATATAGTCTAAGATGGATCCGATAATCGAAACAAGGTGCCCCTTTTAAATTATAACCGTTACATAAGTAGGAAAACAAACAACTTTCAAGTTTAGAAGTAGGTATTACGTAGTGCACATATCAGGCAATATTGTTAATTTATTCGCTTAAATTTACCTAGTTGTATCAAATTAACCCACGGGTATTTTCATTAAATTATCTTGCGGTTATTGCATCCTTTTCAAGTAGAATGATTAGGTAATTCAAATAGATGGTAGGTTAAAGGTAGGTATATTAATTAAAACAATAAGACCTATATCTTAGATAATTTTGAATATTTTCAACGCAGATCGGGTTACCGACATAGTTGAGACCGAACATTTTATACAACTAAAATCCTGCTTTGTTTTTGTTATGCATTTGGCAAGTGTGGTGATTATATATATATATGTAGTTTCAAATTACAGTTACTTGAAATGGAAACCGTCTAGCGGGGTATTAAGAGCGCTAAAAAGATGCAAGTGTTGTATTTATATACTTTCACATTACAGTTACTTGAAGGTGAAAACCGTCTACCGAGGCATTGAGGGTGCTTAAAAGATACCGAAGCCAAGATCATAACAATGGCCGCATCTAAATACGGGCCGTAGTGTATCTTCGCCATTATCGTGTTAGTTCTTTTTTAGTACTCGCGTAAAACCTGACACGGTTGAGCACATTCCGTTAGGGATGCGGGCGCTGTGACGTCACTAGACTTTCTCGAATTCTTACTTTATCTGCTAGTAAATGGAACAAGTAGACTTTCCGTTTTCAAGTTTATTTGCATTTATTTCTTCAGGTACGATAACATAATTTTCACTCTTTAAAAAAGTTTCTTTTTACGAGTATCTCATGGCGCAAGTTTCTAATAAACTCTTTAAGTTTGCTTGCAAGATGTACATAACTAAACTATGTCAAAATAAGATTCAAAGCGTACATAAATATTACATTCACTTTCCGGAAGGCAACACAGAAGAAGACGAGGATATCCGAACATGCCAGGAAAATTGTATCTACCTAGGTACTTCATTCGTCACTTAGTACTATCGCTATTTATTATTACATCTACGCATGGTACAAATACTTTACTCCAAAACAAATGCTCATTTATCATTACGCAATCGGCAGCACCCGAATGCGGCCCTGACTAATGACTCCCTCCTCACTGACCTGCCTCTGTCTTGTACTCCCGCTTCAAAAGTTCAGCTCATTTGAGTGCTTGCCGAGATTTTATTACCCCCCCCCCCCACCGCCCAACTACTCGTTTCGTTTCGGTATTAAAAATTCGAAAAAGTGAAGGGTTAAGCAGACGCGTGGACGTTTAAGGGTTGAAGCTGACCATTCACGGATGCTTGGTTACACGATTAGTTACTAATTACTGTTGGGAGACAGTTTTTTAAAAGCAGTTTTCGAGTGTTCGCGTAGCGGTTGTAGGGTTGAAGATGCGTTTGACTATTTGCTTTTTTTGGGCGCGGCCATTTTTGATTTGCCTTCTGTTGTGGTTGTTTAGTGTTAATGATGTCACAATTTTATCGGATAAGTTCGTGGTTTCAAATAGTTCCTCATGAGTTCGTTATGATGTTTGTTGATGTTTTAAATGACTCGTAAGTAACGTCCACTAAAACTTTTCACTCACTAAAAAAATGATTAATCCCAAAACTCTTAAAAAAACATTATTTACATAAATAAATACCTCTATAAATACTTTAAGGTGTCACCACCAGTTGTTTTGTCGTAGTCATAATTATATGACAGGCGAGATCTTAGTGGTAAAATAGCAATGATGTGCCCAGGGGAAATATGTCGAGTAATATCTACTGAGGGCAGGCTGACATCGGCGACAGTAAAGTAATTATCATTAGACGTATCAGGAAATCACTACTTACTGTAATAATATTTGCACCTTTTAAAGCACCTAGACTTGGAAAATCATTTTGATAATCGTGTATTTCTTTTGTATTTATTTATGTTTACTTTTGAGTCAAAAACATATAGATTGTTTACTAATATAATACATTAATAAATAAACAAATAATAATACGAGTTGCGTTAATGATGCTAAGAAATGTTGACGGAAAATAAACTTGATATTCTTTGCTATTGTTTATTTTTAGCACTTGGTTTTCCCATGTTTCTGTACTTTGATACATTCAGACTTGGTATTGACCTAGTATGTCGATATTTCAATTGCTTTATTTATCAGACAATTCACGGCTTGAACTTTCGGTCATAAGTATTATGTACGTACCAAAAGAAATTAACATTGCAACAAATGAATATTTGAAATTGTCAGCATATTTTGATTTAGTGGAATCGCACACATAAGCATACGCACACATATGACCTTTATAGTTTGCTATCATTCATGTATGTACTCCAGATTTATTTATATCTTTTTATTTATTGGAATAAACTAAAAAGCCAGCTCTTATTCCCACTTAAACCATCACCTCTGATACCATGTGCCTACGCGTCATGTACGGTACATTAATTAATTACGTCTTAGGGCTCGCCCTTGGCACTTGGGTAATTTCCCCACGGACGACACAACGCGCCTTTACACACCTCACCGCTGATTCCTTATAGCAACTATTGTCTAAGCTGCTGGTATATTGTCGTTATTTTTCATTTAGTTTGAGGATTTTATGATTTTTTCAATATCAATGTTTACTAGCTAAAGAGCCTTTGTGGTAAGTGGGAGTTTATCATAAAGAAGATAGTGGACAAACATCGTTGATTGTCGCTTTCTCATCTTTTCTCTTCTATCGATAATAAGCTTCAAACCTATACAGCATTAATCCATAAAGATTCCTAATACATCTACCAAACGTAGTAAATTACCTTGAATCGAACATGCATTTATCAATTTATAGGTCGAATTAACGCGTAAACAATTTAATTAATGAAATAATAACGTCTCAGAATAATATGGGGCAATTATTAAAACATATACGAGTAAGTAGTCGTCTTCAGGACGCTGTCCAGTGTTAAGAGAGCTTCTGATATGGGCTGGACAATAGAGGTTTGTATGTAAATAATAAAACGCGGGAGGTCTTAGATTAGTGGTCTTTGGACTTCAGGAATGGGCTATCGCAGCGTATGCGCCGGTCGGTTTCCGTCCAAGCTGATAGCGACTCGTAGAAGGATAAAACAAGGGCAAAATATTTGCGATATTATTGCTTCTAAGAATTAACATTGTTTATAAGAAATAATTAATGTTTTAACCCTAAGTTTTAATCAGTAATTTTCAGGACCTAATTGATTAGAATTTTAAAATCGATTTCGTTTCGGAATAATGTTACTTACCTACTCGTGTCTAATTAGTTTGTTAAATAGGATTGATTAATTCTTTCATGTGGGAGACAGCCTACGCCCAAAGATTTGTTGTCTTTGCTCTATTTAGCGCGGAAAAAAACAAAAGTCGCGTGACTTTCCCGCCCAAACTCATATGTCATTACAGGGTTTTTTAAGGTGTACACTAATGAAAGAACGCGCCCGCTCCTTCGAGACTGAACCAAGGCGCGCCGGCCTCGCATGCGACATGACAAACAACTCAAGGGTACGTACATTGTCATGACATGTAAAAAAACTTTATTGCCGCACTAATATGCCCGTATATTCTCAGAATGAAAGTAGATAATTATGATTTTATTATACTCGAAGACATGTCTGTGTCTGTCTAGGTAATTCTAGTTCATGATGGCTGTTTTATATCTCTTACATGTCGGAAGTCTAGTTAGTTAAGTGTTATAATATCCGAATTTATTTTGAGGTTATTTTATGGGATGATTAATTTCATGAAACAAAACTTGCCTCTATTACTAATATAACAATGATCGTTCTATACTTTGCCAAGTACGTAAACTAAGTACCTACTCTTGGTTTAAAATGCGTTAATTATGAACAAAACCGCCGAAAAAGATTGCAAAAACGTACAAAAATGATGAGTCAAAGAACACACGGGACGGGAGTGCTCGTAATTAAAAAGTTTATGCCCCATCGAAGACAAAATAAGGCCTTGGTCGGAAGAAACCGCCACTCTTCTAATTACTCTTCCATTAGCTGATGGACGCCCGCACACTGCTTGTGCCAGTCAACTTCACACAGCGGATTTGCGTCGATAAACAATCGTGGAACGTACCTTTGAAACGGCTTTTCATGTTTGGTGTATTAAGTTTGTTTTTTGTTTATTTAGCCTTCAATTTAGATGTAATTTACATTTAACAAAACGTGTTCAAAGATAACCATAACGTATTGAGAGAATAAGCAAAGCCTACATGATTATCAAATCAGTGTACGTAACGCAGTCACTTAAACAAAATAATGTTTTCAAGAAAGGGTATTATTTGTTGTAGGTTTTACGTTCCTAATTATGATTAAGCTTGTGCTTTAAGGTTGGTCGTAAGTTTCCGCATTTCAAACGACGTAATTGCGGTTATTGATACTATTCATAAATATTTGTACATTGACAAATAGTGTTATTTAGGTCAATAACTTCATATAAACAGGCAAAATATTTTTAATTCCTCCAATTACCTATGCATTAACCTAACTAACGACTAAGCTCTTGTAAGATTTTAACCGATACTAATAATTAAAAAGGTTTAATATTCCTCAGCATGTTATCTAAAAAGTGGACATATCAAAATATCTAAACGTAATTAAACCGCGTTCCACTTTCAAAAATTAGTAGAACCATCCGATTCACCGTAAAGCGCCCCTCACACGTGCCTTCTTGATTACGCGATAAGTAAGACCGCGCCTTCGCGTGTTTAATTATATTATTAACGACGACGGCCGGCGAAAGGCTAATATTTTATAATGGCTTGCGTATCGCAATGATATGTAAATATACAGCCGCGCCCTTACACCTATTACCACTTGGTCGCGTGCGTGTGACCGCTAATTCGGAAGTAAAGACATGTTAGCGAGAATTTACTGCTAAGGCGTGACGTACTTGTGTGATAGACGAATTCTTCAGCACAAACGCTAATAGGATTGCCTCTAAAGAGGACAGCGATGTAAAAAGTAGGACATGCACGAAATTTCAACAAACGGAATCGGGCCAGTGTTGTTCCGGACAGTCTTGACGTGATATTTCAATCTTTGCAGCGATTTAAATCGAAAAATATCTCAATCATCATAATGTTATGAAATTATGCATCGAACTTGTCTGTTTAATGATTAAAGATATTTTCCAGTGTTATAATTATTTTATAAAAATACTCCGTCGATTGGAAAGTCGACGAGGATAACATTATTTATAACACACAACCGTCGATATCAACTTTTGTTCAAGCATGGCGGTTTCCTCTCGTATTTTCCTCAACGCGAGCTCTTATTAGATACCGGTTGGCATTTCTCGGTCGCCACTTAACTGAAAACTTGTGTAACGTGTAATTAGCAGCGTTTTGAAGGAAAACTACTCATAAGCTTCCTCGAAAGGGTGGTATTAATTACTGAGGCGCTCGTACGCGCGTGGTGGTATAAATGGCTGGCCACTTGCAGCCCTAGTACGCCGGCCTTATTAAAAATGTTAACACGTAAATTAGACTCCGGCGGGGTGCAGTGTATTAGCCACCCAATTAAATTTTGCAGCGCGCACAATAATGTTGCAAGGCGACTTCACACGCCGCGTAGACACTCACTACTCGCTCGGTTTAAATGTTACGTTAAGTTTACGTTAAGGAGCAGATATACAGTAAACATCGTGTGGATTATTCGAGTAATAAAATTATCGAGACAAAACTCGTTGAGAGAGCCAAGTTAAAATGTAGGTACCTACCAATAATTTAAGGTAAATGAAGTTTGTAAGTTTTTCGCAAATAAGTTAAGACAATTCGCATAATAAATTCTTGCGCTAGAATTGAAGTACGTGGGAAATGTATTTCTTTATTGAATTTTACGTTAATATTGTATCTTCTAGAGCGGGTAAAGCATTTCTACTTAAAGAACATTCGTTATGTTTACCACAATTTTAATGAAAATATATTAAATATTGAACTAAATTCTCAGCGCGGCAGTTAAAAAGGCATGTGGCAATTGCGACGTAAGGCTGGCAACATTGAGAGTCACTTGCAGACGAGAGAATTTATTCTCAATGTATTTTTAAATGCATATTGTAGGCGTAAGTAATACCTGTAACTGGGTGAGATTATGATTAACATGAAAATAACTGACGATAATAATTTATGCGTCTCTTCCTGTTTATATGGAATAGTTTAGGTAACCTAACCAAAGTGACGACTGTGAAGGAAGTTTTTTATTTGGTACCTGTATTTGGTAGTTCAATGGTCTCTTCGTATAAATATTTCGTTACTTCTGCAGGACTACATTTGACCACGCCCTCTTTAGTGGAGAGATGCCTTTAGCCTACTGAAAAGCAGCATGTGGACATTTAGAAGCAAGATTGAATGTAGAACTAGCTTTAGCCCCGTCCTCGGCGAGTGTAGAAAAGGCTTTAGCGGAATGAATGCGTGCGGACGCGTGCGGGCTCGCTTAGTGCAAGTGCATAGAGGCACCCTGCAAGCCTATAGTCGCCCGCGCTAAAGGTGGGCCCCAAGTGCCCTCGCGCGACTAGTTGGATGTGTAAAAAGATTAATTGGAGTGTTGCCGTTCTAACAATTTACACCGCCTTCTGCCGGGCCGACCGCAGACCACTTCTGCGCGACTTAATTAAGCGAAATAACTTAAATGAGTCACCGTGCCTAATTAGTGCTATCGTTGCCGGCTAATTCTACGAGTGACTCTTTGTTTGCGAACGCTCACTTCTTTGAGCGCGGCAAAGAATTTGTCTTTGCGCCGACTTTCGCCAAAGGATGTTTGTTCGTGGAGGGCCCCATAAAGACTTTGTGTTGCCGGCGACTTTTGCACTTGCAATTTTGTAAGCTGAAGGAGCAACTTCTGACTTGTTTTAGAATCTTTGGCGTGTGGAAAACGGAAATTAAAGCGACACATTTCTTTTGGTGAGCTTACACAAGGGTTCTCTAATTATTGCGTCGTTTAATGCAATTTTGCAATGGTATTTTGAATTAGGAAGATATGTTAGAATTCGAAACGACACCACGGAGTTCCGTAAATAAAAAAGAAAATATATTTTCGCTGACAAGTTGCTGGCTGGTTAACCAAACACGCAAGCCGCCTTCACGCCTTAGAAAAAGAAACGTTTAAAAATGGAAAGCGTCTAGATAAAGCGCGTCGCACACGACGGCGGCGGTAAAAGACGCAAGGGCCCTCGAGCTAGGGCCCTCGTGTCACCTCAACAAGTGGCCGGCCGAGTGCTCAGCGTCTTCGTGTGTTGGCGGTTAACGCTCGTTAACGCGTGGAATAGCTTCCGATTTTGTGTGCATTATGGGTTTACTGAGAACTTACAGTGATTTTTTTCTGACTGTTTTCTGGCTTACTTACTTACTTAATTAAAAGTACAGGGATAGATATTGCGTCTTCATGTGTTGGCGGTTAAAGATACGAATTTGTGTAGGTACATTATGGGTTTAGTTAGAAACTGTTAACATTATGATTACTTCTGATTATTTTAAAAGGTTTTAACTTAATACAAGTATTAGATATTACGAGATTCTTACAATAAGAGAATTGAATTTTCATTGAGAATGTTTTCTTTTTCAGACATTTCAAAAGCTCGAGTTTACAATCACAGATCCGCATTGGCAATCGTGGTGTTTGCAGCTATGACATTGTGGCGACCTAAGGTAAGTGATTACAGATATAATATCTTCTTTACTTTGGGTTCGAGGTCTAAAGAGATAGTTTCAGCAAAAGATCTGATAAGACGAAGCGGAATAGTTAGTTTAGTAACTTAATTAGGTTTTCCCTATTAATCAGTTAGTTTTTCACATCGTATCAGCGGGCTATCGGTGCGTTTGACTTTTACAATCGAGAACACGATTAGAACGTTTATCGTTAAAATAATTAACGATCTACAGTTTAATTAATGTAATTAAGATAAACATCGTTACAGTTACACTTCAGTTATACACGAAAACGAGGATAACTAATGAAGTAACGTGAATGATGGTGAAGTTTTCAAAACAAGTCACGTTATGTGACCTTATGTCATCTATCTATACTTATAATAAATCTGTAGAGACGTCAATTCTGTACATTAAATATTTTTACAAAATAACTATCAGGGGGTGATTAGTGATCGATACTGATGCCAAAAATGCAATTAGTAAAATTTTTGTCTGTCTGTCTGTCTGTCTGTCTGTCTGTCTGTCTGTCTGTCTGTCTGTCTGTCTGTCTGTCTGTATGTTCTTTATAGAAACAAAAACTACTGGACGGATTTTGACGAAACTTGGTAAAATTATTCTTTATACTCCTGGGCATATTATAGGATACTTTTCATCACGCTACAATAAATAGGAGCAGAGTAGTGAAGGGAAATGTGGGGAAAACGGGAGAATTTACTCCATTTCTTAAGCTTCAGTCGCGTGTGCAGCTTTAATGGTTAAAGTTACATCAAAATCATGTATGACGGAAATATTCTTCATAGAATGGCCTAAAAATATCCCTTTACAGCATATGTCTATCTTTCATGGTTGACTCACAATAACACGTGTAATATCCTGATCCAGATTGGTTTGAACGCGCTAATCTCAGTAACAGTTAACGTCAATTTAAGATTAGGGCACATTTGGCATAACAGATGGCGGTAAGACATTGCGGAACGCGAGTTCGCCTTAACCGCGATGACGAGATTTTTTCTCGATTGTATAAGAGGTTTTAATGACAGTCCATATTCATGCATGGTTGGTCCACCTGGATCGTTTTTTTACGTATAACTCAAACTCATTAGTGCGCTCGGAGTATTTTTAACAGTAATAACTGGTTCGATTCGAATTGACAAAATCTTTAGCAATCTATAGTCACACTGTGTACGGAAACGAAATCCATGCGGACGGAGTCGCTGGCGGCCGCTAGTTATAAATATAGTGTTTGTTTATTTTTGTTCACGTTTTATATGTATGTCGTATGACGCTGTAAGGGTAATGTCCAACGATAGTATTTATATAATTATGAATAATGCAATAACTACTTACTTATTGTATTGGAAAATATCACAAACGTTGAATTTTATAACGAAGACATGGGTCATTTATTTATGAATGACAGATTCTTCAATAAAACTAGCCTCAGATTTTGAAACACATTATACCTATGTTTCACTTCGAAGAAAATGATAAACTCATTTGCCTTATGTTAATCACATTTGCGCTACACATTTACATATCAAATGTGTCAGTTGATACCTATTATTAAAACCAATTGGTTAAACTTTAAAGTCTCTTCTATTCTCAAACGTCTGAACTTCAAACCGCCATGTTTACATTAGTAAACCCCCCACCACAAGGCTCTAATTAGAGGGGCGAGAACTAATCGATGTTTCCGTAAATTTAAAATGCAATACACTATTTTACTGCGAAGGTGGCCGGTGTAGGGTGACCAGGATGCGAGGAAAATTTTAAGACAGTTGTGGTTTGAAAAAAGTTATTTCAAAGCGAGGTACCTATAAGATTTGATAAATTATAAGATATTGCATACAGTCTATGTGTAGTTGTGGACATGTTTAATATTTTTTGTAGTAGTCTCTTTCTTAAAATCATTTTACGCTAAAATCATATTGTTGGAAAATTACGCACTAACAAATTACTTAAATTTTAATCAATAATATTATGTTGGAGTTTCAAGAAAAAATCAGAAATATTATATTAAAGGGAAGAATCAATAAATGTCATATCTTTATAAGAAAATGGAAAACCTCAAATATTGCTAGATGTTCAAAACCACTTCTGGCCCAAACACACCGGTCAAGCCGGCCTCTCAAAGTCCTCAATCATGGGCACCCGTGCCCGGTGGTAATTGCCTTTCGTGCGATTGTAGAATGACCCCCACCCTTTCAGCTTTCAGAGATGTTTATCGCCAAGGAAATGGCCGTTTTCCGTTGTCCACAATGCGGCCATTAAGGGACAATAGTAATGGACTAAGTTGTCCCAAGTCGCGTTTCAAAGAAAATGTATTTTTAATCCTCTAATTTTCGTGTTTATGGTCACTGTGAAGATTTTGGAGATTGTGGTTATTTATTGTGTGGAAGTAAAACTTGCTGCTTCCGCTTTCATATTTTAGTAGACTCACTTGATATTCAATTATTAACTAAGAAAACGCCATATTTACGCATTGATTTGTCTACAATATAAAACTTTTACTCCTACTTATATTGCTTCATACTCATGTGAAAATCGATACGATTCGCTCCGCAAATAAGCCCTATCTAGGCTTTTACGTAGGCATTATCTTCAGGTTATCAAAGTAGATTAACAGCTTGAGATAGGCAGAAAGCTTTAATATCGAAGGTGATATATCACTGAAGTGTTGGGCCAATAGTGACGCGTGCCTTGTTACGTGTGACTTTTACTTTGCTGCGGCTGTCCAGTGGCAGCGATTTGGTGGAAATTAGTAGCTTATAAATTATACTCGTCTTTGAAATTTTATATCTTAATTTACTACTAAGACAGTACTTACAGGCTGCTTATAAGCTTTTTGGTTTGAATTTCAGGCGAAGAAAATGAATTCCTTATTTTTTAGATAAGCTTAGTTGAGATCAGCCTGATGTTGAGTATTACAATTTGTGATCTAATTGTGATAATAAAGATGCGATGAAAAAACATATTCTGCCATTTTGAATTGAACTCTGTTTTTTAATTCTTAAAGCAAAGTATAGTATCAGCCTATTATTGTCCCACTGCAGGACAAAGGCCTCCATAATTTGAAATCATGTTTTCGTTACTAAGTCGTGTTTTGATGGGAATTCTCAAAGTTTTTTTTTTTTAAATCATTAACATAAACTAAGTTCTAACAATAATTTACTATCTTTACTAACTTTTACAACGCTTTCGCACCAAACTAGCATCGCTTTCACTGGCCAACTACACGAATATATTTGTCTTTCGCACTCAACACATTGAAAGAGAGGGTGATATGTTGAGTACCGATAGGTAATGTAAAGAAGGGGTACGTTTATCACAGACGGCAGGTGACTCTTATCAGAGCCTTAGATAACGGAAAATTAGTCGAGTAGAAATCAATACTAGTACATACATCGAGTTACCGCGCACTTACAGAGATTTTTGTTTGGACGAACAAAAACAAAACTCGTATAGAGTATCATGTTTTTAGCAGTAGGTAAATTGATACGACCGGTTTTATAAAATATGACGTTTGTTTTGTATTAACAAGAATAGCTTTTTTTTAATTCTCTAAAACTTGTAATTAATATCTAGATTCAAAACATTCCATGTAGTTTTAGTTTCAGTACCTGTCAATGATAACTTGATAGGCCTTTGCGTTTGCTCTGTACTGGGATAACAATAGGTCTTATTTTAATTATGTTTAAATCTGTTTATGAACCTTATCTTGGTAGTTCCAACCAGCTTATTATTTTTAAAGAGCAACAAGGAAAAAAATCTCTTATTGACGACATCCAGTGTATTTAAACATCGTATTATAATCAGTTTGTATTCTTTTATATTTAATGATGATTTGTGTTGGTCGATTTGTTTGTTTTGTTTGGTTGAAATGAAACCAAGTTGTCATAACTGGGGTGGGACCCCACATAACGGTTATTAGGAAATAGTGAATCCAAACCCTTTACCATATTATTAGATTACAGAACTAACAGGAATGAGGGATGTCTATTAATAAATCGTTTAACCCGTTTTTGATGGAGTTATTAAGATTTAGACGGCGTTGAAAGATGGACTAATAAAATAATTATATTACCATATCGATCGATTTTACGAAGCTGCAAATGTGTTCGCCATTGTATAACTAATTAAATATTTTTACTCGAATGTATACCTACGTTCTAAAGCTATGTTTCTTTAGTGTAAAAGTAAATAGTTCGAAGTATGACTCCATAGTCGAAAGTAGGTAGCTACTGTACTGAAATTATTTACTTATAATTCGAGTGACGCAAATTACCTCATTATTAGGTATTTCTATTACTCTGACGTATGAATTCAGCCATTCTGACCATACACGTCTACAGTTAATTTGACACATTAATGAAATATGCATTTACGCATGTACTTTGCTCAGAAGGAATAAAATACGTGCTTATTTTTAGTTTAAACCGCAAGAATTTGAAGTTTGCATATACTTATTAATTATTGACTATTTAAAACAAATCTAAATGTGTTTCTATTTGTTTAAAAATATAGCTATGTCAAAACATTGGTTTTCTATTTTTTTCTGGCTTCGTTTAACGTTCAACATGCGTAATTCATATATCATTTGAAAAACCTGTAAAATGTTTTGGTGATCTGATTGTCAACTCATCTTTCTTTATATTTATAAGACTAATCACTGCTCAATCAATTATATTCCAATAACGAAAAGAATTAAAAAAAGTTTTAACACCAAAATAAAAATATGTAGTTGACAATCAAATCAACACACGCAAACAATCAACGTCACAAAAAAGGGACTTACCTAAAGTTGGAGAACCATTTGACGAGCTGTGCCGTGTTGTTCTTGTTGAACTTGATGTCTGGGAAGTACATCTTGAGCACCGCCGAGCTGGGGTACCGCACCCAGAAGAACATCAGCTTCGCCTTCCTCAGGTGCATCGGGGTCAACGTCGAGGAGTGCAATGGAGTTAAAGGATTTATCCAGAAAAATTGGCCAAGTGCGAGTCGGACTCCCGCACTGAGGGTTCCGTACAAATTCTATTTTTGACGTATTAAAAAAACTACTGAATGGATTTCGTTCGAACTAATTTTCGTTGGTAGTTTTTATGGTAATGTATATTATATGTTAATTTCAGTTTTATCATCCTCTTATTTTAGAAGTTAGAGGGGGGGGACACACTTTTTTCCACTTTGGAAGGGTCTGTCACGCAAAGTATTCACTTTAGAAAAAAGTGATATTAGAAACCTTAATATAATTTTTAAAGACCTATCCATAGATACCCCACACGTATATGTTCAATGAAAAAAAATATTTTCAGTTTCAGTTCTGACTATGGGGACCCCCCACTATTTTTATTTTTTTTCTATTTTCGTGTGAAAACCTTGTTGCGGTTCACAGAATACATCTACTCACCAAGTTTCGACAGTATAGTACTTATAGTTTCGGAAAAAAGTGGCTGTGACAGACTGGCGGACAGACAGACAGACAGACAGACAGACATGACGAATCTATAAGGGTTCCGTTTTTTTGCCATTTTGGCTACGGAACCCTAAAAATGGTTGCTTAAAACTATGATCAAAAAATAAAAAAAAAGACGCTCCAAAATGTTCAGAATTTTAGTTCAACCTTTGGCAAACGACAGTTGCTAAAAGATTTATCCACCAAAATGGTCGCTTAAAACTATAATGAAATAAAAAAAGTTCAAACAATTGAATTAAAGTTCAATGAACTCTGGCAATCGAAATCATGTAAAAATGGTCATTCAAATTTCGAATTAGTATTGTCCATCCATTGGAATTATTTTTTGAATTTAGAAGAGTAATAAAATGTTTATTACTTTTTTTTCATCTGCGCAATCATAAAAAAGGTTGTAATGGCGCCAAATTACTCGTATTTCGGACTCTGATGAATTTGTCACATCCGAATAGTTGGTGTAGTAATAAAACGAAACTAATGTTAAACGAAACCCGAGATAATCCAGAACACATTTCAGCGCTATCGTGAAGCTTGATAAAATTTTAAATGTGAATTTAAAGGGGTTTTATAGGCTTTGATAAACTTGTTTTGACCTCTCATAAATATAAAAAAAATGTTAAATGTTACTTATTTCAGACATTTGATAGTTTTTCTATTTAAAAAATACATTTATTTCCCTAAGGTGACGTAGGCAACCAAGGCAATCTGATTACACATCTATTTGAGTCTTAGCTCGTAGGCTCATTGATGAAGCCCGCAAAGTCTAATCCGTTTGCATTTCTAATCTTATCACGTGCCTTATCCGATATCTGCGCAGCTTTGTTTTCATGACGTCCACCGTTGTATTGGACAGAAATGGCTTTTGAATAAATGAAGAGATTAAACATTTTGATTGAGAGTAACACTGTTACATCTTAGAAAAATGAACAGAGATGAGAAAATTAATTAATTTTAGTTGGACCTTATTAAAAAAAAATCTGCAACGACAATGTTACAGGTCAAATGGGGTCAAGGAATTAAGTCGTCTTAATGAAATTGTGGCTGGATAGAGCATCGGCGTGGAAAACGTAGAAACCACGACACTTGTGGGGTTTCCAGAGTCGTAACGCACTACTGCTAAGTAGGAAATAGGCGGAGCAGTCCTAAGGTTAAACACACAGAAATAAGATATCGGTGGGCTTTTGCGGGTAACTAAGTATATGCGTTCCCGTATTAGCTCGGATTTCGTTTGACGTTGACTTGACCTGACTTAGCTGAAATGGAAGGATTAGTATGTGTGTTGTTTCTATTTGAAAAGGATATAGTAGGCTGAACTCCGTCGTAAGGCAGGTCAGTGGAGTTGCAGTCGGAGTGCGGGTCCTGCGCGTCCATGTGCTGGGGGTGGTGCGGCGCGCCGGCGTGCAGCGGCGCGTGCGCGTGGTGGTGGCGCAGGTAGTCCGGCGAGGCGTGGTGCGCCGCCGCCATGAGCGCGGGGTGCAGCAGCACCGGCGCGTGCGGCAGCGGCGGCGAGTCGCGCTCCGGCGCCGGCGGCGACCGCGCCAGGCCCCCGCCCGCGCCGAAGAACGGCGAGTACGGCGAGAACACCTGGCTCTCGTGCAGCGACGGGTTCGGGATCGCCACCGGCGTCGGCAGCCCGCCCGGGTACGGCCGCGGCGACGGCGACTCCGGGAACTTGCTCTCCGGCGACTGGCCCACGCCCTCCCCCAGGATCCGGCTGACGGTCCGCGGCGTGATGCGGGTGTCCGTCACCTTGTGTCTCTTCTTCTTCGGTGTGACCACCAGGCTGAGCGCCTCGTTCTGCTCGGGGTTCGACTCGCGCTCGAAGTGCCCGTTCATCGGCCCGTAGAGCTGGCCGAGCGGCTTCAGCGGCGTCTGGAACATGCCTGTCGGAGGCCGCACTTGAGCGCCGTGTACGGGTCCGCTCGCCTCGGGGTGCAGCTGGAAGCCAGCACCGCCCGGCGCGCGGGGGCCGTTCATCTGGCTCATCAGCATCGGGTTATGTGTTATGAATGACGGGACGCCGTTCGGGGCGCCCGAGTGATGGACGGGTGTGTTACCTGACATCTGTCCCGATGGCCTCTCAGGCGCCTTCGGCGTCGGCGACTTTCTGTCGAGCATGCGCGTCGCCCGCAGCAGGTCCTTGTTGAGCTGCTCCGCCGCCGCGGCCGCCGCCTCCGTCTGCTTGCCGATCATGCGGCGCTGGTGCACGAAGCGGGTCACTATCGAGTCGATGAGGCTAGCCAGCGATGCGGTAATCTCGCTCTTGAGCACTTCGGCTAATCCCTCTAAATCGGCCCCAGTCACGGGTCCCACTGAGCCGGCGTTACTTCTTAGCGCGTCTAGTCTTTCAGCTAGTTCTGAAGACATGGGAGGTTTCGGCGTCGGGCCCATTTGTCTCTGCTGAGGTGAGTGTTGGTTCGACTGTGGCCTCTGTTGTTGATTATTCTGCTGCTGCTGCTGCTCAGCCGCTTCTTTCATTCGAGCTTCTTGCTCTAGGAACAATTTTTGGCTAACATTGAGGTACATAGCAGCGGCATTGTTGAGGTGCTGGTGTGGGTGAGGCGGGTGAATGTGGTCACTGGGGGGCAGATGGGGCATCAAGGGCAGGGAGCCGTTGAACCCGGGCGGGAGGTGCGGGTGCGCCGCCGCGTGGGCGTGCATCTTCGCCGACATCATCTTGCTCATCACCTGCGAGAGCATGTTGGGCGCGGCGCTGCTCGGGATCGGCGGAGGCACCTCCTTGGCCGGTGACGCCGGTTCGGATTTAGGCACTGTGTCTTCGTTCGCCTCGATATCACTAGAAGCACCGTCATTATCGATAGTCTCCGATTCCTGTCCCATTCTATTACACAATTGCATATATTTTTCTTGCATTTCTGCGAGTTGTTCTTGCATAGTCCTAAGTTGTGATTTCAGTGCATTCTTTTCTACTAACTTTTGTTGGATGGGCTGTCGCTCGCCGTCGTCGTCGGACTCGTCGGAGACGGTCTGCGCGCTGCTGCCGTGGCTGGTGCCGTAGCGCTCCGCGGCCCCGTCGTGCTGCTGCGGATGGTACAGTTTTCGCTTCTTGCAACCGTTCACTTGGGGCTGTTGAGGCGCGGGACTAGAACGCATAGTCGACACAATGTTCTCAACACGAGCACGTTTCACATCAAGAGGTCGCGGGGAGGAGCGTTGCGCGTCACTATCACGATCCTCCGGCTCCGACTTGGGAGCGAGCAGCGGCTCGGACGGCGGCGGCGCGGGCGGGGGCGAAGTCCGAGAGTCGCCGGCGCTGTCGAGTCCCAGGAGAGCGTCGTCGAGGTCCGGCCGAGAGTCGCGAGATGACGGCCGTTCCGGGGACCGCTTCTCCTTCGGTTCGTCGTTGTTGTTGTTTGCTAACACGTTGTTATTGTCCGGGGAGAGCCCGAGGAGTTCCTTCTTGCGGCTCTGCAGGATGTCCCTGAGGACGCGGTGGGCGATGTCGCCGCCGGAGGCGTCGTCGCCGGCCTCGGCGGGCGCTCGCCCGAGCAGTTCGTTGAGCATCTCGGCCGGAGCGTAGCCCGGGCCGAAGAGGCCGAAGTGTTGACGGCCCTCGAAGATGGCGCCGTAAAGTCCTCCGCTCATGTGTGCGGCGCGCGCGGGCGCGGGTCCGTTCGTCGCGAGAGTCGAATAAGAATTGCGCGGCTCGCCGGCGTCCACGCGCTGTCTCGCGCGCTTCTGTTTCTTTAGGAGCTTATCCGAGTAGGGCGCGTGTGAGTCGGCCTCCTCCTCCGATGACATCATCCGCGAGGCGCGCCGCGATTGGCCGGGCGGGCGGCGGGCTCGGCCCCACCGCGCTACTCGCGCCGCATCGCCCGCTCTGCAACAAGAGGGGCGCGATCAGCACACCTGCCCGGTGGGCGCGCATTGCACGACGCGCTGCGCTGTCGCATGCACACGATGTCTTACGTCTAAACTTATAACTTACGACTAACTTTTACTAGCAACTTTCTACACTATAATGTATTGGTACTTTTATTAATGGCCACATAATTTATCATTATTTATATATTTTTTATTATTGGTAATTAAATATTTTTTTACTGGTTTTTAAAACTTTATAGTAAAATTATTCTTCAATTATTGAGAACCAAGTTAACAACTACATGAACATGCACGTGTTTTATAAAAATAACTAGAAGTTAGTCAGTATCGATAAATCGATCGCCTATTAAAGTTCGTACACAGTTTCAGGCAGTAGGATAATTTTTAGTAATGACCAGTCGTAAAACAAAAAGTACGCCACGTAACAAAATTGCCTTAGGACAAGGAAAGCGCGATCGAAGCTCTGATAAATGATATTTTTTCCTATCTAATATGTTTGGTTATGATAGGTAATTTTGTCGTATATGCCACTACGTATTTCAACTTGTTTTCGTTGATTTAATGATAGATAATAATTTCTTAACATAGGAAACTACCAATGGCTATAAATATAGTGGGGCCTATCACACTACGTTATGCCATCATTTAGATATTATCTTACCTAGTGGTTAGGTATAATTTTTTGCTCTGGCAAACGAAGTCTTGCAATTAACCCCCAAATTGACCACTACTTAAGATAGAGACGCTTGTATATCCCGCTCTCGGTCCCACACCGCCCATCGATGATTATCTTACAGTACATAATGTGGCCATTGTACATAACAAAAGGCCGTATGTACCTCGGCATTAATTCCTTTTGGACCGTGACTCCGTATTCAGTGAGGACAATGAAGCTAAAAATGTCAGAAATAATTCTGTGAGACATGCGCTGGTGAAGTGCGTTTCCGATTAGAGACATGATACGACACGATACGATTTTCTGATTGCTGTTAGAGCAATCACTTTGAGCTTACCTAGCAGCAATTCATGCTCAGGCATTTAATAATCAGATATTTCAGTGAATATATAAGTTTTATGCAAGATTTTAACCTGCTTGTAAGCGTCATGTGAAGTTACTTTTGTAACATTATTCAAACATTTCTTATTAGACCAGAGCAAGCTGGCAAAAAAATGCTTATAAGTTATACTTTTTGAATAATTTGACATGATTTATATAGAATCTTTTTGTTCCAAATGCAGTAAAAATAAGTTTTTATGAACAGCCTCATAGTTAGCATACTGTGTCTTTGCAGTAGTAAATATTATTATATTTTAAACACTACTATTGATCAATTACTTTGGCAAAAAATATTACCCAGATATTTCTTATAGGCTGTCATTCTTCCTAGGATGTCATTTTTCCTCATATGTCACACACAACCAAACCACCGGCATTACCGCCTAACAGTGGAGCCGCGCAAATCTCGCGTCTCTGGCAACATCCGCCGGCAATTTGCCGCACAATGAGATGGTATCAATAGCGGATGACTTCCGATGGCGCTGGCGTGACCGTCCACTTGCCGTCACGCTTGTTGCTTGCCGCGCGGTATATGCGTAATACGCGCATGCCTATTGGATGGAAGGAGGTGCGATAGGTGACTTCAGTTTTATTGAAGTTATGCAGAGTTTTCCTACGAGTTCCAGCCGTTTTCATCCATGTCGGCAGATCATACAATCAGCCAGCTACACAGGATAAATACAATGCAGAAATGGTTAGCTAGGAACGCAGGACGTATCATCATATAGCACAACTGAGTGCGCACTGCGCAGGCACAGCTAATTCCCTAATTCCTCACTTCTTTCAATGTTGGTACAGACAACGTCCTTACTACGAACTTTGCATGAAGCTAAGAGTTCCTTACAGACACAGTTACTGATTTTAATTTGACCAACTTTTGTGTCTCCAATTTCTTCAAAATAGAGAAATGTATGTTTTAGAATATCTCGTAAGGAGTATTAATTTTGTTACGATCATATAAGCATCATTGTTTTTAGAATGTCTTGAAAGGTTTGTTATTATTTATTCGCCCCTAAAACTTATTACATATCTTATGGAAATAATCCAGGTTGCTTGCTGACATTAATCTTATAAGAATAGTTTTTCAGTTAAGTAGAGTTTGCCCTCGTTATAAGTTGCATTGAAAGTTGTAGACATTTATCGTGGAGTAGAAAAGGCTATTGAATTTCACGAACAGTTGGCCTATTACTTTCAAGCCTGCGCCCAGAACTAGTGTTGTAATTGCTACCACAGAACACTGATCACGCCCGGTCATTATGTCTACATCAATTTGCGGTCATTTTGGTGCGATTGCGATACCGAGAGATTGCTAGATGCAAACACTACCTTCTGATCCTGCACGCGACTTTCAACCTTCGCGACAGACGAAAGCGTACACATCTTGACCACATTCGTATGGTCAGCTGTCGTTCGGATGTCGCATGGCGTGTGAGTCGCTGAACCGTCTCGAAATTGTTCCGGTGTATCCGGTTCTTTATATTTTGTCCGTCAGGTCGATATACTTTCGACATAGCTGGACATAACTGTAGTGAAAACTGGCATTATTGTAACCCACCAGCCGTGATGATTCACGTATTGGGTTGACTTGATTATCATAATTGTTCCGTGGTAAAAACCGCGGATGGAATTTCGTCGCTTTTCTATTCAGGTTGTTGTTGTTTGGACTTAGGACCAGAATAAAATGTTTACTGAATTATCTCAGCTAGTCACCGCCGAAGATCGGACTAAACGAGAGCCCTAGGAGCGGCCTATGTTCAGCAGTTGATGATGATGATGGTATTCACAGTTTATTTTAAGTGTGGAAACATTATAAAGAAATAATAAAGACCAACACCAAAGGAGCATACGGCAGATCTCTCTATTCCTATTTGTACAAAGGCTTCCGTAATTGGTTTGTTCTGATTGAAATTGACTGTAGATGGATTTAACCTTTTTTTTCTGCAAATACGGCTTAACCAGGGTTAAAAAAATTAGACACAGTTTGTAATACAAAAATAATGAAAAGAAAATTAAAAGTAAATAATAAGATTATTCCACGCGTTCTCAAAGTCTCCCCTAAGTTGGCCATGTATCGAAATGCGACAATACCGGAAATAATTTCGGTAATTACCGGTTCATGAATAAACAATGCAACGTCAAATTGCAATCGGGTGCACCCCGGAGAGGGGTTTACACTACGCGACTCGCTTTGTTATTAATTATATCTGCTGGTAGATTTGCTACAAGTGTGGCGATTGTGTTGTTTAGAAAAATTAATAAGTTATTAATTTATAGAATTTGCTATTGCAATGTTTTTTTTTATCTTAACGCATTATAAACACTAATTATTGTTGCATTTTAATGCAGAAATAATAATAGATGACTAAATAGTGCCATGTTCAAGTACATATTAGAATTTAGTGACTTTAGTGTATGTTGTATTGTAATATTTATTTCCCAGATTCACCATTGCGTGTTTTTTAGAAACATATAATATGTATATTTGCATCGTATTATCTTTTTGACCTTTTTTACAAGTATGACAATAAAATTGAAGAAACAAGAAATGATTAAAAAGCCTTATCAATAGACAGCTTGTATATTGAAGACGCTATTACTATAACTACATCATATCTCTTACTACATTTTTCACACAAGCCCACCAATTTCAAGCGAACAATTTACGTAAATTCGTCACTCAAACTACCGCAGACATAATTTACTGCTCCAACGCGGCGGCAGTCTTCACCTCAATACATCGTTGCTCGCAATATCGAATAGTTGCCAGCAAATCTATTTGGCCCGACGACGGAGTGACGCGTCTGTCGTAAGATGTAAATCGTCCTTCGTACGGACTGGCATGTGGTGCCGACACGACCTGTTGATTTTCATCCATATCGCACTAGTGGGGTGGCGGAAGTTTCCTTGTAGTGTCGATGGGTGCGTATAGGAATTTGCGTTCTAAACGAGTATGCCTTCTCAAGTTTTCTCACTATAAAGTAAAAAGTGAATAAAATTGATGTTTTTTCTTCAAACCGAATCGGATCACACCACAATAAAAAAAATAGTTTTTTACTATATTTTTTTTTATTATATTGGTCTAGGTGGTAGGTACCTTCAAGCGTTTTCTTGTTCTAAATCATGGTGTTAGTATATTGTCACAATAGGCAGAAATAACGAGACCAAAGTTCGGTGTGACTACGCCTGCAATGATTAAATGGAAGATGGCACACTATGCAGTAATAACGTCGCGTAATTTTGTATAGAAAATCGTTCGCGTCATTCACAGACTAGTGTGTTCGTACACTTAATGTTTGAAGTTTAAACCCTATTTTGTTTTATTTGTATTTGTTAAATTAATAAAGTAACTAAGTTTATCTTACTTCTTCATTATCACGTATGAAATAATTAAAGTAACTGTCACAAGCAAAACAGCTAGATCAACAGAGCTAAGACTTCTCATTAAACAGTTAGGTCCCGTGTCTTCAAAATCTATCGACATCAACATCTGGAATGCACCCTTCGGTGCAGCACTAGTTCCAGCCCGCCCTTGCTTAATTTGGCGTGACCCGACGACGTCTAGTTTTTACGGAAATGTTCCTTTCCGTCTGAACATTTTCTCATGACCCCGGTTTACCTGGGAACGGTAGATTTATCACAGATTGCGAAGTAACTCTTCCTTTTTCCTTACGTAGGAAACCCGGTTAAAGAGTTGCGTTACATTCGATGTTTTTTGTAAATTATTCAAAGGGAGAATGTTTCTCGAAACTTGTGAAAAACGTTTTTGACTAGTTTTTGGATAATAATTTGGAGTCTTTCGTGTCATTTACATTTTCAGAAGTAATGAAACGAGATATAATATTTTTAGAAGTAACAAAACACGACTTTTTTGATGATCACTGAAGAACATAAGAGTAGGTTAATAATGGCATGATGTGACATAGCTGTTCATTTTTGCTTAGTTAAATCTACAAGGCAATTAAGAATGTACCGACAAAACTTTTAAAAATGTTTTCGTATTTGTTCAAGATCAATTGATTGCAAGGATTCTGATGAAACTTGTAAATAATTTTCATTATTCGGTGTTCACCAAATGCGCGTAATGACAAAGACATCATTGAAAGTAGCTATCAAAAGGCGTATCTTTTATATGAAGATAATAATAAAATTCTACGTCGTAGTAACATGTTTCGTGTCGAACACCTATCATTACTGTCTACAACGATCTATTTCCAAAAATAAGACCACTTTCTCACTGCAAACTAATGACTCCTTCATGTCAAAGAACTCATTAAATTCAGAGCGATTAATGTGAAATAACGAGAGCGGGTGATACCATCGGGCCATATGGCCGTTGACCAGGGTGCAGGGTGTATGGGAATGCGTGGGAAACCGCCACCCTTGCAATTACGTTTATCTACTATTCTTTGTATTCACCTTAATTTGTCGGTGACTTATGGTCAGGAACCATATGGTACGGTCACGCTACGTCGACTGGACACTTGCAGTTAAGGAGTTAACGTTTACCAAACGGGAATAGGAAAGAACAATAATTTTTATTTACCCTCTTTGCAAGCCATCTGTTAGTCTAGAAAAGGCATTTTTATTATGTTTATTAATAATAATGTTTCGTATTATTTTGGTATTTTCCAGAATATAATTTTACTTTGTAGTTTTAACCCGCTGCTTTGCCCGCGCTATCAAGATTCCTGTTTTATCCCATGGAAGCATTTAATTGGGATAAAAAATATCCTTTTACCTAAGTCAGCCCATAACCTGCCTGTATACCAAATTATTACATCAAAATCTGTAAAGTAGTTTCAGAGTGATTTACGAAAATACATGCAAACAAACAAACTTCCACATTTATAATATTAGGGAAGTATGTTGTAGGTAGGTATGCCACGGATATGACAAGTAGGTAAGGTACGTTAAGATTGGAGATCGATTCTTAATGAATTTGCAAAGAGAAGAATATTCTTCTTATACATTTCGATTTGAATACATCTGAAGGACTAAATAATAAACTTATGTGGTCAATAAAATGTAAATTAACTTCATCACAGAGAAAAACTAACTAGAGTAATTGGAACATTTACGCACCGTGCCTATCGCCTCTCGATAAACGGTTTGGTTTTATGTGCCCCGTGATAAGTGGGAGGTTGACGATAATCAGGGATATTGTGAAATCCTGGGTTTATCCAAAACAAATACATACCAAATACGATTCAATATTTGGATATTTTTTCTACAGCGTAGCATCCTTCATCTATACTAATATATAAAGCTGAAGAGTTTGTTTGTATGTTTGTTTGTTTGTTTGTATGTTTGTTTGTTTGAACGCGCTAATCTCAGAAACTACTGGTCCGATTTGGAAAATTCTTTTTGTGTTGGATAGTCCATTTGACGAGGAAGGTTTTAGGCTATTGGAAATCGAAATCCACGGGGACGGAGTCGCGGGCGGCCGCTAGTACTTTATATAAGAAGCTCCAATGTGATATTTTAGTTTATTTCGTTAAGGTCGTGGTTCGGAAAATAATCTTGTTCACCGAAAGATATCACCGTATGTAATTGCTTAGCTTTGAACCTTGCTAAGAAAGTGTACACATGACGTATTACCTGGTAAATATGCCCAAATCTTCATAAGTAAAATAGGCGATCAATCGTTCACTACCGTTTTTTTACAACGCTCCGATTTGTGCTTTTTGAACGCCAATTAAAATACTTTGTCGTTTTAAAACGAAACTTCATGATATTAGCGATTTAATTGCACCGTTACGAGTACAGACGGACGACAGATACGATCGTTTTGTCATGTATACGTTACGTCCGAGCTATGAAAATTGTCGATAGCACGCGACCAAGGCGTCCTATTACCTCTATCTCTTCATCTGCAGCCTTCGACGCCATGTTGGAAGCCATTTTGATTTCGTGAGGTTCATATTTTGCTACATATTTTTTTAATAACTAAAGTACAGTTACTGCTACATATATCGGTACCTACATATTATGCAGATATTGCACATGTACATGGGTTAAATTTTCCCTAAAATGTAACTACAAATAGTGTTGTACGCACACACATTGCTTGCCATTATAGCTCTCGATTTTAACCACGTTTTACTTTGATCTAATCATAGAAAGCCACGTAACTTGGTATGTAGTTCTTGAGACAAACTAAGGGAGTATAAATTCTCACTTTATTAGAAATCGAAGGTTTATTCCATGCAGTCCTAATGGTAGGGAAACGTAAACCGATCTCAGAAATGTGCAAATGAGCTACGAGATATGTAATTACTTATAGGATTTAATTTTTACCTAAGGTTTTTTTTTCTTATATATTTATAGGCTTGCATTTGACCACAATAACCGAAGGTATACATATAAAGCTGTAGGTATAAAAGTGATTGAGAAGACCAAGTGACCTTTTCTATGTTTAAGTGAGGCAAACGAACAAGAGGGTCACCTGATTGTAAGTGTTTACTGCTGCCTATAGACAGCAACAATCGCACAAGGGTCGCAAATGCGTTGCCTGACCTTACTTACCAGAAGAAACATAGCACTACAGTTACGAGGTGCTATTTCACTGTGGTCTTCTGTTAGGTAGAGGTACTTCGCCGACGAGAGGCTCGAGTAAAACTTCCACTAAGCCATGCCTCTCTTAAAACCCCTATGGAAATGTACTCCAGACCAGTGGAAGATATTTAACGAAATATCAACACTAGCATGTCCAGTAAAGGGTGAAGGCGAGCAATCACATGCATAAGTTATGAACCCGTGGCGTGCCTCCCGCGCCATTACCGCTTCTATGAAAAAGGACATTCCGGCTTATCGGTGGATATCACGAGAATAAAAACGGGCGATAAGATCGCGGCGGTTAGAGATGGCCCGCAATCTTTGTCGATATCGATGGAAATGATAGGGCGGAGGAAATTGCCGCTCGCTTTTATGACTCTTAATGGAGGAAAAATTGAGTTTTCAATTAGTTGTTTTTATTTGTTTCTGTAATAAAAAATGCATAGCTTCATATGGTAGTGAGTATTCGTGGAGCGGCTTAGGATAATCTAAGAACATTATTTCAATTCAGACAGCTTTGCTCTTTTTGCGGTGCGGTAAAGTATTTTGATAGTACGATTACGTTGGTCAATAGTTTTAGCAATATTCATAAAATATTACTTGATGATCGGTTCATTCATAAATGTATTTATTAATGTAAATTGTCCCCCAAATCAATCTAGAAAATAACTCTTATTGAAGTTTAACTCTTATTAAGTATTGAAATTGGGCACACAAAAGTCCGTTAAACTGAAGTTTTACAACATAACGTTTCGCCATCAGCAAATAACAAAAAAATTCGTTATTACGTCGTAACTGTCACTGCTTATCGATACATAAACAACGTCGCATCACTAGCATGGTGTGTTGGAAGACAGGCACTTATTAGCTGCCATTATCTACACCGCAGTATCGCTTGTGACATATGGCCAATATTGGACACGACCTATCTACGATGGCGACATGCGAGAGAACGCCACGCCACCGTTGTTGGAATAACTTTAATTACTCTTTGTTGCATACGGCGATTCGAACTGAGGTCAACATGTACTTGCAAACATAATAAATCTTGTGGACTGGTCACCGAAACATATTAATGTGCGATTGTACTCGAAAAGCTACTGCCAAAAGTAGATACGGTGTACTCAAGCGAATGAAACAAAGGACAATCTATTTCTGTTTAGTTATTTGTGTTACGAGTATAATCGGATCAATTAGTGTGCTTCCCTCAGGATTACTTGCAAGTCTTAAGCTTCTGCTATTTTAGCATAAGATAGGATCGCGTAAAACGCTGTTTATGGTCAGAAATCATAAGAATGAAGAATATTACGAGCATCAGTTATTCTTAAACCAAGATTCATTTGCCTGACCTGTTCCCAGTTTACCTAAGGTCGGCGCAATACGTAGACTTCTTCTATATAGGCCTATCATTCGTCATTCACTCTTAAACCAAGAAAATTCTCTTTTTTATATTGTTGTTCAGCACTTTAAAGCAGGCACTTAAATATCAGTTATCTCTATAAATGAAATGCAAGTTGATAGTTTGAGGGGCGTAGTCTAAATCGTTAGTAATAGCCGTCAAATGATTCATGTTTATTTCTAAATCACACATCGTGTAATATGACACGAGTGTGTTTGGACTTCAAACCACCCAGCTAGTACGAGATATGAGTTGCGAAACGATGGGTAGCCTCACGCCTCACGGTCTTATCGTCTGTCCGTTTGTCCTGAACAGAAAAGCGATAAATATATCTGGTTACAATATAATTAACTATGCTTAAGTTATGAGAGGTAGCGTGGCGGGCAAAATATGGTGAGATCTGTGTGATTTAGGCTGAAAAGCTAGATAAATCCAAGATTTATTAAGTGCACTCTCTGGAAATTCTTGTGTAATAACTGAATTATATTTAGGCAAACTCTTATACACTTCCCTTTTTGATGTTGTAAAAGCACCTTTGATATATGGATTGAAGAGACGAACTTCTTAGCTATCCATGGATTCTCCGTGCGGGTGCCGGGTCCATCGCGTGGAACAGAGAGGAACGTCAGCCGGCGCCTGGGACTTTCGACCCAGCGTATTTCAGACTCCCTATCAGTACGACAATAACATGACTTGAGAGTTTTTTAATAATTAATCCCTACGTATCGAAACCCACACAAATAATCTTCGATCTTTCTTTTTAATATTGGGCACTAGTTGTCAAATTGCTTATCCCTTAGACCATCTTATGCGCGCAGCTAACGCCACATCTGGCCAGCTTCTTATCAACAGAAACGCAGTTATTGTTCAGCGAAGGAAAAACACCATATCGGCTCATTATTCACAACTCCTGCGGGAATTTAAAATTGTTTTACGGCTAAGGAACTACAATATCCTGTAGATAAGACCGGGTTAACTCATTTAGTCATAACAAGTTGTTTGTAACAGTATTATTTAAAAATAATAACTTCGGACCGTGGAGATAAGATTGGTTTCCTGTTTTTATTTCGGAATGGAATGGTCTTGGGACGTAATTATGAAGTTTTGTTTTTATGAGATGTGACAAATGTGAATATCGCTGCTTGAAGCCGTCTGCAAATTGGGTGTCATAAATGTGTCTATACTTTAAGAATTAGAGTATTCAGGAGATTTAACTACACGGCACTCGTTTTCTATCGTACTATGTAGTGCTTCAGGTTTGTTTCCTGTTTTGATTCTGTAGTATCGTCTTTCCTTTTTATATTATTTCTTGCGATGAATGTATTCAATACACTATCCTAAAGGTTGTTTTTGTCGAAGTGCTAGTAGTAGGTAATAGAAGATATGAAGTGCAAAGAATTTCTTAAGAATTTCTACTTACCAAATTCAAATTTCAAAATAAGCTTCTTTGATTTTGACTTGACTTTGTTGATGCCAAAAAGTGGGCGCAACGCTATTTACTAAAATTAACTCTAGAATTATAGTCTACCATCTATTTACAAAGACCGCGTTACATCTATCTGCCGGATTGCTCGTCAATTGGCCACATCCTAGCGCAGTCACAACACCGGCCATCACTTCGCATCGCTCTTGCACTTACCCGTCTACTTCCACATCTAAACACGCATCAAATTGTCTCTTCCTCTCAAACAATCAGCGTGGACTGGGGACTCACGAGCGATCGTTCTAGTCTGTTTTGTAAGAGTGTGTAGTCTGCATATAGTCTATAAGTATGGTTGTGGGAAGTAAGCTTTATTTTGATTTTCTTAGATTTTTTGCTGATAAGTTTATTGTCGTACGACTTTTAGTTGAAGTTTTCAGAGGTGCGTTGGATATCAGTTAAATAAGGTGTAAATATTTTGAGCATACTTTTTCGTTAGTTGCATTTGAAACCTGTCTTAATAATATCTTCATATCATGTAAAACTTCGGGAAAATTTAACAAACCGACCACGACAGGTTAGATCGTAAAGGTTGTGAAATAATTTAGGTTACGTCTATGTTTACAATCAACAGAATTTGTATGTTGCAACATACTGAGTTTGATCTCGCATGTAAGTACATTTTGTGCATTGCTCTAAATAAACATCATGTTCTTTAAATTATTTATTTATTTGTTTATTGACTTTAATGAAACGACACAAAAGACCAATTAGACTTATTAAAGGTAGGTTAAAAAGATAGTGTATGATTTGTTGGATCATCGTAATTCCCGCACCGTTTTCAGACAGGACAACTTCAAGAATGTCATAGACCTAACTACTGATTTGTTTACGGCCATCCAGTGCAGTGCGTCCCCAGCCGTACAGCCGTAGCCGCCGAGATTGGCTAGAGTTCCGTCGGCAAGCGGTACGCGTACAAGATTGTTTCCTCGTTACGCTCAATTGAGGGTTCCGTTCCTTGCGCGGAACCACTGCTAATGGCTAAATTGCTCCCGATGCCACGTGGTCCGTCGTGTATAGACGCTCGAGCCTCGTTTGACGCTCAGCTGTTTGTTTTGGGTCAAGTTGCATAGGATATACCAATTTGGAATGGGAGATTTAATTGGTTGATAGGACATGAGCAGTTGAACATTACGTAATGTTCGCAGAGCTGTTGAGGTAACTAGGTGTGTTTGAATGTTTCTGTGCGATATACCTACTGAAATGAGACCTGATACAAAGGTGGACGTAGATCATTCATTTGTTGACTTAGGAGGACCCATTTATATATGTTACAGGCTACAGGCGTCACTATATTACTATTGATATACTCGTACCTATATTAAAACATGTACATTATATCTGACAATCGTATTTACCAAACTGGTGTTGTATGTTGTTCTTCATTGTAGATTGTTTAGGTCTTATGATAGAAATTGTCTATCCAGTAAAACACACTACAACTTTGTTCTGCCTGAGACGCAGGCAGAATTCAGCAGATTCCGAGAGAACTCCAACGAGTTCCAAAGAGCAATAACGTTAAAAATAAAGGCACACACGGCGATTAAGAGAACTGATACGTCCTACCCGCAACTTGCAAACGACATCTTGAAGCCAAAAAGATTCCTGGCCACCGGCCAAAGTATACTGAAGTCTACATGGAATTCTGGAATTGAGGGGACACACTGTTTTGTGAAATAGGAAACTAAATTTGAAGGTTTTAATAGATGGCTCATTATCAAACGCTTAAATGTCTCGTAAGCTTTACATGCAGAAAAATACAATTTTATCTTCAGCTAAATTGGCGGACACAGTTTTTAGAATGTGGGCAGAAAATTATGATGACCATAGAAAAGATTTTGCTGTTGTTGATTTTAAACCTCTTAATTTCGAAGGTAAATAAACTGGATAATACATCCATTTCAGTACAATCCGGGAACACGCGTACGTACGGAAACACTAAAATATTCCAGTTTACAACTTACAAACAACAAGTTCTAGCAAACTTGCCTTGTTTTCTATTCCTTAAATTCGTATATCGCGCTAGACTTTGGGGTTATGAATGACCCCGCTCGGAACTCCGCTCTCAACTGCATGCATATGTAAGGGGATAACTTTCCTTGCAGTTTTAATGGCGGTTGTTCCTAAGTGTAATATCTGGTAATAACTGTGTACAGCTCGGGGTTTTGCGGACTCAACTGCTGTGGGGTGTTTAGACCCCAGGTGAGGTCGGCATTCGACTTGGTTTAGGAAGCTTAAGGACAAGTTTGTGGATGAAGCCGATCGGCCGAACTGGGGCGGGAACTGTGTTAATATATTCAGGGTTTGTCGGGACGAGTCTATCGGCTAATTTTGGTGTTACTAACCTGATACGAATGGAGTTACCAAATTAAACGAACAATTCTGTAACAAGCCATGATTTCGAAAAAAAACTTCGACTTTTATTTTTGTCTAAACGTCTACTAATTGGTGAGTCTCATTCTTAAATATTTTAAAGCTAAACTAGCAACATTAAATCACACTTGTGGTTAGATAAGATACATATTTTCATGTTAAATGTATGTGTTGTAAAAACTGGAATTAAATTCAATGACGCCTGTCGTTTTGAGTTCACCCATCATGTTTATGTTTAAAGATCTATTCTGGAAGCAGGACGGAACTAGTCTGACGATCAATTGAGCTACTTTACGTGCTGTCGCTAATTACCGCAGACCGAGATGAGGTAATTACCTCTATAAATAAGTCGCAATTTTTGTACGACATAATTGGTTACAATGTTAGATAAACAGAGTAAAAGTGTAAGGTCATATAATTTTTTGACACTCTTGTTTCTTTTAGTAAATTTCTCAATTTTCCCCGTGTGATTAAATAACAGAAATAACTCAAGCGAAACTTTTAGTAGTTGTCTTGTTAATTTGCTTGAGTTAATGAACAGCTAAAATCAATTTTATTAGATAATCGAAATAAAGATTACTAGGTATCTTTTATTTTAACAACATTTTACATAACACTCCGGCTGGTTTCAAAATATAACTTCATCTTGCCTACTCTTAGCAATTTGAAGGAAACAATATGACTTTTTTTCACTTTTAAAAATCGTAGATTATTATACAATTAATAGATATCTAGCCACGTGGCTGTAAAATCTGCCGGCTGACACACCATTGGGAGTCTTCCAGCTTAATCACTCATTAAGGATATATCCTCTTTAGCAATTAATCCGCGCGCTCAATTCACGCGCGTACTGTGCGCGTGCGCAGTTGACGCCTCGCTCCGTGTGAGGTGCGCCACAGTGGAGGATTGTAGTAGGTTTAGTTGGTAGAGGTGAATGTTTGAACTAACTTTTTATACAAGCCACGATCGAAACAGTGAAATTAATGAACTTTTCGACTTCAATCATTTGTTATGATTTCATACTCGTAGTTACAAAATATTGGTTCTTTATTAGAAATTCGTAAATATTTTAAATGAGTATACATAATTTAGTATAGGTTCATATTGTAAATGAAATAGTGGATGTAAGAAAAAAAACTTACAAAGATAAGGTACAACTTAAAAAAAAAACATAATACACTGTGACAAGGACTGTAAAAAATGTTAAATTCTGAATGCTTAAATTGTTATCGTGTGAGAAGCGGGTTTTTTGTCTCATTATCAGAAAATAAATAAAAATCCTCAAAAATAACAAACATTCATCTGACTCCGTGTTAAGTAGCTTATAAGCACTCGTGTTACAGATATCAAATCCAAGTCTGTGTCATAAAAAAACTCAAAAGAAAAAATATACAAATCGTTTTTAGTCTGTGGCACAGCAAAAGACAAAAGCGTCAATAGATGTACAGCGCGCGACAATTAACGTGTTAAGCAGGAAGCCCGCGAGGATGTGACGATATGGATTTAACCTTTGCCACATCCTCCGTCTTGGCGGAATTGGGTCGAAGATTAAATTTGAAGTTGACTCACTGTTTTGACTGTGAGACGCTTTCTTATTGCCGCAAATTACTGTCGTGTAATTGTTTTGTATCTCAATAAGTCTGGTGATGATTTGTCATCGTGTTGGTTGTTTAAATTGAAAACTATTTGTTTTCCTTTTCTTGTCCTTAAAGTTCTCGGTTAAGTTGTATTTTTTGACAGCATGCTGCTTGCGTTTTTGTTGATTAAAAGATAAATGTGTTATAATTTTAAAAAAATCTTGTAACTTATAAACTATAGTGATTTAGTAGAACAAAAAAAATATTTTTGACTCTGATTGAACTCTTTAATATCTTTTAATACATAATACTCATTGATCTTCTGGTATAGGAAAGTGAAATTTAAACGAAATAAATTATAGAGATAACTAAATAAAACATGTAAATTAATTTAATTATGATAAGCGTTATTATTAAGGGACACCAGTTTTGTAACATACGAGTGCGCATGACCTTCGCTATATAAATAAATACCGTGACTAACGTTCGTAAATCAGCTGTTTGACCTATTTATTTATACTCACGCACATTGTAATTAGTAGAGGACTTCATTGTATTTATTGTAAGACTAATGAAAAATTATGTCTCTCAGAGACTATACGAATCACCATATTTTATAGGTATGAGATAAGTTCGCTCTGACCAAAATTTGAACACAGAATGCCAAGACCAAGAAAGATTAATTAAAATCACAGACAAACTAGAAGTTGAATCTATTTATCATCAAGACAAACATTGCCTTTACAATACTGATATGATTATTATAGATTCATTCAGAATTTGTCAGAAATATCCCCCAACTTGCTTCGTCTTCAGTCGATTTGTCTGAAGTTGTCCAAGTTCAAGTTAAGTTGTCGTGTTAGATTAACACAGAGATTGTCTTGAATCGGCTAAGTTTAGCCCTAATAGGGTTGATACGATTGTGTAAGCAATTAAGGGGTTAAACTGTTACAGGAGGGGAGGCGATATCGGCTGAGTTGGAATCATTTGTGTTATAAATGCTTATTTGACTTCTTTTTCTAATACTTGCGATTTTTATGAAGTGAAAGGAGCATGCAGTCGTTCTTAAATGTAGTTAGTAATAACTGCTACTAAAGTTCAAAAACATAGTTACGATCCAAGCTTAGGGTCTCATGTATTAGCTATTCGGCGAAAACTTGCAAAAAGTATGTCATTCATGTTGGTTGTATGGTCATAAGATGATGATATATTTTCTCATTCGTATAACGATAACACTTTAATATTAGTTCGTTCAAGTGTGTCCATTCTATAATCATGATGCGTTTCTGTGTTTCCTACTTTATACATACATATATGCAAGGGAAAAAGCGTAATGCTGCTTGTGCAATTGAACCTTAGCTGTGATTAGACCTAGACACATAATTATTATAACAACCCACAACCCACATACAGCTTACACCAATTTCTTCACCTCAAACTTTAGCGGTTTACCGTAAACAGCCCACTTCAATCAACGGCCGACAATTACACCTCGGTTAATTGCCCAAACAAAGGCAGTTTGCAACTAAACCCGAAGGTTATCTTGCATCGGACTTCTGCCGCAAGTTGCATCGTAGATAGTGCAACTTGTGCATCGTGCGTGGAATGGTCTTGATGGTATGTCTGGTTTGAATGGCGAAGGAGTTTGGGTTTCATGCGGATGGATGGCCGAAATTGCTACTGATTTTTTAAAAATAATTGTTTGTAGGACCACCATTCACCTAATAATAAGAGAATACCGCTGCTTACAGACATACATATACTACGTGTGGTATTGGATCTCCCATATTACATATTAGGTACTCGTATGATTAATATGAACATCACAGTGTGATCCGTTTTTCTTCCTACGACGTGCTTTTTTAAAGTCTAGTTTTGCCCCATTTTTTGTTAGCGTTATGACTATGGCGTTTTCATACTTCAATATTGCTATTATTAGGAGCCTGTAGTAATCCACTCGGTTTTACGGAACCTATCGTCCCGTAAAACCTTACGAGTAGGTACGAGAGTTGAATTTGCCTAGATGTCCAAATTGGAACCACCCATTCATAGAATACAATAGTTTCTGCAGTCAATTTGTTGTATCTTCTCATTAAATCTTACAAGAAACAGGCAGACAGTTATCCGTGAAAGACGTGTAGTGTCATTCATAAAGATGCGGCCTCGCGCCTCGACTCAGCCTCGAGACCTCGAGGTAAGGAAGTGTCGAGTGACGCCGCGCTTTGAGCGGAGGAATTCAGTTCATTACCGTCTTACAACCATCTTCTAGGTAGAGGTGGGAATTAGGCATGGGAGCTGATATCGATGTTTTCTTTGAAGATTTTATTGTTGGTTGTGTTCACACGTATGTAGTCATTTCTGTCTCTGGGTTTTCTGATATCCTGCCCAAATATTGGAATATCATCAAACTAAGGTCAAAGGATGGCGCTCATCTCGCTAGTTAATATAATTACCCTTTGATATGCCGAGAATAGGCCACAGATCAGAGCCGAAATGTGATGTTAGCAGGAAAAGTGTCTTTTAACGGGTAGCAGTAGCCGTCTGTTACATTAAGGGCTGTACGAAAAAAAAATCACATATTATTCGTATTTTAATACAAAATTCCAGCTAAAAGAAGAGTAATAATTCGAAATTTCAGCAACACCGTGACAAGTGAAGTGCAATAAATTACGAAGACACGAGCGGTGCTCACACAATCGTCCAATGATGGAAATAATTATCCCAGTAATGAAGCACGTTTAATAAGCAGACGTTCAAATGAGAGTACGCAGTCGCTCGCGTCTATAAACTTATTAAAATTAATCACAACTCCATTCCGCCTAAAAATAACGAACTAAAAAATTACTTCAAAAGCCGAAAGTCACTCGAGTCTCGAACTATCATTGCCGGAGCGCGGAACAAACTACCGCCAAGTGTGTCGATTTCGCCGTCCTCGAGTAGTCGAGAAAAAAATATTCTCCAGTCGCAAGTTCAGGGGGTGGGGCGCCCCCCCGGACCTCCTTAACTGCTACCAGCGGACAAAAAGAATGAATAGATCCGCCCCTTAACGAATACACCGAGCAGCATAATTCATACTTAGAAAAGTGCAAGGAGTTGACATGGCGGTTTTGTTATTTTTTTTCCGCGTGATATTTTTTAATTACGTCACGGCGTGGTTAGACAAGGTACGCGTGCTGGGTGATTTTGTTCGATATTTGATAGAGTTTCTATCTTAACAAAATTACGATATTTTTGTAGGTTACTTAATGTTAATTTCTTCCTACAGACATTCCAGCAAAATATATATTTATCAGATTCTAATAACCACAAAAAATATAAAAAATTCGTAAATTCCATAGAAATATCCTTGATATCTATAGCAATATCGAGGATTCTCTACGACATGCAGCAAATCTATTTGGTTAAATCAACCCTTGAATGCACATAAAATGTCCTTGTACGGCGCAATCTTCCTTATCAACAGTCCGATACAATACAAATAATTTGTGCCGAGCAGCTCGCAAATATAATTTCAAAGGCATATTATTACATCACTACTTTTTAATTTACTCAGAAGTCGCCAGTGTGTCCTCAGCCCGCTCGGAAGTTAAGATGCGTCGCTTGCCACGTATAATTTTTCCACTCTCTTTCAATCCGCCCCCTATCGCCCCCCAACCCTTCGTCTGTCAATCTTAACTACGGCCGGGAAGGCCCGTATTACAGACTGAGGTTTGTTTTCAGACTTTTTAATAGTGATTCGGACGAGTGCCCGTAGTTTCGTGCGTATTCGATCGGAAATATTCGGAAGTGTTTTTGTTTTTTTTATTTTTTTTTATTTATCAGCCAGTAAGTGAAGGTATGCTATGGAATAAAAGGAATGTTGGTTTTGGTTTTGGAATTCGGGTGCAACCGAATAGCTTGTACATTTTAACTATTGTCTAGTTTAAAATGTTTGACTGTGTAGTCAAACATTTGCCGAGGGCAGTCAAATTAAAATGTTTCTATTCGTGTTATTAGCTATCGTAATAAAACGTATACATGTAGCATGTACGTTTATCGTTCGCTTGAAATTGCTTTATATTTGTTTTCTATTGACACATGAGCCCAAGTTACTTTGAATTAGTACAATGTACTGAATAATAAAAAGAATGTAGGTCCTAAAGTAGAAACTTTAAATTATAATAACAAACAAACATGAAGATTAAGATGAATACTAATGAGATGCAAAGAAGTGTGTTTTCGTTTTCATCTCAAGTCCGTCTACGGCCGAGCCAATCAGAGCATTGTGGTCGTTTGAAGACCGACAGGGGAGGAAATAAAAAAATGCAACTTGCATACGCGCATAAGTAGCGTTGCAGCTAATGTGGACATGAAGGTGATTTCACGAATGTCCGGCTTTTATGAAATTTTACCCTACTTAAAAAAGAGGTTCTCATTAAATTGTTTCTATGTATGTAGGTATGTTTGTCCACGATTAACATGTTATTTGTTAGAAGGCTCGTCCGTGAGTACGAGTACAATTTGCTGGCTAACAATAATTTAATCTTGATTTTAATAAATCCTCAGTTAGTAATATAAATTATTTTATTTCAATAAGTATTTTGGTAAAATTTACTAGGTTACTAACGAAGGCGTTTCCAGCACACTTATTGATTAAAAGTTTTTATTAAAGAATTTAATGATTAACTCGATTTATAATGTAAATATTGAGCACTATCTTACCGTAAATAAAATAGCCAAAAACGAAAATGAAATATTTTGTTACGATCGAATTTTGCTACCGTACCTGCACTATGCGGAAACTCGTAATTTTCACAAGACTCCAAAATTCATCGTTAAACCGCGACACTCGTCAAGATACACCGCCGAAGGGGCCCCCTGCGATCCACTACGTTGTACAAACTTACTACAGATAAGGGCCTGAAGTACCCCCCAAAAGGGGTAAGACAAACCCCCTAAGTTTGCCGCCTAGACTTTAGTGGAAGAAAAAATAAAGAGGGGGACAGACTATAGGTTATATTGAAGCTTCATCTGAGCCTTTACAAATGAGCAGACGGACGAACATAGCTCTCTGTATAGATATCTGCGTGAGGAAGTGTGTAGTGACGTTTGAATTATTTTTATATTCGCAGAGATAAATTTGGATTAATAATTTACTGTTAATTGTATTGTAGTAAAAGAACTGTTAGTGTTTATATTAGTTTTTTCCATTCAAAGATAAATAAGCATCTTATAATATGTATATGCCTACTGCGGCCTACATAATTTTGCACTATAAATGAAATAATCCATTTCCAAGGAGCATAGCTAATTGTGATTGAGACATTATATTTACCTACTGATTAATGAATTACAACTTTTTCTTTTGATTTGCCATACTCGCTCATCAAACCTGGTATAATGACTATGGGCATAACGCATCATCTGAGGAGGGCCACGTTTCCATCAGTGGACTACGAAAACTTGATCATGTTAATTATAATCTAAACATGTCCAGATGTAACGTAGATGAGTAGTCGACCGCTTATCATCATTTAGCTGCGTAAAAACGCAACACTTTAAACCCAACCAGACGAAAACAAAGTAAAAACACATCTAGGTTAGCTGAAACGCTAGGCCTCGGGTTAAGTCTAGATTCCCAGGTACAAAGGCGGTAAGAAAGCGGTCGCCGCCACAATGGCGAGGTGCGTGAAAGAGCAGACAATGTCATGTATCAAGTTCACGCGGGTTAGCCAAGCGGTTTTGTACAGTCGGACTTGTAAAGATGTTGGTGTAAAAAGTATAGGTTTAAATATGTAGTTAGATTTGCCCACGCCTGGTACGAAATTGGCACTTAAATAAGAGCGAGACAGGACAGCACGTTGACCATTGATTAAACGGGTGATTGCCGCTCTAAGAAGTGACTGTCTAACGTTTTAAATCTTTGCTTTTTACAACAACATCTATCTAGGTTAGCTGAAACGCTAGGCCTCGGGTTGAGTCTAGATTCCCAGGTACAAAGGCGGTAAGAAAGCGGTCGCCGCCACAATGGCGAGGTGCGTGAAAGAGCAGACAATGTCATGTATCAAGTTCACGCGGGTTAACCAAGCGGTTTTGTACAGTCGGGCTTGTAAAGATGTTGGTGTTAACTGATTAAAGTGTAATAATTAAGTTTTATGATGAACTAGCGCCCGCCCACTTCGTCCGCGTGGATTTCTGCTTTACACAAAGTTTCACTCCCTATTTTATCACCTTAAGTGTGGAATTCATCAAAACCCTTTCTTAGCAGATGCCTACGTCATAACATCTACCTGAATGCCAAATTACAGCCTGATCGGATTAGTGGTTTAGGCTGTGCGTTGATTGATCACTTTGTCAGTCAAAGTCAAAAGTAAACTTATCGACAACAACCAACCAAAAAATGTGCACATTACAAACCGAAATTCGTGGTTTGAAATATGTATGTATTTAAAAGCATAACATTTTAACATCTTTGAATTTCCTGGGACATTCTTCATTCAACAATCATTTTTATAAAGTTATCATATACCTACGTCAAGCTTTGACTGTCAATAAGCTTTTCATCACTAGTATTAAATTTCGACATAACTATTTGAAGCGAACTGTACCTGTAAACGACTCCTTGGTACAGTAAGATTCAGAAACAAAGAGTACAGGACAATAGTAACGCAATATGAGAGCCGGCTTATTAGAGCATTGCCACTTTCTCAGCCACAATGGACCTTTGTGGCCAAGGTGCCTAAATCCTGCCAAGGTTACATACGAGTAAACATCGTCATACTGGAGTTAGGTATAGAAGTGAGGGTAATGTGACTTTGTTAAGCTAAATGTGTCTTAAGTTTCAAAAGTTTTTGTTTAAGTTTGTTTATTTAAATACTTCTGTACCCATACAAGAGGCTTTGAGTGGTGCTTTTAGGGTGGATAATCAGAGTCTTTTAAATTTATCTACAATACTTTTAAAAGCCTGGTTGGTCGAAAAACCGTGTGATACATAGTTGAGTCAGTTTTTCGTTTCGGCTAAAAGGAATATTATGTCTATTACTCCTTTGATTTTCGTCTACTTAGGTGCAAATGTACTATGAAGCTTTCTTTCTACACCTGTATACTAAAGCTCCCCAGTACCTGCCCTAATGGCAAAGGAAAATGTCCTCCACAAATACATCGCTAAGTACCTCGAAAAAGTTGCAGAAATTTCCTTCAAAGAATCAAAAACCACATCATTAAGCCGTCGGTTTTCCACCAAGCTGAGTTCGGACACAGCGCGTCGATTCTCTAAGGACATCAGGCACAAAACCGTATCTTTTGACACGGTGTCACTCTGTGCCGCCGCCCGGCATCTTCATTTATTTTCTCGGTAATTCTCGTTTTCCGCGGCATCTGAGCTACGCACCGGCACAGATTATAAAAATCGCCAGTGAACCAGGCTTAATGCCCACGAATTTTTTATGAGACCTTCGAAAATATACTTTAAAGCAAAATGTTGTTCAATGGTCAGCATTTTTTGAGCTCCGATAAAATTATTACAGGATTTGTTAATAAAAATAAAAAATATCTACCATAAAGGTGATCTACAAGATTTTTCACACTTTTATTTATCAAAAGATCTCACTATGCAACGGAACATCACGGTATTGTGACGATTTTCCAGACATATAATATATGTAGTATAGGCATTTTGACAATAAATTAACTTACTTAGGTACTCAAGGAATATTTACAAATTCCTACGGGGTTTATGGGGCTCGTTCAGTTAGGCTACATTGAGCCAATAAAAGACAAAACCTGTTATTCCTCTATAAGTTTTATCTTGAAAATGAAAATGCTTTCTTTATCATGAAAGTAAGGATCGACTTAGGTCTTACAGATCCCAGTCTAGATTTTCAGATTTCAGTATCTTACTGGTCCTTGTTTCATTGTACAGGGGGTCGGGGGGCACTTGACCACCCCAAGCAACCCTCCATCGCCTCAAGAACAACATCGGGTTTTAAATGTGCCCTCGGTAAACAGTGCACTAGTTGCGGGTTTTAAATTTCTTCGCGTTAATATGGAAATGCATAGATAAACACAAAGGTGGGTTAAGGGCTGGATTTGTTGCTATGATACTTTTTGGCGATGTGTAATAATAGTTGGATGTAATAACCGGACTGATCAAATCAGGATCATAATCACTGACTGAGTGACTTCAAAGTAAGTTGTATAAGTACTTGAGTCGTGGGATCGTTGAATCCCTATTAATATAATTAATGCGAAAATAACTCTGTCTGTCTGTCTGTCTGTTAAAGATTGTCTGTACCAAAATTCATCAAAATCGGTTGCGAGGTTTAAGCGGGAAAGCGTAACAGACAGACAGACAGAGTTACTTTCGCATTTATAATATTAAGTTGGGATTTAAAAAGAAGAACAGCCAGATTCTGACACTACAAAGATTAAGTCGTAAGCATAAGCTTACAAACTAAAACAGTATCCCATAGCGAACAATGTTAAACCGACATACGTATCTAACTATTCAGTACATAGTTTGTCGTTATGCAAAAAAATAAATATTTGCAGACTCATTAAAGCTAAGCCGATCAGTTCGTCAATTAAAAATAAGCACCTAATACAATATACCTACTCGTAGTGGCTTCATAACTGGCTCCTTAAGGCGCGAAATGAGGGGTGAGCGAAATTAATGAATAATTAATGCGCATGTTCCGCCAATTATAATTACATAAGGAAATCAGTTTGCGTGTAGACGGGTGCGCGAACTAGAGTAATCGCCGATTAATTAACACAACTAAAACTCATCGGTTTGCGAGATGTGGGGGGTGTTTTTTGGGTAAATGAAAAGTGGATGCTGTTGAAGAGGAGGGAAGGTTCGGTTTTTGTACGATATAATTATTTGTGTGATTCTTAAATGCGAATTTTTGGGACAAATCACCTGGATAATTTATTTACAAATCCCTCCTTAGGTACTGTCATTCTGTTTTTATTGCTGATCTTTGAATTAAGAATATTTGACTAACTGCCTATCCAAATCAACACGGCAAAACATAGCTTAAACTAATACTAAGTGGATTTAGTTTTAGAATTGTACACTAAACTAATATGGTGGTAGATTTAGCCTAATTAATCGTGCTAGCCAATCGCACACTGAAAAAGTCAAACCGCAAACGAAACCAAGTAAAAACACGTTAATAAAAACAAAAGTCGATCATTCCAACCTTGAATGCCGATTTATCATGAACAGGATAATAAACAAGTATTTTTATTTAACGATATGAAAAAAAAACTCTTCAAAAGTTAACAGTAAATTTTATTTAATGGAGATGATGATCGTCCGTAAAACTGATTCACGAATACGTGGTGTTTTTTACCGCTCAGTTTTTCGAGGGCTTGAAAATAATACGAATTAAATAAAGGCTTTTCGCGTAATTTGTTTTCACTTGTTAATCACTTTCGATTACGTGGAAAGTGTTCGGGACTCGTATTTTTTTTCTTTACACAGTTAATTTCGTCATTTTTGCGGCATTACCTCAGTTAACGCAATTTTTGGAGTCAAGTGGATTTTACACTTTGCGATTTTTGCAGTTTACGACTGTATATCTCTGATATTGGATTTAATGTGCTAATAATCTAATGTACATGAATACATAAACATTTAAAACAATGTAAAATATATACATTTTAAAAAATACGAATGTATGACTTTCATTATTATCACATTCTAGTTTTCCTTGGAAGAATAACACGAAAAAAATTTGCTCATAAAGTTTTTTTTTTTCATAGTACATATAATGTAGGTAGGAGTAGAACTAGTAGGTTGGCTAGATCACTACAAAACGCATATCTAATTAAAGCAGACGAAACTACCATCTAGTTTTTTTTCCATGAACAGCAATACCATCTAGTTTTTTTTTTACTATGAACACCAAACAAAAAAAAAAGTATTTCCATCGACTCCGGTCAACCAATGTCACGGCTGTTCTTTGTTTACGTCTATTTTCGGTATGACTCCGGGCAGTTCTTTGTTCTAACTTTTATTTAGTGAAGGTGCAACTCCCGCGGCTTATGGAAATATCTCTTAGCGGGGGCGAGCGCAGTTATTGTGGTCAGCCCTTATAATGGAGAGACGGGAGATATGAGACGCATTCGTACTGTGATTTTTGAAGTGGTTTTAGTTAGTGATAGTGTAAGATAAAGCTTTGGAGAATGGGAAGATTGAACTGTGTCAAAGAAAAGTGTACAAGAAAGTCGAGAAAAATCTATATAAGCAAGTTTTTTTTTCTAAATGGATATGGTTTTCAAGGTGAATATTTTATTCGAAGGTACTTGTTCATTCATTAAAAATACTCGACGAATTGTTTTTCCATCCAATGAACAATGAACATCCTTTTAAAGAAAAATGATTTATTTTCACAAAACTTGGTTGCTATTGGTTTATTTTGTTATTCGGGAAAAGACGGATCAGCCATTAATTAGTTATGAGTAGTTGAACTAACCCGCCTTAATTTCATATTTACAGACCATCGACCGGCAAAACTGCGAAACAGACAACAAGCATCTTACTACGAGCGCAATGGATATCAAACAGCCGTATTTCATATTACAACTGAAGAGACATACCAGCCTAATTGCACAAAGGACAAATTACACAGGACGACGAAATGAGGTGATACATTGTTTTATTTATAACTAAGCATGAAATTAAGAGTAAAAGCGACGCGTGCGCCGTCATGGTGGGTGACCGCCGGAAACCGGAACTCCTGGGATGTGCCCAAGTAGAGATCCCGTGTACAAGTGCCATTGTTTTGGTCCCTGGGCGTAGAACCGACAATATCGGGATTTTATCACATCTAAATACTAGTTATAATGTTGAGAAGTGTGTATTTTTTTGAATGTAAAATGTGACTTTATTTATTGTTCTTATTAATGAATAATGATCTTATTTGATACGAGTATAACTGTAAGATATATTTTATTGACGATTCTTAGATACTTCTCTGAGGCCTACTTGAATTCCCACTTAAATTATGAATGCGAAAGTAACTCTGTCCGGCTGTCTGTTACACTTTCCCTCTTAAAGCTCCCAACCGATTTCGATGATATTGAGCCCAGACATTCTTTAGACCCTGAGAAAGAACATAGGCCATCTTTCATTGCGAAAAAAGTGATCTGAAATCCACTCGGACGAGTCGCGCGCGGCCTTAAAATATCAAGGTATATTTTGGGTTTGTTTTTGAATAATTGAAATACATTTTTTTATCTGTAAGTTTTAATAATAATTTCTCTCTGTTCCGTCAAACGTCAAATGTCAAACTGACAGCGTGTGTCATCCTCATCGGCGTGTAATTAACGTGTATGCGTCGCGTGCGCAGGTCACGGGCTGCGGCCGGACGCCGCGCCGGACGCCGGGATTGGCCCGAGCCCCTGATTCCTTCCGCTGCTGCGACGACGGACGCAGCTGGGGGGTAAGGCATAGGTGACAGCGTTGGCGAGTTTGGAAGGAAGGCAACAACGTTGTCACACGAATTGGGATGTCCTAGCCCCTGATTCCTTCCGCTGGAGCGACGACAAGGAGGTGGGGGTTAAGGGACAAGCGACAGCGGTGGCGAGTGGTGAAGGACTACGGCAATGTGTGTAGACTTGTGGAGGCGAGAACGAATCACTCGAGTCACACGAATTGATATTTCGAAGCCCCTGATTCCTTCCGCTGGAGCGACGACGGACGGAGGTGGAGGTTAAGGGACAAGCCGCAGCGGTGGCGAGTGGTGACGGACTACGGCAATGTTAAGGCGACAACTATGGCTATACTAGGCTATGTATGTGGACTTGTGGAGGCGACAACGTCTTGCGGAGCAAGAACCGAATGAAGAGTGTTGGATGCTGATAGTGAGGAGTAAGGAGATGCAGGGCTACTCCGATGGAATGATCAGGTGACCCGTTTTCTTGTTTTACTTATTCACTTTATAACTGATCTTTAACTAATGTTTCACGCTTTTACTAAATCGTATTTAAGAACCAATAAATATGACTGCCACGCGACGTTCTGTTACCTAAAAGCTTGGATGGAAGGTTTTTATAATCTAAGAAAGAATATTTACTAACTGACATTATAAAAACGTGTTATTAGGTCATTTTGTTCTCGTCTTAACAAGTCGACTTAATTATTCTCTTTTATATTAGCTGTATCTATCTATTAAGTGCTTATGTCGCTTTCGCTTATGACATGATCCTGTTATTAGGTCGTCGCCCCTGATCTTTAGCACGGAACGATTGGTGATATTTTTTATTGGGCTTGTCATGTTGACTCATGCGGTTATTGTTTATAAACTGAGACCTCTTTGAGACCACTTGGGGTCGTGTTTGATCCGAATTGAATGACGTACGGACTCGTTGACATACAAAACTGTATTGTAGACGGGGCGGTCAGATTTTTACACGTAGTGCTTGCATACGAATTCTCATACAATCTCTTATAGCTAAGTTGTACAAAATTAGATAGACGTTGTATATAACAATTTCTGCCCAGCCTTCCCCTGTTTTATCGTGCTCACACACACGTGACTTGGCGGGCCCGTTGTTCTAGAGTGGTCAGATACCCTGGTTACAAAACCAAGGGCCTACAAAAACATCGAGTCCCGGTAGGGTCTTGTGTGACAAACATCGACATTTGTTCTCTATTCATCTATGTTTATTAAAGTAATAACGTAAGTCTATTCGTTCCCTAGCATCCATGGTACAAGCTTCGAGCTTTCTATGGGGCTAGGCAATTGGTGTGTTAAAAGAAATGTGGTTCAAGGCATGTATTCATTTTAACAAGCTTTTTTACAAGCAGTAACCAATCAAAGTTTGACCTCAGCAGTTTGCTACCTTACAACTTAGTAAACGAATCAAAGTGTCACGTCCAAAGTAACGTTTAGTCATAATTTAGCGCTTATTATTAGGCTCGTCTGAATCAAGCAACATGACTCATTATGTGTGTCTGTGAATCTTAATCCATTTTCTCCAATTTTTTTGCTAATCTTCTACTATCAATAGCCATCATAAATCTATGCGCTTATTGTTAAGCTCGTCCGAATCAAGCATCATGCCTCATTATGTGTGTCTGTGAATTTTTACCCATTTTATCCAATATTTTTTTGCTAATTTCTACTAGTCTACTATCGAAGTGTGACGTCACCAGTGACGTGGAGACACAAATCTCAGCTTGTCGTGGGAATGTCCGAGGCGGTGGCCGCGTTCTCACGGCGCGCGCGCACTTCTCACGCGGGCCGCTTACGCTTCCTTCCTGTCTCGCCGCAGACTATATAGTTCGGATACAACGTTGTTGCGGTTTTATATTTTGGTCTACGAGTTTGTAAAAGTTTTTTTTTAGAATTCGAAAAGAAACAGTTTATCAAGTTAAGTAATATGAAGCAGGTGTATAAGCATCTACTATTTTTTTTTCTTTTATCATTTGAAAAAGAAATTATTTATCAAGTTAATTAACTTGATAAATAATTATGAAGTAGTTGTAGAGTCATAGTAAGGAAAGGTAGAAAATTAAAACCAATGATTGTTTTTAAATTACTCAACTAGCGACCGCCCGTGGCACAAAATAATAGTCAAATTAAATTCACCCTTTTTATATTTAAAAATTAAAATCATTATGTATATGACGTGTATCCGAACGGTGTTACCCGGGTCATCTTGCGGTTGTAAGGGAGAAGGGCCATAATCGTTTGCCGGCCGAGTGGGCCTTCTTCCGGAGTGACAAATCTTTTTTTGATTATGAGAACTATCGGAGGGCTTAACGAGCCCTCTGGTCGAGAGGGAAGGTGGATGTTCTAAGGAGGATATGGGAATAATCGTGTGAAGCAGGACAAGGGTAGGAATTTGTACTTATATGCAATCAAAGTGTTAGTAGGTGCTAGAGGAATTGAAACAAGTAGGCACAGGAAGTAAATTCACGGGAAATGATTTTGTCTACTCGATAAAGTTTAAAATCTTCGATTTATAAGGTTTGATGTGACTGACTCGTACTTCATTTATGTTATTGTTGTGTTTTGTTCTCAAGTATTAATATCTTATGCATTGACTTACATGACGTAATTAATCAATAGAATAGGACTGTTATAGTAGTTTTGTGTAAACCAGATTCTTTTATTCGCTGCTTATGAACTTAAAATGGTGCCCTATGTATTTGTTTTTTTTTTATTTAAATAATCTTAGACGATTTGATATCTCTATACAGCCAGTATTTTTACCACATTTCTCACAATCTCAAGGAGAAAAAAAACTGTATTTTTTTCTTTTTCTCCCCAACCTGACCGCAAACCACAGATTACGCAAAGGATTAAACAATAAAGTCAACAATACTGCAATCAGTGGACTGGCGTATTCCTTTACATTTCCTTCGGGCTTCCTTTTTCTTGCCACAATTTCTTTTATGTTGCGGTCGGCCATTGTTCACCAGTGTCCCACGGTTGGACGAGGTCTTGAGAGCAAACGGAGCTTTGTTCTACGACGCTGTTTAAATAGGCTAATGTTCCCATGGGAGGCGATCGAGAGGTCGGAAGAGGTTATGTCATTTAAGGGACGTTACATTGTTCATTATACCCTTCTTTGTTTGCCATAGCGCACTGTCAATGCTGCAGATGTTTGTTGTGTTTTTGTTATGATGAGTAAAATTTTAGATTTTTGGCAATGTAAGACCGAAGAACAATTCGGTTTGATTTTAAATTGATTAAAATGTCTGGTAGTTTACAAGATTCGGTAGAATTCGCTTTGTATGTAATAACACTAAATCCAACAAAAAGGTGTGAAATAGAAATTCTCGCCCGATCCTCCACAGAGAAAACAAAGTCACCAACCTCCTTTCAATCCAAAATTAAATTCTCGTAATCAATAATAAAAGAATCTAAATGTCAATTTCAAAAATAGAACGGTCGTCTGTTAAAGGCGAGTGCACACTCGGAGACGCGACAGATGCGGGCCGGTACGCCACGACAGCTTGCCGACCGTTGCTAAAACTGAAGGCGGGCGCGGCCGAACGTAAATAATTATGGAATTAATAACTAGACCTCGCCATCTGACGGTGAGATGTCATTGCCGGATCGTTATGTCAAGGGTCTTAGGTGAAATTGCATATTGCTATAAAATTATTTAATGTTGCAATTGGTAGGGAAATTGTGTGCCGATAAATTGGATTGACGCGTAGACAGTTTGATGTTGAAGCGATTGCTAAAGAGACATGAACTTTACTCTATGTAGTTAAGTGGAAGTAAGCTCATTCTCATTTTCATTTCTTGGTTAGGTCATAAAGGCTCGTAATGTTAAGAATTCACTTTATACTTATCATAACTTTAATAATTAAAGGTTTTCTAAAAGTTTCTAAAAAACGATCATTCAAATTTTGTTTTATATAAATAATATTATGAGCATGACTTTTAACAAAATATTGACATTCCAGAGACCTTATTACAATGTTGTAGGATAAAGCTGTAAGAAACTTGAAAGGGTGCGTTACAATTGATGAATTTTGTTTCCTAATTAAAACTTACATTATCACTTTCATAGAACCATATGTCTAATACGTTGGCATGTGTGAAATGACTTGGCATTTTCCATCTTAGTCTTTAACTTGAACAAAACCAATCGATGAGTTAGCTTCGTCTTTATGTGCTTAAAATACAGTCTAAAATTCCCTGATAAACATCCGAGGGTCCCCGCGATCAGTTTCCACTCTACGCCCTTTATAATTAAACAAAGGCGTCTTGAAGGAAGCCATGCATTGTTCTATTTTCGAAGTTTCAAATTATCACCGTCATGCTGGCCAAAAAGACCGTGAACAGACAAGTTTGAATTTGGAACTCTTGGGTTGATTAGTTCGGTTTTTGTGGCGGACTTCCGGGTTCCGAATTCAAATTTATCGGGTAGACGTGGATGCACTCGAACGACTCGCTAGAAATTGATATTTGGAATCTAAGACGATTATTAGAGCGCCTGTCATCCGGTACTCTAGGGGTAGCGACGCGTGCCCGCCTAATTGCTTCATTTGTACCGATAATGCGTCACTACGTTTGACTGATATGTTTTTTACTGCTCTTTTTTGAGGTGTTCCGCTCCACCGGTAAAAAAGTCGATAGTAACATAATTTCTAATGATTAATACCCACGGCAGCGGAACACAAACAAAATATCAATCGACGACTGCAGACTGCAATACATCACAATCACGTCGGATACCTACGTAAACAAATTGGATAAAACTCATCATTTTACACCTAAACGAATTATTGGCTAGCAAATTTTAAGCTGCGCCGCCGTGCGTCCGCTTATTCAAACAAAATACCGACCAATCACGATTTTGTGAATTTGAAATTTGTTAAAGCCCAACGGTGCTACAGAAAACCAATACCTACAGTACATAGGAGTACATGAAACTACGCACGGGCTAAGCAAGGCTGCGCTGGTGTGGGGGCACACCAGCCGGGACGGTCACTCACACAATGCCGTATTGCAAATGGGCTAGTTGAATGTATTCGTTCGCCCGCCGTGGTGGTGGGTGGTGGGAAGATGCGTTTTTGTGCAATACTCTCCACTTTAGCTACGTTTATGAGTAAACATGTATAAGTGCGTAGCCGATAACGTCCTTAATACGCCGCCGCGCTGTGTGCGTCCACCACTTTTTAGATAGTCAATTACGAATGTCTGGGGTGGACATTCCGACTTTCCTCCTGCATCCTTTTCGCGTGAAAACTGTTTTTTGATTGTGCTAAAAAAACGTTAATTGTCACTGTTGTGACATCAGCTTTACATTCTGTTTTCAAATTAGTTATTTTTCTCCTTTTATGGCATCTGTATATGCCAGTAGCCCATACTAAAATTTTATTGACTTTTTGTTTCTCACAGCACGTCTATGCCAGTTGTGTTGTTAAAAAATAAACTTCATTCGCGTTCAAGATAGCTAAGCTTGAAAGTTTGAAAGCGAGATTCTCTTATTTTCTAGACGTGAGACTGGGATGGGCTTAGCTTATTTCCATGGCGTTTTTTTACCGTCTGTCGAGGGTAGGCCGTAGGCTTTGCAAAAATAAAACAAATGAGTATTTTTAGTGTGATCGTCAGACTAAGTGGCTGGGAAGTCCCGTCGGTTATGCACGGCCGAGTGGCGCTCACGGGCCGGTTCACACTTCTTTCGCCGGAGCCGCCGGCATGGAAACTACATGAAAGGCTTACGGGGCCAAGGAAAAAAATGGACGTGAAAAATGTGCAGCGAGCGGAATTCGGGTGACCACTCTGAAGTTATGTAACGGAGAGAATCGCGAAAAAAGCACTCAAAGTAGATTATGATAAGTTTTTTATTCTTCAGACAACCTTGACTACTTCAGTTGAATTGTGCTATTGATGTCGAAAATGACGATAGTTTTTAGTTTTACGTGTCAAGTAGTCTTAATATCGAAACGAAGTCTTAGCTGTGTATCAAAATAAAAAGAACCTAGTTGAAAAAACAGACTCAAATGAAAACAACAATAATTTCAGGGTTAAGTTTATTTGTCTCTAAACATACATTGGTATTCAAAACGCACAAGCAAAATACCTAGCAATCGCGAACTAATAAACAATTCGTCTAATTAACAGGGCTGCTAACTAACCACACGTCAATGCCCGTTTTTAGCGTCAATTTATTTAGATTAATCCACTAGACCGCTATCTGGTAGACACGACTTCCGCACACGGGTCGAACACAAAGCAAAACTGGCAATGTCCACTCCTCGCGACACGAATTTTCACACACACAAACCCTAGTCCAGTTTTACCGCACACTCTGGTGCTTGTATAAAATTTATGGCGCACACTTTTGCAGCCTCGCTATTGCAACATAGATCTGCGAGGGGGATGGAGCTGGTCAGCCATTTCGTGTCGGCGAGATTTATAACCTCTCTGTGCGTTCCCGCGCTAACTTTAGTAAGATACGTTTGCATCTGACAGTGCGTTGTGTTCGGCTTCATTTTACTCGAAATCTGATATGCACCAGCCATTATAAAAATATCTGGCTGTATAGAATTCCTATGCCTTTAAAACGGCGTATTAAAAAAATAGATCGGACCAAAATTCGTAATTCGAATTTGCACGCGCAACAAAATTCGAAAATGGAAGTCTGCTCACGGTAACGCAGCCGTTGGGGGCATTATTTCAAAATGTACGTTAGGGGGGCGGTGGGAGGGCTGGGTCAGCCAGGCTGTTTGTCTATCGCCGCGTTTTCCCATTCACCGGGTGAATTTTCCGAAGCCCATTGCGCTTCCGACCCCACCGTGCCCCCTTTGAGCCGTCCTCTCTGTATTTTTATTAACGGAATTATAGCGTCTGAATGAGCTGCGCCTACTTATATTGATTAGTCTTGTAGTTTTTATACGGCAGGTATCGTACCGGAGAACATATCGATTTTGCGATCTCGTATCCTTTATATTGGATACTGGGAATAAAAATAATAAAGTGAAGCTTTAGAACGGGTCGTTGCCTGTTGTAGTAGATACTGATTAGACTTTTATATTCCTGCTAATACAAAAATATATTCGATGCTTTTAGCAGTAATCTTGTTCTTTGCATTTGTGAAAACTATCCAAATAATCTAATTGGTCCAATTTTCAATTGCATACTAAAGCCTTTCTGTGATATTTTCTTAACAGCTTTCCTTGGGGGTGATTGACATCTTTTGTAACATAAACAATCTGCCTACTTATCTTTTGAACATGCTATCCACAATGTCACAGGTCACGTGGCCACACAGTTATTGTTTTTAATTTAATGTCAAAAAGTGCTATATTCCAGCTTTGTTCCACGTCGAAAAAGTTTAAAAACAGAATGTATCCAAACTCGATGGCGTTCGAATTTCAAATTGGAAACATTCGCGGCGTGTTTTGTTTTCGGCCAGTGATTCACACACGATAGACTCGGGGCGTCGCCGGGCGCAAGGCGATCAGAAACTCATAACCACGTCAAGTCTTATCGGTCGTGTGGGGCCACGGTGTGAGAATTATACTGGTGTTTATTATCTCTGAATTTGGTTGAGTTTTGCTAATATCACTTTTGAAGACGCAGTGGTATTTTATGTTTGAGACGTGGATTTAATACTAAACGAATAAATCGAAATCTTTAAATAAATGAATTCCATTTCGCTTTAAATGAAAAACTTATATGCCATAAGTTTTAATGTTATCTTATATGATAAATCTTTTTTTTAACCACTTTCTCATTAAAAGTATAATCAATTGACCAATCCTTATTTTTTTGGCTTGATTGATGATTGGCGTTAAGTAAAAGTGTCATTTATGGCTAAACATGTTATAAAAACAAACAATATAAGACACTAATTCAATATTTTGTGGCCCAACACACTACCTCGAATTTTAGTTACAGCTTGTGAAATGTGCTTTGATACACGATAGCTTCGCATTCGGCGTTCGATATTCAAAACGTTGTTCTTGATTAATGTTCCATTTATCGCTTTACTTTGCAATCGAGGATTCAAATTTTCTAATCAGCCAGTATTTTATATTTGAAAATCGAACGTGACTCGAATCTTTGTGAGTTTTAAATGTTCTTTTGTTCGCACAAAGAAGTATTTTTTAAAAGAAAGTTTTTAATCTGACTTTATAGTGGCAAAGGAAAAGGAAAGCAAAGCCTTGTCTGCAACATTCTTTTATGTTTTCAGGGCACTTTAGGGATTTTTTGGGAGCCCTTTGTTGCGTTGCCGATTGTATGCGCCGAAAGAGGCGGAACGAAAAAAGCTTAGTATCAAAATGTTTGACCATTTAATTTTCACTTTGCTTAATATAATTATCTATTCTGATTATTTTCTTATTTAGGCATAATAAATGGTGATTGACATGCCAGCCGTTTTATATTCGTAGTTCAGACAGGACTTCGTCGGGTCAGTAACGTGAATCTTTATCACTGTTAATTTTAAAAGTTGCTCTTTTAACCGGGTTATAAGCAGTGTTACTAAAAAGTTAATAAATATTACCTAAGCATTGTCGCGTGCATATGCATGCATAGGTCACGGCACGTCTGATTATTCCAACCGTCGAGTCGGCATCAAAAATCGTATATTTCCTTTTAAAATAAATATTAAAAATTCGTCTTTCATCCCGGTTATACACTGTGGTCTTTATAAATAAATATTAACTAAGATTTGACGCGTGCATATGCGGCATATGCATGCATAGGCGCATGGCACGTCTGATTATTCCAAAATTCATGCGCTGTCCTCCCCTGTCAGCCCGCAGACAAAATACGGGCGTGCGCGAGTTTCGACCGGTTTTATCCGGGACCAGACCGGTTTAGGGCTGCCAATAGAGTTTTAAATGTCATTCAGTATACATATTTTTTGTTGTTTTGCAATTATTTTATAATTTTCCAAAATGTAAGTGGATTAATTTGGTAGTTCTTCTCTTATGATTTTTGAAGATGACTGATGGCTGTTCGGAGTATTCAAAACCTTAACAACTTTTTGTTTGTGCCAATTAAGGTGTTAAATATGTTCATAAAGTATGCTTCTTGAACACTTTCTGAGCTGAATTTTTGCAAGTAAACTGGCATTAAAAAAAACAAACAAGCTTTTGTTTTCAAAACTTTGGCAACCCTACGCGTACGCCCAGTTATTATGTTTTGTTGTAAACGGCAAAGCGAAATCTAGTCTAGCGCTATCACACAACAAATGACGCGAGGTGAAGTCGATAGCGCATTCATTACCGAGCTAAGGCCCTCTCTGCGTTGTCAAAATTTGGATGGGTGACCGGAGTTGATGTATTGACTTTTGTGCGTGGGAATTTATCCTGCTATAAATATACGTAAAATGGTAGTATTGTATAATTGAAGTCAGCTTACAAGTCTTTTCTCTACGAACAAGCGACCCGCCCCGATTTCACCCGCAAATGATCAGTGTTAATCAACTAATACAATTGTGTGTTGTACACATAAACCCTTTTAAATAGTTCTATCTATCACGAAAAGGCATCACAATCCAATGCGTAGTTTTAAAAATCTAACATAACATACCTTTATAAGAACATGGGAAAGTCACTTCATTTTTGTTTTACTTTATAAATACATATAAGAATATCGATATGATAACAAAAGTAGTCATTAAACGCAACATAACAGTTTCGTCTAAAAAACCTCCTTGCTACATTCCGCACTAATTGGAACCCTGCTACGGCTACGAACGCTTCGTAGTCGCTACGAAAGAAAAGTTAGCGTAGGCGATCGGTCGATTTCACTCGAAAAAAAGTAGACTTGCGCTTACTTCGGGATTATGAGCCAATCAGAGACCTCGAAATGAAACTGACCATCACAGCGGATCTGTGATTGGTCGGGTGAAAGTAAAACTACGTTTGTGTTGGTCAGTCATAATTATCTTTGTGTACCTTTAGGAGTTAAATACTGCGATTAGCTATAAATGCAGACAAGATTCGATGCCATCTCAGTCGTACTAATACGTTTTAGAAAATCATAGTAATAACAATATTTCTGATCCATATTTGTGATCACTTCTTCCTTAACTTGTTAAATTACGAGCATGTACATAAAACACAGTCTTATATATATTTACTTAAAATAGGCTTAAATTTTTACACTAATCATGATTTGGATGTGTTAGTCTTAGGTTCGAATCCAAGTAAATAAAGCCATCAAGCCGGCTGCGTCCTTCTGCATATATATGTTCGACTTATTAGAGAAAGTTGCTAGTAAAAATTGCTACTTAATCTAATGTAAGAGTACCTATAAGTGATAATACTATAATGTAAGGCTCACCATTAATGTGATTTTAGACTCTTATCCGGTGCGAAAATATGCCTGCGGCCGATGGATCTGCAAAGAGAAAACATAACGTTTACTTTTGCGATAATAATAACCATATTATAACTAGATAGTGTACTTGGTATCTAATTATCATCTATGTTATACTTTGAGGAGCTCGCTCAGATTGCTGTCCCACCGAACTATGAGAGTGAGGGATTAGGGAGTGAACCTGTGCTTGTGCACTCACTTGTGTTATAATACATAATATGTATATCTTGCGTACCTGGCTGATCGTAAGATCGGACGATATGGTCGAAAACACGTAAGGGTATTATTATTCCACCATAATATTATTAATTTGTTCTGTACACTACTTAAAAATCGTACAAAAACAAACACTAAATTGCCCTTCGGTTCGCATAGAACAGAAACACCTTTGAATCGTTAAGATGATATCGATCTATAGGGGCTGTGTCATAATATCGACCTCCACATTTATTTAGTAGATTGAGGACTTTTTACGCTTATTCAACTTACTTATACTTATACCCTAAAACTATAAATGATAAAGTTTGTTTGTTTGGATCTTTGTCCGTCAATCAAACTGAAACTACTGAGCGGTTTTTATGAAATTTGATATGCAGGCAGGGTATGGGCTGACTTAGATCCCGATTAAAAACACTATTTTACTTAATTTTCACACAAGCGGCCGCCCGAGTCTCCGACCGCGTGGAATTCGGTTCCCGCACACAATTGTTACACTATAGCTTAAAGCCTTCCTCAATAATTGGACTATCCAACACATTTTTTTTAACACGAACCAGTTTTGCCTGTGATTGGCGCGTTCAAATAAACCATATCTTCAGCTTTATTATATTAGTGTAGATGCCATTTGGTTCTAATTTGATAGATTACTTTCTTCCTCGACTCTACATTTCACTTTTCAACTACTTTAAAGAACCTACAAAAAGTATCACATCATTGCCTATCCCATAGGCGATCGGCAGCAACACCTTCGGATCGATACCGATATCGATCTATAGGGGCCGCCACGTGCGACCACCCGGCGCGTGCGCGTGCGCAGCTACGGTACACGACGGCTTTTTATGACGCTCCTTTGACGAAAAAAAGGAATTGTTGTTGGCAGTTTTAAATTGTTGTGAGAAGGATTGTTTTTAAGACGGAGAATGCGTTTGCTTGTAGTGTTACAGGCTTGTTAGGAGTGAAATTATGGAGTGTTATTATATATAGAAATACACTAGGCGAAAAAAATGCGATCCAAGTTCGGCGAGTATTTAAACTGGAGGTGACACACTTTGCCAAAATTAAAGTCGCGTAATTTTGTATACAAAATGCATTGCCGCTGAACTTTAAGCCTTGCGTGTTCCTGCACTTTGAAGCCTTAAATAAGTTTGTTTCCTATCTCATCGTAGGGCAAAGGTCGTAATTTCTATAAGTCACATAGCTTGCCCACTAGGCTGTCTCCTGCAAATCCCAATATTTTTGATTGTATTCGAAAAACATAATTACAAGGTACGCTAAACCAGGAAAGTTAACTTAGGAACCCGGGATTCTGCAAACTAAATCAATTACGTGTTGCAACAAGCACAATTACATAAATTATTCCAAAATCCATTTATACATCTCAAGCTGCCTCCAGTGGTCATTGCCATTAAACTATCGTACCACAAATTAGTTTTTACACACCCAAAAAACTTCCCAAACATCATATAAATCAGCGTAAACAGAATGCGTTTACAAATCGTTTCCTGTGTTGGAGTGACTTCGAACTAAAGTATACTAAGGCAATAAGCTGCGCTTACGCACGCCCCTTCACACCTTTTTTTTTTTTTTTTTTATTGTCAGGAAAATGCCTTGACGCATGTTATGCAGGACTCCAGACCTCAGAAGGAGACCCAACTACCTGCTAAAAACCTGACAGTGTTCCTCCGGTGCACTTGAGAGTTTAGGACGCTGGCGGGTTGGCTATAGGCTAAGTGCCCACAGCATTCACCGCGGTTCCTTAACTCGGCTAGCTCTCTAGCAGCGAGCTCCGGCCGTGTAGCTGGGGGGAAGATGACATGGGCTCAAAGACCCCCCTTTCAGTCCGAAAATAGCGCGCGGTGCCGTCACGGCCCCTTCAACGCACGTCAGGCTCCTCTGAGTCAGACGCCTGGGGCCCAGTAAGCGGCAGGTGGAGGAGGAAGTTTCTCCTCCGTTGCCCATAACGCCGGCGGCGAATTGATGGGGCGTCAGCCGAAGCCTCTCGCTCCCGTTCCGCTGCCTCTTTCTGTGAAATGACGGTCTCACAGAAAGTGCGCATCGCCTGCCAGGCTTCCGCACAGGTAGCCATCCTCCGCACGATCTCCGCTAGTGTCAGGTCATTGCCCACTACTGCGACCATGGCACCACGCTCCCTCACCCATGCTGGGCATGAGGTGAGGGTATGCTGCGCGGTGTCACAGTCGCAGCCCGAGCAATGATGGCACTCTGCCGTCAGCTCCCGTCCGATCATGTGGAGGTACCACCCGAAACAGCCGTGGTCCGAGAGCATTTGGGTCATCCTGTAAGTCAGGTGTCCGTGTTGGCGCTGTACCCACTCAGTGAGGACCGGGGCAATAGCCCCTGGGATACTGCGACCATATCGGCTCTCGGACAAACGCCGCCTCCAGCAGCGCAAGGCTACCTGCGACAATTGCGCCCTCTTTGCCTCTACTTCTCGCGGTGCGGGCCTTTGCCCCTGGGACCTCAGGTCTCCTCGCCAACGATATACTGCACCAAGGACCTGGCCATCAAGGTCCCAAGGCATGCTCCCTGCTAGCGCGAGTGCCGCGTCCGCGCTGATTGTACGGTAGCCTCGAATGGACCGTATGGCTAAGTGGCGCTGTGCCCTCTGCAACAGCTTGGCGTTAGTACCTATAACGGTGTCGTCCCATACGGGGGCCCCGTAAAGGGCCATGGACCGGACAACACCCATGTACAACTTTCGGCACGATGCAGATGGACCCATCAGGTTGGGCATGAGCCTGCTCAGGGCACCTGCAGTCTTCATAAGCTTCGGCATTAGACGCTCGAAGTGTGCTCGGAAGGACCATCGCCCGTCCAACCACAGTCCCAGATACCGCATCGTCGTCGCAACGTTGATGCGAGTTCCACCCACGATCAGGTGGGACCCAGCAGGCGGCGCTCGCCGGGGCCCATGGAAGCAGAGTGCTTCCGACTTATCGAGCGCCACCTTGAGTCCCAGTTGGTGTATCCTGCTCACCACAGTTGCAACGCCGGCCGTCGCACGTTGAAGCGCCTCGCGCAAATCACGTCCATAAGCTGTCAGTAGGGTGTCGTCGGCGTAACAAGTTACACCCACCCCGGCGATCCGCAGCTCTCGGAGTGCCCAGTCGTAGCCAATGTTCCACAGGAGCGGTCCGAGGACTGACCCCTGTGGAACACCGCACGACACCGCTCGCGACACAATCACACCGCTAGGCGTAGCCCACTCCACCGTTCTGCGTGCCAAGTAGTCGGCAATTACCGCTTGGAGGTAAACAGGCACCCCATGATATACGAGTGCCTGGCGAATGCAGGACCACGGTATGGTGTTAAAAGCATTGGCGATATCGAGAGATACCGCCAACAGCACCCCGCCGCTGTTTACCGCCTGCTCGGCCATGTTGCGGACCCGAAGAATAGCGTCCACCGTGGACCGCTCCACTCTAAAGCCGAACTGAAACTCCGATAGGTTTGGCCCAACAGTATCTAAGTGCTGAACGAGGCGCCGGGCAATAATCCGCTCGAAAAGCTTGCCCACTTCGTTCAGCAACACAATAGGTCGGTACCCCGACGGAGCGTCAGCTGGTCGTCCCTCTTTCCTGATCAAAATCAGTCGTCCTCGCTTCCAGATCTCTGGAAAGTGCCCTTGGACCAAACAGGCACTGTACAAGCGCCGCAGCCGATCTCCAAGGGCGTCTTCAGCGATCACCCAAACTCGACCTGGTATACCATCAGGACCTGGAGCCACCTTCTTGCCTCTTAAGCGAAGCATAGCTGCCCCGAGCTCTGCCTCTGAAATTGGATCAGGAGGATCCGACGAAGCCACAGGGTGTGGCAACATGGAAGGCGGTCTATGCTCAGTCACATCAGGGAATAGGCCGGACAGAACTGTTTGCAAGAGGTCTGGTTCCATGGTCTCCGTGACCGGGGGCACCCAAGGTCGAAGCTTTCCCCTGACTATGCGGTAGGGGCATCCCCACGGATCCCTGTTAAGGGTCTCCAGCAGCTCTTCTCGCGCCTTTGTTTTGGCCTTGGCAATGGCGACCTGGAGGGCGCGCCCCTTCACACCTGGTGGAACATCTTGGCTAAAGATGGGTACTTTGTGTAATTGTGTTTTGTTACTCTTTGATTTTATAGGCAGTGATGTATAGGCAGTATGAATGATGGGTACATGACAATAATTAGGCAATAATAATTCAGTTTAAATTATTTATAGTTATATTTTTAAATAATTGTGAATTTTTGGGTGTATGTTTCCTGGGGGTCTGATAGGTCTTTGGTTCAGATTCTGTGCTGATCTTTGTGACGGATTATTAAACGTTTTATGAACGTGACGTTAGGTCACGAATCGTTGATTACTGAGTTTTAATTCTAAAAATACGAAGATTTAAATTGTACAAAATGTAAACAGTAGTTAATTGGCCCCGAAAAGATATGTAATTAGCTTTTAAATACTTGGATAACATTGTATATATACTGTATGGCCCTTTTCCGTCCTTTCGTAGGTAGCTTTATTTAATTTTTTACGCAATTAACTAACACATTTTGCCCAAAAAAGGGAAAGCGAAACCAAAAGTCAAATCAATAAGTAATCGAAACCAACATCTGCTCAAAAAAATGTAACAATTTGTGCAAAATGTTTATCCCGCAGAGATTCAGTTGAGCACGGAATCGATTGTATAAGACGAACGCTCCGTCTTAAGCCGATTTGGATATTTCTTTATCGATTACTTATAATCGATTAGATATACACATTGTTACTTTCGTTGGGAGTTATTCGAATTTCTGATTACATAATAAGTCGTTAAGCATTTCTTAATATTTTTGTATATTTATTTTAAGCATTTATTACATGCTTAGTATTGTTATACCTTCATTTATATATTTTTGTAATATATCTTAATCTTGTTTCATTGTTCATCATAACAAAAAAGTACAGAGTGGAAGTTATGAAACAGGTGTTCATGAAATAATTTTGACTTAAGTATCGCTCATATATTATATGCTATCTCAAAAGTTTTTACCGCTCTCACGGATTCAAAAAAAGACCCATTGAGACATTAATATTTATTCGCCAGGCATGCGGGCGTTCGCACCGAATGAAGGAACGAGTCTTGCTTGGCCCCTTGAACCACAATAGTCCCGAAATTGGTCTACTTGGCACAAATTACCACTATACCGTCCCGCATCCTTGCCCCCTGCGGGGACACTCGAATTAACCGCTTTTTTTCGCACAAGATGAATTATGACATCGGAAGTCCACAAATTGTACAATAAACCTGCGACAGACACCGATTATTTTGACTCTTTGTAATGTTAATTCATAATTACACGTTACCGAACACGTGACACATTGACACAACCCTATCTCGCCGATCGGCTTCAGAATACGACCTGTCAAAACACGGATGCATGACATTAGGGCGAGTCCACACGCCCACTTGTAAGACGCGTGACGTCACGACGACGTAGCGGAAGTGACGCAAGAAGGTCGTCTTGAATGGGCGCGCACACATTCTTAGACGCACGAGCGTCTTACGCACTGCGTACACAGCTGTGAATGATACGTTCATTCACAGCTGTGTACGGCTATTATAATCGACGGCGCCGCTAGTTTACATACGCTCACCAACGAGCCTAATTGAAAGACGTCCGTCAACCGGACGGGGGCAAATTAATCGTTTCGCCAGCGTCAAAAACTCGTAATGAACAAACGTGCATATTTCAGGCGTCTCACTCCGCCGCGCTTAGAACAATTGACTCGAAAAAACTGTTCGTCACTTCCGAATTATAATGAGCGAACGTGTAGCGATGAATGACAGGGGCATCGGACCTTGTGCCAAAACCATAATACACGGGCCGAGTTAGTTTTGTAGTTTAAAAATTGGCTTTTGTTCAGTTTTGAACCTTGTTGCGAGTGTTGTAGTTGTTTGATTGAGTTGGGCGGCGTTATTTTTGTCGGTGTAAAGCTGCGTATAGGTATGGACGGAGGGTCGCGGGCAGGTGTGCTGCCAGATGTCTTGAACAAATTGCTGTGCCATAAGGTACGTGTGGACACACCCTTACCTCTGGCGTGTGCCAAGTTTTAATTTTATGCTTGATTACGACCGATCGGGGACGACTAATTAATAGTTATGAGATGAATGGCTGATTCAAGTTTTGTTGGCGCGATGGCACTGTTTCTTTGATTGTTAACGAACGCCGGTATTGTTGGGGAGGTTTTTATTTGTATTTTTTATTGGAGACTATAAGAAGTTGAATATTTAAATATTTAATTACTTTTTTTACATATTCACGAACGCGTTTATTCGCTTCGACAATGATTCGACTTTGACTAAAATAACTTTAGAGCTCGTAAGAGCAATTGAAGTCTTAATAATATTGGGTATAATAGCATAAAGCGTTCTAAAGAATGACTTACTATTTAATAACCCAAGTCGACCTACATCTCAACACAATACGAACTCATTCACAACGACAACATTCAAAGCCGATCTTACTTTAAACTCAACGTTTCAAAGAATTAGAGTCAACATTAAGACATTGTTTTCGTATCCTTCCGCGCGGATGACGGCTACAATCCTACAACTAATGAGTGCATTGTGACGGGCCAATTAAAACAATGTTAGTGTACAGAGCAATCCATTAACAACAATTGCATGGGAAGTCGGAATCACTTACAGCTTCCTTACTAAACTACAATGCGGTTTTTCTCTCATATCAGCAAGTCTTTGATGAATGTCAACAATAGCCGGGTTATTTTATTACTGTTGTTATTTATCTGCGTTTTGTCGGATGGACTATTCTTTGTTCGAGATATTCCTTAATAGTTATGCGGAGATAAATTAATGTGTTAAGCGTTTTTATTTCTATAATATGAATCTTCGCGGTTTCAAATGTATATTGTAATATTGATCCATATAGGTACCTATTTTAGCTTATAAATGACATCAAAGTTTTGAATACAATGTAATCTAGTTTATTAATTCCTCGGTCTATATGGGCTTTGAAATACAGAACCATTTGACTGGGACTGATTTAGAATAGTTCAGACAACTGGCTTCCCCTGAGGCCGCTGACTTTAGAATGCTTTATTTATAAAATGTGTGATTTGTGACCAATGTAAATCAATAAGCTTCAAAAACAAGTAAATGTAAAAAAAACACAGACAATAAATTTTGATCGATAAAGATATTATTTGCTCTCTCAAAGATTTATCTTCTCTCACAAATCTCATTACTCCATCCAAACAAACAAAAGACGGCCGGCCGATTGTGACAGCCGTTGCCAAAACAAAACGTATGTCTCAAAACAAATCGAAAGCCAATTACTGAGATATGAAACGCGGCGGCGGGCAAAGGATACGTTCAAAAAGCACAGAGATAGGCTTTGTCATACCTTTGATTACCTCTGCGCTGGACGCAGCGTGAGACAATGTGACGACAAAAATGCAGGAAGGATTAGTTTTTGCTGCTTTTTTAGCAAAAAAAATGTTTGTCGAGAGGTTAAAACCGCCTTCAGCGTTAATTAGACTACGCCGTTTGTTAGAATTGTAAAGAATATGCCACTGTTGATGAGGTATAATGGAACAAACTAAATGGACATTTTCTTTTGTAAGAAATGGATATGGACGGAGTTCGCTGATTAAATTATGTCGAGACTGAATGGGAATGTTGCTCGTGAAGAAGATTAAAATGTTATTTGTATCTTCTCTCGTGTTTGTATTTGAATTTTATATTAAAGGACTGTTACATTGTAAACGATACGTAAACAGTTCTGTATTTACTTTCAATAATTGTTTTGTCTCGTAACTTGGAACGAATTACGCACGTATTTCTTTTAATAATTCTGACCTTCGATTTAATATATAATTATTGTTAATTTTTTTTCATAAACGTATGTCCTTCGAAAACAAGAAATAAAAATTTACTGGTCAATATATTAAAAAAAAACTAAAAGAGAATTTTAAATGTTTCTTATTACCGGCTGTTCTATACCACAATTTTAAAAGTAAACGACAAGAAGCGTTCCAAATTTCAAAATTAACCGCCAAACACCAGCGTCGTTTGTCGCCCTCACTGGCGCGTGGACGCATGCGCGACCCCCGTAAAGGTGCGCGCAAAACGGGGGGCGCCAACCACCCTATTATCTTTAACATTCGAAGTCTGTTTGCAAGATAAAGGCAAGGGGAGCCGGGGGGTGATTTTCTTTATTCTTCACCCGGATTTATTATTATTTTTTAGATATTATTACTGTGATTGCACGACCGGCGCGTGCGCACATGTCCCGAAGAGGGCGACCCTAAATAGAAGTGTGCGTAATGCTCTTACTTGTTTTGTATTTGGCGGGCGAGGATTATAGGAAGCTACTTTGGGCACGATTATTATTATAAGTATAACAGAAGCGTTAAATGAAATGATTAATTTCTTTCCAATTCATGTTCTTTTGCACCTTGCGTCATTATCGTAGCGCTCATTCATAAAATCTATCAATACAAGTAGCATACTGAATGTCTTGCAAAAAATGTTACACTTAAGAAAGAAAAGGTTCAAACTTCGTAACTTTAGCTTCCTTACCGAACTAAACTCACAACGCAAAGAAGTAAGGATCATTATGCCACAGCAGGTCTTAAAAGTACCTGCAAAAAGGTATCGCAAATCTCAAGACACGTATGCTACGTCTAACATCGCCTTAACACTGTTCAAATAAGGATACTTCTTCTTCGTTCGAATTTCAAATAGCAGAAAAACCGCATGAACAGCTGATTTTACGCCCGCACCTTACGTGTTTCACGTCATCGTATGTGTAGTAAAAACTTTGCCTTCTTATTTTAAATTCTATCTGTTCAGAAATAAGACCTCAAACGTCTTGGAGCAAGAAATAAATCGTGAAGTTGTTCGGAATTCGAACGTCTTCGGAGCAGTTTGGATCTTCTTTCTAAGTCGTTAAGGTGTTTTTTAAGTTGGTTTTGTGGCAGGCACGTGTGGAAGAGATAACATCAAAGCACATGTTGTTTGATCCGGCGATCCGATGTTTGTGGGCGTATCAAATGACTCAGGTTAAGTTTGTTGCTACAGTTCTGTATGGGGGCGCTAAGAGCCACCAGGTGGCGCGTCGGTCATCTGGGCCGCTTCCTTGTTTCTTTTTACACTTTTTACTCCTGTGGTTTGTGATTGGTTTTACTTTTTATTTTATCTTTTATGTCATTTAGTTTATTCCGAAACATTGTATTCTTGTGGTTTATATTCGTTGATCAGATTGAGCCACTGAATCGGTGTTATGGTTGGGTATTTAATTAGCACCCGAGAGGCGGTGTGTTTGTTACTTGCAAGGTACTAAACCGAATTGGCAAAGAATTGTTCATGATCCTGTTACATTATTTTGAGAAGTTCAATAAAAATTGGAGCTGTAGACTTAATGTGAAGTTGATTAATAATCAGGGGTTAAAATAACTCCGCAATTTTGGTAAGGAAAGATTAATTCATGTGATCAAGAGCAATTAATATATCAAATATCGCATCAAAAAGAACACTTTTTTTGTTCTTTCCTCCCACCTCTGTTTCGTAACAGTTCCAATTTAATAAGTTCCAATATTTCCTACTTCCCGTTCCCCATATCACCTCATTCACTTCACTTACACCCCGCACTTGGTATCGATCGGCGACCGGCGCCGGCGCACCCCCCCGCCATCTTACCCGCAGCTGCGCGGGTCAAAGGTGCCGAGGGGTACCTTTGTGATCGTGGATCACCGCCATTTTGGATCGTTCGGTAATCGATTGTTGCAGTTTTGAGAGGGATTTAGTCTTGTAGAGTTTTCGTCTGCAAGTTTCTCGTTGTGAATTTTTTATAAGTGGTAACTTGCGATAATTACCAATATGTATATTTTTTACACTTAAGAAAAATATATTTGTATATCCACATATGTTTTGGTAAGAGTTCCACAAAGAATTTTGAAGGATTCATATAATATTAACAAAAAAAGTACAGGCTAAGAAACGCTGATCGTTTATCCTGTTTGTGTGCGGGGTCCGCTTTGACCATAATCCAGGATTTGGGGAGTCTGGTTATTGCAATGATGCGACCGCAATCGATGAAAATGATGCGATCTTCTTAACTCTTGGAGGAAAACCAGACAGATTGATCATGGTTAAAATCGCTGATTTATAAAAAAAATAACACTGCCAATCTTCCAAACATTTTGACAGATCAATCCAACTTAATAATGCAACATCAATCTTCCTTATCAAAGGTTAAATTATTAAAAACAAACTATATTCCTATTCTTCCGATAACTTGTAGAAAGCATCATTAATTTCTTTTCAATCACCGTCATCCGACACGATTCGCATCGAAAATAGCAAAAAAGACGACCATCGATCAAAACTGAACATCTTTCGCGAACACGCGCAAGCGCAGATGCGTTGCTCGAGTTGTTAAAAAGTATTATTTACACTCCCCTATACGATTTCAACATGAGACCTTAAAATGTGAGGGTCAGACAATGATCAATTTGATGAGTACTTTTTGACAAGCAGCCCGATAATTAAATCATGTTAAAAACCGAAATGATTAAATTCTCGAACGTTTTTGATTGTCTAAGGCTCGTATTCATAAATCGCACTCAACCCTGAGCTCGATCTTGAGTGCGAACTAGATATGTCATTCTCATACAAAACAGCACCTCAAATTCGCGCTCATGATCGAGCTCAGAGTTGAGTGCGATTTATTAATACGAGCCTAAGATCGGAATTTATAAGCTGAAGTTTATTTGACTGAACATTTCTAGCAATGATTTGAACAGTTAAAGAAAAATGTTAGAAGAACCCGATTTTAATTAATCGTAACTGAAGCCTTTGCCCTGACATCAATAAGAAATACGTTGTTTCAGACTGAAACAACGTGTTTGCATAAGTTACATTTATTAATTTATTAAGTAGTTTATTTCAGAAAAATCAAATCATAGTACATAATTAAATTATTTTTTTCTGTTTACAATCATTAAACAACAAATGTTTAGAGATTGCTGACCTTGTGAACATCACAAAATAAAATTTAGTGTTAATACGGTACTTCAAACATTTCAAATGGCATGTGTTGCAGATGCATCCGACCTCAAACCCGTCTAATTTCGAGTACATCTTGAAAAATGTATTATTCACCATCCCCTATGCCGCATTGCCGAATAAATGCAAATATATCGCGATATTGATTCCACATCTGCGCGCGCGCAGCTAAGACCATACGTTTTCAATTTATTGATAGCGATTTGGCTATTGAAGTGTTACTGTAATTTATGGCACGGGTTTGCCCCTTTTTAAACTTTAATGGCTTACAGAATGATAATCTTCTGCAAGCATTAGATTATTAAGAAGGCATGTCTTAAATTCTAAGCATATTTAATGACTAGTTAAATTACCCATGCCTTATGGCTCGTAGGGAAGTTATTTCCTAAAGCCTGACTAGTCTGAATCTTCTACAAAATTTCACGAGAACCGTGTAGTAGACTTTTCAAATTTATTTTAGCGTCTTCTGAATAATTTTTATTTGAAATAAAAAAGCTAGTAGTTATTTTTTTTAATGTTATTGGGAGCTACCTAAACGAAATAAGGGGTTCACGTGGTGGTTAGTGATCCGCTGTCCATGGACATCAATAACCGTACAAGGGTCGCAGATGCGTTGCCTGCCTATAAGACTACCTACTCACATTCACAATTTGGCCGCAGCGTCAAAATAAAATAATAACTGTCACCCGTCATCTTCCGATGAAAGTCCCGGCAAGGTGCCGGCACGCGACACCGGGATAAACCGGGAACAGGCAAAGGTGCTCCCGACCCCTTTCTCCTGCTATTATTACCGAACAATCGATCCATAGTGTTGGGGTCTTATCGAATCGCCGCACCCGCTAATCTCAGACATTGTTCTCTGAATGTATGTAATAATAGTAATTTTGATGGCGTCAGCCGATTTATTGTTGTATTTACTTTGAAGGCTATTAATTTGGTATGCTTTAATGCTTAACCGTGGTCCTGGGTTCGAGTCCCGGGTCCGGCAATATTTGTGTTGATTTTTCGGGTCCGGTCTTGTGATCGCCAAGCATTCAATCGCATTTGGCAAGCATGATGATTAAGCCGAAGCCCATCTATGTAACTAAAACATGATTTCAAATGATTTAGGCCTTTGCCGTGGGACATCTACTTTACTTTTAATAATTAGGTACCTACGTTACTTAACAGTTATTTTTTTAATGATTCTAGCAACGAGTCACTATGTGGTTCGAGCCTCTTGAGTTTTAACGAGTAAATGTGAACATTATTTTTGGTTAACTATTTTGGTTAATCGCGTATTATCTATGCTAATATAAAAACTCGAGTTTGTTTGTTTGTTTCAACGCTCTAATATCAGGAAATACTGGTTCGAATATCAATGGTTCGATATGAAAATTACTTTTTGTGTTGGATAGTCCATACGTCAAGGAAGGCTTTATGCTATAGCATAACACTATGTGTGCGGAAACCGAAATCCACGCGGTCGGCCGATAGTTTTTTCATACAACTTCATACAAAAAAAGTAAATCAAATATTTCCCAATTCTGCGACCTCATTGCTCCAATTTCTTTCAAAGATCAATCAATACAAGTTTTTGCAATGCGCATAGATGCGGGCACCATATGGGCCGGCGCAAGGTGGGGCCCCACAAAAGAACTCTTTCGGGGAAAGGTGCAAATTCAAGTAGGTCATTGCTATGGTTTTTTCTTAAGACCCTCATCTTTAAATTCGGCGTCTTTTACCTGTGGATGCACATGTGATGCACCTTGGGATCGGTATATATCATATTTGTATTGTTGCAAACATCTTTCAAGAGAACACTTCTTACATTTTTACTTCCTCTCTTTAAATTCGATCTCATTAAATTTAGATAAAAAGATTCAGTAGATATATCTAAGAACAAGCTAGATTTGTAATTTTAATCTGCATGGGCAGATAAGCTTAAATCTTGTTGACTTAAGGAAAGATATTTTATATTTTAGGTCTCTAACTAGAATGACGCTTTAACAGCCTTAAGATTAACGATTTCGGATCCACCAAGAATATAAAAGTCATACTACTTTTGTCTATATTCCAATGAACAAACAGTATCTCATCTTAAAGTAAAAGCAATGTTAAAGATCTATCTTCTGTGGTTAAATACATTAGCGAGATTTGAAATCGAACTAGTGATAATTAAATCAAGTATTACAACAAAACAGTTGATTCAGCACCCACCTAATTGATTAACAAAACAAGCGTATCAAGGTTACTAGCATTATTTATGTTAGTATGCCACAATCTCTGGTTTCTAATCGATATTGTGATGGCAATGCAAATTGTACTCTATTCATTTGTGTCACTAACCAAATTCGATTGCCAGATCAACCTTCTAATTATAGGAATTAGATGTGTCAATTTGAACTCTATTTTTATTAGATTAGGGTACCTTATTTTGATGTTAGAACTTCATGGGCCATCTGTTTGGATAGTCTTGAGGACTGTTACCGTATTACGCATGACATTTGGGTAACCCTTAAGCGTTTAAATGCTTTTTAAATCGTCATTTCTGTCATTTGAATAATGATAACTATTAGGGTTAATGTTTTATTGCATATTTGATGCTATTCATTTGATGGGACTTTTTATATTTCATTGATTGATTTTTTCTTCCTTTTAGTATTTCTGTCAAATTAAACAAAGTTTTGACGAAGACAAAGAGTCACATGAGAAACTGAGCTACTTAGAATATTTGAAAAATAACATTTATAAATCTTTTAAGATGTGTTTTAAATCATTAATTATATTCCTTGCTTTACAGTTAACATTGTAATACGTACGTCAGATAGAACTTATTAATTAACCTTAATTTTTGCCACTTATCTAAAGCTAAAAGTGTATGTTTAACTAAGGGGTATGAATGGAAGCCTCATGTGAATGTCTAACTAAATCTATTTATTACTATCTATTTGTGAGAGTCCGCTTTTAAATTAACCAATTGGAGTGAACGGAATAGAAACAAAGCTCTTAATAAATCGTCAATAAACATTAAATCACATCTCCCCTTTGAGTTAAACTGCATGAACCGAGCCTAGTTTTAAGGAATAAGCTTAGGCGGGAATGCGTTTTGTCCTGATTCCTAAATTGAATTTTTATTTTATCCAATTCTGGACATAATTTTTATTGGTGTGTGTTATCTTACTATCATTGATAGTTACTACGTCAACGTAGGGAACATCGAACCAATTGAATATAGTATATTGAAACCATCATTCTTATAAAAAAATGTTGGTATTTTGAATTTGGCGACCTCGTCCGCGTGGATTTTGGTTTTCGCACACATAGTGTTACACTATAGCTTAAAGCCTTCATCAAGAAATGGACTGTCCAACACAACAAATATTTTTCAATACGAACCGGTAGTTCCTGCGAAGAGCTCGTTCAAACAAACAAACAAACAAACAAGGACCTTATAGATTGTCATTCAGTCATTATTCATGTATTAACCATCGCTCCGCCTCTAACTTGCACCCCAACAAACAAATTGGTTGTATAAAATTTGTCTATGCGACGTACGGTTATATAAATGTTGAATAGATGTTATTAGACAACAATAACGTTGTCTAACAGTAATTCCTACAACGATTTAGTCCTGTGACTAAAAGGTCCTATTACATTAGTTGAGTAAACGTTTTAACGACTACTTTATACAACATCGTATAATGGTACGAAAAATAGTTAAATAAACGTTTATACGACATTATTATGCAACATCGTATAATGGTACGAAAAAGTAGTTAAATAAACGTTTATACGACATTATTATGCAACATCGTATAATGGTGCCTAGGAATAGGTAATATAAACGTTTTTATGAGACATTTATACAACGTCGTATAATGTTGTCAATGTAAGGTGACAGAAACGTTTTTACGACTACTTTATACAACGTAGGTTGGGTAAACGTTCACTCAATTGAGTAATACGACGTTCTATAACAGTTGTATTAAAGAATTCTATTAACCAGTATTGGTGGTCTACGTAACCTTTACACGACTTTTATTGAATCAAATCGTCGCATAAAGATTATTTTTAGACCTGTACATAACAAGAGAATTTAGTGGTGAACTACGAATCATTATACAACATTAAATTAATTTTGCAACCTTTATAGAACTATAAGCAGACCTAAAGTTATATAAAGGCACAACAGGCACTTTTTTAAAACTATCTTACACTTTGTCAAATTAACAATTTTTCAATTAATTTCAATAAAATCAAGTAATTTAAATAAAATTAATTTCATTTGTAATGGAATCGTGGTTCTTTGTTCAGAATGTTTATTATTTGACGGTACTCGAAAATCATTTATAATGGCGGACCATCTTGGTTGCAAGAATCTGCTTATGCGACCTTTTCATCATATAAACGATGTATAGAAGTCGTTTCCTGACATAGGCAAGATGGCTGATATTTAAGTATCAAAACACACTTTAAATATAATTTTCAGTAATTGAATTCAATGTAATTCGAAGGGGGCGCAAAAAATTTAACGAAAACACACCTATATTTCATCATAAAAGTAAAGTTCCCATAGGACTAAGTGCACTGCACAGTCACACATTACATATTTTTACTTTAGCTCTGGTCGCGCATAAAAATAGTAAAGAAGATGTTAATTTGGTTAGGAAAATTATAACATTTCTGTAAACTCATCTCTAGTAAAATTGAACGAATGAGAATGAATGAAATGGACTGAACATATACTCATTTCAGTCACCTTCTAATGTCTATATAACTGTTATGGGACTTCAGTGGTTCCATAACGGTTAGAAGATAACAATTTTGTAACCTAAAAGTCGGCTTAAAACTTTTATTTAACATTTAGGCGACGTTGAAATAGTTCTTGACTAACTTTTATTTAACTTCTAAATAACATTAATGTCGTGTAATTTGGGCCTATTTCGCGTTGAATAAACGTCTACAACTACGTTTATACGACCCATCCTATGGACCCAATAGTAATAGAAAAACGTTTACACAACTTTTAAAAAACATTAATTTGTTACTTGGGACCTCACGTCCCCTCGCAGAAGACAGGAAGAGGCGAGTACACGCTACCACAAAAGAGATGAGCGGAAAACATATAATTATGCTATCGGCGGAACACGATACTATCAGACAAGTGTCTCACTTGCCGCTTCCTTCGGAATCAAAGAGGAAACTATCAGGTGCGGAGGGGAATAGCATTAAAGCATTCGCGTTTTGTTATAGAAATTATACGTTTTGCGAAGATCAAATTACAGACGGGAATAAAAAAGTTGTTAATAAGCTTTTAAGCGGAACACGATGCTATCAGAGACAAGTGTCTCACTTGTCGCTTCCGTTCGTAATCAAAGAAATGTCGGATATGATTCGGCGCTAGGGAAATTGAATTATCTTTTTGTTAAATAAATAGGGTAGTTGACACATATCACTTCTAATTAGAATGCGCTTTTTAGTGTCTAATGTCTTGGTTTGTTATAAATAAGCTAAAACTATGTTGATAATTTCTCAGTTGACATCAAAAATAATGACTCTATAGTGTGCTATTCCCATAGAAACTTCATAGTTTTGCATTGTTTTGACAGTTAATTAAAGAGAGTCAAATGACTGGTGGTGTTGGTAACATGCCCATTGCCAGATTTGTGATTAAAATTTTCGTTCATATAAAAAGTCTTATCAGATTAAACCGTTTAATGTATTGTACTTCAAATGATTTTTACATAAGAACGCAAAATTAAAACCGTCATTAATCGCAATGAATTCCGCTACCCCACAATGAATAGTGATGTGAAACACGCCACTACCGGCACGAATTAGCGCGTTTCCTCGCCGGACCATAGCGCACCGCTCACACACTCCCTCCCAACAACCCGATGAGTGTAATAAAATTATTGCACCTGACCGTACCGACAGAAAATGCGACATGAAGTTTTGAACTTAGGTCTTGATTGTCAATTGATCAAGATTCCTTTATACATTTAATCATCAGCATTGAGTCTACCGTGGATTTAGAAAGCTGTTTTCCATCGAGGAGAACCCGGAAAAAGCTCTTTTAGAATATAATTTTCATGTATGTTCTTTTGAGGGCAATGCAAGGACTGGTAGTTTTAAAAAAATATTTCATTAGTGATTAAATTACTAACGGACGACCGCAACTCCGCTTGCATTTTAGTTTCTGTAATGTTATACTATAGCTTAAATCCTTCCTCGACTAATTGACTATCCAACATAAAACAAAACAAAGTAAACAAAGTTATGATCCAATAAAGTTTTTATTATTATTATTATTATTAAAAATAATTCACGTTCAAACAAACAAACAAACTAGCTGTTTAGCTTTATTAGCTTTTTTAGTGAGGGTACAAAAATTAACAAGATTTACCAAATAATCTATTGAAAATTAAATACTCCAACAATTTACTTTCACTGCACCCAGTACCATATTCTTCGGTGCGTGACTCGGGAGGAACCGGAAACGTCGCCATGTTATTGCCCGCCGGTGCGCTATGGCCGCGCTTCCGGCGCGCTTATCGGTACTCTATCGCGATCTTGTTAGCACGTGGTCGGGATTCCTTGAGATTTGTCGCACGGTAATGTTAGAGCCAAGTTATTCGTTTTGTGATTGTGCACATTGCAATTGAATAGTTTAATGGAATTTGTAGTTATTCTATGTTTTGTTAAATGTAAACTCAAGTGTGGGTACAGTATTTATTAAGTAGGGCAACCTGTGCTACATTTTGAACAATTTCAAAATCGCTTTTATTACTAAATCTACTAACTTACGTTTTCTGAAATATCGTCAGGTTGAAACTACTAGAGTGTTTGTAAGTTTTGGTGGATCAGAATAGGCACTAATACTATGGATTCAATGCTCAATATATCAGTACGATATCAATCAACTAATGATTGCCTTCCATCACTTCAGAAAACCCGCAAAACCAACAGCACCGCTAATTTGAATCAATCCATTATTCGCAAAGATCGCAACTCGACTTTTTTCACTCCATAACCCCACAATGGCGTCCATGTTAACTGCATTCGAAAAGACGAAAAATAGCTCCATTATGCTCGCAACAAAAACATTTCCCATCGAGATGTCCATGTATCATGTTGCGGTATAATTAACACTGCACAACCACTCAGACAGGCAAAAAAATCCACGTTAGAACTTGGATAAAACGAAGGAAAAACATCCCTAAAAATACATCGCGCAAACTTGCTTACTCAATTAATCGATTCAAAACCTTAATCGAATGGGCAAGTTCAATTCTTTGTTCGAATTTTTCACTTTTTTTTTTTGCTGTCGGTATTGCCAGTTTTTAGTTTGTTTATCGAAGAACGCATAAATACTAGCGCTGTTTGCGAACGCAAACATCAAAACAAATGTTTATATCGACGGCCGGACTTTGGGCGGATCTATTGTGGTTTTGTTTTGTCGGTTACATCATATTTTTACAGCAATGATAATCGCTTTAATGGATTACTTTAAAGATATTACCGTTTTTTGGTTCTTTCATTATGCGTTTGTTAACATAATGGATACTAGAATCTGTAAATAAAGCCTCAACATAATTTTAATTTTCGATATCTGTGAAAATATCATGTAAGTTGACAGATCTAGTGAGTGAATCTCTATCCTTTCATCAACATGAGGCTGTACATATGTTTTTCACTATAAAAAAGCGGCCAAGTGCGAGTCGGACTCGCTTGCTATTTCGGTGGCAGTTATATGTGTACTTCTTAAACTTTATTTCATGGCAGTTTCACGATCTGTTAGTAGGTATTTATCTCATTGAAATAGAAAAATGCCGACTTATTCCTTATGTGGCGAGCAACAAAATAGTTAGCACTTTCCGATTTTACGTATTTCTTTTTGTCGTCAACTCTTTCGATCATGTAGACAGACGGTTATCGAACTCTGTTATCTGAAAAATAATAGTTCACGAGCACTTCCCATCAAGTTTCGCAACAAGAGCCGTGTATCGGCGAGGAGCGCGTATCGCCCGCTTAATTTGCCGCCGGTCGGTAAGCCCATTGTGAGCTAATCAGCCGTTAAATTAATTATGTAAGCTACTTCATAAGGCGCACGGCGTATTTGCTACAGTAAAAATACTTCCTGGTTGCGGGATCGATGGGAAATGTTCAGGACTGAGCGTTGAGTAAATGTTGTTCTTTTGGACTCAGATGATTTTGTCAAATGTAACTTAATTGCGGCTGTTCGAATCGATCAAATTCTTTTTTCGAAAAGTTGCTTAAAAACGAATGGATTAATATTCTTGTTGATTCTTAAAGTAGTCTTATTTTCATGTACATATATTCGTTATTTTTGTACATTGAGTTTTGTTATCTATAAGTACCGATATAAAAGTTGACAAGCGCTAATCTCAGAAACAACTGGTTCAGATTGAAAAAAAAATATGTTGGATAACACTACGTGTGCAGAAACAGAAACCGAAATCCACGCGGGCGGAGTCGCGGGCGGCCGCAAGTAAATCATATTCATGTATGTGGATGAAGCTTGCCAAACCATTTCGTCATGTTTTTTTGTTTTTGACTGATAATAAGAGAGCATTAACTACGTAATGCTTTATTTAAACCCTGAATTCAGTAAAATCTACAACAAGCGTCCAACTTTAAAAAATAGAACAAAAACAAAACCCGTCGCATCGCAATCGCACCGCTGAAGAAACGTCACACAACGTCAGAACGAACATAATTAATTAGCCGTCGTCATCACAATAAAAGCGTAATCTAAACCGAAATAGGTTACACAAAGCCCGGTGCAGGCTCAAGCGAGCCGTGCGCCGGTCTACGGCTGAGCTGAGCTACACAGTGTAGGGAAATGCAGTGAAGACGTGAGTATAATAATTAATCATCAGCCTAGTATTATTTGCCTTAGTAGCTGCGTTACTACAGCCGTGGTCGCAAGCGGACTGGCAGCTGTTGTAACGGTGCTGAAACGTCAAGCAGTATAATAATAATACCCCTCCGGCCGTATTCGGCCATGGCGGCCGATCTTACGATCAGCCAGGTACGCAGGATATATTATAGTGCACAAGTGAGTGCGCAAGCACAGGTGCACTCCCTATTCCTTCACTCTCATTATTCGGTGGGACAGCAATCTGACACGACCGTAGAGAGATCAGGCGCAAGACCAACGGCTTAACGTGCCTTCCGAAGCACGGAGGAGCTCGAGATGAAATTTTTCGGTCACCCATCCGATGACTGGTTTCTGCGAACGTTGCTTAACTTTAGCAACCGCAGGCCGAGTGCGCTAACCACTGCGCCATCGAGCTCCTCAAATCGTCAAGCAGTAAGTAGTATACATATTCTACATAATTAATATCGCGTTAAGTCCCGTTTAATAATACTAGTGTCATAATGCGACGCGAAAGTCTAAAATCTTAAATCATCAGCCTGTTGAGGTCCACACTGCTGGATGTAGGCCTCTCCTAGATGGGAAGTTAAGCGCCTTTTCATCACTCCGGACTAGTTGTTGACCGCACTATGGTGAACGATAAAACAGCTACGCTGCCAGGCATGGAGGGAGTCCCTTAGTCGCTTGTTACGACATCTATAAAAAGTTAATATACAAAATCACGACTTGGCACACGAAGTGAATAGGGGCAAATGTTTGTGTGATGAACATCGGCATTTGTAATCGAGTCATGGATGTTTATAAAAGTATTTAAGTATGTCTATCCGTTCCCTAGCTTCTATAGTACAAGCTTCGAGCTTAGTTTTGGGTTAGGCAATTGGTGTGTCCAATACATTTATTTAATGCATTTCAAACTCAAGTCAGAGCAATCTCACCGTCACCAGCTCGACTGTGGCGCGGCGGTGGCTGGGCCGCAGCCGGCTAATACCGCATCTGCGACGTAATGAGCTACTCAAGTACACCATAACTTGTTTACATTGTTTCTTTATTATGTTTTTCGCCTCTCTATGTTGCCGGTTTTTCCCTCGCAATAACCGAGTCTTTGTCTTTGACAGATTTGATTTTTAATTAGTTGTGTTTCGGCAGTGTCGGCTTTGCGATGTGTGGAGGAGGTATTCTTTTTGTACGGAAAGAGTTTGCGCCCGTCCGTTGTTCCCGAGGAATCTTTTTGGCTAATGCGATGTGGAAAGAAAGAGGACTGGCAAATGGTTTTGTCTGGTTTTTACAGACGGTTGTATTATTCGTTTATATCTCGGTTAATATGTAAGTGAGTTGTGTACTAAGATTATTGCTCATATTATCAAAGTCATTAGAAATAAGAAAGCCTATGATTATGAGACTTTTGTTGATTCTGTGAGTTTAATTGATTCTGTTTTTTTGTTACAAAGAATCAGTGTTAATCTATTTTTCAGCACGATAGATAGTTTTATTTAATCTGAATCATGTTAATCAGTAGCTTACTCCAGGATGTTCCTCGAACCAATCAAATACAATGTTTCGTAAGAATTGGGCAAATAAGTCAAAGTTTTCGCGTCAAACGGCTAGACTAATATCTTAACAGCGAGACACAGCAAGATGTAATCACCGTCACAGTCGCAAACGAAGGCTGAACAATCGACTGATAGCCAACTGAGTGCAACAAAAGTGCACTGAGTACTCCGCAGAGCTCACAAAGCTACTAATCTACCCGTATGTGTGGCCCCGTTTCGCACAATGTCGGCACCCTGATTAAGAGGATTGTCTCCATCGTTCCTCGGATATTAAAAGTCTTGTGCAGCGCTCCGCGATTGCACAATTGCACAATTTGTGCTAGATAATGCGCGAATTGCGAGCGCGAGTTTCGCGGCGTTGTTTTGTTTCTATTATGCCTTTTTGTTGCAGCCTTTTTTTATCTCTTTCGCCGGTGACGTCATTGCCGTTCTGTTTAGGCCCGCTAAAGGTTCAAAGTTAGGCTGTGATGCGTGTGTTTTGTGCATGCCCACTTTATGCTGAAATATTATGCCGCGTGAATAGGAATTTTGACGGAGGGTTTGAGGGAGGGATCGGATAGAAAGTTGAGATTCGATTTTAGATTAAAAATACTTTCCCCGGAAGTGAAAGCCATTTTAAACTATTAAGGTAATGAATACGCTTATACAGCATTTAACTAGATCAATTAATATACGCAAGGGTGTTTGTAAACAAGTACATACTTTTTAATTAATCAAATTAGATGAAGGGTGAATGATGAGGATGATGAATATATTTGTCTAATTTGTTGAAAAAAATATCTATGTAATTTTATAGTATGCTTGACTTTCCTTTACAATAATATCTTACTTAGTTAAAGCAGTCTTAATCTTTGCCAATTGTTCATAATCAATTAAATTTAATAAAAGACCTACACGAGTACCTAAGTATAAGCCGTTAAAACCTAATTTATTTAAGGGGAATCTTCAAGTCTGTAAATCTTTGATCTGATTCACAAAGAGTGATAAAATAAGCGTGATTCCGTGAGAAACCCTTGAGACACTTAAGACCGGGTGGCCCTTTGAACAAATCTTAAGAGAACATTAGGATTAGGGAGGTCTTAGGGTTGTCAACATAAGATATGAATTTAATGCAAGAATAATATTAGTGAACTAGCAGACTCGATAAATATTGTCCTGTCTTGATTATGATATCAAACTTCATTAGATTAGGTATGATCGTTGAATACGATTATTTCATAAAGTGTCAAAGAATCCTTGCAATTTCTTTCATGAAAACCTTCTCCGGACAGTAACAAACCCAACATCTATTTTATCGCTCTATAAGCTAAATTTATTTATATTTTTTGCATATATGCGACAGCTTTATATCAAGACGCTTACTTGACCGAAACCAGTATACAAACACCATTTGTTTTGTACCTACACCATATGATTTCCATTTTGTTACAATACTCGTATAATGTAGTACTCTTACATTTGCAGTATCCTTCCTTATGCAATATCGTTGTCTTATCATCCTTATTAATTACAAATTGGATACCCCGCGCACCCCGCGCTCCGAGCGGTTGTGTTCCGAGTAGCTACGTGTTTATAAAATAAAATAAATAGTACGCCGAGCAAATACACATCTATATTTGCATATTATAAAAGTTTGAAGTGTAATACATCATTTACCGGTAAACACCGAAGAAAAACAACGTGAAACAGTGATATACATAAAGAAAACAATACCAAATGATCGTTATCAAATTGTGACAAGTGCCTGTGTTTTCAAACGAGTTCGTTGACCCCGATCATCTGTTCGAGTGCCAAACCAAAACTACCCGACCAGAATTTAAATCATCCAAGTCGCAACGCACAATAGGTCACTCAATTTCGCCCCTCACCCAACAAGCTTCAACGGTACTGTGCGTCTAGCGCGGCGTCGCAAGCGATAGAGCGCAGGTTCAAATCCGACGTGACGACATCTTTTTTTTTTTATTTTTTTTTTATTGTTTATATCGAAATATTTGTTTGGCCCGACTTTTAAATATTATTATTGTTATTTCTTTTTTATTCTTTACAACAAAATATAAAAATGGCTCCTAAAAATATATGCTTTAAATGTCACAAGCACATACAAGAAAAACATTTTCTCAAATGTCTCCAATGTAAACAACCATATGATCTGGTATGTGCTAAAAAAGAGAAACTGTATGACTTGATGGATAAAAATCGCAGAATGACATGGGTTTGCCCAAGCTGCACTCGCAAGGCTAATAGTAGGAAAATCAGCACTCCCACTCAAAAGAAAACACCAAAAACTGTCCAATTGTCAACCTCTAATGCAGAGGACACCATACCAACACCATTACCGAAGACAGAATCTCAGCGAAGCAATACTTCAGAGTTAGATAACATTACAATCAGAAAATATAACGTACAAATAAGTAATTCATTTCACTCTTTGTCAGAAGAAAGTGACTCTGATTGTTCTGACCTTCGTAGTGAAACACTAAATAGAAGTTGTCCAGAACCAAACATTTGCAATAAATATGAGATAGATGAATTGAAAACCGAAATACAAAATCTCAGAACAAATCTCGCGAGTGCCAATAATCAAATTGACATCTTGCTTTTAGAAAACAGTGAGTTAAAAAAATCCCTGACAGACTACGCATCTCAAGTTAAACAACTTCAAAGTATTTGCAGAACAACGCCAAAATCTACGCCAAAACCGGACAAAAAAAGGGAAAGTTTTAATAGAAGTAAGGTGACAAGAAGGAAGATTCAGTTGGAAAAAACTATGGAAATCTTTAATACAAGCACTCCAAAACATACAAAAGAACCAAAGCTAACCACATTGGTCCAAGCTGAAACATCGAAAATCAAAAGTAGCGGTGACACGTACAACCGGAAGAAACCCAAAACCATACATATCGTAGGTGGAGAACAATGCCAAGGAATAGGCTCTGCCTTATACTGGTCAAGGGATGACTCAAAATACGAAAAATATACAATACAGTCTAATATCAAGCCCCACGCACCATGCAATGAATTACTCAAATGTATTGAAACTTCAAAAGTTGATTCCAGTGATGTAATCATTATAAATATTGGCGAATGTGACACCAATCCCATTAAACTGATTACAGAGTTGTGTTATTTTCTGAAACGTTATGATCATCAAACTATTATTGTATTGGGTATTAAAAAAAGTCGATATTTAAATGAAATATATCTGAATAATACTATAAAGACATATTGTAAGAATTTCAATAACTGTACATTTCTGGACCTAGATCAAATCGATTATTATGACAAAAAATTTTTGACTGAAATGTGTACTAAAATAAACTTTATACTTGACTCTATTTTTTATGACAGGAAGTTTCTGGGTTATAAAAGTAGCACACATGTTAATAGGAGGACCAATGTAATTTCGAATCAGACCATCAAAATGAATCCGAACAATAAAAGGACTATTCCTGATTACTTCCCACCATTGAGTAGAAGCACTTTTAACAACAATCATAGGAAGCTAAATAAAATCACAGTGCAGAAATTAATACCACATTATTTCTCAAAAGAAACTGTAAGGTCAGATGGGGAAAACAAGTTTTTTCGTACAAAATAATTCATTCTCCATTTTTCATCAAAATATCGCTGGCTTGCTTGGGAAAAAGGAGATGATTGAATTGACATTGCATGAATTAATATTCAATACTAACAAGCTTTTTGACATATTATGCTTTAGCGAAACCTTCGTTAAAGCAGGCAGCGAAGGAAACATAAATATTTCAAATTATCGTTTAACAGCCTCATATTCCAGAGCATTTCAAAAAAGAGGTGGTGTCTGTATTTTGACAAATAGGGATATCCAAGCACAAGAAGTAACATGGCTAAATGAGTTCTCTCAGGATTTTGTTTTCGAGTGTTGCGGCGTCGACATTGCGGCGCTTAAATGTATTGTTGTATGCATCTATAGAACACCGATATCCAACGTAACAGTTTTCTTACAGAAACTTGATCAACTTTTAACAAAGCTAAAGCGTAAAACTAAATATAAAATAATAATTGCAGGTGACTTTAATATTGACATACTAAAAGATAACCATGATGTTAATGAATTAAAAAGAATCGTCGCAAATAATAACTTTAATTTCCACATATTATGCCCTACGCGTAAGGAATCATGCCTAGATCAAATCCTCAGTAACGTGCCAGAAGCAAGAGGCGATACTCTTGAGGTAGGTCTATCTGATCACAACACTGCTCAAACCGTCACATTCGATTTGGTAGCACCAATTAAATTGCCTAAACACTGGTACTACAAAAAACGAGACTATAATCCTGAAAATTGTTCCAAATTTCATGAATGCTTAAGTTGTATCACGTGGAACAATGTATTTGAAGAAAGTGACATGACTACGGCATTTGAATTATTCTTTGAAGACTTCAAGTTGTATCATGATTTATGTTTTCCCATCAAGAGAATAAAGGTCAAACCACCCACGAAGTCAACTTACTGGTTTACAAAAGGTTTAAAAAAGTCAATAATAACTAAAAGAAACCTACGCTTTAGTTATTACAAAAACTTTAGTACTTCATTAAAAACCAGGTACCAAGCGTATTCAAAGCACCTAAAAAAATGTATATACCAGGCCCAAAAACTTGCAAACAAAAGGTATTTACAAAAATCTAAGAATATATGTGCAGCTGCTTGGAATGTTATAAAAAATAAGACATATAATAATACAATTAATAAAAATATAGACCATTTAGAAATAAATAATGACATAATTAATAACCCGACTGACATCTCCAACAAATTCAATGACTATTATATTAATATTACTAACTCTGACTGTAGCCTAAATAACCGAAATATTGACTTCAAGGACATACAAATTAACCAATCAAGTTTTTATCTGTATCCAACTGACAAATTCGAGGTAATGAAAATTATTAGCTCGCTTAGAGATACAAAAGCGACTGGCCATGATGGAATACCAACAAAAATTTTTAAAACTTTCAAACTTGAGATTTCACCAGTTATCGCATACTTGATAAATTTATCTTTCTCTACGGGCATATTCCCTCGTCCACTTAAAATCGCAATAGTGAGACCTCTGCATAAAAAAGGAGACAGACATAGTGTTGCCAACTATAGACCGATATCTCTCTTGCCGGTCTTGTCCAAGATATTTGAAAGGGCAATGTATGTTCGCCTCACTGAGTTCATGGAAAAGTATAAAATTATAACAACGGATCAATATGGATTCCAAAAAAACAAGTCGACTTCTTTAGCTGCCTTCTCATTGGCCAATAACATAATGTCTCATATGGATAACCGTAAACCAGTGACAGCGGTTTTTTTTGACATGAGCAAAGCGTTTGACTTTGTCTCACATGACATTCTCATCAATAAATGTGAACGATACGGAATCCGAGGTATTGCAAATCAATGGTTAGAGAGCTACTTAAAAAATGGAAATAAACGACTTTCGATCAGATATCAAAGAAAACAATTTTGGGGTGCCGCAAGGGAGTATCTTGGGACCTCTGTTTTTTCTTTTATATATAAACGACCTTCCAAACAAAATAGACTATAAATGTACTCTTTTTGCCGATGACGTATCCGTTGTAATTCCTTGTAACGATAGAAAAACATACAACAAAGACATAAATGACACTATTTGTAAGGTAATAAATTGGCTTAATAATAATAATTTACATGTTAATATAAACAAGACGACATACATACAATTTACTAATAGGAATGCAATTAAATTACCACTGAATATACATTTTGGAAACCAAAGTATCAAAGAATCTTGTAAAACTACATTCCTGGGTGTCGTATTAGATGAACGCTTCTCATGGAAGGACCATGTCAACAGGATTTGTAACAAAATAAACTCATTCGCTTATGCTCTTTGGAGGCTAGTTAGAATCAGCGATCAAAAAATTGCCATCCAGGCATACCATGGATATGTGTGCTCGATTTTGAGATATGCTGTCATCCTTTGGGGCAATTCATGTCATATAAATCGGGTGTTCATAGCTCAGAAGCAATGTATTCGGGCAATCTGCGGTGTCGACGTTACTACATCTTGCGTACCACTCTTTAGAGAGCTGAAACTTCTCACTGTCCCGTGCTTATATGTGTATGAGATGTGCGTGTTTGTCAAAATGAATCGACATTTGTTTACAAGCAAAGGAAGTGTATGCAATTTCAATACAAGGCATCCACACAAACTTAATCTTCCTGCCATTTCGACAACCTTATACAGAAACAATTCATACTGTATGGCGATAAAGGTTTATAACAGGCTGGGTGACGATACTAAGTTGTTACCACTAAACATGTTCAAGAAACATCTAAAAAAATGGTTGGTGCAAAAGTGTTTCTACTCTGTAGAGGAATATTTCCAAGGTTTTAATCCCAGATTCGGTTTTTCATAGATGTGTGACTACTTATAATTTTATCATTTTATCAATTATGTATAAATCTAATAATTAATTATCAATTTACTGTTGACATTATATTATATTCATATTGTGTAATTTAATTTAATTTAATTTAATTAGTGTAAGCAAAAATTTTGCATGCCAGGTTCTGGCGAATTGTGCGATCAATTATATAAATCTGACATCTTTTATACCACTTTTTATGCAAATAAATGAATTTGTATTTGTTATTTGTATTTGTAATTCCCCCATCTATCACCCCCAAGGGTTGTTAACAGGTAATTTGCGTGTCGTGGAACCGCATCGCGTGACAACCCTACGTCTTAACCCCCAAGACGCCGTAAACACCGTTTTGTACACCAATAAAGACAATTGTGTGGTGCAAGGGGAGAGCGGTAGCGAGTTCTTTCATTTGTAAACTTGTTTTCCGATGAAATTATCAAACTAATTGTAAAATCTGCGTGCAAGGGGTTCATTAAATCTACATTTATATGTTTTATGTCGTGTCCGAAATAATCTAGTAAAGATAGCAACTATCTAAAATATAGTGCAATACAGTACGGTCGTTGGCTAAAAAACACAGTACTTATTTAAAGCTTAGTATCCTTACACTTTCCGGAGGAAGAGGCCTTTGCCCTGCAGTGGGACGATATGGACTAATATAATAATATTAATTATAATCCATACTCTAATCAAAAGCTGTCATTGTGCTATTTTAGTGCCATACTTTTTTTACCCTTAGCGACTAAAGCGTTTTACTAACCTAAATTAAATATATCCTCTAAATAAAATTATAACAGACAATTCTGTACCTACTAAGCTTCTGTGAGTTAGTGCTGTTAGTATTCAAGATTCACTATCTTGAAACTTCGACCACACCTAAACACTTAAGCTTGTATTTTTTGCTCGGGGGAGCGCGACATGTGCTTCCCGCCCGCAGAGGGTTACAATAACCACTTGTAGGTCAATCAATGTAACACATTTCATGACTAGGTTAATGGCCTTGCTTTGCTTGAGTAGGTTTTCTTAATTTTTGTTTTGCAATTTTGTAGATAGGTACTATTTGTTTGCAAGCAATCTTAAATACTGTACTTATTAAGTTACTATAAAAATATCCATTGTTTGATTTATTTTGTATGTTTTTGGATTACTCACAATGTTTGTTAGCACAATGCAAACTTTGATGATTCTCTCATACTAAAATATCGATTAATAAATAAATCAAAAAATCAAATAATAACAAGATACTGTAGATAGATATTCATAAACACCAATAAATATTTATACCCCTATGTAAGGATCGAACCCACAACCTCTGATAAAACGAACTTCTCAACCATTAGAACGGATGTATTGAAAGACCATGAAACCGCAAACAAACAAAAACGTAAACACGATAGATTGCACACAAAAAAAACAATTTTCCCAAAAAAAAAACAACCCTTTCATCTGGCATCGGAAAAAAATGGCCAAGTCACTGCGAAAAAAGAATATTTGGAAAAAAATCCTATCTTCTATTAAAAACGCATCTTGCTGATCTGCAATGTGCATCATTGGCATATGGCGCGTGCGCCGTGTAATCGCACACCTTGCCGACATTTGCAAACGGGAGCATCATCGTCTGTGAATACAAGATACTGCGGTTTTCGAACCGAACCTTAGCAAAAAAGAATGTGTTGAACATTTTTGTTTGCTCTGTTTTTAAAACTAAGAAGTTCTAATTTGCGATATTCAATTATGTCCCGTTTAGTCCCGTTAACTAACATCAGTATTCGGTATAGAAATGTTATGCAAAAATTGAAATCTAAGAAGTTACACATTATAGTATTTGGTACCTCTGATAATTCTGATACTTTAAACTTGCCTCTTATGCCCTAGGAATAAGACGAAGTGTATTTATGTGTAGGATCACACCAGACCGTAATCACGCGACCGAAGTTCGACGGCAATGCATTTTGTACAGAAAATTATGCGACGTAATTCCGGCATGGTGTGTCAAGTCAAGCCGAACTCAGGTCGCATAACTTCGGTCTGGTGTGCTTCTACAATTAATCTTCAACTCAATTTTCTCCATTTTGCAATGAGTGAAATTTCGGCCATTTATATTATAGTTGTAGTCTTAACAAGGAATGCCACGTGCTGCCACTACAACATAAATAAATACTATGATAACGAACACATATTTATGTAGTTACGAGATAACATTTGCTGGCGTCCGTTGAAAGCCAAATGTAATGTTTGCCCTGGTCAAACAGACCGCAGGAGGCACTTGGTGGTCAATGAACTTGGCTTTTTTCTGGTGTATTCGTTTTATCAATCGGGTGCACTTGTTAAGATGTTTTCAGAAGGTTTAATTAAAATCGGAAATACTAAAACGCATTTGTTTGTTGACTAGAGTCGATGATAACCCGTTTTTATTGGGTCTTTTTCGTTAACTTAATTGTTTCTTCCATGTTGATGTAGGCAAATATTTGAATTATTTTAATATTTTAAGGTAATCCAGATTTTACTTGTAATCAAAAAGGAAACCATGTCTTTACGAGGAAAAAACATGTAGTGATCAAATAAAGATCCGATTCCACCCTTTCTTTGTCATGGGAATGGTCTGTATTGTAACTAGAGAAGGCATGAAAAAAATGAAATAAGATGAATTTACGTTGACCATCTGGCCTCTATTCTCGTAAGTACATTATGTTTTATTTTCATAAAACAAGTACATTTGAAACCATGGCTCTTATTATGTGGCTTTTATGGCGCGAATGAGTAATATATCAATGATTTGTATGATTGTACTATAATTCCATTTGAACAAAATGGACCTAGGTATTACTATTGTAGTAAAAAGATATCAAATAAATAATTATAAGGGTCGTGCTGTGTCGTAAGTAGCCAATAGGATTTCAAGCTGGGATTGATCACGTGTTAAGGCTAAAATCCTATTGGCTGGCTTACGATACATCTCCGCTCCACGGCACACATCTTAGCTTTGGGAGAGTCTCCTCACCCTTAGGCCAAAAGTATTTGTTTTCTCCCAATCGCTGACAAAATAACAAATGAGCGTCTCGCTCCAGATTTTGTGTGATTTGAAACTATTCCGAACCCAGTTCGGTGGTTCGATCAAGTGATAAATCTTCGATCACACACGGCGTGAGGCAATTACAAGTTCGGCCGAATATCCCATGTCTTTCGGCAAGCTGTAATCGCATCGGCCGCAGGAATGTTGCCAATTAAACTTGTCGCGTCTTGAGATCCGTGTGTGTAATAGCTAAGCTTGGATGTAAGAAGTGAGTGAATTTTGTATAGAATTAACTGTGGTATTCAATGTGTGGTTAGAGAGTAGAGTAGAGTTGACGGCTGATAGGAGTGTGTGAAAGAAGACATGTTGCGCCGACCTCGCCTTGTGTAGAATAAGGGCAGGGGAATGATGATTCAATGCATTGTAAAAGACGTGTTGTGATATATTTATGTATGTCGGGAAATTAGGTCTTAAGAATTTGATTGGTGCGTCGCGCAAGAGATAAGAGATGCCTTGATTACTCAGATCTATTAGGCGATTACCTTTGGGCGGGATTACTTATGGTTTGTGGACCATCTTAATAGCATAAAAAGGGTAGTCAAGTTAATCGATAAGTAACCAGATTGATATCTAATCATCAATACGTAATTGCATAATATACGTACGATTGATATTACGAAAATTTGAATACATAATATTTTATTGTTCATGGACAACAGTGCGCAAGAAAAATATTTCCTCGAGGTGTCTACTCTATACGTAATACCTTAATTTACAAAAATGCAATTAATTGGGATAGCAGAACGTCGAAAAATATTTAATAAGCAAATTAACAAACGCCACCAAAAGGTCATCAACCCAATATCAAAACTCAAACGCACCACATCACAATCGAGGAAAAAAAATCCGCCAGAGGGGCTCGGGGCCAGGTGGCGACGTCTGTCACCTAACAATATAATACTTATTATTACAACTCCTTATTATTTCTTGTTTTAATTGTGCCCCGACTTGCCTTTTAGTCCTTTTGTTCGCGTTTAATGGCTGTTATTGTTTTGTCTCGGTTGCGTGCGCGTGGCGTGTCTGCAAGATCGAGGTAATTTCTACTTTTATCTTGCGATTGTTGACGTTTTATAAGCGTAATTTGATTGATGTGGGAGAGAATTATCTGTTTGAAGAAGCTTACAATGATAAAGGCGACTACTTCTCTTCAAATGAAGGAAGTAAATAGGATAATATCGCGGTTTAATTAGAAAACTACATTTTAAATACACAAGCCGTAATACCGACTACTTTTCAGCAGTCGTAATGACGGAAGGAATAAGATGGTAAGCGTTGACTTTGAACTAAATTATTAAAAAATTCGCGATCTTAGTCCCTTTTCATTTGTTTCATTAAATGTCCAATAATTATTATTGATTTGAACAAAGATTAGTCTACAAAAACGAACATTATTATTTTTGAAGTCTTCACACGTTATACGTTTTTAATACTTATAGATTTACTTGCTCTATTTGCATATTAATCCGGATTATTACGGAAAGACTAAACCAATTTGAATGCCAATTGAATCATTTCTTCATAGCTATATTTGCCTACGTAATAATAATAAAGTCACGCACTTATTTTATATTAGGCAGGCATGCGCCAAGATTTTAAACATCTACTTTATGCACTCATAAATAAAATAAATAATAAGCAACTCGTAATACTACTAACAAAAAAAAACATAATAAACTAGTTGTCCCTCCCCAGATGAATTAAAACATTGAACCCCACACGCGTCTTCGAGTAAGTCACCGCCATCTGTCTTTGCTTGCACCTGGCCTCTAGTACTTACACACACACGAGATTATCAACCTTATTCCAACGGGATAGAGTTCACAGTTTCCAGTATTGTTCAATGGATGCACTCGGGCTTGCATGGTAACTAGATAGCGAAGTAGTCATTATGACTTATTTGCTCTTTATACATTACGGAATAAGTTAAATATGGTGATGTGGGCTTCTTTTTTGTCAGTTTTTTTTTTTTATGGCAGAGGCGGCAAACGAGCTGGCGGGTCGCCTGATGGTAAGCAATCACCGCCGTCCATGGATATCCGCGACACCAGAGGTATCGTTGATGTGTTGCCGGCCTTAACCCCATACCCTCCCCAACTGAGCTCTGAGGTTCCTATGAACGTCGCTCTAAACTCATCCCGGACAAACTCTCTTGTTATTAAAATGGGTGCTTTACTGTTCATTGTCTTGATTGATGTATTCATAATAAGTTGATTGATATTTTAAATTACTACAACAGTATTACAGTAAGTCGCGGGCGGCCGCTAGTCCTCAATAAATTCCAACCGGAGCACAAAAAAGCTACATATCTTTATTTTATCCCAAAGTAAATAGCTCCAGCTTATGTTTTGAATGAGATCATCCATTCAATGCTTAAACTAATTTTGAACATATGTATATATAATTTACATGCAGACATTATTCTTAAATTTTTCTCAAAGGATATGGCCCCACCCAAGATCTCCGGAAATTTAGATTAATTAATAATTAATCTATCGTGTGTGAACATATTCCTTTCGACAACAACCCTACAAATCACACCATAGTTTATCGTCCCATCAACAACATTAGCATATGCATTCCCATACTCCCACACCTCGTAATTACACGGACAAACAGTACTCATGTACAGGTGAGCTTCAGGAAACGGAAGTTGGGCGGCCATTGGTCACGCTTCGGGAGCAACTTTGCATCAGGTTTGATGCCTGCCTTTCCGGTCTAGCATTTTTATAGTGGGGGGCACTTGGAAGTGATTTTGAGTTTATGTCAATCCATGTTGTCTCTTAATTTATAATTTGGAATAGTGACTTTTTGTATTGTCTTTACCATATGATAACCCGACGTTTTCATTCTATACGTTCAAAGTAGTAGTTTTATTTCATGAGTAACAGTCGCGTAAACCTTAGAAAACATGACGTCACGATACTCAATTCCGTACGCACCGGGTGATATAATATTTGACTAAAGGAAGAAATTGACAACATCTTTCTATTTTTTTATAATCAACCAATGCAGATAGGAAAACTGATCATCTCACTTGAACACATATACAAGTATAACGGCTATTCGTATTCAAAGAGCTCAGTAAAGACATTAACAAAAACGTAAAACATTTCTTAAAACCCATTTCACACAAGAAAATTCCTCCTCACACAACCTAAAGCAAAGTAAACGCGCTATGAAAATTCCCGCGAAATTTTCTTCCCATCCATCACTTTATGAAGAATTTAACAGTGTAACGCGGAATAAACTATTCAAGAAATTCTAAACATTTCCTCGCGTTGCGCACAAAAGAAACCAGAGCGCGCACAATGACGCGAGTGGGCGCAAGGCGGGTCGCGACGCGCAAATTGAATGCCGAGGTGTTAACTGAAGACATACGGGTAGCACATTGTTCCGGGAACGCGGCGGTTAAAATCAGTAAATTCTAATTCCACTCGAATGAGCTACTCACCTGGGGAAGTAACTTTACCTTATAAGAGACCACAGTGAAGTAGTACTTCGTAACTGTTGTGTTATGTTTCTGCTGGTGAGTAAGGTTGCCAGAGCTCAGTGGGAGGAAATGGTGTTTTTGAAGGTACGCAACGCATCTGCGACCCTTGTGCGGTTGTTACGTCCATGGGCAGCGGTTATACCATAAGGTGACCCTATTGTACGTTTGCCTCCCCAGCACATAAAACAATGCATGAATAAGCGTAGGTAGGTAGGCGACGTAATTTGGGCATAGTGTTTCATCTTCCAATTAAAATACATTGCAGGCGATGTCACGCCGATCTTCGGTCGCGTTTTTTCCGCCTAGTGTGTTTATATACTAAAGCTATGCTACCTGGCGCCTTGAAAGCCAATTTTTATTTCATTTCTTTTGTTTAAATTTATATACATATTATGTTTACATTCGGCTGTCGTTGATGGAGACCGAACTAAATGTGGACCCCATCACCGATTTACTTTGAAAAAGACTTTATTTTGCCGACTTCAGAATACGGGCCCGCTCCAAAACTACTCCCGTGTGTTTTCCCGCGTTTACACGGCAACTTAGGCGTCAACACCTCACGCGCCGTCACCCGCGAATGCGCGTGTGTCGCCAAGTTCGCGCATTAATCGCGCCACTGGGAAAGTAATTAGGAGCGTCTTTTCAACGCCAGTGTTAAGCCTTTGTCTGGATGATAGGCTAAGTAACGACGAAGGAGTGGCGAAAATTAGGTTGGAATTGAGGCATGTGTGATCCAGCATTAATATTTATCTGTTATGCTTTAGTCTTCTGTATTAATTCCCACTAACTTTAACGTATTCTTATAAGAATCGCTTCGAAATAATCATCAAAATGAATATACAATTTCATAAAAATGCTAGAAATACCCTGCTTAAAATAAAATGGAACAGGTATGTTTTAAAATAACGAAGATTCAACTCGAAGATTTTTAATTAAAAACCAAAAAATAGTTTTTTTTAAACTTTGTTTGTTATGAATGAATTTTAGTGCAATATTTTTACTTTTATCAACCAGTTTTTTAATTTTGCATCGTCACGTTTTTGGGACAATTTCATTCCACTTTGTTTCGATTCAATAACTTTTAATAATTTGTCTTTTTCGAAATAACAAATTCCCGTGAAATCCCATTAGTTTCAAACTTAGATCGCGCGACACAAATTCTGAATAACCGACATTCTAAACTCAAAAGAGTGCGGCAGAAAAGAGTCGCTGGCATAAAAGCGGCACGTTCCGTTTCTGTAATGATCGCTAAGATTCCCGCTTCATCGCAGTTCTTAATCCGAACGTTCCGTTAATGAGATCCACCTTCACCGTGTCTGCGTACAATGGAACGCGATGCGTGTGCTATCTTTTTTTTTTCTAAACCGTTTTTCAAGGGTCGCGCGCATTCACTCCATCCAGCCAGCGTTTAAAAAGATGGAGTTTAAGTAATGATTCTACCGTGGAATGAAGTTTTTAATTCCGTTAGTGGGTTATTGTACGTCTTTGCTTGCGCTAGTCGAAACTCTTTGTTCACAGTTTATGAATAAAATTTTTCCGCTCAAAATGGCGTCAAAGATGAATGGACTAGATAAGTCCGTGCTTAGGATACCCGCATTAATCTCTCATAACGGAGAACTTTTTATAATAACCTACGTAACTATTATATATTATTTACGGGAAGAGGGTTACGGACAGAAATATAATTATATGTTTTTGGTGAAATCGATATGATATTGATATGTCAGGCGACTGTTGTAATTATGACTGTACAAAACATGCCTTTAAGCATGATTTATTTCTTTGTTGATTGACTTGTTTGTAATTTGTACGTGTTGTTTGGATAGTCCCCAATTTGGGTACCGACTTGACCCATTATTTTATAAGTAAGCATCCGTTACCTTAATATAGTTCAAATATTTATACATATTTGTAAATATTTGAACTATGTGAAGAAGAAAAATTTTGTTTGTTTTATCGCACTAATATCAGGTTAGAATTGAAATGAACAACTACTGGTTAGAATTGAGAAATTATGTTTGTGTTGGATAGTCCATTTATCGAGGAAGGCTTTTTATTTGATTAATCTATAATGAAACACTATGTGTGCGGAAACCGACATCCACGCGGACGAAGTCGTGGGCAGCCGCTAGTTGTTTAACAAAGATACCAACTAAAATACGTATTCGTGTCACCTTATAAACATTTTCATTTTCTTTCTACCCACTATAAACCATCTCATCCTGTACAACCATCAGGCATCTCTAGATAAAACGGCGCCGGAGCTAAAAGACGGCTTAAACGGCTTAAACGGCACAAACGGCGCATCAGCCTCTCCATTAGCGGACGGTTAACAACTTAAGATGGCGCGCAGCAAGGTTTGTGGAGGACTCTATCCACTTGGTTAAGAGATTTTACTTTCAACTTTAGTATGGAGAGATGTTACTTCTTTATTCTTACTTGCTTTATTATGGAGATATGTGTCTTCTCTTTTTTGATCTGTGTTATGAGAACATGTGTTTTTAAGTGAATTATTAGTTGGAAAAAACGCGTCCGAAGTTCGGTGTGGATACGCCTGCAATGTATTTAAATGGAAGATGACACACTATGCTGAAATTACGTTGCGATATTTTGTATAGAAAATGCATTGCCGCCGAACTTCGGTCTTACACTTAAAGTTGTGGAATGAGTGTAGTTTCTACTATATTTCTCGTCTCGGTCTTAAGATATTAACAACTACTTAACTTTTATCGTAGAAAGTATCTAAAATGTTTTATGGTCGCCTCGATGGTCTAGTGGCTTAAGTATTGAGCCGGGTTCCTGGATCGGGCAAAATTTGTGTCGATTTTCCTTAACAAGCCAATCCACATTTGGCAACCGTGGTGATTAAGCCAAAACCTGTCTTTGTAACGAAAACAAGCTTTCAAATGATGGAGGATTACCCTGCAGTAGGACATTAATAGACTGATACCTACTTTGAAATTCTTTACATTTTGTCGGAATTTAAATTTAGAAAAAAATACTAGTAGGTACCTACACGTTTTCCTCACAAAGATTGATAATAAATTATTTCTAAATGAATACGGCATGAGTAACTCACATGTGGACGGGCTGATAATTGTAATAAGTGAACAATGTTAAACCTAGATATTTTATCAGGCCAAGCACGAGAATAGAGGGTGTTGATAACCGCAGCGCTGCATGAGAACTCTGCGATAAATGACCAGGGGTCCACAACTTGTTAGTGTTATTCTATATATTATAATATAGATTGACTATATTTTTAATATACAGCTGTCGTGAAAACTCATTCATTATGTTTTTAATATGAGTACAGTACACCTTATAATTAAAAAGAATCAAGGCTTTATCTGAGTAATCAACCAGACGTTTTTAAGGCAATTGAAATATGTTCTTCCGTTGCTAGGTATAGGTAATGCTAGCGGCTAGCCCGCGAGCTCGACGGCCGGCGGTGGCTAGCGCGCTCGGCCTGCGATTGCTAAGAGAGCAGATACCAGTTATCAGAAGGTGACTGAAACTCCTCCTTGTTTCGGAAGGCACGTTAAGACGTTGGTCCTGCGCTTGATCTCCCTACGGTCGTGTCAGCTGTCATACCGAACTATGCGAGTAGGGAATAAGGTGATCACCTATGCTTGACGACTTTAACATATCCTGCGTACCTGACTGACCGTAAGATCGGCCGCCATGGTCGAAAAACGGCGGCTGATATTAATGATAGATTAGAATATTGGTGGCAAATGTTGTTCACTAGGAGATTGATAATATTTTAGAATGTTTGTGGTAAATGTTGTCCACCACAGTGCGGCGCTCGCGCGTCCCTTGGTCTCGCCTCAAGCGCAGCTTCCGCCCGATAGCGCGTCCGGCTCTTGCGATTACGACATTGTGTTGTTTTATTTTCAACATTGCAGTCCACTGATGGACGTAGATCTCCAGATGGGAACTTCATAATAAATACTAGCTAATGCCGTCCAAGACTTCGTCCCCGTGGATTTCGTTTTCCGCACACATAGTGTGAAACTATATCTTAAAGCCATCTTTGATGGACGGTCCGATACTTAAACCACAATGCCATCAAGCAAGGCTTCTACAGCCTTCAATTTTTTTTAGAATCTCTGTTTCATATTTAATGTGCCGTATATAACACACATATGCGGCACATTTTATCTGACTTATATTTAAAGTTACTTATAATACTGGTGCCTACCTAATTTGAATACGTATACCTAATCTCACTTAAAGTTCACTTAATAAGTTTAGGTTAATGAAAAATAACTTACCTAAAAAAATAAGGAGTTGAAGTCCTTTGGGGGGTTCCTTTTGATGTCGGTAAAAGGAAGTCTGAAAACAAAAGTATTCACAGTTTTATATTTTGTTATCACTTTATTTGCAATTATGGACTAAAATGTGATGTAGGTAGGTATTACAAAAGCTAGCAAAAAAAAAAGGTTTTAAAGCTGCGGGTCGAATTAAACTTAACTAATTACGAGTATGTGCTTTAGTTGCATTGCTTCTAGCAGTTTTTGCCTTGAAAATAAGAATATCTTTGTTCAGTATAGGTATAATGCCGAGAAACTATATGTTACTCAGTTGAAAGTCATGAGATGTGATTTTGTGATTGGCTGAGTTGGCAATTGTGAACAAATCACAAATTCGAGATTAGGTAGACAAAATCTGCAACGCCACTTACAACTCAATTTATACGTAGCTTTATCTTCTACTAGACAATAAATATCGTGCTCTGTCCTAGTTATCATACTAGTATAGAATCCTTCCAACCATGACATAATATGTGTTATACTAAAATGAAAACTCCATGACGTCATTTTGGCGCGCCGCCCATTTCTGGTTTTGTTTAGCCGAGTTAGGAAGTAAAGTAGACGAAGATAAAAAGTAGACGAAGACCTGGGATCGATTAGTATACCATCCATCTTCTACTACACAATAAATAAAGTGTCTGTCTCAGTTATCATATCAAATCATTACGCACATAATCCCCTTCAGAACGTTTTACTAACGTTTCTGACGTTCAGCCAGATACGCAGGATATATTCTAGCTCACAAGTGACTGCGCAAGCACAGCTGCACTCCCTATTCCCTCACTCTCATAGTTCGGTGGAACAGCAATCTGACACGACCGTAGAGAGATCAAGCAGGACTAACGGCTTAACGTGCATTCCGATGCACGGAGGAGCTCGAGATACAATTTTTCGGCCACCCATCTGAAGACTGGCCGCTGCGAAAGTTTCTTAACTTAGCAACCACTGCGCCATCGAGCTTCCCACTACCCTTATGACATAATATGAGTTTGTTCTTAAATAAATAAATGAAAACTCCGTGACGTCATTTGGCTCGCTGCCCATTGCTGGGTTTGTTTAGCCGAGTTAGGAAGTCGGTAAGACGAAGACGTCGATCGATAGCAACTTAGGCCACGCCCCCGCGTCTTGGCCCGCGCCCCCCTCCCCGCGGCCGTCTCGCGCACACGCCCGCTCCTTGCGCATATACGCCTACTTTCTTAGCAAGTTTGTTGGAAGACGAAACCAATGGAACCGAAGTATTAGCGGGTTAAATGTTTGTTTAGCTTTTTCTAAACATTTTTACGCCTACGTGTAATGTATCTAAAGATTAAAATGTTATACCTACCTATTGGTTATCGCGACCGCTTTAGGGTAGGAAGAACCTATCCGAGAATTGCTTAACTTGTGAGGCGGATTAGGAGTGCTGATCCCCATTTGTTACGTACGTAGTTATGTATCGTTTGTTAACTAATTTATTATTTTATCCCGGATATTAATTTACATTCTTAAAGCTGTTTGAAAGGAAGTATGTCTATGTATCTGGTAACAACATTGTTGAAGTAACGAGATAAGTTATCGCACCTAGCAGACAATTTTTTATTTTATTATTACCTAAATGGTAAGTCATCGTAAGAATGTTATATTGTTTATTTTATTTTGAAAAATAGTGTGATTTGATATTTTTCTTCATAAAAGTAAAGTACCTACCTAATATAATTTATTATCTGATCGCTAGATAACTATGATAATATGTTAAGTTCTTACATTCTTGTTTCAATTGATTTCACTAGATAAGAAAATTGAATGAAGGAAGTTTCATTAAACTGACAATTAACATTTTCGTTACCAAACTATGTATTTAATACAAAAGAACACGAAGAAAAAATTCTTGTTTCAAAAATGTGACTAAAACACAAGCATTCCGATATATTTAATATGTAGGTAGGTACTTGTGTTTAAGTCACAAGCAAGAAGGCACAGCTTTGGTTCAGGATTATTAACCGGAATGGAATCTGCCTTCTTATAATACTCCGTACTTTCGACAACTCCCTCACTTTATCAATACAACATAACATTTAACCATTACTGACCTACTCCAAACTGCCCTATAAGAAACATCTAAGTTCTAAGTCGGCCCCCTAATCTATCAGCCAATAACGTTCGGCCGCCTACGTCTTGCCCCGCCCACTTTCTTAGGAGTTTAGAACACTCCCACCCGAGCCTCCTTCGAATAAACTTACACGCCTCTTGTTGTTTTACTACGGTAAGATCAACCAATACCTAACAAAATTGTAGGTTATCGGGTCTGTGGTTGCCAATCAGCATTTGGCAAGCGTGGTGATTGAGCTAATACTCATGTTTGTAGCTATATCATTGTTTAATTGAATCAACGATATCTTTGACTTGCAGTGAGACTTGAATTAAGCGGATACGTAACGTTATAATAAAAAAATAAAATGAATGATTTCTCTTTCTCATATTTCACGCACAGTCTGGGGTAAAAATATTAGAAAATAAAAATAAAAATCAATGTATCTGACTAATACCGCCCTCTATAAGACTACCAAAATAACATAACATTTTAAGCGCCATCTACATATCAGAAGTTAAGTTTCAATTACCGCCAGTAGCGACATCTATACTTTCCCATACTAACTACGTGTAAATGTGCGCGTGCGACGGTAAGCAGCGCTTTGAACAGTACACCATACAGCGCCCTCTAGCAATTAACTAGTAAACTAACAGCATACCATAGTGTTTGTTTGCTGTAGTATTGTTAGTTTTTACTCCTGATTATAGGTGGCGCTTACAAAGATATACAGATATGTACCTAGATGTGATTTGTACATACTTTTGACAAATTGTTTTCTTGTTAGTACATTAAGTATTTAATAATATTTTTTACTCTGCCTCTATTCGAAATCATCGTTTTTATTAAGAACCTCGATGTTAGTTCCGAGTTGACCTTTATTAAATAATTTTCCTACCATCAGGCCGCAATATGCAATAAAATAAATGAATCAAATAACATTATTATTGTAAAAAGTTAGTTATAAAGCTTTACTGATTATTAACTAGCAACTACCTACATAGCGGATTAATTTGACCAAATAAATTGTATGCCAACCTTTTGTATTATCTACATAGTTTATTTGTTTTAACATTTTGTGAATTTTAAAGTGCCTACTGGTTTACAGCGGCAATTATGTGCGCATGTTGTCTGCTATTATATTTTGGTAGGCGCTAATCTCGTTTTCCGCATTTTGTTACGTGTCCAATTAAAATGATTCGGTTAAATGTAGAAGTACGAAATGAATCCCTTTCGCTATTAACGAAAAGGTACATATTTTCAATTCATAAATGCCTAGGACTAACATACCAATTACCTAGGCCCAAACTAAGCTCAAAGCTTGTAGGTACTATTGTTGGTTTCAAAACTTTTAAAAAACTCCATGAGTCGAGTTCAAAAAATGTCGATGTTCATCATACGAACATTTACCTCGAGCAGGATTCGAATCCGCGGCTCTTAGTTTTTAAGCCAGGGTCACAGAGTACTAGAACAACGGGCCCTAAGTAAAGACTGTAAAGAATAACAAAGACTTTCATTTAAATACTTTTTAGAACAAAAATGAAAATAGGTATGTTACTAAATAAAATATGTTTCTCTTTTGATTGCTTTAATGTCGTACTTAGTAAACTTTATATTCTAATTCTAAAAAAATAGTGTTTCTGTATCTTTATTTGAATAAAAACCTAACTTAGAAAATTGACATTATTATTAAAAATACAATTAAAAATCATTTATTTTGGACAGAGATCCATACTTTGCGTCATTATGTCAATGGGATGTCGATTATAACATTATTTAAATTTATAAGAATCAGAATATCTAGTTAGAACAGACTATGTCCAGATAAATAGTTACAGACGTATTCCCTGTATTTTGCCGGGATCGGACCCGCTATTGTAAGATAGGAATAAGTAAGATTTGAGATCATTCTTTGTTTTGTATTCAACTAGCGGCCCGCCCCGGCTTCGCCCGTGGTACTTGTCCACTATTTAATGGATGATATTATACATAAAAACCTTCCTCATGAGTTACTCTATCTATTAAAAAAAACCGCATCAAAATCCGTTGCCTAGTTTTAATGATTTAAGCGTTCATAGGGACATACAACAGACAACATGACAGAAAAAGCGACTTTGTTTTATACTATGTAGTGATATTATGTTTAGCGTAAACCTAATTCCTTCATGTATGGCATATGTTACGCTGCAAGAAAAACTACGTCATTCCTGTTTTATCCCATGGGGTTATGATCCCATGATCGATTTAATGTAATCGGGATAAAAAGTATTCCATCACCTAAGTCAGCCCGTAGTAGTTTCAGCGTGATTGACGGACTAACATCCAAACAAACAAACTTTCAGAATTATAAAATACTAGTATGATAAGCAGTATAGTGTTATGCTACGGTTTGACTGCGATGTAACTCGTAGGTAAATTAATTAAATTTAAGAAAATGATTGAATAGTAGATAAACAATGATTGAATTTACCTAATGCTTTCTGAGATTATAAGTTGCATTGGTTATGAATGGTAGATACCCGTTCGGCTTTGAACGGGGTATCTACTGAGATACCAAATTTTATTGAGTTGATCAGCCGCTCGGTTTCGGACGGGTATCAAATTGAATATATTATGTAATAAGACGCACACTTAGAATAAGACTTGTGTAACTCAAAAATATTGAAAACCGGCTTTTTGACATGGTCAGATTCTTCGTTCAAAACAACATTATCTCCAATGACAACCTGAAAAAGTGTTTTTTGAGTTAAGCTAGACTTATTCTAGGTGTGCGATTGGACATTTATCACAATTCTCATCACAGCGCTGGCACAGGCAACAAACTTTAACATACTTATTTACTTTCTAATAAATACTGATATCCTGAAAAATAAAAAACAACGCGTTTTAAGTGTTTTTTTCTGATAGAAACAATACATATTCGGTTTAACATTGTAACGGGTTATTTCTCAAGCGCCGCGCCGCCCGTAGGCACCAGTTAAGCAGTTATTCTTCCAATAACGGCAAAGAAAATAAGTTTTTTTTTATCTATTTCGATGGTAAAACCAAAGCTATTTACTAATGCTTGTGTTGTGAGCAGGCTTCATAATATGAAACGGTGTCGCGGGTATCCGCTAGTATTAAGAAAGCACTGTGACTCATTATTTAAAATAAATCGAAATGAAGAGAAATATAAATATTATGTTTTTAAGAAAGATTTAGATTTTTGCGATCGCTTTCTTTCGGACCGAGTGGATTGCCGCGGATTCCGCTTTGAGCGGAAGTCGAAATCCAGCCTGGCAGTATAACAAAGCTAGATTCGGAATACGGCAATGTATGCGTGTTTTACTAGTATAAATATTTAACATTAAAATCAGACTGAAATATGTATAATGTATGTTTTTTTAAATCATACTGTTTTTTGCAATTATTAAAACGATCATTCATAAATAGAATGTAATAAGAATATCTCTTTAGGTACTAAGAAGGGAATTTAGCAACCTCTTACTTCAAGTCAAAAAATTAAGAAAATGAAAACTAAATAAATCTCTTTCTTAACCCTTTTTACGCGTGCAACAACTTAGCCACGATAATACGAAACGCTATTTAAAAATGCGTTGCGGATATCATAACTAATCGCTAAAGACAAAATTTTACAAAAAGCTAACAACCCGGGTTTCCACCTGTGATTTGTTTCGAAATATGTATTGTTTCACAAAATTATGGGTGAATTTAGACTCTTAAACACTAAACAAATAACTAGCACTTACCTGTTCTTTAAGCAACGTAAAATGTAAACGGAAATAAAAAGAAACAAACAAACGAAAATAAAATGTTTATTCAAAATAAAACATAATTCATAAAAAAAAACATGTCACATACAAAAAAACAAACATAAAATAAAACTTAACGTAATACAAACATAAAAAAGCACAATTGAAAATAAAAGATAATCGCCGAGTAAAATGTACTAAGACAAAATCTCTCGTTTCTATATTGTTGAAAAAAGTAACATGAAGAAAGTCAAATAATAAAAAAAGACAATTGTTTAAATAAAAAACACTAACGACAAGCTCTACAAAATTGAGTAAAATCACAACCTTGGTCCAAGCAATAAATCTCGTCGCCGCACAAAAAGTTCAAAGTCCGTTAAACACAGTAGTCCAATCAGTAATCTAAGTATATTCGACAGTATATTTGTGGCAGTCAATTTTACTTAAGTTACGACTAGCCTTAACATTAATTTAACGCTTAAAATTAATTCATTATTAGTTATCAATCGCTCACTCGAGATCTCGCTCGTTAAGAAAAATAAATTTTAAATAAAAATATTCTCAATAACGGCCAAACGTTTAATCTCTTTACAAATGTAACCGACATAAATATTAAAAATTTCGCAAAAAACTTTTCCACTGCCAACAGTTTAGGTCAAAAAAGTGAGGGTCGGGAGTTAGCCTAAAAATATTTTTTCGATTAGACGCGGTTAGAGTTATTTTAGGATTTTTTTGAATTTTGTATTTTAATTTTAATATTTATAATCACAAGAGCACGAGGAACGTGTATTACGCCGCGCGGCCCGGCCGGCCGCCGCGACTCCAGACGGACGACTGAGACGCGCTCCGCGGCGGGCGCGCGCCCCGCGCCTCGCGTCCCCCGCGTCCCCGCGCCCCGCGCCCTCCGCGCCGCGCGCCCCGACTTCGTTACGAGCCACTTGTGATCGCCGCGCGATTTTTCCGCCTAAGACAAATTAGGCGGGCTCGCGCCGCCCCCCTTCTTAGCCTCGCAAGCCGCCTTCTTATTCCTAAGACGTTTGGCCGACCCGCGACGACGCAACTTCTCGCCTTCCTATCTCTACACGAAACGCATCTCGCTAACCCGATGAAAGCATAATTCACCCCTCATTAACATATTAATATACACTCATTTGTTTTTACTTCGGCCGCGTGCAAAAGTTGCCCCGTACGGGGAGCATCGTACATGTATAAATTATCACCATACCAATGTTATGGCGGCGGGCTGTTTTATTTTTAAATGGCATTTAATCGTCACTCTCGCTTTCGACTGTGCCGAGGCCGGGTTAATTGTAAATAAAATTCAATCATTCGCAAAAAATCCCCGTAATCGGCAACCGACAATATCAATGAGCGATTCGCATTCACTGATTGTGCTTTTCTGTGTAGTACACGATGGTGACGTCACGGGCTATTAAGCGTTCTGGCGATGGGATCGAGGTTGAATGCGGTATCTATTGCGCCCGTTTGAATTACATTAGTAAATATTAGAAATTATGTATTGCACCTGTACAGACACAGTCATTGATTCATCAGATGATAGAAGATACGGGCTTTTGTTTTGCATAACTTTTTTTCTATTTTAGGAATTAGGCGACTTTGGCCTCTGACAATCAACTTGAGTAATCTCATTCGGTACGTGTAATATTTAAGTCTCTTTAACAAATCTTGAATGCAAAAAGTGAAATCTATTGTCTATCTCGGTTTTCTAAACTTTACTGGCAAAAAGGGGAATCACTCAACATTCTTCACTATTTAAAAATCGAAGGCGACAAAAAAGGAAATCCCAACATCCCCAAAGATGTGCGGCCAGTCCGGTAAACAGTGGTGGCACGAATTAATATGATTCTTTTATCGCGCCGCGGTCCAGCTGTCGCCCGGGGTCGTCGCCCTCCGCGATTTTTAACGAGTCTTCGATTTTTTTTTAAGTGGACACAATCGAGTGCGATGCGACTGGTGACTGGAGCGTCGATGCTCGGGTCGCGGAAGGGTTAAATGAGATTGAGAAGGTTCAAAGAAGTTGATTTTTTTACTATTTGATACCGCTGTGGAATTCGTTTTTTATGTTCGATTTGAGTATTAATCTTTAAGTGTCTTTGTTAACATGTCTTTTTTTAGTTTTGTACGAATGTTAGTAATCAAAGGGCGAATTTATTGTAAAGCTCTGTTTCACCCCCTAGCTTGTTACAGAATCCAGACTTGAGCATAGCAACCATCATATGGAGCTTCAGGTATTTTAGACATCCAGAAATCGACACAATATTTAAGCTCAAAAATGATTACGTGGGTGTTTCTTTTATCACTTTCATTATTCATCAGGTTTAAACCTACATTCGATACTTATCACTACGTAGTTTGAAAAAAAAAAAAATTAGCCCTGCATACCTATTCAAGATGGAGTTAATTTCCTTCATTCTGACCTTATTTTTGGAATACCATGCAAATAAAATAATTGACAATCATGCAAACTAAAACAAATCAGATAATAACAAAAAAAAATTACATCATTTTTGAGCGAATATTTTCCTTTTCCTAAATTGCCCATTTTCAAAAGAAAATGGTCTATTTCGCAAAGTCTACCCAATTTGATATTCTTCGACAATTGTACCGAACGATTTTCAATAATCATAAAAAACAAATTTAGATCATAATACATTTTTGGGACAACGGCCGCGATCAAAGAAGGAAATTTCACAAACGAATACAAATATTTATTGAGAAAAAAAACTAAGGGTTTTCTTTTTTATTCGATTCTTTAAGTTCAAAGAGGATAAATTAAAGTGTGATCATTTACTTAATTTTTAACTTTCGAAACTACAAACGTGTCACTACATATTTAACTACAAACCGATAAGATTTTTTATTTTTTCTTCAATAAAAAGTGAGTGTCATTATTCTCTTCGATAGATGGCGCTAAGCGTTTCAAAATCTGATTCTGGTCCGAAATTTTGCTAGTGTCTAAAATTAACATTTAGAAATTCATGATATTTTGTTTGACAGCTTTGAAATCTTTATCTTTCTTGCCGATATTTATTTACAAACTTACGATGCGTAACGTTTTGTGTACATTGTTTTTCACATAATGCGCTCCAATATATAATGAGCAAAGAATGATACGCGTCAAAGTTCTAGGATATCTTTCAATAACAATATAATTCTCTTTTAATGTATTGTCAGTTTTGAATCAGCGTTTAAATATTTTTTTATTGACACTACTTTGTCTGACAATGATATAAAAGGAAAAAACTTATTATTGTTATTTACGTATAAAAATAATGTGTAAATACAAATTCATCATATTTTACATTCGGGAGGTAGTGCGTGCGTAACGTTCAAAACTAAATTGTAGCTAATGTAAAAAAATAATGTACACGCTGCCTATCTAAATCTATTACCCATAATTTTTTACGAATTTAACTATAACGTTATCATTGTCTTGTTTTGTGTCACTCGAAATAACTTTGCCTTAACCGATCAAAATATTTTTATGCGAACATTGTTCACACCGCTAGTTATTATCGTTTATATAAGAGAATTGAAAATATTGAATTTTGGTCAGTAGGTAGGCAGGTGATATTTTAGAAATTTCAAACGGTACCTAATTTTTTTAGCCTAGTTATTTCATTTCATGGGAACTGGCCATTCTCCACGTTTAAATGATCTCCACATCTTTTAGCAGGAGTTTTACTATAATTTAAAACTATTCTCTAGTAGGATTTAGAAACTGCTTGGTAGGCACTTGGTAAATTCACTCACCTAATTTTTATGCGTAAAAGAAATCTTAATTGTGGGCCAAAAATTGAGAATATTTTTATTTTATGCGTGAATAAAAAATTACAAAAAAACAAAATGTAAACGAACTACAAAAAAAAAACCTTCAAAACAACAATTATTTTGATTGCCACAAATTACCTTACACAGCCGCCGAAACTGATTCTTCTAATGTCTTCACTTTTTCAAATCTTGAAATAATAACGTAATTTCTTAAAATGCAAATTACATCAACGAACATCACAAAAAGTTTCCAGGGAAGTCAAAAGCCGGTCCAAACTTAGCAACTAATTTTTACAAACATCCGTACCGCAAGTCCTTGAAAATCTGAGTTTGTTTCACTAAAAATATTTTTGTCACTTAATTTAACGTCGTCAACACTGCAAAAGTCAAATTTCGAACGTCCACTGGTGTCGTTTAAAAAAAATTAGAACGCGCCGAAGGAACTTAATACCACTTATAGACTATGCGGCAAAAGAGCCGAATATTTACATTGGAGAAAAAAAAATGAGGTCATTCGGAGGTTACGGGCAACGCAGCCGGTCGGCGCGGGCCGCGACGGGATGTGGCGGCGGCGCCGCGAGCCACGTGCGCCCGCCGCCGAGCGGGACGCCCGCACCCGCGCCCGCCCGCGCCAGACAGGGACAAACCTATTCTTTTTTCAATTTACTATATTTGCCGATTTTTATTATTTTTTCGCATTTCGATATTTTATTTTTTAGTTGATGCGCTCCGCAACTCACCTGTTGTGCTTGACCCGCTTCGATCTGTCGACCGATCATGTGATCGACGCTTTTCAATACTTTTTTGGCACGCGTTCGATTTCGGACGCGTATGGCTGGAACCGCATCGATATTTAGCTAATTATTTCTATGAATAAAATAACAACACGCGAGTGTACACTTTTTTCTTGCAAAACGTAGCGAATCTCCTAGCTTCTGTGCTCTCGTTCAAACTTTTGTCGCTCTAACTTATCAAACGAAATGGGTAGCTAAAACGTTCACGATACTAATTATTATCAAAAATTAAGATAATTACTTAATAAAACAAAACTTAAAAAATATTGCATCATAATATTAACAAATGACAAGCATAAAAAAAATGATCTAGCAAATAAAATAAAATAAAACCTTACAAAAATACTTAAAACGAAAGTGCTGCCGCATAATGCAGCGCCGAGTAGCCGAACTAAACTTATTAGGGCCACCGCGCCGCCAGCGCTCGCGACGGCGCTAATAGGAACTATCGCCGATGGTTCATTCCTAACGTGTCGCTTAATTTTTCGTTTTATTAATCGTGAAAGTGCAGCGTTCACCTCGCCGGCCATTCAACGGGCATTCGAGTTTTCTTTTTCGTTTTCATCGGTTTTTACAGACGTTTTGATCATGTCGCCCGATCGCCGCGTTGTTGCCGATATCGGCTTGTGTATACTGACCTATGCAATTGCTCACTTTTACTACCGATTTAATTCATACTGCACATCTTACAGGCACCAACCATTTATTATTTTATCTTATGAATGATGCTTCACAATTAATATTTGAATTTTGTTTGATAAAAAAAGATGAGGTAATTATTATCAGTTGACATACTCATTACGATAGATGGCGCTAAGCGTTTCAAAATTCGTTTGTCGTCAAGGAAAATGTTCCGTTTTCTCTTGGTTTAGCGATCGGTGAAGGGTACGGGCTTAAATATGTAGGTATGTATGGGTTTTAAAAAATGCAATGTAAAGCGGGTTTTTATTTTATTGGTGGGGCTGTTATGTTGTATTTGGGTAATGTTTTTTTCTGTAGCACTATTTTGTGATAATACCTATTTAAAAAAAAAGAATATGACTTTTTCTATTATCCAGAGTATTAAAAAAATATAAGGCTTGTTTCATCAATCATTATAAAATCGAGATATTTATTGCTATCAAATGTAAAGGTATTTTTTTACATCTAGACTTAATTTTTTTTTTGCAACTTATATATAAACGGTCGTATAATCGTATTACCTATTAGACCTAGGATTGATTGTTACACTGAACAAAATGATTTTTACAAAAAAAAAATATTTTTTTTGTTCCTAAAAAATTACTTTTACTAGGTACTTTACTGATTAGGTACTAGTGGCTACCCGCGACTTCGTTCCCGTGGATTTCGGTTCCCGCACACATAGTGTTTTATTAAAGCTTAAAGCCTTCCTCGACAAGTGAACTACCTATACATCACAAAAATATTTTATTAAGTAATTCAAACCTGTAGGTCCCGAGATTAGTGCGTTCCCACTAAAAAACAAAAAAAAATCGGACAACCAAAAAAACAATCAAACAAACAACTCTTAAGCTATGCTATATTATAATAGTGTTGAATTATAAGAAAATACGTACATATATTTTTGGACATGTACATATTAAACACTCAGACAAATCAAGCAGAAATGTAGTTACTAGACCAAGAGTATCGAACCAACGACCCCTGATGCATGGAGAAGGGAATCAGCATTTTTAAGCGATCGGGATTTTTTTGACACTAACAATGCATCCATTCGTAATCGTACTGAATGACTGGTTACACGATACTTGTGAATAAAATGGTATGAATAATGTAGTTATGTCAAGTTTGACTGGTACCAATATTTACTCATAGTTTACATTTTAATCAAAGTAAGCGAAATATTCGCTGTGATCAACCTATTCTTCATTTGTGATGCTATAGCTTTTCGAGGTGGCTTTGCTCTTCATACAGTTTTAAAGTCACTGACAACTAAATGTAAAGGTATTCTAGCTTATGTGTATAAATTATAAGGTGTACTAGACAGGCTTAATAGCGGGATATGAACCTTTAAAATGGCAATGCTGATTTTTGTAGGGGAGGTGGCGTCTTTTTTTTTCTGGCGTCCATATATCAAACATTTTAATATATTATGTTGAAGGTATTACAAACGATATTTTCTAAGGCATTATAGCTGAAAATTCAGCCCAAACTGAGTACATACAGAGTAAACAGGCTAGTAATTTTACATTCTATGCATTCGCTTCAACGCCATTGCAAGTTTTTTTTCTCGCATCCATCTACCAAACATTGTAATTTTTGTTTTTGCGGTCATTTCAAACGATGTCTGATAAGGCAATATAGCTGTAAACTCAGACCGAACTGAGTGGCACCATACAGTTACACTACCATAGAAAAACATGTTCTATCCTGTCTCACTCAGGTCGCACTGAGTCTACAGCTAAGCTGCCTTTACGAATATCGTTTTTATTCTAGTCTTCCCACCAGAGGGAGCGATCTCACCTCGTTCCTCGTTCTATTATTACCCGCACTCACGACGAGGAACCGTTAAGCAGCTCGTAAACTGTGACGCTATGACTTATTTTATTCTGAATAAACCACGTTAGGGTAATTTTTCTCAGCGGAACTAACCGTTTTTCTTGTTAAGGTTGGTGGATTTGGTATGATTTTTTTTATAACGCCTGGCACCGTGATAAAAATGCGTGTGAATCTGTAATTAATAACACATTGGTGGACTAATAAATATAAGTTGTTTAAAGTATGGCATTCGAACTTTAAACTCATTCAACCATGTACCACCAGCTTAAAATTTGAAACTAATTAATTTGCTAACAATCACGATTTAGTCTTAGTTGGTATACCAATTGTCTATTTTTATTATTAAGACCAAGTCAAAGAGAGACCATAGTAATAAGTGTATTATTTTAGATTCCTTCCTCCAGTGGTCGTATAAGTCCATTTTATTCTTACTATATTCAACAAAGTACCTTAAAACCGTTCAAATAGAATGCTATATCTACAAATATCAGCAATGTCCGACTGTCGCTGCGAGCGCGATAAGGACCAAAGCAGTGCTCCCGTTACCACATTTCGTAGCACTTGTAGCACTCGTAGCGTCCGTAGCGTGTAGCTGGAAAATTGTTAAAGTGTAATTAGTTTGCTTTAACTTCTATGGTTTCTATGATAAAGTAGTTTGGTGTGGGTGTGTCTTTGCTTGGTACGATAGTAATATTATCTTTTGTCGTTTTTGTATTATAATGTTGATATTGTTTTCCTTACATTTAATACGTACCCACGAAAATTATGCTTATATTAGAGTTTCGAGCGTAGGGATAAATTTCAAATTTAAGTTTTGTAGTTTATCGATGTATCTAGTGAATCCTGCTTTCACTCATCGTCTTGTCAAAGTTTTATTTATTTAAAATAGTCTCACAATGGTGTGTCTAACGTTTCCAATCTATTATTTTCAATGTAAGTTAAAGGTGTCAAATCTACTAACATCAACGCCAATACTCGCGGGAAGTGAACCCGCAGCCCGTAAAGTCCGTCCCCTGTAATTTTAACCGGCAAGTGGCTCGTAAAGCCGTTGTCAATTCTTCTTAACGCGTGGCAGATTGACTCGAGCGAAGTAACTTTGTTATGTTATACGGCTGCCGGCAATTTGAAGGTGTATTTACGATGCCTTTTTATGGCTTTCTTTGCACTGCTTTTTTCTCTAGAGTGATGATGCTTTGTTTTAAAAAGTGAAATAGGGAATAGGATCTCTTTTTGAGCTTAGGTGGTACCAGTGACTAAGGAAAGTGTTGAGAAAAAAGGATTTATTTTTAATCACAGTTCATGCAGTCTAATGTAAAAAGTAATGTAAATTTAAAAAGTTAAAAAAAAGTTTTTATTTTTACTGTGGTCCAAGAATGAATATGTACAATAATGTACATAGGTATCGTTAAGGCGTGAAATCGTGAAACTATCTGAAAAATTATCAATTTTCTATTTTTGGATAAGGAAAAACATCCACCAAGACGAAGTCGCGGGCGGACGTCAGTGGGGATATAAATATGTAAACTCTAATTCTCTACTCAAATACAATGTCATATCACAATACTTATGAAAATTAATGGCAGTACTTTCTGTTGCCCCATATAAAATATTCGTTCGGACCGCAATCCGATTTCTATTTTATGTCCCATTCCACGCGTCCGGTTCCGTCAGCTAAACGATAAAGAAAAACAAATACCTGTCATAGACAATAAAAGTAAATGCCCACCTCGTCGTGATCCCTTTATTTGCACCTTGTAATGGCGCGTAACGTAAGATGCTAACTTCTTTTTTATTGACGCACCTTTAACGCTTCGAATAACTTTGAATTTGGAACGTTTTATCGTCGCCACTCTTTATTCACACACGTTTGTAAACTTTACCTATTTGAAATAAGGACCACTTTCTATTGTTGAACATTAAGAATTGAGTGTCAACGATAAATAAAAACTTTTTGGTTGTTTCAAATTCTCGTTCTATATCGAGGTGTTCGCTTTTTTGAAATGAACTTTATCTTTAGGAAGATAGAGTTCATTTTGGTGATGCTTGAAACGGTGGACTCATGATTTGTTTTTTCAAATTCCGAAGGCGCGCTTTGCAACAAAATTGCTGTCCTTTTGATGTGTTGGGTTGACGAAACATTGTGCTCTTATAATGTTACGGATAAACCTAAAGTCCGTTTATGACTTTTCTATGAGACCTTTGTGAGCGTATGAATACAAATACAAGTTTTTATTTCTTTATTTAAAAGCCGATGAACCTTTGTTTTATAGAAGTACTCGTAATAACCGCGGGTTTGATTGTGGTAAAAAAAATTTAAACTTTGATTATAGGTAAGTTTATCAGCCTTGATTCTATTGCCAATGTTTGTGTAGCTCTACCGAGTTCAAATAATACCATATGAAGTTTTGTAACATAATGTCAGAACGATATTTAAAATTTTAGTCGGAAGTAAGGTATTTTTATTGCTTTCGTTACCTTAATTATACATTTCGTTAACTTACTCTCTCGTTGAAAGATGTCATAAAATAGTTAACCTCAGAAAAAAATTCTAATGGTATTAATTGGGTATTAAGGACATTGTTGACAAACCGGAAAAAAATCCATTTGTTGGGGTCATTCCCGTTGTCCCTACCAGGACTATCCCAGACCACGGGGACAGCGGGAATTATAAAAATTGAACAAAATATTACCGTTGTCCCCACTGTCATTCTTGATGAGGACAGCGGGAATGGTGTCAGTCACTACGAAACATAAGTATAAAAAGTTCTTTATTCAACTTAAATTGTTTGCAGAGGTGCTCACTGCAAATGTCTATGATTTGTTTGCTTTTAACGAAGTATTATTACCAGTTCTTTTATTAAACACCCCTCGTCTTCAACAATGAAAAAGTATAAAGGGTTAATAATCCGCATAAGTATCACAAGTGCTTTACTTTGTAACGAAAGAAGTTACGCGTAACTTTCACAAAGGATTGTGGTTCTTTCAGTTTGAACCTTCCTTTCAATTCAGTTCGTAAAATGAGTAATATAATGCAGTTTTAACGAAGGACTTAATGGAACTTTTATACTCGAGAATCCGACCTTTTGACGAGTTTAAGTTGTTTTCGATTTGAGATTGTATGAACTTTTTTTTTGATGATTTTTCTATTGTTTCTGTTTTCTAATTAAAGATAAGTAGTAGCTTATTTTATATTCACGAAAATTCATTTAAAACAAGTGAATGGCACATTGGTTTTGTATAAACAGTCTGAACCACAATCGATATCCCTAGAAAACCAATGTCTAGTTAACTTGAAAGGATATTCCATTTAAATTAAATCTTAGAAACAAAGGGTTTGGATCGCCGGACCAATTCTAATACCAAGATTGCACAAGCCCCTTAAACCTTATAAATCAAGAGCTGGCCGAGAACGCATACATTAGTGCTGTCTGTGGACATTCCAGTCTAATTTATAGTGAACTTTCAATTTGGCCAACACACCCCGCATCGTAAATCTGGGCGACAATTAAACGTCTTGCGGCGGGCTGACCACTTGAATGCGTAATTCCAAGTCCAAAACTGATTCCAATTTCAAATATAAAATTAAACGACTTTTTTTTATTTATTTTTTACTTTTTATAAAAACTCCTTGGACTGCCACATAAACTGCCTAGAGTCAAACTAAGCCTTCAACATAGATTCAAATCATTAAGTATGCCTTCGACATACTTGGATCCGCTCTAAAATTGGCACTTATTTGAAGCGTCGGTCGCTTCATATCGCATTGGCAGCTTGTTGAAAATTACGTCATGTTAAACAAAATAATAGCAGAGTTTTCTGGTGTTAGGGCATACCAAACGATAAATTATAGGTATGTCTGAAATGAGTAAGTTCGGGTCAAAAACTAATTCCACTTTAAAAAATTAAATTATAACCTTTTCACTTATAAAAAACATTGCTCCTAATTTATTATTTCGCTAAACCGCCAAATTGAATTCAGAATCGGAAATGCATTCGATATTCAAAAATTAAAATACAGTAGCGGGTCTTTGTGCGTAATTTCAAATTCAAATCGTACATGCATTCGAATTAAAAAAATATTGCTCGTTAGTTTTTGCGCGGTTTTGTCTCGTCGCAAATTACGTTTCAATCGTTTGTGACAAAATGACATGCTCAGTGGCTAGTCGCGAATTATTCGGATTTTATTCGAATATGTAAACATACTAGTCTCATTCCGCAGCTTCGTTATGTCAAGTATGTCCTAAAAGTTTTGATGAATGAATTAGGTTTTTTTTCTAATGTGAAAGATTATATTGAGGTATAATTACTAGGTACGTACAGAGTAGACATTTCGAAGAAATATTTTCTTACCCGCATTGTGGTCCATGGACAACAAAGTTGCCGCATATTTTAATATGTTTTCACTATTATTGTAATCGAAAATGCCGTGTCGTGTTTTAAAAACATGCACCTACAGTGGCGTGTCATTTTATAGATAAAAAGATCACGAAATTATCCGCACCCCTTCCCTCCAAGTTGACTTTAGTTGACGCATAACTTTTGTTCGCGATGTCCACTCTACACGTTGTAGTAGTACCTCATTGCATGATTACGAGTAGTTATCTCTTTCAAATTGTGTCTCAAGGTCAAAAGCCTAGCGCCTAACAAGGCGGATACCGATCCTTCCCTGTTAGGGTGCGAAGGAAACCGCAGGAGTTTAGTGGGTAGGCTAAGTACCAGCTGTAAAATAACATTGAAATAAATGCTCGGCCTCGGTTTAGAAGTTAGTTGATTAGGGTAAACTAGACTTGTTCCAAGATCAGCATTGCCAATATTCTGTCATGATAAGCCGCATCTCTTTACTGTCCTACATGTGCGATACTTCATTACATACATCCATTATAAAAACAGTTTCATTGACGAGCGGTCCCGTTTAAAAAACTGTCAATGGCGGCACGCAAATGAACACGACCTTGCACCCCGCGTAACGTTATTACCGGTGCAATGACCCCGTGCGAATCAATAACTCATTACTTTTTTATTTCGCGTTAAAAATAACGTGCTTTTTTCCGTTTCGCGCGATCGACGCCCCAATTATTGGCGGGAATGGGTGAAGGTTGCGTTGCGATTGTGACGTCACGGCCGCGTGACCGCCGGCCGCGCGAAAAATGCGATCATCGTGGAATTATTTTTCGATAAAGATGAAATAAATTATTGGCTGTTTATACGCGCCGTAGTTTCATTGACGGGGAACTCTTTTTTTTTTCGCTGAATCAAGTTGAATGGACTGGGGTCGTTGTCTGCTTGTGTGCGTAGAGTCGTTTTACGTTTTGGTGGTACGTCAGATGTTGATATTTGGGTGGGATGGTGACGAAATGGTCTGTCTGGAGCATAGGGAAGAATCCTTGTAGATATACTTTTTTGGACTAATTAAATAAGCTCGAAGCTTGGACAATGGAAGCAAGGGAACGGATAGACATACTTAAATATTTTAACTTAAAAACATCCATGACTCGAGTACAAATGTCGATGTTCATCACACAAACATTTGCCCCTAGGGGGATTCGAACCCGCGACCCTTGGTTTTATAGCCAGTGCCTCTAACCACTAGACCAACGGGCCTGTCATCCATCCGCGCAAGAGTGGCTTAGCAACTCGGGTCTAATCCGGCACAACAGCTGATCAAACTATTTTGAATGTTTTTGTGTATTGGCAGCATTGGTTTCAAAGTTTTGGTCGGTATTGATATGAATGCCTAGACGTTGATAGAAGGGGAGAAGGGGGCAGATTTGGACAAATACGAGCCTACAAAAACAAATCCTTAAAGCTTTCAACAAATTCTATGATTTCATCGTTTTTATATTGTCCGAGGAGTAAGTAAGCTAAGGAAAATATGTCTTTTAAATTGCAAGGTTATAATTTATCAGTCCAAATGTTAAAAGTTTACTAATGTGGGGCACACCTGTTCTATACTGAGTAGTTACATAGGTACATTATTAGACCACCAACATGTATACAGACACATTCAAATATGAACTTTACTGCTTTGACATAAGAGTCGATGTATATGAAATGTGTATTATTGTTGGTGCTTGTGACTATACATGGTGTTTCCTATAAACATCTGTTTTTATTAGTCTAAAGAACTAAAATATTTAAACCCCTTTTATGCAAAAGTGAGGCTTAATTTCTGCACCATTTTAACAAAAACTTAGTGAACAATCTTGAAAAGCCCGATCAGCTGTTCAGACTATCACAAAAAATTGTCTCGAATATTTTTTGACAATATCAATAATATATTTCAATCAACGTTATTATTATGTAGGTACTGTAAAATAATAATACACTTTCAAAAAATAATTTATTGTTGTCAACAACAGGTTGCCAGCCGATATTGAAATTCAATTTTTAAATAAACCTTATGCGTTGGTGATAGTGTCGTTAGTACCGTGACAAGTCCATATGCAATCCCTAAAGATCCTTTCACATTGAACACTTACCCCTTTATTTTATATTTTAAATTTTAATCAACTTACCTTACTTAAAAATCCTTGGTGTTGCTAGCACACTACTAAACCTCACTAACACTTAACTTAATTGTAGCACCTAATCAGACCATACGTATCACAAAATTTCACTTATATTATTGCACTAAATTACTAATCTTACACACTGACAACTCCAAAAATTTTTTTTTTCTACCTAGGAACTTTTTTCTATTTTTAAAAGACACTGGCCGCAAAGATATTCCGATTTCTTTTTCAGATGGGCTCGAAGTTTGAATTTGGAACTGTCAAATAGTTTTGGCGGGCGGGTGGCAGCCGGCCACTCGTGCGGCGGTCGGCAAGGAACTCGAAGCGTCTTGGGGCGAAAAGACGTTAGCCCTCGGGACCCCTCGTTTTGACGGTGATAACAGTGTGTTGGTGCCAAGTAGTCGAGTGAATATTTTAATAATGTGCGGGATTTGGAGTTGGAGTATTATTTGTAAATGAACTAATTTTATTGGGATGATTCGTGGATTTGGACTTAAGTTTTGGTGGATATAGTGATAATTTGAAATGACCAGTGAACAATCTATGAAAAACTCTATAAGAAAATTAAATTGACAATAAAATATTTTTACAAAATGTAAAAAAAACAAGGTGTAAAGACCAGAAAGACAACCATAAAAAATAAATGCTATTTCATAAAAAAATGTACAACTTCAAATAGTTAAAAGACGAACCCATATTTTTGTGCAAATTTTGCATTAAATAATAATAAATAATGTTTAATTGTGGTTTCGTTTTTTAGTACCTACTAAAAAGTTCTTGATTGTTACGTAAGAAACACTATAGATACATGATTTCCATAATAAATTATTTTATTCAGTTTATCACAAAAATATTTCAAAGAAAACGAATAAGGCGACGGCCACAATCCCTCAAGCATATTCATACATTGCAACCAGTTAAGGAACAAGCCAAATGTTCTAATAATGTTTTGCTAATTTAGACCTTATAGGGAAAGAGATAAAGTCGATGCGATAAACACCAGGTAGTAAAAAAAGTCTATTTGGAGGGTGCGCTTTCTTCGCGCTCACTAATATTGTTCGTAAACATAAAAGACGATTATTGGGACAGAGACGGACTAGGATATTTTCTTTGTATTTTTAATAGTTGGTAATGACATTTAATGCGTTTTGTAGAATTATTGTTGAAATGTTCGTATTTTAGGACAAATTGTCAGGAATAGAGAAATATTCGAGTAGTCTGAGTCAATAATAAAACAATATTTGCAAAGTGAAATAATTTTGTATAACATTACATCTTTTTCCACATCATAACGATGGCAAATAAAAAGACTTAATGTCGATTATTAAATCAGTCTTATTTTATTCCTGTTTTTTTTTAATTCAGATTTTCATAATACTTTATTGAAAAATATGACATTATTGTTGTTACCGATATTTAAGTTATTTTTCGTCATGTTGAATCACATTCATGAGTTCAATCTACTGGACATGCAAACAATCTTTATAAGCTTCAATATATCCGAATAATGTCATATTTTTGCAATCAAATCTTCATAGGTGCAATTCACTAAGTGCAAATTGTCAATATCTCACGCGACTGTGTAATCGGTAAATTAGTAAGTACTTAATAACAATAATAATAATAACTACTGTCACCGTTTTTACTGCCGCTGCAAATATTACATTTGCGCTTAGTAAATCGCTCCTCAGATCTTTGGTGGTAACTTATCAAACTTCTGCCCTTTGTGCCTCTAGTCCGTCCCTGCGGTCGGAAGTATTGCACGGTGACTTATTTTAACGGTCGTCCGTCGCACGCGCACCACCCGTCAACCACTTTGTTCTTTGTACCTACGTTATTCTATTTTTTAAATTTGAATTAATTACTTACCTTTGCCATTTTAGAAAATTTATTTCCTAAACCAGGTTTTGACTGAATTCGATTAATTCTAATTGAATTATCCTTGCAATTTTGTTTGAATCTTGGGATTTAAATTAAACCAGGATGTGGGTTTTCGTAAATTGTAACCTAGATTTTTACAAAATTCTGCTGAGTTATTAATACAGAGTCAAGTGATGTTTGCTATGGTAAGAGTAGAAACTAGAATACCGTGCTTATCGAATCAATGTTTTTTTTTCAAGCAAACATTTTATTAAATTTGACTTGTGGTTTTAAGTACTTAACAACTTTTATTTTGAAAAAAAAAAATATTGTACAATGATTAAGTGTTTTTCAAAATAGGTGTTACCTTTATTAATTTTAAGTCTATTACTAGTTTAGATATAGAGCTACAAAATAAAACATGCTGTATAATTTTTGGTTTAACTCAGGGCTTGCATAAAATAAAAGAGAAGTACATAGGTAGTGGAAAACATCGATAAATTAGAGACATTTTTTTTTTCGTTACATCGATTGGATATTGCTGGTTTACCTTTTGTCAAACTTTAAAATAAGGGGGAGGTCCTTAATTTTTTAAATATGTTAAATTATAAGATTCAACGGTCTATGAAGACTGATTACAAGAACAATTTCAAACGCAACGGTCATACTGCACTCAGGCATAACGCACAGGCGCGTGCGGTACACACGAACGGATGTCTGCAATTTACATACATCATCATCAATTCTGCCACTCAAAAATGAACCTTATCTCAACGTCTTAAGAACTCGTTAAGAATCCGTCGGCACGTGATGCGCACGCGTCGTCATACCTTGTGATCACAAGAAAGCGGATGTCTTGGGTGAGGGTGACAACCCTATTTATTTTTAAGACGTTTAAGTTTTTGTAGTGTGGCTTTTAATAATAGTGGCAAATATGATATTGTTGGCCGGTTTAGAGACAGCTGAAACAACTCTTTAGTTAAATAGGTGTGAATATTCTTGCTAAATCCTGGATCATGATCAAAGCGGACCCCGCATAGAAACGGGATAAACGCTAGGAAGAAGAGGTATGAATATTCTTGTTACAACATAATGTATGAAAAAAGTTTTAATATGATGGCAAAGATTTTACTTACTAACGTTAAGAGTGGTAGAGCTTAGTGGAACGTACACTCGAATTAGCCGCTTGTCTGGGAAAGTAGCTCCTTACAATTCGTAACTGTTGTATGTTTCTGCTGGTGAGTAAGGATGACGGCACTCAGTTGGGGATGATATGGTGTCTTAAAGGCAGGCAACGCATCTGCGAACTCTGTACGGCTGTTCTTGTGCCTCCTTATAACATAAAAAACCTCGAATTCATATAAGACAAAACACGGTTTATAATTGTTACTACTACAAATCAGTATCCACTATTTACTCAGAGCAACTGCCTATAAGCTGGCTTCCAATCACACTTTAGTACAATCCCCGAACTATGCAGATCAAAACGTAACTAGATTCGAGTGCCTTCCGAAATTGACAAATCTGGAGTTGAACTTCCAAGCAGAAGCGAAACAATAGCTCGATCAAAATTATGCGGCCATTACTCCTCAGATCAAAACTTAGCCGGATACTCTAAGTTCCAAGCTAAGTTAATTGGCGACAGATTGCAGTTGCAGTGAACTGTAACTCTTGTGACACGAATCGTCCGATAAACTAATTGCCATCGCTCTTCAACAATCTTCTGGTACCTACCTAGACAAGTAGTCTTTAAGCTGTATCGAACTTCGATATCGTTTCGACTGATATTACCATCCCTTACACGTAGTATTTGCGCGAGAGGGATGGAAATATCCTCCATCGAGACGATAGCGAAGTTCGACAACTGGTCTTGAGTCTGCATCAAAACTTGGCCGCTCATTCGATTTCAAGTTCGCCCCGGACAGATCGCCGATTCAACTCGAGGAAGGCTAAGTGACTTACGAAGTTGTCCGGTGGCCAGCAAATACAGTTGACAAGTACCGGGTAATCGACTAAACGGTTTGTCAAAACGTCTTGGGAAGTTGGCGAGTTGGGTTGGAGTGAGCGACTGAGCGTTTTCTCGGAACGATTTTGTGATAAACGTTGAAAGGGATTAATCTTTGTTTTTGGTTAAATAATTTCCGTCCCTCGCAGTCAAAAAGCAATCATGGTCGTTTTTAAAGTGATCACCGCTACCCATGGACAACAACGACCGCACAAGAGTTGCAAATGTGTTGCCTGCCTTTAAGACGACTTCCCAACTGAGCTTTGGCGACCTTACTTTACCAGCAGAAACAAAGTACTTTCCCAGCTTATCCAATCAGCTTTACCTCTTTTTAATGTCATTTTCTACCTTGCCTTCTGAATAGAGGTAAATTACTGGACGCTTGTCCTAGTGTATATAGCATTCAACGCAGATCTTCAATTTGAAAACGTTCCAGCAAAAACTTACCGTGTCCTGACTTAACCGACTTTTGAAATGTTTTACGGCAACAGCTGTTGGATTGACTTGTCTTCATTAACACAAGTGGCATCTTATGACGTCATTATCCAGCGTCACGGTGCCACATGTCGCCTCATTAAATATTGACGTCTTCAACGAAACAATTATCGATAGTTTAGGTAACAAGCTTCTGTCCGTGGTTCTGGGTTCGATTCCCGGATCGGGCAAAATTTGTGTAATCAACACAAATTTTGCCCGATCCGGGAATTTCTGAACACAGCCCGGGTTTGTGATCGCCAACCCGCATTTGACAAGCGTGGTGAAAAAGCCAAAACCAAACTTTGTAACGAAAACATGATTTCAAATTACGGAGGCCTTTGCCCTACAGTGGGACATTAATATGCCTACATAACTACTTTTAAATTAATAATATAAAATATATTTACCTTCATAATGATTGGAAAATTCCAATCATTATGATGGTATCACTGAGATGAGATGATTATTTTTTTTGCGTCTGGTTCCAAACATGTTATTTATACTACAAGACTGCTAATTTAGCCTGGATCAGCAGTTTTAAGTGCCTTCCGAGTCACTAAGGATCTCGAGAAGAAAATTTTTGGTCACCCATCCGATGACCGGCCATTGCGATAGTTGCTTAACCCAATGCTCCACCGAGGTCCTTCAACATTCGGCAGGTAGCTTTTTTTGACGTCATTATTTACCTGTCTTCAAGGTACCACATGTTGCCTCATTAAATATTGACGATGTCTTCAATACAAGACAATTATACACGCATTGTTCATGATTAAGGTTTTTGTTACGCTTTTATTGTTTGTTGATTGACTTTTACTGATCATTAAAATGAGACTGTTATAAGATCTGTTGCGTTTTGTTTACCCTTTTTATGTTTTTGAATAAAGAGCCATAGTTGAAATAGAGCTATTAAAGTATCTTTTTATAAATTGACTATTGATTTGGTGTAATAATTAGGAAGTAGCTGTTCTGTAGTACTTTTCGTAACAACGAAAAGACACCCGGAACCCTGGCCAAAGAAAAAGGCTCGGTGGCCTAGTGGTAAGAGCGCCGTTTCTAATGCGTGAGGTCGGGGGTTCAAACTCCAGCAGGCACTCTCTGAATTATCAAAAAACTACATATGTGCTTCATTTCATCCCAATTATACGGTGAAGGAAAACATCGAGAGGAAACCTGCATACTTAGAGTTAGTTAGTGAAGTGAAGCAGGCAATAGCAAAACACTTTATTAAAATTTCCAAGACATTTGTTGTTTTATTTCATACTAGCGGCCCGTCACGCGGTTTCACCCGCGTCCCGGGGGAACTACTTCCCGTACCGGGATAAAATATAGCCTATGTTACTCTGGGTGAATGTAGCTTTCCAACAGTGAAAGAATTTTTCAAATCTGCCAAGTAGTTTCGGAGCCTATTCAATTCATACAAACAAACAAAAATCAAACCTTTCCTCTTTATAATATTAGTATAGACTAGCGACCCGCCCCGACTTCGCACGGGTGCAACTAAGTTTATTGGTGTTTCTCTACTATAATATGCATGCATTATGCATAAAAACCTTCCTCTTGAATCACTCTATCTATTAAAAAAACCGCATCAAAATCCGTTGCGTAGTTTGAAAGATTTAAGCATACAAAGGGACATAGGGACAGAGAAAGCGACTTTGTTTTATACTATGTAGTGATCATGACACCAACCAAGAGCAACTGTCTTTTTAAGAGAGAATGACAATCTATGTGACATACAAATATTTTTCCCAATCCAGGTGGGCATTCGTCAAATGTTTAGAGAGGGCCGCAAACATCGTAACCGGGTTCTTCGCTCGTAAAACGACCCTCCGTCTCCTGCGCTACGGAGCCACAGTAGGAATGAGAGCAGTAACTATATGTATCACGAGAGTACTACCCTGGCAATACCAGAAAATAATTTGTTAATTAAAAACCTTCGCCACTTTTTTTTTAATATTAAGAAATAATCAAATCAATATTGTAGGAATTTTTTTAGGGGTCTCAAATACTATTAACAAGCGTCTGCCCGCGACTCCGTCCGCGTGGTTTGTGTTTTCCTCACATATACTTTAACCTTCCTCGACAGATAGACTATCCGGCTCAAAAAGAGTTTTTCAATCGGACCAGTATTTCCCGAGATTAGCGCGTTCAAACAAACAAACTCTTCAGCTTTTTTATAAATTCAAATTCAAATTCAAATTCAAATTCATTTATTCGCAAGAAAAGTGGTACAGAAGATGGTACTTAAAAAATAATGCTCACACAATTCGCCAGATGCTGGCATGCAAAACTTTCAAAGAGAATAATTAAAATAAATAATTGCATTCACTACATAATTAAAACCAATTACATTCAAAATAATAAATTCTTATAGTTTTTAAATTTACAGATTCATTTATAGATGTCATGTATAAAAATTAAATTTATTAAAGTATGTCACATAATAGTTTCTATTTAGAATATATAGATGGGCTACAGAACAGCCAAAATATCTCAATTTAGAGAGTTTCGAATTATTGCCTTTCTTTGAAAAATTCCTCAACACAGTAGTAGCATTTTCCAACTAACCAAAATTTTATTCTTTTCTTAAAGATATTTAAGGGCAACATTTTTATTTCATTGTCTAAATTATTGTAGATTTTAACAGCCATGCAGTATGCGTTTTTACTGTACAAAGTTGTTTTGATTCCAGGATGGTTAATTCTATAATGATGTCTGGTGTTAAATGTACAGTCATCTTTCTTGCTCTGAAATAGATTCTGATTTGTTTTAACAAATACACAAATCTCATAAATGTACAAACATGCGACGTTAAGTATGTTTAATTCTCTGAAGAGGGGTCTACATGATGTCATAATATCTACATTACAAATTGCCCGAATACATTGCTTTTGAGCAATTAGCACCCTATTTATATGGCATGAATTACCCCATAGTAGGACAGCATATCTTAAAAGTGAACCGACGTAGCCATGATATGCTTGAAGAGCAATTTTTTTGCTACTTATTTTTACAAGTCTCCACAGAGCATACGCAAAGGAATTTAATTTAGAACATATTTTATCGATATGATCTTTCCAAGATAGGCGGTCGTCTAGTGTAACACCGAGGAATAAAGTTTTATTACATTCTTTAATATTTACCTTTTGATAATTAATACACAATGGTAGTTTGTTTGCATTTATATTAATAAATTGAATGAATGTCGTCTTGTTAATATTAATATTTCAATTATTACTTTTGAGCCAGTTAATTACTTTGCAGACTGTGTTATTTATATCAGTGACATAATTATTAGGATTGCTACATGGAATGACAACAGATACGTCATCAGCAAAAAGAGTGCATTTAAAGTCTAAATGGTCTGGAAGGTCATTAATATACAACAAGAATAAAAGGGGACCCAGAATACTACCCTGGGGTACGCCAATTTTGTTTTCTTTTATGTTAGACTTGTAACTTGTTATTTCCAGTTTTGGGTTCAATTTAGAGATCTCTACGTATTGCATTCTATTGCTCAAGTAGCTCTTTACCCAATGATTTGCCACGCCTCTGATTCCATACAGTTCGCATTTTTTAAGTAAAGTTTCATGTGACACAAAATCAAAGGCTTTACTCATATCGAAAAATACAGCCGTTACGGGTTTGCTCTTGTCCATATGAGACAATATGTTATTTGTAAGGAAAAAGGCCGCTAGAGCGGTCGATTTGCCCTTCTGAAAGCCGTATTGTTCCGTTTTTATGATTTTGTATTTATCCAGAAATTGTATGATACGTACATGCATGGCCCTTTCAAATACCTTTGAGATGACAGGCTAGTATATTAGTATAGTTTTCAAATTAAGTCAGTGGTGGTAGCAAAATGGCCACATAACAACAGTATCATTCATCAAAATACAAATAATTAAAAGTGATACCTATTATAAAGCACATTTATTTACATTTGAGAAATAATTATGATAATAGCTACAGTACAGGTTTTAACTCCTTCCTTTTGTTTTTTTTGGAACCAAAAATCATTATATAGAAACATTACAAGCTATTTAATTATCCGCTCGTACACATTAGTATAACTAAGTGTACGAGTGCGAATTGAAGCTGCGGTAACATTACTTTACTTACTAACTAGGTAGGTTAAGGAAAATAACTACATAAGTAAATTACTAGGTAAGTGACTAAAGTAAAATGCGCAACCAAAAGTGACTATATTTTACTTTACAATAATTTAATTGTAATAATAAATTTCTGCCGTGTTACTGCCGCACACACTGTGGCAAGTCCTTAATTAAGTGGGTCCGGAGATTTATTGAGACTTGAGCAAGCAGCGCCCTATTGGAAATTTAACAAGAACTTATTTGGGCCGGGACAAAAGAAACACACAGGGATTGGTGACAAAACATCTATTTAGTTTTAGCTATCAATCAGTTTGTGGCTTTATACTTCAGACATTAAAAAATATTTTGTTGAAGTAGACAATTAAAACCTCATATTTTTAGGTACCTAGTCTACGTATGGAAGTTTTCCAGATTCTTAATACAAAATTGCCATAGTTGAAAGTGGCGTCTTTATATTTTCCTATCTTTTATTATTTCCAACGGTCTAGATTTGAATAAACTGCATGCGTATATCTACATATTTATTTTAACAACAGATACTCGTAACCGCTTACTGCACTCACAAGAATACTTAGAGGTGATATTAATACAACACTATTTTTAATTATTAATTAATTATAGACATATTGAAAATCCGTTAGAAAAATAAAATCAATAATATTTTGTTTCGCTACAATAAAACAGCGTTGGCGAAATGATAAAAATTGTTCATTGATTATCGTGTTCCTTATTCAAAAATGTGCGACTGTGCGTATGACACGGTACAAAAATTGAGGATACTATTTTCGTACCGACGACGCCGCGACGTCCTTATCAGCCTACAACATGTCAACTCAGAGTTTGGTTTTTAGAAATGCGTTATTACCTTTGTAGTTTGGACCTCCACATTTCTATGACTTGAGAAATAAATATTTCCGAACAATAGAGAATTAGTAATTGGCACAAAGTTTAGTAAAGTCTACCACTTTAGTATTGTCTCAGCATAAAACAATGCGTAGAATTTATTAAATTGTAAGAAACATAAAAAAAAATTACCAAGGGTTAAATTAAAATCTACCTTTTAAATGTAAATTTACTAAATGCCACTATTTTTGTAGCAGGTCACCGTAGGATACCAAAAAATTCGACTTTTTTCTTTTAAAATTAATGGCCTTGTTTTTTCTTGTTAACGTTGGGTTTGTTCTTTGGGTGTGGATTGACGAAATGATTGATCAGTTATTGCACCAGATGGTGGACAAATGATTGAAAAAAGGCTTGGGTCGGTTTTTTATTGTTTCTTTGTCTATGATGACCGTTATACCGTCTATCATAAAAAAAAAATCCTTGGACTAATAAATAGATTATAATATCAACTGAAAGGAAAAAAATCTGATGAAGTTATTATCAAATGCGTAACTAATGTGAGTAAAATGAAATAACTGAAGGGTAGGTAGAATATAAACTTTATAACAGCTCTTCCAAACATTATTTCCCTCGCAGAGTCAAGAGCACTTCCAGATAAAAAAAAATATATCCCATAAGCTTGCACTGATTTTAAACAACAAAAACTGATTTAACTGTAGCCTAAATAAAATTTTAAATTTCCTATGCGTACAACCTAAACTTTATTTTCATTAATAGATCATTATATACCAAAATAAATAATAAAAAAAACAGGAGACCTTTCAAAATACTCGAATCTGAATTTAACATAAAAAACCTTTTTAGTCTCGTTCCAAAGAAGCTGCTAATGCTGGCCGCTAAAAAAATTAAAAAGAAAAAAAAAAAGTTGCGCGGGAATCTAGGAGCGTGACAGTGACATGACAAGCGCCGCGCGCTATTAGTTGTACGGATTATTCTTAATTTATTATATTAATTAAATTAGAAAGAACGAAAATTTAACTAATTATTTAATTTAAGAAAATGAGAAAGATTAAATATGTCAGTAATCAAATTGAAATAAACATTGTTCTCGAAAATGTGCTTTGACGAAGTTGTGAGTGTTTGAGTGCAGTGATTTCTTGGATTTCTAAGAGGACAGCTGAAAGGTAATACAAAACCAAGGTACTAAATAATTACTAAATCTAAAATAACCTGATATGGCGGAATTTAACTAACGCCTCTTACCCTTACGTACTTAATTAAATAAGTATCAAACCAATTAGGTATTTGTTATTAAAATGTCGTATGTTAATCATGTAGGCATGACTGACTTTCTTTCATCCATTTTTTTATACCAACTTTTAATACTTACTGATCCTTGCGTTAGAAACTTTGATGTGACAATAATTTGCGTTTTTTTGTAGGTAAGCCTATGTAGTTTTGGTACCGGGGCAGTCATGGTTTTATCAAATATTTTACATCATAGCACGAGTTTGTACGTTAAAATTTAAAAGAAATTCATCTTCTTATTAGTAAAAAAACTTAAATGACATAGACATTGAACAGAGATAATTTTATTGATATTTAAAATTTCAAATTCCAACTTTTGCTACTTTGCTCTTTGCTAAATAGCTTTTTATTTCACTTACGCTGTTTGATCTGTGGATAGAGCGTAACCGTCACGAATACGTACCTACACCCTATTGATAAGAAATGTTTGACAGAGCATTTATGTTTTTGTAAGCAGACAAATACAGCATTTAAAAAAAGCGATGACTTAAGTAAATATCAGTGGTCTTCATTTCGAGAATTCTCATTTGTAATCTATTTCATCAAAGTCTTATTTAAATATTTTATCTTACAGATCGAGAATCCTACAAAATAAACTGCCAAGAAGAACAGCTGTCTTATATGGGGTAAGTCACACAGCTGGCTTTGTTATCTACACCTTACCAGTTTATCAAGACCTATCGTACTTTAGCGCGTTCATAATAGCCAGTTAGAAGGAAGAGGTATATTTATAATGGACAGGGTTGACCAATGTATCTTGAACTGTTCATTTAAGGCAGTTCCTAGTTAGGTTCGGTGGAGCGTAGGTCAAAGTATTCTGGTTTTTGATAGTTGCCCACCGTGTCCAACGGTCACTGGTAATTCACCTGTGACATTACAAAAAGAGTTTAATAAGAATAATTCTGGAACTAAGAAGTGTAGGTATTTAGATTTTGCTAACTTAACAGTAGTGAGTTACTAAAATAGGCGAATATTTAAATTATACCTTTAGAACCTGAATTATTTTTGTAACGTTAACTTAGCTTGATGTAATCTTATATCGTTTTATAGTTTTGTGTAAGGACGCCTTGGCCATACCCGGGGCGGTAAGCTTCCCCCTCTAATTACGGGAGGCATTCTTACAACAGTAAATAGCAATAAGCTGCTCATGAATTGTGTTACCAAGAGGTTCCATACAGTCCTGATTTCTATCAGTTCAGTCAGTATTATTTTTATTGGAACACATTCAAAATTTTGATGATGTAAGGTGTCGCTAGAGATAATAAATTTAATTATCTCGACCAATTCATTACATTTTCTTTTTACGTTATTTTTGAGAATTCTGTCACATAGGTATTCTATTTCTTTTAATTTATTAATTTTTAAACTGATGTAGATGTATAACAGAATAACTTATAACTGTATTACGATCAAATGAAACAAAAAAGCTAAAATATATTTCTTTATGTAAGTATTTATTAAATCTGTATTGCACAGTGCACTACACAAAATAATGTCCAAAAGGCGGTCAAATGCCTAATGTCATTCTCTACCAGTCAAGTTTCTTCTTCCATCTTTTCTTCCTAGCCGTTTACCATCACATTGGTGCATGCCTCGTTCAGGTAACGCCATCTAAAATATACTTACGTTACTTTAAAACCAAGTCCACATTTAAAGCTGCTTTGTTAAAATAGTGATTGATTAAACATCAGATTGTATCAGCAGCATTATAGAAGATCTTTTGTTGTTTAAAGGTGATGTCATTAAAGCAGTTCACATCTCAGCTTAACGAGCTCCTTCGAGATTGCACGACCTCTTTATACGCTCTTTATCCCATCACATCATCTTGAGCTACGGTAACGATCGATCGTCCTTCCCATTTCGTTGTCTTAATCTTAACCTTTAGTTAAGTTCTCTGTCTATTGCGTCGTAGATACGCTATAGAAATGCTATACGAAGCTACGTCTTCGGGGCATAGGTTAAAATGTATGTGGAAAGAAACAACTTTTCTATTAGGTACGTTCTTTATTTCATACTAAATACATATTTAATATTTAAAGTTGAACGTTGCTTACCCTCATCCATCTGCTGTGTTGTCTGTGAGTGGTGATGATCACTTACTGTCAGGTGACTTTCTTGCTCGATTGACTATGTCTCCCACAGAAAAAGAATAACCAAAAAAAAAACCTATCTCAAGTAACTAATAGAGGTATTCTATACAATACCTAGATAATAATGTATTGAATACCTGGGGCGTTCTGGCAATGTAACAAATACTGTGAACTATATTTTCTATTACATACTTTACCTAGATAATCTATGCAACGCCTAGGGATTGTTTAGAGACACTGTTGTGGCACAGGAAATGTGTAAATGAATAGTACGTCATCTTTATTTTCAAATGTTTTGCAAAAAAAACCTGATAGATCTACAAACTTTGGGAAGGAAGACTATCTTGATTGATAAAAACAATAGGTTAGAGTTTTTTTTGTACACCCTTTAAATTATTTGATATTTAAAATCTTTTTTATAAAATATAAAAATTTTTTACGGACGACTAACCTGTTTTTTAACAAAAACTAACAATTGCGTTCTCGTTACTGTAAAGACTGCGATAAGCTGTAAAATTGTCTTGCTACTTACAATCATCCCCTGTGGAGTGGGGGCCTTATTCTATCCACACTCCTGCCCTAATACTCGTATCTTTGTTCGGCTATCAAGGATTTGCATATGAAGAGCAACACAAGGGTTTGGCGGTATTCTATTAGGAATAAATTTGATGAGGAGGACTACATTCTCGTCCACCATTAATTAATTCATTACATTTTGTTTGCTATAAATAATACTTATATTACTTTTTTTTATTTTATTATTGTTAATATTTCTTGGTTGTTGATGAAGTTTTTAAAAGATAAAATGTAACAACAGATTTGAAGGTACATACTTAAAACTCGGTTAGAAAATTCAAAATTGCAAAGATTTCCATGCACATTTGTATTTGAAAGATCTGAATTCATATATTTGATAATATTAAAATAAACAGCAGTAAAAAAAATACTATTATTATTTCATGAAATATTAGTCATTCTATTTGCTCAAAAAGGAATCTTAAAATCTTAACTTGCCTTAGAACATTTCAATTTTTTTTTGCGTTGCACGCTTTTTTTCCAGATAAATTATTAAAAAACAATTTTAAGGATTCACACACCAACAGACTACGACTACACTTTTTAAACATGGGCTTGGATTTGTAAGGGACAAAAATATTTTCTCAACAAATCGGGACTGTGCGTTATTAACGCACAGAATTGTGACTTTTACTACTGAGATTAGTTTATATTTCTTACTAGCTGACCCGGCGAACTTCGTACCTACCCTGGACTACTACAAATATTTTAAAACCAAAATCAGCTCAATCGGCCCATCCGTTCTCGAGTTTTTATCAGACTAACGAACAACTATTAATTTTTATTTATAATATGTAGAAGATAGATAACGTATGTACGAGAACGAGACAGCTCCATAGTCCATACTCGAATGTGGTCTTTACCACCTAGGTAATAAAAATCACTTTACACAGTAATGCGGTTTCTTCTAAGACATAATAACAGTATGATAGGGCGGAAGGTCTATAAACGGATAAAAATCTCGTCATCGCGAGTTAGACATATTATAAAGCATCGACATCTGTTAGCACAAAATGAAACCAAATGACTTTGACATAAACTTTCAAACAACGAATATGGTCAATTGTTTCCTGTTAATGTAACCTCTGTTAAGAGAATAAAAATTATTTAGCCGAACCGAATTAAAAATTCCCAGGACGCTCAGTTTTTTAGGGTTCCGTAGCCGAAATGGCAAAAAAACGGAACCCTTATAGATTCGTCATGTCTGTCTGTCTGTCTGTCTGTCTGTCTGTCTGTCCGCCAGTCTGTCACAGCCACTTTATTCCGAAACTATAACTACTATACTGTTGAAACTTAGTGAGTGGATGTATTCTGTGAACCGCAACAAGGTTTTCACACGAAAATAGAAAAAAAAAAAAGTGGGGGGTCCCCATAGTCAGAACTGAAACTCGAAATATTTTTTTTCATTGAACATATACGTGTGGGGTATCTATGGATAGGTCTTTAAAAGTTATATTAAGGTTTCTAATATCACTTTTTTCTAAAGTGAATACTTTGCGTGACAGACCCTTCCAAAGTGGAAAAAAGTGTGTCCCCCCCTCTAACTTCTAAAATAAGAGGATGATAAAACTGAAATAATTATATAATGTACATTATCATAAAAACTACCAACGAAAATTGGTTCGAACGAAATCTATTCAGTAGTTTTTTTTAATACGTCAAAAAATAGAATTTGTACGGAACCCTCAGTGCGGGAGTCCGACTCGCACTTGGCCAATTTTTTTGATGTGTAAAGTAATTTAACTGAAATCGATTTGCAAAATGAATACTTTGGCTTTGTTTAGTTTTATTTTTACAAGACTTTTCGGCATTACCATTGATGGTCAGAGTCGTTTAATTAATTATTGTTTTATGTTGGTTGTTGTAGGAATTTACAAGTAATGGATGGATGCTATTGTTGGAAAGGAGAAGTTTAAAATCTATAATAATACTTACTAATGTAATTAAGTGGAAGAGTTTTAACGCAGTTTTTTTTTTGCTCAAAAACTTTGTTTGTGTATGAAGACAATTTAATTATTATTGTTGTTGTTATTGAGCGTGCAAAATTGAATGTCCACGACGTGTTTTCTTACTTTTATGAAAATTTGTATTATTATATATTGTGTACATAAAGTATGAAATGTCTTTTGCTCTATATTGCTTCTATATTTTGTATATAATTTACTAAAGGGAAAGCTCTTCAAAAATGTACATTAAAAATATTGCACCACGCGTTCCTTAATTTTTTTGTTTTATATCATGAAAAAAGTAGTACTTATAGTTATTAATTGATCAAAAGATTTATCAATAAATTGTGGAACTCTCGCTTTAGACCAATATTAAAAAAAAATAAGTTTAACTTTTTATATTGTTACAACAAAAGAGATTATTTCTTAACGATAAAGACCCACTTACCATGGTGAAAATTTAATAGAAGTAAACTTATTCTCACTCTTTGTAGCTCTTTTATAACAAAACCTTTATAAATACAATAAAAGTAAGTATTTGCACAAAACACAATATACTATATTAAGGCCTTTGTTCGTAATAAGCACGCAAAATCATGTATACTTTAGTACAATCGATCTGAATTGATTCTAAATTATGAAACAAATTAATTTGAACAAGTGTTTGCATGCGATGTTCAGTGGTAGAATTTGCAGTGTTTATATCGCGAAGTCGTGGGTTCGATTCCTTTTTATAGCAAAAGCGTCCGAAATTCCAAGTTCTCGTTGATCTTGTTGACTTGTTATAGGTACCTGATCAACATATTATGACCCTGGATTCAGCTACAAGACTTGGGAAAAAAAAATATTTTCCTTACACAACAAAATTTGTGATCACTGTTCACCCATTCAGCCTGTCAAGCCAGTACCCATTTTTGCAACAAGGATAGCTTAACATAGTGACATTACTATCTATACTAATATAATAAAGCTGAAGACTTTGTTTGTTTGTTTGATCGCGCTAATCTCAGGTACTACTGGTCCAATTTGAAAAAATATTTTTGTTATCCATTTGTCGAGGAAGGATTTAGTCTAAAATATATACCTATGCGTGCGGAAACTGAAAACCACGCAGGCGGAGTCGCGGGCGGCCGCTAGTTTTGTATATATCGCAGAGAAACGCTTTGACGGCCACAAGATACAGGCCAGCAAAACCTGCAGCCGTGTGTGTTATTGAGCCTCTATCCACAATACCCGAGCGGTTCCCTTATTACCCGAGCAGAGAGATATCTACACACTTTGGTAATTGACCATTTCATATTTCATTAATTTAGAGGAAAATGACGAGTAGTACTATTCTAGGCCAATACTAGTCAGCGGGTCTTCCCATCCTTTAAGGAGAAAGTAAAGTACCAGTCTTTTAATGTCCCACTGCAGGGCAAACCTTCATCCGTTATTAGTACAGAACTTTTCTATTATGTAGGTATTTATTTTTGCCAAAGAGCACTGATATTATAACTTTAACACATGCGATGTTGTTTTCGTATTACTTGAAGCTTTATTTACAAAACTACAATGTCATAATCAATGTGATATAATTGAGTATTGTTCTTTATCGAGGTAAAATTGTATTGTTATAAACTATATCAATATTTGATTTTAAATGATTGTTCATTTATCTTTTGATCATTTACGTCAAAAAATCGATGAAAATGTAGTATAAAAAGGCCCAGGATTTTCGAATTATCATCAGTTCGGTTTCAACTCTCAGAAAAATGAGAGTCACAACCTTCGTGATCCTGTGCTGCGCTCTGCAGGTAAGTTGAATTTTAAAATGTCTAAATGTCTTCTTCATTCTTAATTACGAAAGTATTAAAATATGTATGTTCTAATAAACTTAGTATCCGGCAAAAACAATTCAAGTGCATAGTTTTGGTCTAATTGTGTTTGGTGGTCGAGTCTTTTTTTTTTTCAATTTTGACGATTAATAAGTGCTTCTATAAAGTCTATATTAATAAAGAATATTTTGATTTTGACTGATCAATTAACGTTTCTAATGTTCGTTTTCCGCAGTATGCCGCTGCAGACATTGTAGACAGCTTAGAAGGCTGGGAAAAACAATTTCGTGAGTTAAATGAAACCACAACCGATGAATTCGAATATGACCAATCCGGAGCTGAAATAGAACGATTGACCACCCGTAAGAAGTTTGAAAGGAACTCAGCACCATCCCATAACATATCAGGTGGTGAAAAGACAGTCAGGACTTTCGTCATCGAGACCGATGCCTCTGGTCACGAGACAATCTACGAGGAAGATGTCGTGATTAAAAAAGTGCCGGGTGCGCGCGCTAAGGCTTCGTCTAGTTCAGCATCCGCTGCCGCTAGCTCTGGAGCTAGTGCTGCAAGCGGAGCTGGTGGATCGCGGTCATCTGCAAACGCTGCTGCAGCAAGCTCGGGATCCGCTAAATCATTCGGACCATACCAAGCCAACCGTGCTAGCGGATCATCAGCCGCTGCCGCAGCTTCTGCAGCTTCAGGTCAACGTGGATCTGATGTCGTTATAGTTCATGAAGGACCACGTGTATCAGGATCTGCTGCCTCGTCTTCTGCTGCTGCTTCAGGAGCTGCCGGAGCATACGGACCATACGGAAACTACGGAGCAAGCGGATCGTCAGCCGCCGCCGCAGCATCAGCTGCCTCGGCACAACGTGGAACTGATGTAGTCATTATTGATGAACAATCAAGCGGAGCTTCAGCAGCTTCCGCCGCTGCCTCTGGATCAGGTGCAGCTGGACAAAACGGAGCATACGGACCAAACGGAGCATACGGCCCATACGGACCATACGGACCAGGATCATCTGCCGCTAACGCTGCTGCTGCCGCTTCAGGCGCTGCAGGAGCATACGGACCATACGGAGCCAACGGAGCTAGCGGATCATCAGCCGCTTCCGCAGCATCCGCAGCTTCAGGACAAGGATCTGAAGTCGTTATCATCAATGAAAGATCACGCGGATCAGGAGCAGCTGCCTCGTCTTCTGCTGCTGCTTCAGGAGCTGCCGGAGCATACGGACCATACGGAAACTACGGAGCAAGCGGATCGTCAGCCGCTGCCGCTGCTTCAGCTGCCTCAGCACAACGTGGAAATGATGTAGTCATTATTGATGAACGATCAAGCGGAGCTTCAGCAGCTTCCGCCGCTGCCTCTGGATCAGGTGCAGCTGGACAAAACGGAGCATACGGACCAAACGGAGCATACGGCCCATACGGACCATACGGACCAGGATCATCTGCCGCTAACGCTGCTGCCGCCGCTTCAGGCGCTGCAGGAGCATACGGACCATACGGAGCAAACGGAGCTAGCGGATCATCAGCCGCTTCCGCTGCTTCAGCAGCTTCAGGACAAGGATCCGATGTCGTCATCATCGACGAAGGATCAAGCGCATCAGCAGCTGCATCTGCCTCTACCGCCGGTTCTGGATCAGCCGGTCAATATGGAGCATACGGACCAAACGGAGCATACGGCCCATACGGACCATACGGACCAGGATCATCTGCCGCTAACGCTGCTGCCGCCGCTTCAGGCGCTGCAGGAGCATACGGACCATACGGAGCAAACGGAGCTAGCGGATCATCAGCCGCTTCCGCTGCATCAGCAGCTTCAGGACAAGGATCTGAAGTCGTTATCATCAATGAAGGATCACGCGGATCAGGAGCAGCTGCCTCGTCTTCTGCTGCTGCTTCAGGAGCTGCCGGAGCATATGGACCATACGGAAACTACGGAGCAAGCGGACCGTCAGCCGCCGCCGCTGCTTCAGCTGCCTCAGCACAACGTGGAAATGATGTAGTCATTATTGATGAACGATCAAGCGGAGCTTCAGCAGCTTCCGCCGCTGCCTCTGGATCAGGTGCAGCTGGACAAAACGGAGCATACGGACCAAACGGAGCATACGGCCCATACGGACCATACGGACCAGGATCATCTGCCGCTAACGCTGCTGCCGCCGCTTCAGGCGCTGCAGGAGCATACGGACCATACGGAGCAAACGGAGCTAGCGGATCATCAGCCGCTTCCGCTGCTTCAGCAGCTTCAGGACAAGGATCCGATGTCGTCATCATCGACGAAGGATCAAGCGCATCAGCAGCTGCATCTGCCTCTACCGCCGGTTCTGGATCAGCCGGTCAATATGGAGCATACGGACCAAACGGAGCATACGGCCCATACGGACCATACGGACCAGGATCATCTGCCGCTAACGCTGCTGCCGCCGCTTCAGGCGCTGCAGGAGCATACGGACCATACGGAGCAAACGGAGCTAGCGGATCATCAGCCGCTTCCGCTGCTTCAGCAGCTTCAGGACAAGGATCCGATGTCGTCATCATCGACGAAGGATCAAGCGCATCAGCAGCTGCATCTGCCTCTGCCGCCGGTTCTGGATCAGCCGGTCAATATGGAGCATACGGACCAAACGGAGCATACGGCCCATACGGACCATACGGACCAGCATCATCTGCCGCTAACGCTGCTGCCGCCGCTTCAGGCGCTGCAGGAGCATACGGACCATACGGAGCAAACGGAGCTAGCGGATCATCAGCCGCTTCCGCTGCATCCGCAGCTTCAGGACAAGGATCTGAAGTCGTTATCATCAATGAAAGATCACGCGGATCAGGAGCAGCTGCCTCGTCTTCTGCTGCTGCTTCAGGAGCTGCCGGAGCATACGGACCATACGGAAACTACGGAGCAAGCGGATCGTCAGCCGCCGCCGCAGCCTCAGCTGCCTCGGCACAACGCGGACCTAACGTAATCATCATTGAAGAGGGTTCAGACGACTCAGCATCTGCTGCCTCAGCTAGCGCTGCCGGTTCAGGAGCTGCAGGACCATACGGACCATACGGACCAAATGGAGCATATGGACCATACGGACCATACGGACCATATGGCTCAGGAGCATCTTCTGCTGGTGCCTCTTCTGCTGCATCAGGAGCCGAAGGAGTTAACGGCCCATACGGACCATACGGACCAGGATCATCTGCCGCTAACGCTGCTGCTGCCGCTTCAGGCGCTGCAGGAGCATACGGACCATACGGAGCAAACGGTGCTAGCGGATCATCAGCCGCTTCCGCTGCATCCGCAGCTTCAGGACAAGGATCTGAAGTCGTTATCATCAATGAAGGATCACGCGGATCAGGAGCAGCTGCCTCGTCTTCTGCTGCTGCTTCAGGAGCTGCCGGAGCATACGGACCATACGGAAACTACGGAGCAAGCGGATCGTCAGCCGCCGCCGCAGCCTCAGCTGCCTCGGCACAACGTGGAACTGATGTAGTCATTATTGATGAACAATCAAGCGGAGCTTCAGCAGCTTCCGCCGCTGCCTCTGGATCAGGTGCAGCTGGACAAAACGGAGCATACGGACCAAATGGAGCATACGGCCCATACGGACCATACGGACCAGGATCATCTGCCGCTAACGCTGCTGCCGCCGCTTCAGGCGCTGCAGGAGCATACGGACCATACGGAGCAAACGGAGCTAGCGGATCATCAGCCGCTTCCGCTGCTTCAGCAGCTTCAGGACAAGGATCCGATGTCGTCATCATCGACGAAGGATCAAGCGCATCAGCAGCTGCATCTGCCTCTGCCGCCGGTTCTGGATCAGCCGGTCAATATGGAGCATACGGACCAAACGGAGCATACGGCCCATACGGACCATACGGACCAGGATCATCTGCCGCTAACGCTGCTGCCGCCGCTTCAGGCACTGCAGGAGCATACGGACCATACGGAGCAAACGGAGCAAGCGGATCATCAGCCGCTTCCGCTGCATCCGCAGCTTCAGGACAAGGATCTGAAGTCGTTATCATCAATGAAAGATCACGCGGATCAGGAGCAGCTGCCTCGTCTTCTGCTGCTGCTTCAGGAGCTGCCGGAGCATACGGACCATACGGAAACTACGGAGCAAGCGGATCGTCAGCCGCCGCCGCAGCCTCAGCTGCCTCGGCACAACGTGGAACTGATGTAGTCATTATTGATGAACAATCAAGCGGAGCTTCAGCAGCTTCCGCCGCTGCCTCTGGATCAGGTGCAGCTGGACAAAACGGAGCATACGGACCAAACGGAGCATACGGCCCATACGGACCATACGGACCAGGATCATCTGCCGCTAACGCTGCTGCCGCCGCTTCAGGCGCTGCAGGAGCATACGGACCATACGGAGCAAACGGAGCTAGCGGATCATCAGCCGCTTCCGCTGCTTCAGCAGCTTCAGGACAAGGATCCGATGTCGTCATCATCGACGAAGGATCAAGCGCATCAGCAGCTGCATCTGCCTCTGCCGCCGGTTCTGGATCAGCCGGTCAATATGGAGCATACGGACCAAACGGAGCATACGGCCCATACGGACCATACGGACCAGGATCATCTGCCGCTAACGCTGCTGCCGCCGCTTCAGGCACTGCAGGAGCATACGGACCATACGGAGCAAACGGAGCTAGCGGATCATCAGCCGCTTCCGCTGCATCCGCAGCTTCAGGACAAGGATCTGAAGTCGTTATCATCAATGAAAGATCACGCGGATCAGGAGCAGCTGCCTCGTCTTCTGCTGCTGCTTCAGGAGCTGCCGGAGCATACGGACCATACGGAAACTACGGAGCAAGCGGATCGTCAGCCGCCGCCGCAGCCTCAGCTGCCTCGGCACAACGCGGACCTAACGTAATCATCATTGAAGAGGGTTCAGACGACTCAGCATCTGCTGCCTCAGCTAGCGCTGCCGGTTCAGGAGCTGCAGGACCATACGGACCATACGGACCAAATGGAGCATATGGACCATACGGACCATACGGACCATATGGCTCAGGAGCATCTTCTGCTGGTGCCTCTTCTGCTGCATCAGGAGCCGAAGGAGTTAACGGCCCATACGGACCATACGGACCAGGATCATCTGCCGCTAACGCTGCTGCTGCCGCTTCAGGCGCTGCAGGAGCATACGGACCATACGGAGCAAACGGCGCTAGCGGATCATCAGCCGCTTCCGCTGCATCCGCAGCTTCAGGACAAGGATCTGAAGTCGTTATCATCAATGAAGGATCACGCGGATCAGGAGCAGCTGCCTCGTCTTCTGCTGCTGCTTCAGGAGCTGCCGGAGCATACGGACCATACGGAAACTACGGAGCAAGCGGATCGTCAGCCGCCGCCGCAGCCTCAGCTGCCTCGGCACAACGTGGAACTGATGTAGTCATTATTGATGAACAATCAAGCGGAGCTTCAGCAGCTTCCGCCGCTGCCTCTGGATCAGGTGCAGCTGGACAAAACGGAGCATACGGACCAAACGGAGCATACGGCCCATACGGACCATACGGACCAGGATCATCTGCCGCTAACGCTGCTGCCGCCGCTTCAGGCGCTGCAGGAGCATACGGACCATACGGAGCAAACGGCGCTAGCGGATCATCAGCCGCTTCCGCTGCATCCGCAGCTTCAGGACAAGGATCCGATGTCGTCATCATCGACGAAGGATCAAGCGCATCAGCAGCTGCATCTGCCTCTGCCGCCGGTTCTGGATCAGCCGGTCAATATGGAGCATACGGACCAAACGGAGCATACGGCCCATACGGACCATACGGACCAGGATCATCTGCCGCTAACGCTGCTGCCGCCGCTTCAGGCGCTGCAGGAGCATACGGACCATACGGAGCAAACGGAGCTAGCGGATCATCAGCCGCTTCCGCTGCATCCGCAGCTTTAGGACAAGGATCTGAAGTCGTTATCATCAATGAAAGATCACGCGGATCAGGAGCAGCTGCCTCGTCTTCTGCTGCTGCCTCAGGAGCTGCCGGAGCATACGGACCATACGGAAACTACGGAGCAAGCGGATCGTCAGCCGCCGCCGCAGCCTCAGCTGCCTCGGCACAACGCGGACCTAACGTAATCATCATTGAAGAGGGTTCAGACGACTCAGCATCTGCTGCCTCAGCTAGCGCTGCCGGTTCAGGAGCTGCAGGACCATACGGACCATACGGACCAAATGGAGCATATGGACCATACGGACCATACGGACCATATGGCTCAGGAGCATCTTCTGCTGGTGCCTCTTCTGCTGCATCAGGAGCCGAAGGAGTTAACGGCCCATACGGACCATACGGACCAGGATCATCTGCCGCTAACGCTGCTGCTGCCGCTTCAGGCGCTGCAGGAGCATACGGACCATACGGAGCAAACGGAGCTAGCGGATCATCAGCCGCTTCCGCTGCATCCGCAGCTTCAGGACAAGGATCTGAAGTCGTTATCATCAATGAAGGATCACGCGGATCAGGAGCAGCTGCCTCGTCTGCTGCTGCTGCTTCAGGAGCTGCCGGAGCATACGGACCATACGGAAACTACGGAGCAAGCGGATCGTCAGCCGCCGCCGCAGCCTCAGCTGCCTCGGCACAACGTGGAACTGATGTAGTCATTATTGATGAACAATCAAGCGGAGCTTCAGCAGCTTCCGCCGCTGCCTCTGGATCAGGTGCAGCTGGACAAAACGGAGCATACGGACCAAACGGAGCATACGGCCCATACGGACCATACGGACCAGGATCATCTGCCGCTAACGCTGCTGCCGCCGCTTCAGGCGCTGCAGGAGCATACGGACCATACGGAGCAAACGGCGCTAGCGGATCATCAGCCGCTTCCGCTGCATCCGCAGCTTCAGGACAAGGATCCGATGTCGTCATCATCGACGAAGGATCAAGCGCATCAGCAGCTGCATCTGCCTCTGCCGCCGGTTCTGGATCAGCCGGTCAATATGGAGCATACGGACCAAACGGAGCATACGGCCCATACGGACCATACGGACCAGGATCATCTGCCGCTAACGCTGCTGCCGCCGCTTCAGGCGCTGCAGGAGCATACGGACCATACGGAGCAAACGGAGCTAGCGGATCATCAGCCGCTTCCGCTGCATCCGCAGCTTCAGGACAAGGATCTGAAGTCGTTATCATCAATGAAAGATCACGCGGATCAGGAGCAGCTGCCTCGTCTTCTGCTGCTGCCTCAGGAGCTGCCGGAGCATACGGACCATACGGAAACTACGGAGCAAGCGGATCGTCAGCCGCCGCCGCAGCCTCAGCTGCCTCGGCACAACGCGGACCTAACGTAATCATCATTGAAGAGGGTTCAGACGACTCAGCATCTGCTGCCTCAGCTAGCGCTGCCGGTTCAGGAGCTGCAGGACCATACGGACCATACGGACCAAATGGAGCATATGGACCATACGGACCATACGGACCATATGGCTCAGGAGCATCTTCTGCTGGTGCCTCTTCTGCTGCATCAGGAGCCGAAGGAGTTAACGGCCCATACGGACCATACGGACCAGGATCATCTGCCGCTAACGCTGCTGCTGCCGCTTCAGGCGCTGCAGGAGCATACGGACCATACGGAGCAAACGGAGCTAGCGGATCATCAGCCGCTTCCGCTGCATCCGCAGCTTCAGGACAAGGATCTGAAGTCGTTATCATCAATGAAGGATCACGCGGATCAGGAGCAGCTGCCTCGTCTTCTGCTGCTGCTTCAGGAGCTGCCGGAGCATACGGACCATACGGAAACTACGGAGCAAGCGGATCGTCAGCCGCCGCCGCAGCCTCAGCTGCCTCGGCACAACGTGGAACTGATGTAGTCATTATTGATGAACAATCAAGCGGAGCTTCAGCAGCTTCCGCCGCTGCCTCTGGATCAGGTGCAGCTGGACAAAACGGAGCATACGGACCAAACGGAGCATACGGCCCATACGGACCATACGGACCAGGATCATCTGCCGCTAACGCTGCTGCCGCCGCTTCAGGCGCTGCAGGAGCATACGGACCATACGGAGCAAACGGAGCTAGCGGATCATCAGCCGCTTCCGCTGCTTCAGCAGCTTCAGGACAAGGATCCGATGTCGTCATCATCGACGAAGGATCAAGCGCATCAGCAGCTGCATCTGCCTCTGCCGCCGGTTCTGGATCAGCCGGTCAATATGGAGCATACGGACCAAACGGAGCATACGGCCCATACGGACCATACGGACCAGGATCATCTGCCGCTAACGCTGCTGCCGCCGCTTCAGGCGCTGCAGGAGCATACGGACCATACGGAGCCAACGGAGCTAGCGGATCATCAGCCGCTTCCGCTGCATCCGCGGCTTCAGGACAAGGATCTGAAGTCGTTATCATCAATGAAAGATCACGCGGATCAGGAGCAGCTGCCTCGTCTTCTGCTGCTGCTTCAGGAGCTGCCGGAGCATACGGACCATACGGAAACTACGGAGCAAGCGGATCGTCAGCCGCCGCCGCAGCCTCAGCTGCCTCGGCACAACGCGGACCTAACGTAATCATCATTGAAGAGGGTTCAGACGACTCAGCATCTGCTGCCTCAGCTAGCGCTGCCGGTTCAGGAGCTGCAGGACCATACGGACCATACGGACCAAATGGAGCATATGGACCATACGGACCAGGATCATCTGCCGCTAACGCTGCTGCTGCCGCTTCAGGCGCTGCAGGAGCATACGGACCATACGGAGCCAACGGAGCTAGCGGATCATCAGCCGCTTCCGCTGCATCCGCGGCTTCAGGACAAGGATCTGAAGTCGTTATCATCAATGAAAGATCACGCGGATCAGGAGCAGCTGCCTCGTCTTCTGCTGCTGCTTCAGGAGCTGCCGGAGCATACGGACCATACGGAAACTACGGAGCAAGCGGATCGTCAGCCGCCGCCGCAGCCTCAGCTGCCTCGGCACAACGTGGAACTGATGTAGTCATTATTGATGAACAATCAAGCGGAGCTACAGCAGCTTCCGCCGCTGCCTCTGGATCAGGTGCAGCTGGACAAAACGGAGCATACGGACCAAACGGAGCATACGGCCCATACGGACCATACGGACCAGGATCATCTGCCGCTAACGCTGCTGCCGCCGCTTCAGGCGCTGCAGGAGCATACGGACCATACGGAGCAAACGGCGCTAGCGGATCATCAGCCGCTTCCGCTGCATCCGCAGCTTCAGGACAAGGATCCGATGTCGTCATCATCGACGAAGGATCAAGCGCATCAGCAGCTGCATCTGCCTCTGCCGCCGGTTCTGGATCAGCCGGTCAATATGGAGCATACGGACCAAACGGAGCATACGGCCCATACGGACCATACGGACCAGGATCATCTGCCGCTAACGCTGCTGCCGCCGCTTCAGGCGCTGCAGGAGCATACGGACCATACGGAGCAAACGGAGCTAGCGGATCATCAGCCGCTTCCGCTGCATCAGCAGCTTCAGGACAAGGATCTGAAGTCGTTATCATCAATGAAAGATCACGCGGATCAGGAGCAGCTGCCTCGTCTTCTGCTGCTGCTTCAGGAGCAGCCGGAGCATACGGACCATACGGAAACTACGGAGCAAGCGGATCGTCAGCCGCCGCCGCAGCCTCAGCTGCCTCGGCACAACGCGGACCTAACGTAATCATCATTGAAGAGGGTTCAGACGACTCAGCATCTGCTGCCTCAGCTAGCGCTGCCGGTTCAGGAGCTGCAGGACCATACGGACCATACGGACCAAATGGAGCATATGGACCATACGGACCATACGGACCATATGGCTCAGGAGCATCTTCTGCTGGTGCCTCTTCTGCTGCCTCAGGAGCCGAAGGAGTTAACGGCCCATACGGACCATACGGACCAGGATCATCTGCCGCTAACGCTGCTGCTGCCGCTTCAGGCGCTGCAGGAGCATACGGACCATACGGAGCAAACGGCGCTAGCGGATCATCAGCCGCTTCCGCTGCATCCGCAGCTTCAGGACAAGGATCTGAAGTCGTTATCATCAATGAAGGATCACGCGGATCAGGAGCAGCTGCCTCGTCTTCTGCTGCTGCTTCAGGAGCTGCCGGAGCATACGGACCATACGGAAACTACGGAGCAAGCGGATCGTCAGCCGCCGCCGCAGCCTCAGCTGCCTCGGCACAACGTGGAACTGATGTAGTCATTATTGATGAACAATCAAGCGGAGCTTCAGCAGCTTCCGCCGCTGCCTCTGGATCAGGTGCAGCTGGACAAAACGGAGCATACGGACCAAACGGAGCATACGGCCCATACGGACCATACGGACCAGGATCATCTGCCGCTAACGCTGCTGCCGCCGCTTCAGGCGCTGCAGGAGCATACGGACCATACGGAGCAAACGGAGCTAGCGGATCATCAGCCGCTTCCGCTGCATCCGCAGCTTCAGGACAAGGATCCGATGTCGTCATCATCGACGAAGGATCAAGCGCATCAGCAGCTGCATCTGCCTCTGCCGCCGGTTCTGGATCAGCCGGTCAATATGGAGCATACGGACCAAACGGAGCATACGGCCCATACGGACCATACGGACCAGGATCATCTGCCGCTAACGCTGCTGCTGCCGCTTCAGGCGCTGCAGGAGCATACGGACCATACGGAGCAAACGGAGCTAGTGGATCATCAGCCGCTTCCGCTGCATCAGCAGCTTCGGGACAAGGATCTGAAGTCGTTATCATCAATGGAAGATCACGCGGATCAGGAGCAGCTGCCTCATCTTCTGCTGCTGCTTCAGGAGCTGCCGGAGCATACGGACCATACGGAAACTACGGAGCAAGCGGATCGTCAGCCGCCGCCGCAGCCTCAGCTGCCTCGGCACAACGCGGACCTAACGTAATCATCATTGAAGAGGGTTCAGACGACTCAGCATCTGCTGCCTCAGCTAGCGCTGCCGGTTCAGGAGCTGCAGGACCATACGGACCATACGGACCAAATGGAGCATATGGACCATACGGACCATACGGACCATATGGCTCAGGAGCATCTTCTGCTGGTGCCTCTTCTGCTGCATCAGGAGCCGAAGGAGTTAACGGCCCATACGGACCATACGGACCAGGATCATCTGCCGCTAACGCTGCTGCTGCCGCTTCAGGCGCTGCAGGAGCATACGGACCATACGGAGCAAACGGAGCTAGCGGATCATCAGCCGCTTCCGCTGCATCCGCAGCTTCAGGACAAGGATCTGAAGTCGTTATCATCAATGAAGGATCACGCGGATCAGGAGCAGCTGCCTCGTCTGCTGCTGCTGCTTCAGGAGCTGCCGGAGCATACGGACCATACGGAAACTACGGAGCAAGCGGATCGTCAGCCGCCGCCGCAGCCTCAGCTGCCTCGGCACAACGTGGAACTGATGTAATCATTATTGATGAACAATCAAGCGGAGCTTCAGCAGCTTCCGCCGCTGCCTCTGGATCAGGTGCAGCTGGACAAAACGGAGCATACGGACCAAACGGAGCATACGGCCCATACGGACCATACGGACCAGGATCATCTGCCGCTAACGCTGCTGCCGCCGCTTCAGGCGCTGCAGGAGCATACGGACCATACGGAGCAAACGGAGCTAGCGGATCATCAGCCGCTTCCGCTGCTTCAGCAGCTTCAGGACAAGGATCCGATGTCGTCATCATCGACGAAGGATCAAGCGCATCAGCAGCTGCATCCGCCTCTGCCGCCGGTTCTGGATCAGCCGGTCAATATGGAGCATACGGACCAAACGGAGCATACGGCCCATACGGACCATACGGACCAGGATCATCTGCCGCTAACGCTGCTGCTGCCGCTTCAGGCGCTGCAGGAGCATACGGACCATACGGAGCAAACGGAGCTAGCGGATCATCAGCCGCTTCCGCTGCATCCGCAGCTTCAGGACAAGGATCTGAAGTCGTTATCATCAATGAAAGATCACGCGGATCAGGAGCAGCTGCCTCGTCTTCTGCTGCTGCTTCAGGAGCTGCCGGAGCATACGGACCATACGGAAACTACGGAGCAAGCGGATCGTCAGCCGCCGCCGCAGCCTCAGCTGCCTCGGCACAACGCGGACCTAACGTAATCATCATTGAAGAGGGTTCAGACGACTCAGCATCTGCTGCCTCAGCTAGCGCTGCCGGTTCAGGAGCTGCAGGACCATACGGACCATACGGACCAAATGGAGCATATGGACCATACGGACCATACGGACCATATGGCTCAGGAGCATCTTCTGCTGGTGCCTCTTCTGCTGCATCAGGAGCCGAAGGAGTTAACGGCCCATACGGACCATACGGACCAGGATCATCTGCCGCTAACGCTGCTGCTGCCGCTTCAGGCGCTGCAGGAGCATACGGACCATACGGAGCAAACGGAGCTAGCGGATCATCAGCCGCTTCCGCTGCATCCGCAGCTTCAGGACAAGGATCTGAAGTCGTTATCATCAATGAAGGATCACGCGGATCAGGAGCAGCTGCCTCGTCTGCTGCTGCTGCTTCAGGAGCTGCCGGAGCATACGGACCATACGGAAACTACGGAGCAAGCGGATCGTCAGCCGCCGCCGCAGCCTCAGCTGCCTCGGCACAACGTGGAACTGATGTAGTCATTATTGATGAACAATCAAGCGGAGCTTCAGCAGCTTCCGCCGCTGCCTCTGGATCAGGTGCAGCTGGACAAAACGGAGCATACGGACCAAACGGAGCATACGGCCCATACGGACCATACGGACCAGGATCATCTGCCGCTAACGCTGCTGCCGCCGCTTCAGGCGCTGCAGGAGCATACGGACCATACGGAGCAAACGGAGCTAGCGGATCATCAGCCGCTTCCGCTGCTTCAGCAGCTTCAGGACAAGGATCCGATGTCGTCATCATCAACGAAGGATCAAGCGCATCAGCAGCTGCATCCGCCTCTGCCGCCGGTTCTGGATCAGCCGGTCAATATGGAGCATACGGACCATACGGAGCAAACGGAGCTAGCGGATCATCAGCCGCTTCCGCTGCATCCGCAGCTTCAGGACAAGGATCTGAAGTCGTTATCATCAATGAAAGATCACGCGGATCAGGAGCAGCTGCCTCGTCTTCTGCTGCTGCTTCAGGAGCTGCCGGAGCATACGGACCATACGGAAACTACGGAGCAAGCGGATCGTCAGCCGCCGCCGCAGCCTCAGCTGCCTCGGCACAACGCGGACCTAACGTAATCATCATTGAAGAGGGTTCAGACGACTCAGCATCTGCTGCCTCAGCTAGCGCTGCCGGTTCAGGAGCTGCAGGACCATACGGACCATACGGACCAAATGGAGCATATGGACCATACGGACCATACGGACCATATGGCTCAGGAGCATCTTCTGCTGGTGCCTCTTCTGCTGCATCAGGAGCCGAAGGAGTTAACGGCCCATACGGACCATACGGACCAGGATCATCTGCCGCTAACGCTGCTGCTGCCGCTTCAGGCGCTGCAGGAGCATACGGACCATACGGAGCAAACGGAGCTAGCGGATCATCAGCCGCTTCCGCTGCATCCGCAGCTTCAGGACAAGGATCTGAAGTCGTTATCATCAATGAAGGATCACGCGGATCAGGAGCAGCTGCCTCGTCTGCTGCTGCTGCTTCAGGAGCTGCCGGAGCATACGGACCATACGGAAACTACGGAGCAAGCGGATCGTCAGCCGCCGCCGCAGCCTCAGCTGCCTCGGCACAACGTGGAACTGATGTAGTCATTATTGATGAACAATCAAGCGGAGCTTCAGCAGCTTCCGCCGCTGCCTCTGGATCAGGTGCAGCTGGACAAAACGGAGCATACGGACCAAACGGAGCATACGGCCCATACGGACCATACGGACCAGGATCATCTGCCGCTAACGCTGCTGCCGCCGCTTCAGGCGCTGCAGGAGCATACGGACCATACGGAGCAAACGGAGCTAGCGGATCATCAGCCGCTTCCGCTGCTTCAGCAGCTTCAGGACAAGGATCCGATGTCGTCATCATCGACGAAGGATCAAGCGCATCAGCAGCTGCATCTGCCTCTGCCGCCGGTTCTGGATCAGCCGGTCAATATGGAGCATACGGACCAAACGGAGCATACGGCCCATACGGACCATACGGACCAGGATCATCTGCCGCTAACGCTGCTGCTGCCGCTTCAGGCGCTGCAGGAGCATACGGACCATACGGAGCAAACGGAGCTAGTGGATCATCAGCCGCTTCCGCTGCATCAGCAGCTTCAGGACAAGGATCTGAAGTCGTTATCATCAATGAAAGATCACGCGGATCAGGAGCAGCTGCCTCATCTTCTGCTGCTGCTTCAGGAGCTGCCGGAGCATACGGACCATACGGAAACTACGGAGCAAGCGGATCGTCAGCCGCCGCCGCAGCCTCAGCTGCCTCGGCACAACGCGGACCTAACGTAATCATCATTGAAGAGGGTTCAGACGACTCAGCATCTGCTGCCTCAGCTAGCGCTGCCGGTTCAGGAGCTGCAGGACCATACGGACCATACGGACCAAATGGAGCATATGGACCATACGGACAATATGGCTCAGGAGCATCTTCTGCTGGTGCCTCTTCTGCTGCATCAGGAGCCGAAGGAGTTAACGGCCCATACGGACCATACGGACCAGGATCATCTGCCGCTAACGCTGCTGCTGCCGCTTCAGGCGCTGCAGGAGCATACGGACCATACGGAGCAAACGGAGCTAGCGGATCATCAGCCGCTTCCGCTGCATCCGCAGCTTCAGGACAAGGATCTGAAGTCGTTATCATCAATGAAGGATCACGCGGATCAGGAGCAGCTGCCTCGTCTGCTGCTGCTGCTTCAGGAGCTGCCGGAGCATACGGACCATACGGAAACTACGGAGCAAGCGGATCGTCAGCCGCCGCCGCAGCCTCAGCTGCCTCGGCACAACGTGGAACTGATGTAGTCATTATTGATGAACAATCAAGCGGAGCTTCAGCAGCTTCCGCCGCTGCCTCTGGATCAGGTGCAGCTGGACAAAACGGAGCATACGGACCAAACGGAGCATACGGCCCATACGGACCATACGGACCAGGATCATCTGCCGCTAACGCTGCTGCCGCCGCTTCTGGCGCTGCAGGAGCATACGGACCATACGGAGCCAACGGAGCTAGCGGATCATCAGCCGCTTCCGCTGCTTCAGCAGCTTCAGGACAAGGATCCGATGTCGTCATCATCGACGAAGGATCAAGCGCATCAGCAGCTGCATCTGCCTCAGCCGCCGGTTCTGGATCAGCCGGTCAATATGGAGCATACGGACCAAACGGAGCATACGGCCCATACGGACCATACGGACCAGGATCATCTGCCGCTAACGCTGCTGCCGCCGCTTCAGGCGCTGCAGGAGCATACGGACCATACGGAGCCAACGGAGCTAGCGGATCATCAGCCGCTTCCGCTGCATCCGCGGCTTCAGGACAAGGATCTGAAGTCGTTATCATCAATGAAAGATCACGCGGATCAGAAGCAGCTGCCTCGTCTTCTGCTGCTGCTTCAGGAGCTGCCGGAGCATACGGACCATACGGAAACTACGGAGCAAGCGGATCGTCAGCCGCCGCCGCAGCCTCAGCTGCCTCGGCACAACGCGGACCTAACGTAATCATCATTGAAGAGGGTTCAGACGACTCAGCATCTGCTGCCTCAGCTAGCGCTGCCGGTTCAGGAGCTGCAGGTTCATATGGAAATTATGGTTCTTACAACTCTGCTGCTAGCTCTTCATCTGCTTCGGCTGGAACACAAGAAGCAGCTGGATCGTACGGAACCGTGCTTCCATACGGCGGACAAAGCTCTGCAGCTTCAGCTTCTGCTGCTGCTAGCGGTTCTGCTGCCTACGGCCGTCCAGGTGTCCGTGGACCGTGCCGTCTTACCCGTAGACAATTTGTTGTCAAGATCGGAACCAGGCGTCAACCATGCCTGACATGCTAAATGATTCATTTGTAATCTTTTTATTTTAAATTTTGTTATGGATACATCTTATCGTTTGATTTTTAAATAAATATTCTGGCATCCTTATTGGTTTTGTTTTATTTGTTGTATGCGCCCGTAAACTTTTGATTTTACATCGTAGGTATATCACTCTCATAAAGAGCTTGGTATCTGAATATTCCAAAATAACCAACTTCATAGGATATTCCTTCTATTTTTTAAGATTAAAAAATATCTTTGTGATAAAAAAATAGTTTTCTTACACCTAAATAAAAATATATTAAGACTTAAGAAATATTATTAACGCACTTATTTTCTAGATTTGGCAATAGCATGCTACAAAAGGTTATTATTATATTAACTGTTTTAAGTTGACACTGTATGTATACTAGGGAATTAATGCCTTATTCCAGTGTTAATCACTTGTCACAAAAAATGACGAAACTCGACACATTTATATTATACGATTATGAAAAGATTCTGGTAAAAACCGGTTATCTGGACCCCAACTAACAATCTTTGAGAGCATCCAGAAAATTAATGCAAATCATATTAATGTATGTGAGAACTTAGCTTGACCGTTGCCCTAAGACACCTTTATGTTTGCACTTTACATCTGACCGTTGGCCTTAGAGTATCTTCTGATTGATTCGCCCGATTAATGAAAATGGTTCACACAACAATGAGTTTAAAGGTATTTTGTGCTAGATAAGTTTTTTTTAGTGATGTGTTACGCGGTTATATAGGTGTGACAAGTGATATGAGTGATAAATATGTGTTATTAAAAGTTTCCTATTCCTTTACTTTTCTCGGGTGAGTAGTATCAATAATTGATTGTCTTATCCACAAACATTTAGTTTGTTGGTGTTCCTAGATAAATATTCACGAACTCCAACATGTCAAGATCAAAGATATAGTTACTCGTGCGATGACTAAATAAAAAATAATGTATATATATGCATGTCAAAATATACTAGCACATAAAAATCGTTGATAAAAAAGCGTGAGATAACTTAATAAGACGGGGGGGTTCCGTTAACGACTTTGGAAGGGTCTCTCAAGCAAAGGAATCACTTCACAGAAAAAAAATATATTAGAAACCTCAACTGAATATCCCACACGTCTAAGTTCAACGAAAAAAAAAATTCGAGATTCAGCTCTAACTATCTAACTAGGGGGACCCCCAATTTTTTTTCGTGTGGAAACCCTTATGCGGTTCACGGTATACATCTACTCACCAAGTTTCAACAGTATAGTAGTTGCAGTTTCGGAAAAAAGTGGCTGTGACAGACAGACAGACATGACGAATCTATAAGGGTTCAAACATCCATCTCTTTATCTTATTTTTTGGTTATCATTGATATTAGCTGATTGAGCATGAGAACATGTACGAGTTTACATTTTTTGAACCGAGACTTGAGTAATTAAGAAAATATTTTGTTGTTTAGATATAATGCGATAAAAGACGTAAACTAGGGTGTATGAATAATGAGGGTACCTATAAAGGCAAACAGTACAAAAAATAATAATCGCAAAGTTATTCCTCATGAGATAATGTCGAACTTTTTATAAAATTGATAGAAACTTATAAATAATTTAAAAAAGGTAAGATTCAATTCAATTTCAAATTATTTATTGCTTTGCCATGTCATTGTGTTTATAAGGTTGTTTTGTTACATTTATTTATTTTAATGTAAGACAAAGAAATTGGCACCGGTCATCAGTGATTGTTAGTACGAATTTGAAATTGTAAGTTATTTGAAAGAATAATATACATTTACATATTATGCCATTGTAAAAACTGTTTATAATATATTCGTCACTAAACCGTTTCAAAAAGATGATCCCGCCTGATTTGCCTGCAAAAATGATGCGAAAAAAAAACAAAAATGGCCGAACGTGATCGTCAAGGGGTGGGCATTTTAAATGTTCATTCTCTAACACAGGCGCAATAGTCAGTGCGATGACGCGGGGGGCGGAACTACCCGCTACACGTCCACTACACCCACACTAGCGCATCGTCCACTTTAACCAGACCCGCCTCGTCCGTCTCTGCAGTAACAGTCACAAGGGATCATAGAGCAAACGCGAGCACGGGGACGTGTCACTGTAAACTGGTCTTTCCTTCTGTGCGAAAAACTATACGCACACAAATGCACCCAAACGTGGTAGGCATAAAATTCAAAAATATACATAGGCGGTTCTCCACTCCGGGCCGCAAATGAGATGGTAGGCGAAGTGGAATGAATGCATGATTTCGCGTTATTTGACTTACTATCTATTCGTGCACGGTTCGCGTGTTCATTTCTGATGATGTTAATAAGTAATAGCGTTTTTGATGACACTGCTGCTGCGTCGCGGATGTGTATGAAGTCTTTGCTTGATCTGTAACTTAGAAATTTTGTTTCGTTGCTTGGTCAGCATGAGATTCAATTCAATTATATAGTGTACCTACATATTTTAGTGCGTAAAAATCAGTAGAATATAGAAATTGTACAATATCCATGGTATTTTGTAAACTATGGTCTCTTAAACCAATTAAGTTTTTTAGTCATGCTGTTCCTAGTTAGATAGTTTGTCTACGTCTTGCCATCTAGCGGAATTATTTTGTTATGCAATCTCTGAAATCCCCTCAATTTTGCCAGTGTACTTCTATTTATAAATCAAAACTCATAGAATTCACATTTAGGAAAGCATTGTGACGGCCATTTGAGTAGGTAAGTTTCCTGATCACGAGTAATACTGGCAGACACTACAAAAACGAAACTTGAAGGAAAGGCTTAGCCTTGTGCTTTGTTTGTACATTAATTGTGGGCCTGGTTTTTCCAAGTTTTGGCTGAGTCCTTGTCTTAGATACAAACAAGAGAGTTCGGAATACCGTTTAGTGAATCTTGGGAGCTGATCAAATATACAATACGCTTGTAACACGATGATGAGAGAGTTCAAAACAGTCTGTCGACATAACTACCGCGCCACTATTAATCATAGAAAATGACGGAGCGCATTGTGACCGCGCCCGCTCAAAATTGTGAAAACCTATCCCAGCGCGGCGGCGGACTAATAAACGTGGTTCTCCCACACTTCGGAAAATACCCGCCGGGGGGTACTGGCCACAAATAAACTCGTCTTTTTTTAGTTTGACGAATATTCGCATTCTTAACTCTCATACTTACGCAGCAGTGATGCCTCTGGTGTTGCAGGTGATTATGGGCGGCGGTGATCACTTACCATCAGGTTAACCTTCAGCTCATCTGGCCCCTCGTACATTAAAAAAAAACCTTATCTTAACCCGGTTACATCCTTAAACATAAGAGTACGCAGCTGGTTATCGCATTGGAACGACTGTCGTCCGACTTGCGTAATAGTAGAAACCAGTTTTTGGATCATATTATTCGCATTCTCTACGGTGACTTTTTTTTAAAGACAGACGTGAGCCGGAAACCGAGTTCTAAAACTGTAGAAATAACAGTTTATCTTCTCAATCAACCAGTTGATTGACTACATTGAAAATCTCTATCTATATAGTCCGTATTTATTTATTTTGCATATACATAAGAGTTTAGTGTTTCTTTGTATATGTACCTTAGCATTCAAAACTCTAAATATGCGTACGCATATTTAGAGTTTTGAATGCTAAGTTCTTACCATTTAACTATTTAAAACATTATTGTCCCATACATTCTGATGTTATTCTATTAATCAGAAAGATCTCCAAACCCAAACTCGAGACTAAGTTCATATCAAAAATAAGCAAGTAAAAAAAAAAAACATTTTTTTTGTTCTTTTTTTCTCCAACGGTACCGCATGCAGGCTTGACGATGACGCCGCGCGCGTGTGTGAGTGCCCGCGTGACGCTGCAACCGACGTGATATATTGAGAACTGCTCCGAAAAATCGCTATTGCGTACCTATGTTGCGTAATGCGCGTATTGCGTACATACGTCGTTTTTTGGCGTAATGTGCCTTTGTTCACTTCGGAATACGGAAGGTTTTGTTACTATGCGTTAGCTTTTCAGATTTCCCCCTGCGTGGGTTTCCAATAAGACTTATGCGGCTGTAGGATCATGGGAGTGTGATGCGTTATTCGAATGAGATGGTTCGGGCACGATTTCATCGAAACTTTAAGTAATGTCAACGATGTGGATAAGGTAAATGTAACAAGTTTAATAACAATAAGGCTGTATTATCATCACAATAAGCCTTTCATTGGTATTGTATTGAGCTCTAGACTCGAGAGCGCTAGAATTAGTGACTAGACGTAGAGTTGATTCTAAAATGCGAGTAGGTACACTATGTCTGCTTTAATTATAATGAATGATACAATTTTATTCATGGTCTTGGTAGTTAAAGTTTGTTAAAATAGGTAAGCAAACGATTTTTTGCTGATTCAATCAACATCAAATGAAAATCTGAATATTAACTCGTAGATTACACATCAAATACGGTATGATTTGCCAATGCAAATCAAAGTAAAATATTTTACTGAAATACGATTCCCGGGAAACTAATTCATTTGTTCGCTTATTTTAATAAAACTAAATAATCTATCAGACCGACTAATACTAGCGTAGTTAATAAATAAACACGTCAAAATTGCAGTGCGTACGTGGGCGAATTACTAAAAAGCTTCGTAGGCCTAAAAACATCCAGTTCGTTCGGCCATCATCCCGCCCGCCAGGGTGGGGGGGGGTCTGCACTAGCCCCCTCCCCAGGCGGCACTTGACGACCGCTGCTCTAGAATATTAATGTTCCCACTTAATTGAATATTTTTGACTTATCGATTTTTTCGGCGATAATTTTTACAACGGAACTTCGATATTTTTCCTTTTTACAGGTTGTTTCTGAAGATCGTGATGATTCTTGATTTATCCGTAATTACTGAGTTGTGGTCGGATAATGTAAATTGAAACAGTTGTAATTGTCTATTTGGGCTATCCTCGCCATGGTTATTCAGCTACTATCCTAGAGATTGTTTAAATGGATTTTAGTCAATTCAGTTTTTTAGGGTAGCAATTAGTAGTCAGACAGGCATCCTTGTATACAATAGAAGTTACTAATTAGTTAATATCAGAGAGTGTTGATTCGATTCCTGATTGAGGCATACCTGTTATCATACCTTTTTCAGTGTTGACTGGGCAATGTGCATTGTTAATTTGGGAGTCAGTTGCCTGTACTTGAAACGAAAGGCTCGAAAATCAGTGATGCCTGCAGTTTGGACGTCGAACTATTTTTGGTCGATCGAACACTGCGTCGTGCTGAAGAGACTCTCGATCGAGTAGGCCGTTGTGGACCCTTAGTGTCGAGATCTACGTTACTTTGTCAAAACTGAAGTCATTTCAACTATTTTAAACTATACATGATGTATATATGATAACATAATTTTTTTAGGTATGAAAAACATTTTAATAATTGATACATACTAACTTAGGGTTCATTATGTTAATTTCGTCTCTAAAGTAAGTCATCACAAATGTGAGACTTATGAGAACATTTTCTCATATTACATCTGGTTTTAAAAGCCAAATGATATGATGTCGTATTACAACAAGAAAAATATTATTTCATCCATTTTCCACAAGCTTGTCTTCGCTGTGAAACAAATGACAACCCCCAAATCTAATTCACGATAGGCCGGACAGTCCAATATCCGAATCCGCCGTAATTATCCACAATACTAATACCTCAATCGTAAATAATAACCAGGACGCTACAATGTTATCTTAACAAATTGACACCGCCCGGCTAGAGAGAGACAAAACCGTCTATCTCCAAATTTTACAATTTTGCGCGGCAGTGTTTAGCGATGTTTATGAGGGCAAGGGGAGGGACCGAGCGGGGACTATAGTGCCGAAAGGGGGAAAGGATAAGGAGAAACTGACCGAAACCCCCGACACTTAGATATATTTGTGCGATGGCGACCCCCGAAGATACGGATCGGCGCGCCTGTGTGAGTCGTGACGATGTTTAGAAGCCTTTGTAAAATAATAAGGGTAATGTGCTTAGTTTGTGTAGGTAGTGCAGCTAGGGAGCTAGTGGTGCCCGGGGTGAATATTTTAGATTGAAATTATAGCGCAATATGAATCTCAGACGTTGATTTATTTTACGACGTTACTGGCTAGGAATACATTATTCGCAAGCGAACTACGTATTCAGTTATGCTTTGATATTTGTCTTACCTTACATAGTTGTTGGAGGCTATGAGACTTAATACATAAAAAGTTTTTTTTCTTAAATTAGATTTAAAATTATTAAGTAACTAATTTTAACCATTCTTAAATGAACCGATTAGGATTAAGAAGAAGTAAGTTTTTTTTAGAAAGAAAGGCGTGTAGGTGTACTTTCTATAAATTATTACTTTCTTATAAGCAGTGATGCTTAAATTATTCAATAAAGTTCTTATAAGACCTGGACCTAACAACCTGATTCTAATTAGAATGTTGTCGTTTGACATATTTTATCAGATACGAACGAACATCTTATATAAATTAGACAATTGTACATCTTAAACCATTTTAATTATATAATCTAGTTTTTCATCGTTGTAGCTTTTGTCGCGCTGAATTGATTACAATAATGAAAACCTTTGTAAAAAATATTGGACTTAAAATTTTAATTAAAGCCAAATAAAATTAATAGTATCGCAGTGAATTCTTGCGAGGACCTTTAAAGGGTCCAATATCGGACCAGTTTACGATCTCGCCTACATAACATATAGCTGGCGAAAGTTAAAAGCATTCCTTTCCACAATGGCGCGGTCGTTTCGTCAGATCGAATGTGTTTATCCCGGGCCAACACTCGTACTTTAGTACGGTCGGCCGGCCATTCGTCGGCGACAGCCCGATTTAATATTCTATTTTACTCCGGCGATAAGATTAAAGTATGTAATTTCTTGTGCCCAAATGAGGGAGGCGTTTTGTATGGCGCACTAGATGCGAGCCCGGCTTAGGGATGGGCTTTGACGATTTCTTACTTATACTGTTTTGCAATTTGAAATATTTTTACTTTTTTTAGGTAATGATTACTTCACATTATGTAAAAATAGAGCTGTCCATTAAATAAACAGCCAATTTTATGTTATCATTCGCAGCTTCTAAAATTATTATATCTTTAACCAAAAATAAACAAAAATTCTTGACATGAAACGCTTTCCTGAACTACGATTTATGACCATTTACTAGCGACCCCCCAGGATTTGCACGAGTGCGATGCTGTTATCAGAGTTACTTTATTATATTATGCAAGTATTATTCATATTAATTTTCCTTAAGAATCACTTTATCTATTAAAATCGCAATCAAAATCCGTGTCGTTTAAAAGATCTAAGCATAATTATGTATGCCTATGTATGCATAGACAGAAGGCAGATAGTGACTTTGTTTAATATTATGTAGTGATTAAAACTGTCGCGTCATGGCAAATAGCGGACAAAAACATGACGCTTTGAAACTTGCCCATCACGAGACCTCCACAGCTGTCTACCATAGTTCTCTCTAATTTAAACCGACATTATTATAATATTTGTAACAGCCCTTGCGGCAAGAAGTCTTCCCCGGCGGGTGGGGCGACCGGGGCCCACCCACAGCTCACACTAAGATGACGTCCAGTATATTGGACAATTTTCGTCGCACGCGAATCGTGACTCGCTTGGCGATTTGAATATTAAGCTTTTCATCTTTTCGCTTACGTTTATACGGCGCTCTGTCTGCGGCTTTGTTGGGTGTACTTTAATTGAAGCTTGATAGTATTTATAGAAGCCCGAAATACTGTTTATAGACGAATTCTTTTAACGAGATTTCTTCGCTATGTGCTGAAAGGAATTATGCCATATTCTTTAAGCAATAAACATCGACGTTTGAGCTGCCAAATTTCAAGATTTGCTATCTTTTAATTTTATTTTTGTTGTTCAGACCAAAGATTAAAAGATAGCAAATCTTCAAAATCGTGACTCGATAACTTGACTACGCTCTATCATGGCTGGATCGCTATGGAAATGTAGGTAAATGCATAAACATTAAATCTGATAAAACCTATCTCTTATGCGATTTGCCTATTCTGCTCCGAGAAAAACTGCGTCACTAAAACTTCTGATTGTTAATAAAGTTGTATGAAAAAGGCTACAAGCATTGATTTATCACCTAAATAACATACTCGTATCGTATGGTGAATACTTGTCTTAAGATATTAAATCTGAATTAATGAGCATTTACGTGAAATATTTTCAGAATTACTTAAGCGCTTTATGTGCTGATTTATTCATGTCACTTCTAGAAGCCAGGGAACACGTTCCCTCGTTAAACTAAAGCTTGAAACTAGCAAATTAATTATAAAACATGTCAAAACAAGGCGAAAAGTTCCGACGACCCATCGCAGTAGTACAAAGGGTGGTTAATTCGGGTCGGGTCTACCCTTATCGTAAAGTATAATCTGCCCCCTCCATCGATCTTAAGCTGGGTGACTTCCCCCCAAGGGTGGGGTGAAAGAAAATCGCCGGGGTGTTTTAGATTATATCGGGGGACGGTTGCTAAGCAAGATGGGGATAAGTTTTCCTGTGTCATGGTGCGGGATCATGGCGAATTTTAGGGTTATATATGAGTATTTATAAGGAACAAAGAAAACGTACTAAAGTATTTGGATTAATAATATTTCTAATGTAATAAAGCTGAAGAGTTGTTTGTTTCAACGCGCTTAACTGAGAAACTACTTACTGGTTCTAATTGAACAAGTATTTTTGTGTTGGATAGTCCATTTGACGAGGAAGGCTTTAAGCTATAGTATAACACTATGTATTCGGAAACCGAAATCCGCGCGGACAGAGTCGCGGGCGGGAGTGCAACAACCTACAACATGATCCGTTATATAAACGAGTACTCTAAGTAAACTCTTAAAATATTAAGAGTTTACTTAGAGTACTCGTTTATATTATGTCCCAGGACCCCCAAAAATTCCAACAAATTCGGGTGTTCGCACCAAAACCTTATATCGTTTGAACATTTTTTTCCGTGACTAGTTCACCTCGCACGCTTATGATCTTAATTCAACAATCATATTATACGAAGCGCTGTCTGAAACATTATTTTGCGGTAATTCGCGGTAATTCGTAGCTATATTATGATACTAAGCAAATTATCCTGGGAGGAACAATTTAAGTTCGTACTAAAACTCGAAATTAAACGGGCTTAGGCAAACACGGTGAAAATAAGTTGTTTATTTGAGCCGGTTTCCAGTTTGTTAGTGAATATTAAATAATGTTACAGTTTACTTAGTTTGGTTGCCATTCTGTGATTTTGTGTTTTGAGTTTGTAAATTGTACGTTTCAGACATGTTGTGCTTAGAATATTAATATAATTCGGAAAATGAGAAAGTAGAAAGAAAACTTTGATTTACTAAATCAATAGCGAAATATCCTTGATATTATACTCACCCAATTCCACAAAATACAATCTTGGCCAAAATCATTCAACAAATATCTACTTAATAGAAAATATCAATGGTACTTATAAATGGCACATAAGGCTTAAATGAGTTCATGATAGACCTGCAATTTTTTTCCTTTACTTCTCTGTTCTGTTCTGTTGTGCATCACTCAAGTAACCCAAGTTTTTATTAGTTACAACTAGTTTTTACTCGCGGCTTTGCCAGCGTTATCAAGATTCCTGTTTTATACCTACCTACCATGGGAGCATTAAAACGGGATTAACAGTTTTCCAAATTCAATCAAAATCTGTTCAGTAGTTTCACCGTGATTGACGGACAAACATCTAAACAAACTAACTCTCACATTTGTAATATTAGTAGGTATGATATGATATTAGTATGATTTGCATTTCTAGATTCACGTCTCAGACTGGTTAGAAAAGGACAGCACTATCTTACGTGTGTTTAATTATGTCCCATTCATTCCGCGGCATTGTAGGACGCCGTCCATTGGCTGGCATTGTCTTAAGGACTAAAGTGGGCCTTTAACGTGCCTGAATACATCTCACTATCAGCTACTATTAAGTATACAACAATGAGCATTGTTCCTGTAGAAATGGCAAGTTTGTGAAGTAATAATGGATGCTGGGACGATGGAGTTATGTGGGTAAATAGATACGGTCCGCTTTAGAATTATGTTGTAATGTTTCTTGAAGGGAGGAAATTTTGTGTGAAGCGATTGTACCGATGTACCTATGTCTTGTCAAGTTGATATTTGGGTTAGATATTCTGGAATAGTAGAAAGGTATGGTCAAGGTTTGGCCTATTTATGTCTCAACTAGATACGTATCCATGTAGAATGACGAAAACCCTTTTGTATTTTGAAACTTGTGCTTTTATTCTTTTGGATAACATTTCGACGTATTTTCTAGAACTAAATTCAAATGCCGCAATAGTCCAGACAATTTAATAGTGCATAAAGTTGGAAATGTGAGCTCTGTTAATTCATTAGTTGGCGCAATGAATTCAATAATAGGACCCCAGACAACCTCGCAAACCAGAATAAATGATAATTAAATTTGAAACTTGCTAGACGTGTCGGACCCTTAGTATTGGTTGTTTGCTCTGAAACTAAAATTAGTTTCCCCCGGACCCTTCTAGAACAAATTAGACCTCCAGGGAACAGGCAAATTGCATGCGGTGCCATATTTCAGTAATAGAATTCTCAAATTTGTTCCTTGATGATGCTTTGGTTAGTTTCTAAGGCACGAATATGTTTTACTGGTTATGCCGGCAGAGTTCGTTCTGTCTAACTCTCAGTGGATTCTACATATTTTACGATTTGCTAACCCTAGAATAAATAATATCTACGAGTATACAATAAATGCTGTGCGGGTTTTTAGCTCACAATAGGTACCAAAAATCAAATTGGTTTCTTCTGGAGGGTCAAGTAATCACCGCTGCCCATAGATAGTAACAACCACACAAGGGTCCAGATGCGTTGCCTGACTTTAAGATCCCATTCCCTCCTCAACTGAGCTCTAGCGACCTTACTCACCAGCAGAAACATAGCAAAACAGTTACGAAGTGCTGCTTCAATGGTCTTCTGTAAGGTTACTCAACCCCTTTTACTTTTTTTGTACAGAAAATTTTCAGAGATGCACTCGCATTATCAAGGTTCCGCTTATATGATTCCACAACCAGTTGCGGGGAGCATCAGTGTTATCGTGAAAAAATGGCAATAACTCTCGACTTTAACCTAGGTATTATAATGTATTTCAAAAATAACCAATTTGTTTTTAGTCTTCCTTTAACTACGACATACAATTTCATGATTTGTTCGAATGACCTTTCCATTACATTAAAAGGTACCTACTTGCCAAACCGATCCAAAGGGCGCGAGCGTCATGCAGGTCATTTGCCAGGCAAACGCCAGCAAAACTATCGGAGCACAAGTAATAACCGACTCATAACGCACACGAACATTGCAATCCAACTAGTGCACTGTCCAACTTGATTGCGCTCGAAGGCAGCAATTAAAACTTCTTTGTGCGGCTGTACCCGGAGGGGGGAGGGGGGGCGCGGTCACTTCACGGAGCCAGTAATTGGAAAAGTTCTAGTGATAAAGGTTTGCTTATGTCAATCCAGCGCTAATGTACTTGGGAGTTTTAGTTGGTCGGGGCCGAGTTTGTACTTGCGGGACGGTGTTGAGATTTTTACTTAAATGAGGGTGCTTTGCTTTAATCACATTAGCTACTTTCGTAGTTGAAGTCTGTTGCAATATCATCATCTAACAGTTAAGCGAAATTAATTCAGTGGCATATAAGTTCATGTGTAACTACACTTCGCTCTAATGTGAAATCAATGTTTTTTTTTGTGAAGTTTTACCGGTGTGCCTTTTTAACATTAAAATAATTGCATTTAAAGGCTTAGATCTGATTACCTACCTACTTTACGTACCTTTTACCCCAATTCGTTCCAAAGAAAAAAAAAACATAAAACAACGGATAAAACGTGAATAATCCGGTTTAGCCAAAGTAATTTTAAACACAAGCCTAGTTTAAATCCTGTCTCCTAGCCCGGGATCTCTTAAGTCGGTGACAAATCTTCAGCTTTACATATCGAGTCGCTCCAGCCTTTTAGTGGAACGTTTCATGGAAGGCTCAGAATATTACGTCTGTAAATAAATGTGTTTAGTAAAATAAATAATACGTCTCTATTTCACTTTTATTTGGTTAATTGTAAGGATAAATATATGATTTCTTACTATAAAATTAAGAAGGCCTGTTCTTAAAAAGAATCGATTTTTAATTTTCCGAATTGGGGTATTTGAAAAAAAAAACCTATTTCCGATCTTAATCAATGATTAAACTCTTAATTTTTTTTGTAGTTATTTACATTTTTATTGTGTTAATGTAGTCATAAAGTAAAGCCGTAATAAATAAGTATTACGCTGTATATTTTTTAAACTTTAAGGACACAGAGCATTAATTAACAGCATCCGTCGCGGACCCCAGGCGGGTCCAAAGCGCCATGCATTTCCAACAATAGGCGAACTTGCGACCATTTGCAAAATGCTATTCACAGAGAAAGAGCCTGGGGAAGAATTACCAATCCCAACCAATTAACTTTCAACTCTATTTCCACATATCCAGAGTGGATTTTGCAATAATCTAACGGGCAGATGGCAAAAGCAGGGTCCGTCTTAATTTCGCAGCATTAGTCGGTCTTGCTGACCCCTTGGACATTAATCGTGAAGGGTTAAGGGTTCGATGACCCCCGAATTAAGATGGGAAGAAGGGTCGAAGGCGATCGTTACTTTACCAATTCTTACCCCATGCTGTAAATTATGTAAATATGTATGTTAGTGCAGCATCAAAGAACGGAATGATTCCGTGAGAGAAAAAAGTAATAAAAATGTTTGGGTAACATTGTAAAAAATTGGAAATGAAAAAGCTAACTATGTATTTTTTCTACACTGTGTAGAATGTAGATTAATTGAGGTTCTACCTAAAAAATATATATCATTAAAATATTAACAGTAGGTCTTGATAACAGTACCCATGCACTGGCAATCATTATTGTATGAATTTTAAATAACTCTGTTATCTTTATTTTTTCCTTTATTTATAATAGTCTTTCATACTTTGTCTGTGTGGATTTCGGTTTCCGCAGATTTTGTATAGTTTTATAGCTTTAATTAAGCTTTACTCGACAATTGGACTATCCAACAAAAAATATTCTTTAAAATCAAACCAGTATTTCCTGAGATTAGCGCTTTTAAACAAACAACTTCTTCAGCTTTATAACATTAGTACATATATAGATACCGTAGCTCAAAACTAAATAAATTAGTATATATCCAATGTAACTTATATACTCAATGTAATATTCATAATAACATTACGGCACAGTTATTGTACGAGTATATAGAATCGCAACAAACAGCGCTATGTAACATCGGCACATAGCCCCGTGCGCAAGATAAATAGTGTCCAGCTATCGTCCAGCCATCCAACTTTATAAATTACTTTCTCAGATAGGACGGGGGCGTTCACAGTGGTCGCAAACTTTCGCATAAATTACGACAGCCATTTTAATATTCGCTAGTATTGAGAATTCTAACATGCAAAACGTAATTATGTTTTTTGATACCTCATCAGACTAGAGGTTTTAACTTATCTGGATTTTGTTCAGAATTATCAAATTTTGTCATCTGATCAATGATCAATAAGAAATTAAACAATATGTCTGTTTTGACACATTCTTTTAGTTTTACTACTTATTAAAAAAAAACTTGTATGCATAATAGACCCAGAACATACCTAAATTCTACTCGACGAATGACAAATCAACGGCTTTGAGCAACGAGCAGGTTCATATAAAAGTTCTAAATAGAATAGTCTGTATGTTTCGTCGGTTGATTTTATAATTGTATGTACCATACCACTACACATATTTAAGTTGTTTAATTTAAGATAAAAGTCAATTAATTTGAAACATAACACTTTATAAACACTGTTGGTGTTACATCCCTCGACAAATGGACTATCCAACAATTTTTTTTTCTTTTTTAATCAGTAGTTCCTTAGATAAGCTTTGCCAAACAATCAAACAAACAAACCCCTCAGCATTACTAGATTAGTACACATTCTGTGGTAACCAAACTTGCGCTACTTACGTCCACTGTGGAAGGCGGCACGCGTGGGCGGACCCACAAAGGCAGCGGCCGCAGAACTATCGCGGGAAACTTCTGCCCCCGCCCCGCGCGTCGCAGATGCGCCCTGCCAACTCGCTCTGAGCTCATACTCTACCATCAGTGATGATCTTGAGAGATATTGTGACGTCATCGTGACGTACACGAAATAATTATGTAGTGCGCCAGATATGAGCTGTCACAGAAACTTCTGCTCCCGCCCCGCGCGCCGCAGATGCGCCCTGCCGCCTCTGAGCTCATACTCTGCCATCACTGATAATCATGAGAGATGATTGTGACGTCATCTGGAAGTACACACATAACACACACCATTTTGTGGTGAGATAGCATGAATTATAGTGGAAAACTTCTGCCCCCGCGCCGCCGCCCCGCTGTCACCTCATACTCTACCATCACTGATGATCATAAGAGATTTCGTGTGATATTTATGATGTAACCAGACATACGCAAATGTTTTGTGGTACGCCAGCTGTGAACTATCGCGGGAAACTTCTGCCCGTCACGTCTTACTCTACCATCCCTGATGATCATGAGAGATGTTCTGAGATGATTGTGACGTCATCTGGAAGTACATAATACGCACCATTTTGTGGTGCGGCAGTTCTGACTTATAGTGGGAAATTTCTGCCCCTACCACGCGAGGCGGATGCGCCCTGCGGCCCCGCGGTGAGCTCATACTCTACCATCACTGATGGTCGAGGGATTTTCTAAGATGTTTATGACGTCTCCAGGAAGCATTCGCAAAGGTTATGTGGTGCGCTAGCTATGAGCAACAACCTACTGTGGAAAAAATAATTATGTGTGGTATTTCTGATCACACATATTTCGGCGAATTTTTTAGCACCTTGCAAAATTTGGACGATAGAATTTTTTTCACATTTACACTCAAAGACCTCTCAACCGCTCAAAGCAAGACAGGCTCGATTCCGAAGCATCGAGCGTCATTTCAACCCGTCGCTTGTTTTCTTACTCCGCGGGACTTTTCCAACTCATTTGCATTCAAAAGCAGTTCTAGATACCGCTGATGCGCTGATACGGTGCTACCTTTGTGGGCTGTATATAGTCTAGAAAGTTCTAGAGAGTTCTACGGGCGCAGTTCCGTTGCAGTTGCCAACTTTAACTAGAGGCCCGCGTAATGTTGCGGTAAAAAGCCTCGCTAGGTTTAACAATTGCCTAAGCAGGCCGAAGTTTGTTGTTTATTCTGGTTCTGAACTGTTCGTTATATAGTTTTATCGTTAGCAACTAATGCGGTTTTGGAAGCGGTGGGAGATGCCGCGCGGAAGACAAAATTTGCAACGAAAACGTTGCGCTGGGTCTCGTGTTATCTAATTGCAACAGTGTGACGTGAGGAGACATTTGTTTTGTAGTTAACATTGCTGTCTAGTTAAAGCAAAACCAAACGCCTCCCCATGGTTTAAGTGACGGGTCGTGGAATCGAGGCCCTGAGTTCGATTTAATCATGATTTCAAATGATGAAGGCCTTTGCATGCTTTTCTAAGATACCAAATCCTATATTGCAACTTGAAGCATTTGGTTACCTACGTATTTACATATGTGAATGCCGATAATGTAATAGCCCGCTCATTCGAATAGTGATACCATTAGCTTATCGGAATTGACCTGTAGGTATTAATCCTGATAATGCATGTGGTCGAACTTATCCTCTGGCACTTGACATGACAAGTAATTTTTTTTTAATATAGAAAAAATATTTTTGTTTTGGGTTGTCGAGTAAGGTTTTAATAAGCTTTAATAATATAACACTACTAGCAGCCGCTGTGAAAGGACAGGTGGAATTCCGCACACATAGTGTTATCTACATAGACTTCCACCTTCCAAATATTTTTTCTATTCGTACCAGTACTTCATGAGATTAGCGCGTGCAAACAAACAAACTCTTCAGCTTTATATTATTAGTATATGTAGATGTGTGCGGAAACCGAAATCCACTGGGGCGAAGTTGAGGGCAACTACATACTAGTAAAAAATAAAATTAAACATGGTCATCCATGTTCACAAGCAACGATAACATTAAGTAAGTTGCAACCCCATCATCATCGGCGCGCTGCGATCCGCGAGTAATTCCTAACGAACGTCTAACACAGTTATAAATCGCTCGGGCCGGGTTACGCTTGCACCATTAAAACTGTCCGAATACAGTATGTTTTCAATTACAGGAGGCTCGCGAGATATTCGCAAGCAGTAGGGCTTTCACAAGTGTGCTTGGATGGATGAAGTGCCAAGCGTTGTATACGATCTTGCGAGGTATAAGGTTTAGATACGAGTAACCTAGTTTTATAACACGTGGCTTCCGACAGTTTTAAACCGATTTGTTTATCTAGATTATTTGCTGGCATTGTTACCGCCATAGGCGTACGTCTGTACATTACTTAAATTAACTAAAATATAGGTGATACAATTAATTTGAACAAGGAACCGTTTGGTACCTACAGGCATAACGCTTGATAATGCAGGCTGGATGGGCTCGGACCTCAAACTCTCAAATATATAAATTTTCATAAATTCACAAACATACCTTCAAGCCAATTAAAATAAACTAAGTATACTTATATCAACACTTACGAGTACTACTAAACTTTAATACTTATGTAAACACTTTTTTAATGAGCACTAGAACATATTATCCTGACAAGGATCGTAAAGATGGTATTTTTTACGAGTACGAAGGGCACTATAATCGTAGTCAACCTCTAAACCTCTTATTTTTTATATGTCATCAGAACCTGGTCTTGGAGCCTCAATCGATCGCGGCGCTTAGTAAGAAAGATGGTTCTGACCATAGTCGTTTGCTCGTAAAGATTTACTGCTCTCACGACTAGAAGATTATCGTCGTATGACGTACGTCAGGTGTCCAACCATTGCCCAGCCCTGGGCGGCGGCGTCCGCGTGCCTTCCCGCGCCATTCCGGGCCCGCGCCGGTCGCGCCATTCGGCGCCGTTAGCGCCGCCATTTTGCCACTTTCCGACAGAGTTTTCTGGTGACGAGTTGCTTCAACAAATTAATGTTGGAATTGTCACACGTTTTAAGTTCGCTGCTGTACGTACATGTATAATTTGGAGCATTGAATTAACAATGGTTTTGTTGGAATAGTGTGTTGTAATTACCACGGAATATTATATCTAATTGCAACAGTATGACGTGAGGAGACATTAGAACATCTAAAAAAATTAACTCGAAAATTACCCGCTTGGTGTAATGGTCAAGAAGTTGCCTATGAGACTGAGAGGTCGCGGGTTCGATCCTCGCATAGGACGAACATTTGTATGCATGAAGAATGAACACGTTCTGGTCTGAGTGTTATTAGGTACACATACCACTAGGTACTCCTACCACTGTTGATTCTGATGTCTATAACACAAGTGGTTATAATACTTAACACGGAGTCAGATCAATTTACTCGTACATATCTATAAGATGTTGTTAAAATTTACATTGTTTTAAAAGTGATAATGAATGCTTCTAAAAAGTGTATAGATGCCAAATCATTTTAATGTTTTTTTCTAAACGAAAAATCCATTCGTCTCCATGGAAATATTTAAACAAAACCTTATGTAAAATCACGTGAGTTTTACCCATAACTTCAAAAGAGTACCTACATAACTGCTCATCCCTGGACCTTTTTACTTTTCTATGCTATCCGCTCCAATGACCTTCTGCAAGCCTTGAGCTATAACTTCTGGTGGATGCGTGAGCGAATTTTCACCTGAGTAATTTTGGGACCTTCAGGGTGATCTCTAACTCCTACGGTGTATATAAAACATCTCGTACTGTACCGACTACATTTGAACACCAAAAGGTGTTAGTCGGTACATTACAATGATCGTAATAACTGACATTTTTATTCGATATTTATTGCTAATATGGCGTTGTTCACAGTCATCAGTTGAAAAATACAAACCGCATCGCTTCAACGCAATCGCCCTACCATTCTCAACCCGTATTGTATCCCGCCTGACTTGTGGTATTCATTAGCTCTCTAATACGTGTTACTTTGTCCTAATCTCCTTACAAAAGACCCATCCTACATCTAAATATCAACCTTCACACTGTTACATTAAAGATCCTTTTCCATCCGGAGATTGGACAAGTCAGTTTGACATTTTCGGGACTAGGTATTCCACCACATTGTTTCGCATTCAGCATTATAAAAGGGAAATTGTTAATTTCCAAAATGGCTGCCGAATAGTGGTTAAGTTTTCGTACGTGTCTCGTGGGGCTGGAATTTACTTCAATTGTGTTGGTTTAATTAAAACGTGTATTTCTATTTGGGTTACGTTGTACCGGAGTGGTATCAAGTATTCTGCATAACTTGTATTTGTGTGTATCATTCAGGCTAATTCTGTGGGGAACGTCGTATATTTTTAAGTGTAAAATTGTTTGTTGGTGGGCCTCATAATAATATTTTATACTTAAAATAACTAATTCTAACTTTTGTAAATCAATCGATCGCACATTAATACGCCTAAATAATTCATCTTATTATTCCTGACTTTATTTATTTCTAAGTATTTATTTATTAAGCAATGTCTGAAAGTTGTCAATGCTTTTTTATTTATTTTTTCATTATGTATGCATGGGTAGGATTTATGCATGTTTAAAGTACCTACACAATAAAATTGTTAAGATCAAGTATTTTGTATCACGATTTATTTAAGTAACAAAAATGCTACAACAAAATTACAAATCTGTCATTAACTTACATATTTCGCTCCAACATTAAAATATCCAAACAAAATGGCAGGCATTCTCAAGGCGTCATCGGGGTGTGCAAACAAAAAGATTCACCCCTCCAACCCTCCCCAGTCCACCCTCGCTTAGATTACTCCTCTAAGATCGCCGGTACGCACTTCCCCTCTTTAATTGTGACTCCCGGATTCATTATTGCCGTATCCTTTAGCGACCCGCTTTACTCTTATCTTTAGATTCGCGTGTGTGAGGGTGTAAAGGGTTTTGTAGAATGGCTGGATGTGAACCTTTGTATATGCTGCTTGTTCTAGTTAAATAAACTTAAAATTATTTACATAATTATGAAATCAAATCAATTATTATGATAGTAGACCTACATCATTGTATTCGCCCCAGTTATTCATTTTACCGCTGATTCGTAAGTGACTAAATTACACTTACTTACGGTGTAGTTTTGTTTTATAAAGTAAAAAATAATAATTCCCAATCAGTCTATAAAAGAACCGAAAAAGGCAGTGGCTATTTGGTAGCAAGGCGATCGTGGAAACAAAATCTATAGGTTACTTCAATCAGATTAATACATAGAAGCTTGTTTCTCATGTTGTATGATTCTGATAAGTCTCTGACCACAGCCACTCAAATATAACTGTACTTCCCAAATCCAGAACGTCTGCAGAAATATTCTGACCAGATTTGGATTAAAAAAACGCCCAAAGAAACTAATAACGAGTAATAAAATAAAATAGATTCTTCCAGTAATGTTCAATCATACATCTGTGTACATATTAAACCACCCTCATGTAGAAGTGTGCAAGTGTGTCTGTGTTTCATTAATTTACGTAATTTGGGTCTTCTGAGGGTTCCCCGGACTAGTTGTAGTTCGGCATGAATTTGTTTACGTCATTATCTATGTACTGAGGGAATTTCAAATGTCCTCCTCAGGGGAGGTCCTCATGTAATCCTGTATTAAACAGGATTTACAAGCGTATGTGAGTGATGTTAATACATAATTAGGACGTTTGCAGCAATGAAGTATTTATGTACCTAGTATCGTCAACGATTTTGTAATGGACTTAACAAAGTTTGTTCACTGCTGATTGATATAAAAAGAAAATTAAGAAGTTTGCAAAAATAATTGGTGTTTATCGTCTGGGATGTAAAAACCTTTCGAATTACGTGCCTATATATTACGTGTATTTTTAATCCCAGAAATAATGGTTACTAACTTATTCTCGATATTCTACTTAAATATGGTAAACAAAACCCACTTCCTTCATTACACATTACATTCATTTTTATTTTTTTTTAATTTTTTTAAGATTTTTTTTATTATTCCTTCAATGTTGTCGTATTATCGTAGATGTAGTTTTTCTTTATTTCTTTCTAATCAATCGCCAACGTGCACCCCTTAGGTTCCCCATCAATCCACCTTACCTTTCGCTCGATTACGTCCGTTCACAAACCGCTGATTGATTTATGCACACTAATTGAATAGCAAAACAACACAAGTATGGCGTCGCATTCGCCGGCGCGGCCCACTGAGCCGGCGCGATCTGAGATCAAAAGATGCACATACGAACTGCCGCCTGCAGTGTTGCCGGCAGTCGACTCTATTTTTAGATGCATTTTGTATTTACACGGTTGTTTTAGTGTTGCAAGAGAAGGTTAAACAATGGGTAGTACAAATAATTTTGTCCTTTACAATCGACAATAAAATAATGATGATGACACTCTTTCTGATGATTTTTCATAAAAATTTCGTGGTTTCCGAAGCGAGGGGCAGTAAACACATAAATTAATCGTATATTCTGGTTAATGAGTGAAGCGAATAGAGTGTAATACATTCTAAGACCGTGAAAGTATATGTAAGTCTATTTCTTCTGTGGCTTTTAATGAGAGGAGAAAAGTATTTTTATATCACTGTAAAAAATATTCATTTTGCAAATACATTTCAAACAACTCGAATATTTGTTTGTCAATATTTTTGCCCTACCCACAGTAATTAAAACAGTTATCCAATATTGGAACAAAATGGTTCCATTTCAATAATGAAAGCCTTTACTCGCAGGGTTTAAAAGACTGATCCATATTTCCTTCTGCAATACTGAAGTTATTATTAAAAGAAATATTGTGTCCGACGAACGTCTCTATTTGGGATGTAGTAAATATTCAATTACAAAGTAAGTTTGACACCTTACCGTTATAATTATCTTGTGTAACCAAAGCATAAATTTTTCTTTCGTTTACAACAAACATCCTGTATTTAAATAACTGTCCAACCAAGCAGGATGAATTTTCTCATATTAATCCATCCAGATAGCGAACAATTGAATTAAATACAAAATTCACAGCACACAAGGGACTGTATATACTTGGGCCCCAAGACCACCCTTGCAAACTACCCTAACGAACTAAGCGGCAAAATTAATTCTGGAAAACAACGCAAGTGGTACGACCCCTTCGCCCCCATTCAAGAAATTGCCGGGGCTTGGGGTAAAGGGTTCTTCCGAGGTGCACCCTTTAATCGCGACATATATTACCCCAACGTTTCGCTTCTTAGCGAAATTGCTTTAGGGGGAACAAAAGAATTTGGCACGCCCCGACAAAAAAGAAACAAAAAAAAAATGTTGCTTTTAAAAATTTAATGTTGTGGTGTAATTCATGACGTCACAGGACTATAAGACATGTGCCATGCTTTAGACTTGCATTTGTGTATCATCGGGTATCAATTTTACATCGGGAAGCACCGAACAGGATCTCAAAAGGTCAAAATGTTGTGATCAAATTGTAAGTATTTTTTGTAACGGCGAAAGTACATGAGTAACTGTTGTCTCTTGACGCTTACCTACAACAATTTACTGGTCAAAAATTCCTCCCCTTAAAAATCTTAAATTAATAAACACGACTTGCTCGTTACGCCATAGATTAAAAAGAAAAACTGGGAAAATACACTCAACTATGCGTTACTCTTTAAAAATGAAAACAGTGCGAAAAACGTATTTTTTCTTCAATTCCATTCGCATTTTAAATATAACCAACTTATCGGATAAACTTGTGGGTAATAAAATACTACATGCTTAAAATCCAACGTTATTTTCACGTTTCCTTTGCAATCGCGATCATTTATTATGTATTTATCCACTTTGGTTTATTTAATTATATCAAACATCATCGAGTAAGCAACCACTGAACTTTTTTCTTTAGTAGCTCCCACAAAAATGCTAGAAAAGAGTTTCAGTTACGCAGTACAAAAATCTATACTAATATATAAAGCTGAAGAGTTTGTTTATATGTTTGTTTGATGTATAATTCATGACGTCACAGGACTACTAGACACGTGCCATGCTTTAGACTTGCATTTGTGTATCATGAGGTATCAATTTTACATAAACACAACCGTATGAAGCACCGAACAGGATCTCAAAAGGTTAAAAATGTTATGATCAAATTGTAAGTACTTTTTGTAACGGCGAAAGTACATGAGTAACTGTTGTCTCTTGACGCTTACCTACAAGAATTTATAGGTCAAAAATTCCTGGCCTTAAAAAATCTTAAATAAATAAACATGACTTGCTCGTTTTGCTATAGATTTTAATTGAAAAACTGGTAAAATCTTTTCAACTGTGAGTTACTCTTTCAAAATGAAAACAGCGCGAAAAACGTCAAGGATTATTTTTTCATCAATTCCATTCGCATTTTAAATAAAACCAACTTATCGGATAAACTTGTGGGTAATAAAATACTACATGCTTAAAATCCAACGTTATTTTCACGTTTCCTTTGCAATCGCGATAATTTATTATGTATTTATCCACTTTGGTTTATTTAATTTTATCAAACATCATCGAGTAAGCAACCACTGTACTTTTTTCTTTAGTAGCTCCCACAAAAATCCTAGAAAAGAGTTTCAGTTACGCAGTACAAAAATCTATACTAATTTATAAAGCTGAAGAGTTTGTTTATATGTTTGTTTGTTTGAACGCGCTAATCTCAGGAAGTACTGGACCGATTTGAAAATTTATTTCTGTTTTTTTTTGGCTATTGGAAATCGAAATCCACGCGGACGGAGTCGCGGTCGGCCGCTAGTATTAAAGGAGAGTGTAGGTGGAGAAACGCACCATTTACCTGGCTGATCATATGCGACCGAAGTTCGGCAGCAATGCATTTCCTATTACCTACATATAAGCAAAGTATGTTTGTTGTATGTCCTTACATCGGGGACATTATTATTTGTTCTAAAAATTCCATGCATACGTTTTTATGTTTTGAACCATCGAATAAAAAATAATATTTTAGACTTTCGCGATATTAATTATGCAGCATTATACAACTTACTGCTTGACGTTTCGGCTGTGATACTACAATTGCAGTCCGCTTGCGACCAGGGTTGTTGTAACATAAATAATATGAAAGCCTTAAAAGTTTTGACGTTTCTACAAGAACCATCATACAACAAAGGCCTCACGGAGCCCTACAGGACCTGAACCGAAGGTGTTCCCGATCCCGTGCTAATTGATTCCACATTGCGGCAGTTCTTTTGCGTCATTCCCACCTGCGAAGCTGCGATCCAATCAGTTTCAATTGATATCCAGAGACAGTCTTTTTGTAGAAGGAAAAAACAAGAGTACTCACCTCTAGCTAAATAGCTGAGTTTGGATTTTGTATCGCAGTGGAAGCTAAAGAGTAGCTCTAAAATATCTCTTACACATAGGTAAAATAAATAAAATGTGGAATGGAATAAACCACAATTAAAATTCGATTAAGCCATATTATTAGTAGTATTACAAAAAGTACTCAAATGGAGTTATGATATGGAACAAAATAACAACGGACTAAAATGTGAAATTAGCTTAATTAGTCCCTAATTCAATTGTTTTTGTTAAATAAGCATTAAATATCTGTATTATGTATGTAATGCCAATAATACGGCCATTACGTTATTCTACTACTATTATAAAGGCGAAAGTTTGTATGTGTGGATGTATGGATGTATGGATGTTTGTTACTCTTTCACGTAAAAACTACTGAATGGATTTGAATGAAACTTTACCACAATATAGCTTATACATCAGAATAACACATAGGATATTGGAAATCGTAATCCACGCGGACGGAGTCGCGGGCGGCCGCTAGTAATTAATAATAACATACAAAATCGCACGTTCTTTGTATCCTGAATGGAACCTACGTCCCGCGGAAAATAATAAGGGCACATAATGATGATATCAATGCCAACGATTCAGATGTGACAAACCAAATTCTTCATTTTCTCATATCAAAATATCAAGCCCCGTACTGGCTTCAACACATTCTTCCGAGACAGATATGCAAATTATTAGCTGATTTTCTTACTGTCCAATGATAGGGAAAATTCTATCATCAATGAAGAATTGTCATTGCTACAATGATTACTAGCTCAAATTGCCAAATTCTGTTTATAAACCCGGGCATGCAATATTTTTGTTTCATCAAGCAATTCACCTGAAGATCCCGATATTACCGTTACTTAAACCACTTTACGAACAAAGGACAGGAGCATTAAATAAATACTATCATAATAACATAAAACATCAATTAAACAAAAAAACGTCACACCATTCCCTCGCAAAACGTTACCTCGCGTAGTGTCAGTACAAATCAAGCCCGCTTTGTAACTAGCAAAAACGGATCAATACGATGCGAAACTTAAATTCGGTCCAACCCAAGAAGGCTGGCGCGGACGGGTCCAAATTCGTATGTTAATACGCCCCCTCCCCCCGGCCGCACCCGAGGGAGGCCGAACTATTATAAAGGGTAGCACGAAAGTTAGATTAATGATGTTAGGAGCTGACCAGTGTACAGACGCGGAGACAGTGGATTTGGGGGTTTTATTTTATACGATAAAGCGGACGCCCGCTACTTTCGCGTGAATTTAGGTATGCCCACATAGAGTGTACTAAAGCTTATAGCCTTCCTCGTCAAATGGCTTATGCAACACAAAAATATTTTTCAATTTGAATTAGTAGTTCCTGAGATAAGCGCGTTCAAACAATTAAACTTTTTAGCTTTATTTTATTAGTATAGATTAGAGTTAATGTTGGTTCGCTTACGGATGTAAAGAATGCCTACAGGAAAAATAAAGAATTAATTAACACTTTTTTGGTGTGAAAGAAGGGATATTACATGTTTAATTGGCACTGGGATTTATCCCGAGTCCCACACGCCTGCTATACCATAGCTGCAATATATTTTGGACGCACTTGAAAATGCGTTAAAGTACCGTTTCTTTTGTCTCGGTAGGCCGTGGGCTAGAAACTAAAAGACGTGCGTACGTCCGACTACCCACTTAATCCCTTCGGGTTCCTGCCCGTGATCTTGCTTTTGGTGCATGCCCAGTCCGAGACCTAGCTGACATCTGTCGTCTGTAACTGTTCTCCAGCGAAAATAGTATCTTCATAAAAATGCGTTATTATTACATAATAACAAAATTCTCTGTCCACAACCGCCTGCGTCTGTGCAGTTCCTATCGAGGCCCGCGGTAAAGTGTGGACGATCTAACTTCGCCTTGCACACACGCACGCGTTCACACACACACATACACGTACACACACACAAGCTCCGTCAGCGCGGGATCTAACGTTTCGCCTCACATGGGATTAGATTTGACTTTGCAGACTTGCTTATGAGATGTAATTTTGAATTATATAATTCGGAATTAGGCATTCATTATTTTATGTTTTGTCTATTATTGTTTCATAGCGTCACACATCGGATTATCGTGTCGTAAGACAGATCCCGAAAAGAAAATAAATTATGAACGTTCTTTATTAGGTGTTTCGTGAAACAAATCTTAGGAGTTTTTCAGAGTTGATCTAAGTAGAAAAAATAAACCTAAAACCTGTATACAAATACTACGTCAATTTCATAGACACATTATGTACAGTTTTGACAATGAGGGACATTTTTATTAGAAAATTACTTAACGCTCAAACAACAGAGATAGGGATTTTTACACACCCTATAATCATAAAGACGCTAAGTTCCATCCTAAATGAAAATAAAAGCTAAAAATTAAAAAAAAAATCATCATTGGAACATTTCATTTCGAAGGAAGATTACTTAAAATCTGCCTGGAGTTATCTTACGATTACCAGCTCTCGTTAGAAACTTAAATATGTATCTATAATTTCTAGTGTTTGCTTAATTCCCAACAATTAAACTGACAGACGCTCATATAAAATAACTATCAAAAAGACGCGAGAGAGGACAGAGTCATATTCCCCCGTCCACTATCCGTCTCGTAAATAAATATAGGAGTGGATAATTGATAGAGCGCGCCTGTGTGCGGCACACACGCGCCTCAAGTGAGGCGCCTTCACCACCACACGTGCATTCAAGCAATTCCATGTAGTATACGTTAGAGATTTCAGATGCAACCGAATTAAAGAAGCTGATAAATCTGATTTTATATTTAGAGTTTCTGGTTTTAGCATATCCTCTTGGGCTGACATCAAGCAGTTAAATATAAATAGGTGCTGAATATGATGATAAGTTCATGAGCCGTGTCCGTCATCAAAACTGATATTTAGTTTAGAGTCAGCAAAATATAAGAAAATAATCACAATAATGTTATTGGCCCTTTTGTTTATGAATGTCAAAGTTTAGTTTCGGTTTTGATCAAAAAGATTACCGAAGATTCCTCTAAATACTTTTTTAACTACTTAGTCTTATTGTCTGCCATCTAATATTCACAAGTTTAGTATCCCTTTAAAAGATTTTTAACCCTTTATTCTACACGTAAAATCTAACCGACCCCTCATAACAAGACGATCCGCGATCTCCTATTATGAAAGGATCAATGAAAAGATGAGCAGATCAACGGTCAAGCGAGTTTGACCCAAGGTCGGCGCATGCGTAATTATGGGAACGCGACACACGTGATCTTTGACCATCTCACGGTAACCGGTTTTATCTGAATCTATCATAGATGCTTTTTGGGAGTTGATATTTATCACCCCGCAATATGGACAGTAGACCGATAGTTCTATTCAATTACTTATAAAGACAATACAGTTGAATAATTAAAATATATGATGGAACACGTTAAAGACATTAACTATGACGGTAATTACAATTGCTGCTAAATTGTAACTTATTAAACGAGTAGTTATTTATCTTGTGAATGGTAATATTCGCAATTCTCATCCCAAAAAATGCAACGAATTACATCGACTTAAGCATTTTAAACTCCTTCGTATACTTAGTTCAACTTAAAGGGTTTCAAACCTTTTCAAATTGTATAAATCTGAAGATATCAAAATAGGAAGGTCAAACCAGCCCCCTTCAAAGGCGATCTTTACTATTGAGAAGTAATCTTTGACCGCATACGTAATTGTGAGAAAACGACCCGCATGAACTCTGACCGTCTCACGGAAACCGGTTCCAACTAGATTTGACAAAGATGCTGCTCTGATCTAGGGGTGATGTCGAATTAAAATTATAATTTTATTGAAATTTATTTTATTCGTTTTGTGGAAATTCAACGGCGTCTCTTTGTTGGACTGTGTGGGTTCTGATATTTAATGTCTTCTCACGGTGTAAGGATGTTGTTATGAAAATGTTTTCGTCATCAAGTTGGGTATGCAACGTTGGACGTTGGTCAGTACTTCATTTACTTCTTTCGATGCAAGTATTAACAGCTACGTGTCATAATTATTACAAGGTTCATCACTTTTAAGTGTTTGTGAAAAAAATAAAATAAGAGTGATAGATTCAGTTCAGGTTTAATGATTTCCTGACTTCTTTGGATTCAAGGTATGCGTGTAAACAAACTAAGAAAAGTGGTCGTTTAAATTTGTAACTTTATAAATATTTTTTTTATCTTTGATCCAAGCTTGTACTGCACAAGACCGCGCTCACACTCCGGCGATTTCGTCCAAAACTACACTCACACCCTATATTTACGCTTTATTTCGACTCGCCGCACCCCCCATATACCTCGCTATATGCCCCAACTGCTCACATAATCACGTATCACTTTGATGCAAATTTTGCCAAAATTCTAATCTCATTCGCATCTTGGCTGCGACAAAGATATGCATGCGGTCGGTAGAAATATAAAAGCCTTATATATTTTTTTGAAGATAAGGTCGAATTTTCTTCGCCTCAGCCGTATGAAATATTAGGATGTAATCGAATTGGGATGGGACAATTTGATCGGTTGATTTAAGTCAATTTACGTTGACGAAGACATTTTTGTGGGGCTTGGATATTGGATTACGAGTGATATTGTGGATGGTGCTAGAGTTTTAAGTAAAGGTAGAACGAAGGGTTTCGTTGACTCAAAATTCTTTTTTTCCCTTTTAAAACTCAGACTTTCTTCTTTGGGTTGTTTTTAAGCTGTAAATTCAGTTAATGCAGTGTAAAAAACGTCATGTGTTTCAAACACTTTAGCAGTATCTACAGGTAAATCAATGACAGAGATAACAAAAAGCAAAGTCGTCGTCGAAACTACTCACGTAACTATTCTTTTAGTTTGAAAGTGAACGTCTCATTATTTTGAATGAGAAAATTTAGATTTTCTGTTGTGCAAATCCAAGTCAGCTGGGTACACAGACTTAACTTCACCTCAGTTCGTTAGGCGGCAATTGTCTGGATTCCACTAATTACTTGCACTAACACATTTCTTGCTACTGAAGAATAAATATACTCCAGTCAAAATAGACATTCCAGTTTGCATTAATTCCCAACAAGCTGGATTTTTGTGCAGGCCTTGAATACGTCATTACAAATGATATGTCAAAAGTCCCCGTCGATCCCGCTTGTGCGTTGTTTTTTATTCGTGGTCAAAGGGCCCAAATTTGCGTTTTTTGCTTATATCTCTGAAACTATTAGAGCTATCGAAAAATGGTTCAGGTAAAGTTTGTAGATCGTAAAATTGTCTACTTAAAAGATTTCTACACTTTTCTTCTACAAAGCAGTACTGTCGAGATATCGTGACTTTAAGCCGCAGGAAAGTCGTATTTTCGAGTAGCCCACATTATGCAATTACAATAAATTGTGTTGAGTAGTTTATCTGGAGCAGGTGGCAGTTATGTATGGATTGGCTCTAAACTATTATTTACCAAATTCCAGCCCCAATTTTCAGGATTTAGATCATTGAAGACAAAAAAGACAAAATGATGTATCAAGCTTGCATTCATTCCCAACAAGCGGGACTTTTGTGCAGGCCTTGAATACGTCATAACAAATGATATGTCAAAAGTCCCCATCGATCCCGCTTGTGCGTTGTTTTTTATCTGTACTGAAAATCTTCGGATCCTATTTCTAACCTTTCTGGTAGTCAAACCTGAATGGGCTCCATAGAGACTTTTACTCCTTACATGAAATAGGATCGATTGGTGCGAAAAAAAATTTTTGGAATTTTCAGTACAAAATGTATGGAAAAAGTTTTTTTGCGATTTTTGACATTTCTCGTACTCAAACCTCAAATGGTCCCATAAAGTCTTTTAATTCTAACATGTAATAGGATCGATTGGCATGAAAAAAAATTGTCAGAAATCGCAAAAAAAACTTTTCCCATACATTTTGTACTGAAAATTCCAAAAAAAATTTTTCACGCCTATCGATCCTATTTCATGTAAGGAGTAAAAGTCTCTATGGAGCCCATTCAGGTTTGACTACCAGAAAGGTTAGAAATAGGATCCGAAGATTTTCAGTACAGATAAAAAACAACGCACAAGCGGGATCGATGGGGACTTTTGACATATCATTTGTTATGACGTATTCAAGGCCTGCACAAAAGTCCCGCTTGTTGGGAATGAATGCAAGCTTGATACATCATTTTGTCTTTTTTGTCTTCAATGATCTAAATCCTGAAAATTGGGGCTGGAATTTGGTAAATAATAGTTTAGAGCCAATCCATACATAACTGCCACCTGCTCCAGATAAACTACTCAACACAATTTATTGTAATTGCATAATGTGGGCTACTCGAAAATACGACTTTCCTGCGGCTTAAAGTCACGATATCTCGACAGCGCTGCTTTGTAGAAGAAAAGTGTTGAGATCTTTTAAGTAGACAATTTTACGATCTACAAACTTTACCTGAACCATTTTTCGATAGCTCTAATAGTTTCAGAGATATAAGCAAAAAACGCAAATTTGGGCCCTTTGACCACGAATAAAAAACAACGCACAAGCGGGATCGACGGGGACTTTTGACATATCATTTGTAATGACGTATTCAAGGCCTGCACAAAAATCCAGCTTGTTGGGAATTAATGCAAACTTGGGTCTAAATTTTGTCTATTTTGACTGGAGTAATATTATCTTAATTACACTGTCAACTTAGACGTTGTTTATATTTGGCCCTAAACTAACGTTTGATGGTATGTGATGTAGTATAATTATTAATTAAAATGAAAAAAACGTCTTTGTTACTTTTTTTCTATTGTTTATTAAGCATTTTTACATGCTTAATATTTTCACCTTTATCTATAAAAAAAATCTGATCTCCCGCCTAAGACTAGATAAATTATTCTTATTTCATAATTTTAAATATATCTTTGTTTCCATCAATAAGTAGACGAAGGTTTTAAGAATTACGGGTGTACCAACCTTAAAAAAACAGTGTTTTTAAGCAATGCGGCGGGTTGATCTAAATTTCAAGTTAAATGCAAAAAGTAGGTTTCCCCATTCATTTTATAAATTATTTCGAGTTATTAGAGTTTAAATACGGTCTTTTATTATCTTGTAATATTAAAAAAAAATGTGGCATTTTTCGTTGTCACTTGAACACTCATGAACGGGCTCACCTGTCCAAACCTTCAACGTTTGTTCGGACTCTTTAGTGAGTGGTTTATGTGAAGTTTGCAAAAAATCCAAAAAAATCGGTCGAGTGATTCTTCATTTACCACACTTAGCAAAGCACGTACCGGGCCGCTAGTATATTATATGTTTAGGGTAAAAGAAAAATGGCAGTTGTTTCAGGTGAATGGTGATCATTTCGTTATTCTATTCCGTGTAGTTTTACGACTAATGTGTGTTCACAAGCAAACTCATGGCTCTGCATAAACAATAATTACAGATAGAAGTTTCAATGGGGAACTTTGTTTTACGTCAGTTTTACTACGACTATAATATTTTGCCTTCATAAATCCCACTGGATACTTAGAATCCACTTAATATTATATTTCGTTAATAATCGCCCTAAATCGCGAGTTGTTTATTTTAGCATTTTAACACTATTAGGAATATAATTTTAGGAGTTCGAATGTCTTCGGAACATTTTTGTTTGAACAGTTATTTTATTATTAATACTAGCGGCCGCCAGCGACTCCGTCCGCATGGGTTTCGTTTCCGTACACAGTGTGACTATAGATTGCTAAAGATTTTGTCAATTCGCATCGAACCAGTTATTACTGTTAAAATACTCCGAGCGCACTAATGAGTTTGAGTTATAAGTAAAACAAACGAATCAGGTGGACCAACAATGCATGAATATGGGCTGTCATTAAAACCTCTTATACAATCGAGAAAAAATCTCGTCATCGCGGTTAAGGCGAACTCGAGTTCCGCAATGTCTTACCGCCATCTGTTATGCCAAATGTGCACTAATCTTAAATTGACGTTAACTGTTACTGAGATTAGCGCGTTCAAACCAATCTGGATCAGGATATTACACGTGTTATTGTGAGTCAACCATGAAAGATAGACATATGCTGTAAAGGGATATTTTTTAGGCCATATATAAAGAATATTTCCGTCATACATGATTTTGATGTAACTTTAACCATTAAAGCTGCACACGCGACTGAAGCTTAAGAAATGGAGTAAATTCTCCCGTTTTCCCCACATTTCCCTTCACTACTCTGCTCCTATTTATTGCAGCGTGATGAAAAGTATCCTATAATATGCCCAGGAGTATAAAGAATAATTGTACCAAGTTTCGTCAAAATCCGTCCAGTAATTTTTGTTTCTATAAAGAACATACAGACAGACAGACAGACAGACAGACAGACAGACAGACAGACAGACAGACAAAAATTTTACTGATTGCATTTTTGGCATCAGTATCGATCAGTAATCACCCCCTGATAGTTATTTTGAAAAAATATTTAATGTACAGAATTGACGTCTCTACAGATTTATTATAAGTATAGATAGATTATGTTCATAGGTATGGAATAAAAAATAACACAAAATATTAAAATTGCTTTCTTTTAAATTTCCAGATGTCCGGAGCTGGAGCCTGAGAAAAAATAGAACATAGAGATCTTTAATAGCAGTTTTAAAGATGATTTTGTTCTTATACTGCACAACGACGGGCACAATAAATAACCGACATCGTGGTAACAGGTATCTAGCTAATAATTTTCTGCTTTCAACAATTTATATTGTAAACTAAACAAATGTTAGGCTAAAATTTATCTTGGAATTTAAGATTAATGAAATTGCTTTTGTTTTTTCTTTGGGAGCTATCTGGCTGACAAAATACCTATCAAGTGTTACTCATATTAACTTACAAATAAATAAATATTTCACAACATCACATACATTGCTCTGACAAAGTAGAAGTATTTGAAGATAAGTTTTTTTGACTTTATTGAAATAGTGTAATTTTCTGAATTTCAGTGTTCCTGATGGGTGCGCCGCCAACAATCAAAAAACTACGAGTATCAAGAGACCAGCGCGGTTAAACAAGGTGTGATATTTTTTTGTACAATGAAACTATGCGTCAAAATTATGTTTTTCGACAATTTTTTTTTTTGCGTACAATAATTTTCTTGCAAGTATTAATGTGAACAAGCCTTATAATATTATAGATGTTTTGGCTACCAATTGGAGACCAATTTGAATATGAAAACATTATTTGAGCAGGAGGTCGCGGGTTTTGGTCCAGCCACGTCCAATTTGGTTTATTTGTACTGTATATTCTGATCCGAATCTGATATCTGAATACAGGCATAGCTGGGCACCGTTAATAAAATAGTTAACTTCGTTAATCGTTAATCCGCTACAAAAAATGTTAGCTTCGTTAAACGTTAAAGCGTTACATTTCGGAAGAATTAACGCAAGTTAAAGTTAATCGTTAATCCGTTAACTATGTGTAAAATAGCATTTTTATATCGTTGCGTTAGTGAACTTATAAAACCTGTTGGTTGGTTTAGGTTCTGGAAGTTAGCAGGTTAGAAACAAAACAAAACACTTGTTTAATTCAAATAAACGTGTAATTGAATTGTCGGACATAAGGTGCATATTCCCATTCATAAACATTAACATGTTGAAGTGCTCGTCTGAAAGCGAGGCTCGTTTTGGTGTTAAAATGTCTTTACACGTGGAAAACAGACGTTCTTCAGCAGCGCTGGAGGGTTTAGCAGTATTGTATTTAATAAATAGATTTATAAATATCTGTTCCCCGAGGAATGCAGCATCGTTAATGAGGATTTCGATTTCATGTCCAGCCACATTTAAACGAGACAGTGCCCTTTACTCTTTACATAGTTGAAGCTCTTTGGTTTTTCTATAGACTGAGTGACAGAATTAAAAAAGTCTTCCACGTCATCATCGTTGTTACTCGTACGTATTTCTCCCTTGACTCCCTTCGCCATTCAAACTGCCACGCGCCGCGCTCGCCGCACCCGGCACTGTCTAAACCTGTTTTTCGCGCCTCGTCTCGTGGAGCCGTGCGGTAAGTAGTAGGCATTGGATTAACGATTAACGGACTTCTGCATAATTAACGGAAGTTAACATGTCCGTTAACATTTTTTGAAGTTAACTTAAAAGTTAATCCGTTAATCAAAATGTTAACTTCGTTAATTAACGATTAACGGATTAACGAGTTAATGCCCAGCTATGAATACAGGCACCTAAGCTTCTTATCATAGAGTTAGAATACGTCGTGTCGTCGGATATTTTTACATGAATTAATAGTTAAAATTCGTAAATTTCAGGTCCAGATATTCAGAAATCTATAGGAACCACTTCATCGAGGTCCAAATTGTCTACTTTTGGCAGTGCAGTAGTCACTCACCATCATCCATCGAAAAACAACGTAAGCAGTTTATTTCCATCGCTTCAAGCGCTTTCTGAGGGGCGCTTTGTCGGTGCTGAAGATACGCCAAGCCAAGCCAAGCTTTTAGCATAAGATTGATCCAAGTCACCGCAAAACCATACGGGTAATGTGCAAAATATGTGGTTAAAGATTATACACGAGGGGTATAGCTTAAAGGAACTTCCAATCGAATATGCCGCTCGTCTGGGGAAGTACCTCCACCGTACAGAGGACCACAATGAAATAGCATTTAGTAACTCTTTTGCTATGTTTCTGCTGGAGAATAAGGTCGCCAGAGCTCAGTTGGGGAGGGTATGGAGTTTTAGAGGCAGGCAGCGCATCAGCGACCATTGCGGTGTTGTTGATGTCCATGGGCGGTGGTGATCACTTACCATCAGGTGACCCTCTTGCTCATTGGCCTCCCGCTGACATTTAAAAAAACACCTCTACTGAGGGCGTTTTAGTGGGTATACCTTAAATGCTTTTAGGAGTGTGGCGTAGCTTGTGCTTCTGCCGTTAACGCTTCGGTTTATAAATTGGCATACAAGGGAGCATAATAATATTATTTATATTGATTCTGCAAGAGGATAAAAAAATTATAAAGAAACAGATAAAATTTGAAAAAAGCAGTGTTACGAGTACGCATTATCTTAGTTTCAATTCCGGATTTAGACAATTTGAAATTCAATTTCTACCTGAAATATTGTTATAGAAATTAGTTTTTTATACATAATGACCCACGGGGCAGGAATATTTAATAGGAATACAGGTAAAATATGATTTATCAAAAGGATAGTTAGATAATAATATGTAGACGAAAATATATGCTTATGTTACTGTCTTCTTTGAATAGGTAACCGCATTTTTAATTGGTGATGAATTATAAGACAAGTTTTTTATTATAACACAAACGGATATAAAATGTTTACAAGCATTTTGTGATTTGATTAAACAATATTAAACTGCCGATAAATTACTAAGTAAATTGTTGTTTTATTTAACTATTGGTGGTGGATTTGTTTGGTGAGTGGTTTAGTTGCAGAGCTAGATGTGCTTATTAACACTAACATTGTGATAACATAACAGTTACGGAATAGTGAAAGCTTGTTATTTATTCGCATTATTTAGAGCAAAATTTGTGGATATCATTAACAAAAGCGACTATAAAACATTAGGTTTTATGTACGATTGAAATTATCTTTTTTCTATTCAGAAGAAAAAAAACATTAAAATTTTGCTTGGTGTTGTACTTCTTTGTCACGATGAAATTCGTGACATCAACGATTTCATTTTTTGCAAGCTCTCAATGCCTCAGTGGAGTTCCAACACGTACGTCCATCGATACGTACAAAAGTCGCCCAGACTTTGCTCATTGCCAACACTCAAAGACAATTACCCTCCAAAGCACGCGAGCGCCACCGCGTAATTTTTTCCTAAACTAAAAGGCTCTCAGAAAAAAATGGCGCCGTAGCGGCATCTCTTAGCGCGCGGGCGAATTTTTCGCCCGGTCATAACACCCGGCCACGTGCATTTGTTTTGGTTGGGTTTTTTTCTCAAAAAAGATCGCATACATAAACCTCACCTCGCCCGCCGTAGGTGCGCCAAGCAAAATGGTCGTCATTTTTTTCTTCTCTTTTCAGCCATCTGTCCGTCCTTTTCGGTCAAAAATGCGATCGTTATTTCTGTTCCGGTGCGAGTGTGTGCGTCGACGTCTGGCGTGCGGGATAACGACCGGGGATTGAGCTTTCTATTTTCAACCATACTGCTGAATTATAGGGATGAAATCGGGTCGGGAGTCGGATAGTCTTACGCCGTATGGGTGGCGGAGAAAAAATAGAAATATAGGAGGCACGGCGTACACGATAAAGAGAGCGGGAGTCGTTAACGATTCTGCGCCGGAAAGTTGCGCAGATTGCGTTTTTGGTGCTTTTTTTGGGGGCACCGCCTCACACCATTGGGGGTTTTTTATGTCTATCTTTTTCTAGCACGCAGTCTCGCTCCTTGGCGGGGTGTCGCAGTGTGCGTGAGCTGACGTCGGGTGGTTAGCGCGTGGGGGGACGGCTAGTACTAGATTTTTGCGTGCAAACTTCCTAGATATGTTGATAGCTACACACAGTCGCGTATATAATGAGATGTCATCGCTATGTACCGGTAAATAGAGCCGACAAAGGCCGGCCTATGCTGATGTTGATTAATCATAGTCTTTCATAACTTCACGTGCCAAACTGCGCTGTCTATTCAGTATTTTGTTCACAACGGGTTTTTATTAGCTTTGTGCTTGCGAAATATAAATTAAAATTGGGAAATTTGTTTTATGGCAATACATTACTAAGTAAAATAAACTGTTTGCGTAGTTGCATGGGTTGATATAAATGTATCTACACGCTACATTATTTAGGAATTTATTTTCTCCATGTTACATTAGATTTTTTTTCTAGATAGGTACGTTTTTTATTTTTCCTTTATTATCTTTCATTTTTTGCTCTAGTGTGTTATGTATTTCCATAGGCATGACGTTCCTCTAGGTTGTTATGGTATTCTAGCAATATCTGTTATTTTGATTGTTTTTTTTTTAGCATAAGGTAAGATGAGATCAGCGAGGTAAAATATTTCTCAAGGCAGCGCAAGTTATAGCTGACCTGATCAGGCAGCATTACAAATGATCATATTCGTAGAAACTCATTTGTGTTAAACGGCTTTCACCTGGATTCCTGATCTTTAAACTGTTTATTACTAGGCTCTCAATAATATTGCCAGAAGTCGGTGGTATGCCATTAAAAATTCTGACGATTGACAGGTGCTTCTATGAAGCCTATTAAAAAAATGGAGTTTGAGTTTGACACTGCCAGAGCAGTTCTCTGAGGATCAAACTCTGATCTTCGAAGATTTTATTTCTGGTTATTTCAAGCATAATTGCGTATAAAAGCAAGGGCACTTAACAGTCCCATCATCCACCCCTAAGGCGAGTGACAGACCACTTATATCATTTTTCTTTATGGTCATTATTTTGTAATAATAAGGTGTGATTTTTACTATAGTAATAAATACATTTTCTGAAGAACCTGGTAAAATAACAATATTAGAACCAATAGAAGTATTACAAAAAAGAAAAACAAATGTCGGTATTAGGTATTTTATCACTTTCCATTGGATCTATAATTTTTTTTTCCTATATTTTCGTTCTTTCTCCCGGTTCAAATACTTCTCTTTACTGGTTTTGACACCTATTGAAACAGAGGAAATCATCGTTATGGCGTAAGTCTAAAGTTTTTGTGGGTCGAAATTTTAGGAATAATTTTATTTTATTTACCGTCTGCAAATATTTAAAGTGAACATTCTCTTCTATTTGATTTCTCACGGTCTAGGGAGCTTGTTTTTGATCACTATACTACTTAATAATATAGCATCCAGTTCCAGTGCAAATGACAAAGAAGAATAAGTTTTCTTTTGACTAACTTATTTGTAAACAAACATACTCGTAGGATAGGTTAAAATCATCATCATTCTAGTGCCTGTCCCGGTTAGCCCCGGAGCCCGAGGTACGCTATGACTATAATCCTCAATTGACTAGGTATACTATACTATTTAAAAGATAACATACAGACTACTTTTATTATTCATTTTATTGAAATACCAAATAAAACTGGTGAATCTTAGAGTTTAATTAAAATACTAACTTTATTTATTAATTAATAAGCAGTTAAAATTAATTAGTAGTTAAATTAGAAAAAACTCATAATTGTTACTTAAGATTTGATACCTACTGTTTTATGGCACTTAAATCTATAATACGAACACGTAACCATAAGAGTAAGTATACCAAGCATCAACGCCATCTGTTTTTTATTGATGGAACTGCAACTTTAGTTAGATGTCGCCACTGTTCGTCAATAGCAACGGCTATACTACAGTAGGTATGCTTTTACAGAAATTACAATTATAGCTAAGGTATCAACAACATACAAATATATTTTTGCGCTTTAAATAAGACGCTTGAAGAGCCTCTAGTGCGCCAGGTAATTAGCATTGCTTCTTGAATAATATATTCTAGTGGCCGCTAATATCAAAAACTGCGTGGGTTGCTTTTTTTGGAATCTGGAGCAAACCAACAAGATAGTCATCTGATGGTAAGTGATCATCGCTGTCCATGGACATCAACCGTCATCTCCGACCCTTGTGGAGTACAAGGGTCGCAGATGCGTTTCCTGCCGTTGAGACCCCATACCCTCCCAAACTGATACTGCAACTGCAACTTTCCTCACGTTATAAAAAAGATGAACGCTGCCTCCCGTACTATTACAAGACGACAAATACTCGCTACAAAATTATAATAAAAAAAAAATAAAGCTGTTCTCATCAAAATGTGTAATAATATTGTGCCTTAAAGTCGATAAAAATCATAAATATTAACTTTAACTCAATACGAGTAATCCCTTCAAAGCACAACTATTATTACATCTTAGAAATAGGTTGATAGAATAGGTTTGTTCAAGGCACAATTTTTTTTTGTATTCCTTACTAGTTTTCACCCGCGGCTCTGCCCACATTAACAAGATTCCTGTTGTACCTATTCCTGAGAGCATTTTTACGGAATCAAAAGTTTTCATTCACCTAAGTCAGCCACATACCCTTTCTGATTCCAAATATTAAAATCCTTTCTGTAGTTTCAGCGCCGGACAAACATCGAAACAAACAAAGTTTCACATTTATAATATTATAATGATTATGATTAAATACTCTAATATGTCTTTTTCAATGGTAATGGCAATAATGTTCACCGAGAAGAAAAAAAACAGATTTTTTTATTATTATTTAATATTAAGCGTAGTGAACGTGAGTACTGAGCACCAGATATTGGATTATATTTAGTAGATTTACAAAATAAAAATTTACAAATGATTTAATGTTAATTGCTTAAAAATCATAAGAAATATGGATCCTCAAACAATCCTACAAATAATTCAAAGATGTAGTTGAAGAAAGATTAATAGGATGCCATTAATAAATAAACTATTAATAAATACCTTACTTGTATAGCTATAATAATAAATAGCGTTCTGTGCTACTCTAAATGCTAAAACCCACCTTCATAAATGTCGATAACGCTATAGGTACAGTTTCCTAGAAGTTTCCACAGCCCGCCATAACTCGTCCTCGTAGCTCGTAACACTTCGTAGCAATCCGTAGCTATGGGCACACTACCGCCATCTAGTTTTACATTTTGGAACTTTCAATTAGCAGGCCTTAACAAAAAAAAACATAATTATTATATTGGCACTTGTGTTATTGTTGTAAAATTAAATTAATATTAATTTAAGATCATAATAAAGTTATATTTCAAAAAGTTACGTTTAATTTTTTTACCGCCATCTAGCGGCGAGTAGAGCCGGCTTGATGTAAGAAGGGTTGTTTCGCGCCATGGAACCAGCTGTATTGTCGCGTAAGAAAGTGTTCGTTCAAATTAATTTCTGTTAGATTTTGTTTTACAATATGGTATGGTTCTTTCAAGAGAAAAGTTTGTAAGTTTAATTTTTCTATTCACATTATTTGAAGTCTTTTTGACAGACAACTAAATATGAAAGAAAATGATATTGTGTATACGAAGGCTATAACAAAGGAGCTAACCTTAGTTAAGTTGATATATGTTTAGTGGTCATGAAACGTCATACAGATCGGTTCGATCAAAACGGCACAAATAGGGTAACAGCCATTGCACCAATGTTTTGAAGCATTGTGAGTGTTCAAAAAATATGATTGGCGATATTATCCTCTCCAACCAATATAAAATTCAACCAAGATAATAATATCCCTCCGGCCGTATTCGGCCATGGCGGCCGATCGATCTTACGATAAGCCAGGTACGCAGGATATATTATAGTACACAAGTGAGTGCGCAAACACAGGTGCACTCCCTATTCCTTCACTCTCATAATTACCGAATTACAGGACAGCAATCTGACACGACCGTAGAGAGATCAGGCGCAGGACCAACGGCTTAAAGTGCCTTTCGAAGCACGGAGGAGCTCGAGATGAAATTTTTCGGTCACCCATCCATCTGATGACTGGCATCTGCGAACGTTGCTTAACTTTCGAGCTTCTCAAGAACCAATCCCTATAAGAAATTCACAGGTTTTCATAGACTGTTACCACCAGGTAATTATATAATTGTAAAAAAGGAGCAAATATTTTTTTAGAGGAAATTATAACCTACAATATACATATCAGACAGATATTTTTTTCCTATTCGAGTGGTACAATATACGTAAGTGGGCTCACTCACTGCTGTGGATTATCCCCGCGTCACCGAACGCATAGTGCACACTGCATCGAGCCATCAGGCTTTACCTGCATTGATGCGAGCTATGTCCTTATAACTGCATCGTTAGGAATCGCATTGAAGAAATTATGAACAAAAAGGTTGCGAAGGACGAAAGCAAAAAAATAAAATTATGCATTTATTGACATAGATATAACTTCATGTGAAGAGTCAAGCAGAAAAAACCTTAAATAAGGAAGGTTTGTAATTTTTTTTATTGTTGGTGTTTATTTGTTATGCATGTACTGTTGATCGAAACCTGATAGCAACTTCCATGCATTAATTTCCATGTAACCAAATCAAAGTCATTCATAAAAACATTTTTTTAAATGCTGTATGTATATTTCTTGACCTCTTCCTTGTTCGAAAATACGGTTGCTACGTAGGAAGAATGTTAAAGTTGTATCGATGGGAAAGTAAACTGTGAACATAAATATTTTTAAAATTAAAACCACTGTCTATATTTTTTAAAATTATAAACGAAGAAGTATTCACCTGATCTCTAACGGGGATCGAACCCAGTATTTCGGTGTCTTGCAATTCGGGCCAACGATTTAACCAATTAAAGTACCCATTTCGTTAGTAGACCTGATGAATTTCTCCTTGTTATTTTCTTAACACTAATGCTAACACAAAAAAAAGTTGCTTGACTTTACCAACCGCAGGCCGAGTGCGCTTACCACTGCGCCATCGTGCTCCTCAACAACCAATCCCTATAAGAAATCCACAGGTTTTCATAGACTATTCCAGGAGGTAATATAGTATTGTGAAAAAGGAGTTACTTAATATTTTTTTAGAGGAGATAATAACCTACAATAACATATCAGACAGATATTTTTTTCCTATTCGAGTGGTACAATATACGTAAGTGGGCCCACTCACTGCTGTGGATTATCCCCGCGTCACCGAACGCATAGTGCACACTGCATCGAGCCATCAGGCTTTACCTACCTGCATTGATGCAAGCTCTGTCCTTATAACTGCATCGTTAGGAATCGTATTAAGAAATTATGAGCAAAATAGTTTGCGAAGTACAAAAGCGGATAAAAAAATATGCATTTATTGACATAGAAATAACTTCATGTAAAGAGTCAAGTAGAATATCTTGAACAAGGAAGGTTCGTATTTTTTTTAGTGTTGGTGCTTATTTGTTATGCATGTACTTTTAATCGAAACCTAATGGCAACTTCCTTGCATTAACTTCCTTGTAACCAAACCAAAGTCATTCATAAAATCTTTTTTTTAATGCTGTATGTACATCCTTGTTCGATAATACGGTTGCTACGTAGGAAGAAGCTTAAAGAGAAGCTGTTGTATCGATGGGAAAGTAAACTATGAACATAAACATTCTGATATTTTTAAAATAATGAACAGATAACTATTTACCTGATCTTTGGCGGGGATCAAACTCAACACTTTTTGTAATCCAGGCCAACGCTCTAGATTAAGTTACCGAGACCGTTAGTGGTCCTGATGAATTTCTCCTTGTTATTTCCTAAACATTAATTCTGCGTTATCTAAACGTAACGTTATCAAAACATAATAACAAGGTTAAGTTATACTTCGCATGTAAAATACTTAAAAATTACTATGTAGAAAGTTAAAATATAGTGTTTTTCTGACTCGTGAATCCTTATATTTTCAGTCGTATCAATTTCAATATTTGATAATAATCAAACTTATAGACCTAATGATGATAATCAAACTTAAAGTCAACGTAGGTAATTGTAAGCACGCTATCACAACTGATACCGTGAGATAAGGGATATACTATGTAGTTGACTATGATAACATAATTAATTGAACAAAAGATATTTCACGATTATAATATCTAGTCCATGCAGCTGTCACAAACTTTCAGGTTCATGAAATGATTTCCTGAACTCGAAATTATACCAGTGTAATAACAGATCTTTCATTAATTGTCGAATGGAACTTCTCTTGCTGTCTGTATTTACGGCATTTTTTTCTTACATTTACGCTATAATAATAACGTGGGACTTTAATACAAAGATACATAAGTGAAAAAAGATAATTTACTTATGTAATTCTTTATAATACGAGTAGATATGCAATCAGGAAATAGTCAATATCACATGCATAAAAAAAGTAGCACAATATTAAGTTTGACTCTGTAGTGTGACTGTTATTTATACTCTAACTGAAATCTAATTCAAGCTATGGATAAAAAGATTATCACAGTTTCTTGTACCATTCTTTGTCTACCAAACTACGGTCACCAATCCGCCTGCCCAGTGTGGTGACTAAAGGCATAACCTCCGTCTGAAGAGTCCTACGTCCAGCAGTGTACTGCGATAGGCTAATGATGATAATGACGACCCTATACAAAAACTGCAAAAGTATAATTTTCTACAAAAGTGGAAATGGCCGCGTGCTCCAGGATTCAGCGTCACCAAGTCGTCAAGTAAGTTTTACTTACAGCCGCACTCGACTGTTAAAGTTTAATTTATCGAAGTACTTACATTCAGCGTCAGATAGATATTGACACTCAGGTTACTCAAATAAATAGAAGCGGCCAGAAAAAAATACTTTAAGGATGACTGGTAGAGAATGCCATGAGGCATGACATCCGAATTTTGTAAAATTGTTATATTGTGAAGTAAAGTTAAAATAAATAAATAAATAGTAAGTATTTGAGTACCCCGAGTGTCACAATCTATGTGTCGCTGACTGACTAGATATTCATATTATAGTAACATTCTCCTTCGTTTTCGTAAAATTTGTCTTATTTGTAAACATAAATACGATGTCTAAAATTGTAAGTCATTAATAAATTGAATCTTTGAGTGCGGCCGTACGTTTTTATTTTCTTATTCCTTTAATCTCCCAAGCATGCCTACCTAGATTAATTCGAACTTAAAGGTCAAAATTTTATTTAGAATATACATACATAGCATCGGACCCGAACCCATGATATGTGATCTGATAACCGACACAGCTCCTAAGCGGTCAGAAATAATCCGAATGTGTGAAAGCTGCCCACATAGTCGGTACTTCATAGTAACAATAGGACTACCCATTATAAATATTTGATCGCCCATAACGAGTAACGCACAAAACGTGAATAAATTGTGAAAATCATTCGTCACTCACAAAGTTCCCGGTATATAACTGATTATATAATTTGATTCCCCCGAATATTATGAAGCATATAAAATGGACCTATTGCAAAATAGTTTTTGAATAAATAGAGAGTTCAATGGAATAGTCCCCTATTATAAGCATAGTTGAGGGTTCGTATCTATGAGTATACGTTGAAGCAAATTCAACCGAATCAGATTGGAATAGAGTTTATATTCGGTTAACTGTGTAATAGTAAATGGGTGTGCTAGATTTCCATAAACTTACATATTTTCAGTGAAATAGGGATGGGATATAGGAAGACGATTTGAATTTTGGAAGGGGGACGAAGTGTAAGGCATTTCAGTAAAACATATTTACTTCTTATATAATTTATTTATTGTGTACAGTCAACATTTGCTTTCTTGTCTAATTACCATTTTAATTTCAAACATACAAACATCTTATTTTGCAAATTTTAGGTACATATGTTTTAATAAAATAAATAATTCTCATTACTCGAATTGCACTATTATATTTCAATATTTGTAGGTACATAAAGTTTCTTAAGCACATAAATATAAAGTTTTCGCGATAAATCTACATACTTTCAAGAGATTACAATCAAGTTTTCAATTACTATGCTACTATAATCTCTTAGGTCTGACCGCACAATAGACAAATCAATAACATGCTCGAATATTAATGTTGTACGTTTAATTACACACGACAATAAAAACATATAAAACTCACTAACTGATTACTATAGCAGAAAGCAAAGCTGTATGAACTCATGATTCAGCGCTTAGATCTAAAACACACAGATACTTTTTTTTTGTCTTAGCCTGAACGCCTGAACCAAATAAAATCCCGCCTAGACTATTGACATCTTTCTCCGTACGGCGATTGTCCAAAAAAAACGGAAAAATGGTAGCCCTCAGCACTTATTCCGCAGATAAAAAAATACACAGCTAGCAGAAAACCACTGTATGTCAGTTGAAACGCAACCCATGTCGCAGATCAGAACATCGGCGTGCAATAAAACTCCCTTACACGCGCCATTTTTCTCTCGACCCCACACATATTAATAATATATCACCATGTAAGAAATCTCTCCCCAGCGTGGGAGGGTTGCTAAATGCGCCTCGATCCCTACGCGTTCAAACAAAAAAAGAGCAAACGCGCAAAAATCGCCGCTCCTTTCACACCCGTAAAGTCTGTTTTTCTCTGAATGCCCCCGAATACTTAATCACCACTGTCTCGCACATAATACGTACGTATAATGCCGGCGTACTTAGGCCTTTTTTACCCCTTTTTCAAAAAAGGCCGTTTGTGACGCCTCGCGAATCCAAGATGGCGGCGATTCGCCGCGCTTTTTTGTGTAGGTAATTACAAGCTTTTCAGTTTTTTCGCGTAAGTCTGAATAGGAGCGGGGCAGCCGGTACGTGTTATGAAAATAGTCGTTATAGAGGGAATTTTTTATTTGAAATTCTCGACTTTATGCTGGAAAACTTACGCTTGCAATTCTAATTAACGTGCCGGAGTAGGTATTGCTTGTGCGGAAAAAGGTTCAACTTGCTTAATTTTTCAACGAATGTAACGTGGTTAGAATATTCAAAAAATGTTGAAATCTCTAATGACTTCGTTTGGTTGACTTTAACGATAATAATAACAGTGTTTACAATGTACAAACAATAACAACTTTTCGCAAATATTTATCTTCATATCGGTTAAAAGTCTTTATCTCTAGTGCGGACACTTTGTTCTAACAATTTGATTATTTTATTATTTTGAAGTATTTTTTAACGTAACAATAATTAATTTTAAATTAAACTTGATCCATTTAAAGTATTTAACCGTTTGAAGGAACAGTAATAGACAATAATCTATCAATATAATATATGCAGCTGTTGCTTTAATCTCGTAGGTAAGAACAAACACTGGGCAGCTGACTCGATTATCGGAAACCGAGCGATTGATCAGTATCGATTTCTGTATTGTTTGTTTTGTCCAAATGAATGGAGCGTCCTCCGGTAATTACCAATTATTTGATTTGAAAGCAGCTGGAAGATCGGTCAATCGTGAGATTTTTTTAAGTTACGATGTGTGGGAATATTTATGGAAGTTTCTTTCTGTTTTGCTGCAGTTATATCTAAAAGCTTGTTTTTTTATTATTTAAGCATTTTATAAGGATCTAAGTCCATTAACACATTTCGCATGTTACATTTGACTATGTTTAGATACTAATAGACAATACAGTTCAACGATATCAAACATGCAAACTACGTGTGCACACATCAAAATTATGAAGTGAAACACGCCTCCATTCTAATACACTAGCGGTCCAGCTTTCAAAATTCGTCTCATTCCGTCGAATCGCCGTTGTAAACAACATACGGTTCTTTTCTCATTTTTCCCGCGCAACGTAAAATCGATACCTACTACGTCGTCGCGTCAATCGAATAGTCTGCGATGCGATGGAAGCATCGAGTATCGCCCAGTAAATACTGGCCTCGTCTTTTTGGTGGACCGCGTCCCTGGCCGAGTTAGAGGTTATTGTTCCATTTTTGAAATGCGCGCCATTTTCTTCTTTTTAATTTGCTGCATGGCCTTGGAGTATTTGGCCGGAATGAATGAAGGTTTTTTATATCCGCTGCGGTGAATTTGTGTCTATGGTCAATTTCGTGATAATTTTGCAAATGGCGATATATCTCCCGAGCTGTAATTAGGTTATTACAACGACCGTACACAGTTTTTAAGCGTGGTTAAGACTCCCAACCACTGTTTTCACTGTATTCTTTAGGAAATTAATAATATCATAATAAAACACTAATTGAACAACATTAACATAACATTTTTTTCCATACGTAGCACATCAGAACCTCCTATAATTAAACGCAGACCCGATTATTGTCCCACTTACTGCTGCTGTTTTTTTGCTTTAAGCATATCGTTCAGCTGATACGTTAGTAAAATCTAAAGATCAGTTTGAGTTTTGTCAGAGTCCTGCATGTAATAAAAGCTCCTGCATGGATCCGATGGCGATTTTTTACGATCAATCCACTACGCATGATTTATAGTGCACAAGTGAGTACGCAATTTTCGTTCAGGACTATCGGCTTTACGTGCTTTCCGAAGCAAGGGGATGTGAGTGACTAAGCCGCTAACATTCATAACCAGAGAATGAAAATAAAACGTTTTGAATTTGAAAAAAAGATACAAATATTTGAGTTTCTCATCGCTTTTAGACTTCTTTCACAACTGACTAGATCGCACCTTATATTGTTAATTACAAAAACTCATACATGAACTTACTATTTCATCTTCAGGCAGCTTACCTGCCGGTAAGCTGCACTTTGTACCAAGAAGATAGATTGGCACCCACCCCAATTACTCAAACGCCGAAAATTTTATAAAAAAAATACCCTAGATCTGACTCGTCCGTCTAGACAGTACCTATGGCGGGAGTAGATACGTCCATCTCCACGGTCCATAATAAATTAAACACGCCGTCGAATAGAGACGTAAGTGCGGAACGGCAAAAAATCCGATTCACAACAACAATACAACAATGTCTATGCGTCGTCGTCATTTTGCGTAGGCCGGAGCCCAGCTGTCCTGCGTCTGGCAGAATGTAAACAAACAATTTTTACTTTGTGGTTTGCTTCCGTATACTGGCATTTATGGAATTTTATTATGTACGACCCGGTCTTTTGTATTTTTGAAAGTCGAAAGTCCTGCCCCTGACTGGATAGGGGATGTATTGCACATAGTATATAAATAAGGACATAGTTACTTACGGTTCCTCATTGTGATTATGTAAAGGTTTAGGAAAATATGTTTAACGAGGCCGCTTGAAGTAATTAAATGAAGATTCGTTTTTGTGCCCTAAAAATTATCCAGTAGTTGACATTGTTGGTTTTGAACGACATCATAAACATAGATAATGATTCGTTGACTTTAATAAAAAGAAAACAGTGACTTAATATTTCGTGTACCAAACACGTCACGACGCGCGCAAATTTCCACTCGAAATAAGATATTATTTCAATTCAGAATTCACCAACAAACATGGTTAAATGCCGCAATACAAATACTAGTTGGATCTGTGAAATGTATAAATCCGGTCGTTTAAGAATTACCTAGGTACTTCCAAATTTATAGGCACCGATAAAACTGTCTAATACCAACGAAACAAATACGTATACACTTATTTTATATACTTCATGATAACTATAGTTTTAATCGAACAAACTTAGTTTTCACTAAAGTCATTATTAAGTATTTAAACTGAAACTAAACTGCATATAAAAACTAAAATCACGATGTCAGTACCACTTCAAAGCCATTTGCACAATCAATATCGTCTTCGAATTTTAAAACAAAGTAAACAAAACAGAATTAAAACTAATTCAGCTTTTAACGAGACTTAAAATACGTGACTCAAAATCACTACTGATTCCACAATCGACCGGCTATACGATCATCCCTGCTATTGCAAATATTTAACAAAACTAAAAAGTATACCAGAAAACAACCAACACTTCTATGAGTATTGGAATAAAAACGAAAATGGAATGTGTAATTGGAATACAACAGCAAAGGAAGGGTTGGACGGCAATCTTTGTGTGCAGCAAAAAGAAAACGGGTTTTCGAGCTCAGGTCGTTATATAAGAGTTTAGGAGGTAAATAACCCTTGCTCTGCAGCGCTGCAACCGAGAGCTCGGCGCAAAGGGTTCAACCCTTCACCGCTTACATAACGTCTGGGGGTCGAAGGGACCAACCTAATTTGAACGCGCGTTGTCGGCTGTTTTTATTATTTAATTGCAAATTAGATTGCGTTAGATGGTTTTTTTATGTGGGCACGCTTAATTGATTTTGTCTTTGTTTTGTTGGGACTTTGTGTGCATGATTTTTAATGATATGCATATTTCTTTTGTGAGTGCGTACATACAATTCAGTGTTTGCAATATATAATTGATACGTTTTACACTCCGCATTATTTTGAGGTTTTTACTTATAACTGTGTATGACCTTCCGTATATATTCTAATACAGTTTTTTTTTAATATGGCAAACATTTTTTGACCATAATACTTCTAGGATTTTTGATTGTGTTTCTGACCACAACTACCTCGTTCAAAACAGCAAAATCTCACAAAGACATAAAATACAAAATCACGTCATATTTTATTCGACTACATGCAAGGTTTTAAAATTATTAAAAAATATTATTGCTGTAAAATGGTTTAAGCCGGTAACTAGAATTTTAACATGTATACAAAAACAGCAAAGAGTTTCGTTAGTTTTATTTCAAAGCAGAAATAAGGTAAATATTTTTCGATATTCGTTTCTGTCTGCGGGCTATACCTAGTTAGTTGACGTAGTTAAAAAAGAATTCCATTTCTGTTTCATCCATTTAGTAATGTGCCTATTGACTTTTTTCCTTTTATCCATTATTTTTGCTGAATGTGACAAAGAGCTTTTTAATAACGATATCTTTCTGGATTGTTAAAATATATTCTATTGTTCTAAATAATGATATTTAATTAGCTCTATTAAAACAATATTTGACTGCATTTAGAAGTCATATCATTCACAATTTTGTTAAGTAGGTACCGAAGATGTATAATCAATTCATCAGAGAAATATTTCAATCATTAAGAGATTTTAAGTACCCAGACGGAAGGTGTCTGGATGCTTGTCTCAAAATATAATGTACCTACCTCCGAAGCCCGTCTATTAAAAGATACTATACTCACATAATATTAAACTTGTAACGTTCCTTCCAAAACCCTGAACTACTTACGACTGTAATTTCCTATAGAAACACCCAAAATGCAATTTCCTCTCTGACTTGTGGATCGATCCACGATTTCACGATACACATCACGTTAATGTGTCATGAAGCTCATTACTGCATTCAAAATAATACGCGCAGTAAAACAAAATACATTCAGACATTCAATATAAGTTATCCCTTAAATGATTTCTCGTTTTCATTCCAAGTTAAATATTCAGAGAGGAAAGGAAATTACTTTGTCAGTTGCAGTCAAAGAAATAACCGCTTTATTAAAAGTTGCTCATAAGTCGTGACTTGTAATTTAAAATTAAAATGCGTTTAAGAGCCTCTGTAGCTTCCGTTTGCGGTTAAACGTTGATAGAATATGTATGCAATTCTGTACTCACTATTTTCTGATTTACGACTTCATACTTTTGGATTTTACGTAAAGATTTAAAAGGACGCATTTAAGATGAACAATTAAGAAGATGGAAAATGCTGTCTTAGCTCAGGTACAAACTGAGATTTTAGATCGTATACTAAAAGTATAATATTCCGATAAAAATAATTACTTTGAGTATATTTTTAAATACTTTTTGATTTGACAATGAAATATTTATTCAACGATATTTACTGATAAACCATAATAGTGAAAAGTCAACGTTTTTAAAACTGAATGAAAATTCCACAATGCACTACTCGACAACACAATCACTCTCATCATTTAAAAAAAACCGGCCAAGTGCGAGTCGGACTCGCGCACCGAGGGTTCCGTACAAACCTGCAAGGTTTACAAAGTTCGTTCATTACGACAATCGAATCATAACTATGGTATTTTTATTGCAAAATGAAATTCATAACATTACAATGGGGAAAGATGGAGGAGCATAAATTTAAGACAAAGATCTCTTTATCGTTTTGCGTTTTGCGTTTTTGCGTTGACTTAGAATTTTTTTGTTCACAGGTTAAAGGCAATTAAATCTAAGTATTTGATATGAATTTCAACTTGATAGCTCTACGCGTTCATGAGGAAAAAAGTAATAAGTTTATATTTTTTAAAAATAAATATATATTTTGTAATGTAACTAAAAATTTACGGTTTTCGGAATTTTTCCTTTATGTGTGCTATAAAACGTTGCTTCATGCCAAATTTCAAGATTCTAGGTCGACTGGAAGTACCCTTTAGGTTTTGATTCCCTTGCGAGTACTTGCGAGTTTCAAAATATGCAGCTTAAATTGCTGTTTCTTTTGATTTCGTTGACATAGAAGTTTGATTTTGTTACAGCTTAAAGGTATCATATACCTGAGTATTTGGTATGAATTTCAATTTAATACCTCTACGCGTTTATGAGGAAATTGGGTAGTAAGTTTAAAATTATTAAAAAAATATATATTATGTGATGTGACTAAAAATTTATGGTTTTCGTAATTTTTCCTTTATCTATGCTATAAGACGTTGCTTCGTACCAAATTTCAAGATTCTGAGTTCACGGGAAGCACCCTGTAGGTTTTGATTCCCTTGCAAGTGTCGAAAATTTGCGGCATAAACGGCTGTATCTTTTGATTGCGTTGGCTTAGAAGTTTGATTTTTTCACAGCTTCAAGGGACAGTGGACCTGAGTAATTGATATAAATTTCAGCTTCATACCTCCACGCGTTCCTGAGAAAAAGGGTCTTGACAGACGGACGGACGGACGGACGGACGGACAGACGGACAACAAAGTGATCCTATAAGGGTTCCGTTTTTTCCTTTTGAGGTACGGAACCCTAAAAATACTGTCATACCATTCCACTCGATACAGATACACAAATGTTTGCTTTAAAAAGAAACAGGTTTTACGTATTTCAATATCAAAAAAGGGTTTGATCTGCAAGCACAGGTCCGCGGAATGCAAACGTCGAGCTGTAGATTGCGAATCGGCTGCGACATTCGTCGACCGAAAACTATTTATTTTTTTATCGGCTCAAACAGTAGGGTCCCAAGTTATTGTGCACTACCATTGGCTTTGTGGAATGCGAAAAAGTTTGCAGCTGACTGCAAAACAGGTTCCTTCGAAATTTGAATTGATCATTTTGAATTTGGAATGCTTTTCGAATGAATGGCGTCAATCATGTTTACAACTGGTCTGGGTGTTAAATGTATTTATTTAATTATATTTGTAATACCACTGTTGATTCTGATGTCTGTAACACAAGTGCTTACGCTACTTAACACGGGTCAGATCAATGTATTTGATGTTGTGAAATATTTATTTATTTATTTATTAAATATTGTGCAGTCATTTGATATTGAGATGGTAAAAATGTTTTAAATAAAAACGGTGCTTTCTTTTTTTCTGAAAATAGTCATTTAGTTGGTTTAGAAAGTCCCAGGCGCCGACTGACATTCCTCTCTGTTCCACGCGATGGACCCGGCACCCGCACGGAGAATCCATGGATAGCTAAGAAGTTTGTCTTGTAACTGGATGTGTTAGATAGAATTCGCGATTTGATTCTTATGGAATGCAAATAATGTAATTGAGATTTAATAAAATTGAAACTGTAATTAAGTTTCAAATGCCATGTTTTTAGTAATTCATTATCATTTTGCATTTATTTTAATACAAAAAAGAATCTAAAATTCAAAATGTGCGTGAAGTTGTTAGCAAACATTTTGTAATAACTAATTCAGGGAACATGGTAAAACGTACATTCACTTACAACATAAAACATTTCTTTTAACCAAAGAAGAGAGTACACAAAATAACAAGCCAAAAACACAGTCACAAAGTATGTTTTAAAAAGCAAATTTTACTTCGCATTTTCTACTAAGATAACGCTCCGCCGAGCGAAATATGAAAGGAGTTATCAAAACGATCTCTCGCGCACTAAATCACTGTACATAAGGGAGTGGAGTCCTATTTACTCGCAAACGGACAAAATAAATGTTTTTATTACATAATACGAATATTCTCTAAGGCTCATTTAGACTAGCAACATACAAAAACGAGCTTTAACTTTTAGAATTCTGTGTTCAAATTCGCATGCGGGGAGTCGAATTGACTTTTTTTGGGTGGGAGGTAAAACGTTCTCTATGTCCTTAGATTTAAGGCGGACAATTCTTTGCGTGTTTAGTTGGCAGATGGTGTTTGTAGGTATGTGAAAGGGCTGGAAAATTTTAAGTAGAGGGATTTGCGAGCCGTCCCGCGCCGGCCGCTGCAATTACGAACCAGCGCAGGTGAGCGCGTGTAAATATTGCCGAGACAAAGCATGACGAAGCGCGAAAAAGAAACGTGCGAAGAATTAGGATTAACAGCATAACAGGTGGCGAAGGAGATGTGGTGGACGGATTAACTTAACTTCAGTATGAATGAGATCGACCAATTGTGTGGGAGGACCTAGTCGGAATAGCTGCAGGCATATTGGCGACAACCTTGTCATAGTTTGTCTGTTGACGTGAGGTGTTGACGCGGGATGTAAGGTTAGACTTCACCCAAGCTGAGATGTGCGAGCGGAGATGATGTGTCATAGGCAGCCAATAAGGTTTTGGCTCAAAAACGTCAAATATGAAATATTTTTGGCTACTAACGTCACATCTTCGCATGCACATCTCCGGTTTGATGGAGTCTCACCCTGAATACCGTATGCTATAAATGTAGTAAGATGACAAGCAGTCATAATTTTGTCATAAAACATCAAGTATAAAATGAACTTGATTACGCAATGGATATTGCGTATCACAGGGTCAGCTCCTCGACAAAAAGCATACTTAACAATAAATTTTCAAAATTATTAAAATGTGGCAAGATAGTCATATCAATAATTGACGAGTGTAGAACATCTTACGTGTTTGCTGGCCCAAACTAAGCTGCCACAGCAGGAATAAAGTATTTATATTTATTGTAAAGAAAGTTTGTTTGTTTGAATGTTTGCTCGTCAATTACGCTGAAACTACTGAACAGATTGGATATGGATACTGGACGCTTTTATGCGTTTGAATGTTTCCATGGGATAAATCAGGAATTTTGATAGCGAAGGTAAAAACTAGAATTTACTATGATTAACTTGCTTCTGCGGACAATACTAGCCCAGCACCTAGTTGTCGCGTAGAGTCTCCCTGCATTGTCCGGGAAAAGGTTCCTACCCCGGCCATATCCGTTAACGGCTCTTATTATGAACGCGGCCATGCTTTCAGCTCAACACCCAGTCATTGCGGGTCATTAAGGCCCCAAATAGCTTATTTCTTTTTTAAATTCCACCCACCTGCAAATCCAGCCGTATTACGTATGTCGCTAACGTTTCGGTTGTTTAAAATAATCACCGACCATTAAATTAATGCAAGTATGTACATAATTGCTAGCTGTGACCATTCCCTCTAATGCTTGCCTTAAGCTCGCCGGATTGTAATTGGAGTCCGAAGGGTGCAGGGGCCGGAAAAGGGGACGAAAAAGGGGCCACGGGGAGGGAAATGTTATGGAAATGACGCACCGCCATTTCCCCGTTTTTGTATTTGATTATATCCTTTCAAGACAATATTTTGCAGGGCCGGAAATTAATGAAGGCAATTTATGCGACACAGCCGAGCCCGTATTATTTAAATAACTTTTTTGGCCCTCCGGTTTGGCCAGGGCCGGTCGGAGTGCGGGACCAAGGCGGCATGGGGCACAAATTTTATGGAATTAGTATTGTAACTCGTAAGAGTACCCACAATAATAATAATAATAAATATTTCACAACATCACATACATTGATCTGACCCCGTGTTAAGTAGCTGAAGCACTTGTGTTACAGACATCAGAATCAACAGTGGTATTACAAATATACTTAAATAGATACATATAACACCCAGACCAAATATAAGTATGTATTCCAATATAAACAATGGAAATTGGTATATTATGGTACTCCTCTTCATGACCTAGAAAGAAAACCAAGAAAGAATATAATTACATAAAATGATGTATTGACTTTACGGCGTAGTGGTTAGGGTGCTGAGCTCAAAAGACCTTGCAGACCATGGTTCAGAATCCCGCTAACAACAGTTTCACTTTGTTGAGAAGTACCTCCACCTTACAGACAACCAAAAGTAGCACTTCGTAACTGGTTTGCTATGTTTCTGCTGGTGAGTAAGGTTGCCAGAGCTCAGTGGGCAGGGTATAGGTTTTTTAAAGGCAGGCAACGCATCTGCTACCCTTGTAAGGTTGTTGTTGTCCATGGGCAGCGGTGATCTCTTCCCATCAGGTGATCCGCTTGTTCACTAGTATTATTTAACGGGACTAAACGCGATATTAATTATGTAGTATATGTATACTACTTACTGCTTGACGTTTCGGCTGCGTTACGACAACCGTGGTCGCAAGCGGACTCATATCGAGGTTAGTCCCGTTAAATAATACTAGTGTCATAATGCAACGCGAAAGTCTTAGTTCCGTTTGTTCGTTTGCCTCCCTTACGAATATAAAAAAGATAATTAATTAATTACAAATTTCCAATACCTACCAACTCCGGCGCAATGACGTCGGTACCTTTCATAATTGGTGCGTTGTCTGCGCTGTTCCCGTGGGCTTAGCGAAGAGTTATGTTTCGAGGTTAGGGGAAAGGCTTTTGTTCCTGTCGCTGAAAAACCGTTGGCGTTTTTAGGCCAATATTTCTCTTTATATTTAGGCTTGACAATGGTATGCGTGATGCTACATTGGGCGTTGCGTAATAAGCTTTTTAAGTAGGAAAGTATATAATACTATGTTTTGGCCATAGCATTTTTTCCAATAGGTACCCATTACATAGTGTGGTTGTGGTTGATTGGTCGAGAGAGAAACTGTTTTCTTCGTACGAAAAGTTCGCTTATTGGTTACTTAAACTGCGAGCGACGTTTGATTCTTGAAATATCTGTACATAACTTATGAAACCATTCCTTGCCACAGATCACATCAAAATACCACTAAGATTATTACGAAATTTCATACTCGCTAATCTGCCTATAAAATCTGCTTGAAAAGTAAACAAGCAGAGAGGATTGAACTTTATATAAACGCGCGGTGCCTAAACAAACAGGCGCTTTTATTGGTCTATTCGTCCCTTACTTAATTAAATTTCTCATTTCCTATTATTGGGGTGATGCGTGTTTTTAATCAACATGGAAGTAACTTAAACATATTTACTTATTCCTATTAATCTTGCCGTTTTTGCCCCCATCTTTATGTGTTTGCTGAAGGATCGCACTATAAAGCGACAATACTAGGAAGAACCAATTAATACAGTAGTACTAGTACGGTGTAGTAGAAGATGAACTTTGGGTCGTATTTCTCCTCGAATGTCTAGCTCAGTGATTCTTTACCTATGGTCCGTGGACCACTGGTGGTCTCTACAGCCATTTTAAGTGGTCCCCGAAGAGATTGTATACAAGAGAAGTCTGACAACTTTTATTTACATTTAAGTTCCGTATCATCATGATCATCGGTCGCTTCTTCGGCTATTGAAACCCAGAAATTTCGTTAATTTGTCTCTCATGCCTCAAAGGTTAAGAACCACTGGTCTACTGGTTTAAGTAGCCGACCAGTTTAAATCAAACATATATCGGGCTTATAAGTATGTATTATTCGCGTTTGGCAAGCTCATGCTTAAAGCCAGTAATAATAAGTAATTGCAATTTCGATGAATAATTTCAATATGGGAAAGCCTTCGCCTTCCATTCCACTTATGTATAATTATATGGTTTGCCAAGCATGAACCCCAGTTTCAAAATGTAAATGAAAGCACGTGTACACTTCGGGGCCTTTTAGACCTTCGGTAATTTGTCACAAAAAGTTTCCTGGTCCCTCGTACTCATTTATTACCCACCCCCCCCCCCCTCGGGCCTTCGGGCCTTAATTTTACGGACCTTCCCGGGAATGCGTAATGAGTAACGATGTGACGTAAATCGTGGGGGTGCCATACACCCCCTTATCTTTGTTGTGGTAAGCTTAGATAAATGGCCCGGGGTGTTTTTGGACCCCTGAAACAAAGGGTGCTTTAAATAAATGCAGCATATAGGAGATATGTAAGAGGCCTTCATTGTTAGGTGTTAGGGACGGGTTAAGAGTAAATTGAATAATGGATTGAATCTGAAACCTTTTTTGGGAGGACAATAATTTCAAAAAGGATTGTGTAATGTTTCAGAAAATCTTTATATTTTATTTAAAAAGAATGCAATGTACTGTAATGTATACAGTTTCAATCTATTGTACGCACTAGGGTTGCTATTACTTGACTACTGTGCGTAACTTGACTCTCAGAAGGTGCAGATAAATAAAAGTCCGAAGGTCACTAATGATTGTATTGCCAAATATTCATTACACGAATTTAGATACGAATTAATACAATTATAATGAGTTGAGATGGGAATGCGAGTTAGCTAGGAGCGCGACGGGGAACGACTGGCGATGATGCCGTCCTGAGTCTCGCTCGCGGTCTTATACGCTAAGTCAGCGAAATACAATGTTGTGTCCCTACATAACATCCCTTCCCAAAAATTTTATTACATCCAAAAAAAATTTTTAAATAATAAAAGTAGCTACTATAATTTTGATAAGTTAATTTTGACAACCCTAACGCAATCAGTATAAAGTACAACTTGTTTACTAAGTACGCTTCAGTGCATGAAATTTGAGACCTAAAGAATGCGGTTGCTTATCGCGTTAGCTATGTTCTTTGTACTGATTGTTACAATTGACCTGTTCTAAAAATAGATTTACAAACAATATTCAGAGTAAACATCACAAAGAATTAAATTTGAAGTTATATAATTTTACAAAAACCTTTTGATCAATTAGTGACAAAAAATAATCTAACACACACACATATCAATCACACAAGATTTGTCAGTCTGTTCGAAAAATCACGTTTAAAAATGCAAACAAACATAAAATTTCACAAAATGCTCACTCTCAATACACTGTAGGCTGTTGCACTGTTCCAACTGGTGCAGTCTGTACCCTGATGCTGGGTGCTTCCAGACCACCATTGGTAACAATTACCTGTCTTCTTAACCAGGTTTTAGTAGACTTCAAACACTGCTGTCTTAAAAAGCAGTAAGCCATAAACACCATTAAAATGACTGCAATCAAAACTATAATTATCAAATACTGAATCTTATCCTCCACTTGAGTCGTATTGGTAACAACTTGGGCCTGGGCAATGGCCATTTCTTCTTTACTTTTTCCAATACCCATGTTTACAGATTGACTAAATATCTCAGAATGAATTTACCAATGAAATTAATTTAAAATTACATCTCTCCGTGATCTACAAAAATAGTAACAATAGCATTTTTCGTACATACTGACTATCTGACCTACAAATTAGGAGTCGTGCCTTTCGCACACTCAACATAACTGCAATACATGCGTAACCTCAATGTTATGTTCTAACGCATAGTAACACATCACAAAAATAACATTTTATTTCCAATTAATTAACGACTAAGTATCTTATTACCTATCATCCATTTTGGAAAGGAAAATAATAACATAGTAAAATTTCATCTTTACTCAAAATACAATTTTACAATGACAAATCAATAACAATTTCGAAATACCAATTCATTGCCAAATTACAAATTAAATCTTACTGGTGGTTTGACTACACGACCACTCCTTGTCTTTAATATGGGCTTTATCTCATTGCTGTTACGGTTCACAATTATATCCGCTGGTTCTACCGTCTGTTCTACGATGGGCGTACAAACATCACTATCATTATCGCTCAACAAATAGGCTGGCTTCAGACGATCAATCGAAATAGATACTTTACGGTCTGGCAACTGGATCAAAAATACTTTACTATTACGCCTCAAAACAGGATATGGACCATCGTACGGAGACTTAAGGGGTCGTCTGACTGTATCGTCCCTAACAAAAACGTGACTACATGATTTTAAATCTGGATGAACAAAGAAAGAACGACTAATATGAGATTTTGCGGTCGGCCTAAACTTGTTAATTGCACTACGTATTTTATCTACTAGATTGCTATCCAAACTATCCTCTACTTGGGTGACGTCGTAAAAATCACTAGGCAACCTCAAAGTGCGTCCAAAAGTCATCTCGGCCGCGCTAATGCTGTTGTCGCTCCTTAGCGCTGACCTAAGACCTAACATAACTAACGGTAACTCGTCAACCCATGAAGAATTATTTAACTTCGCCGATAGTGCGGCTTTCAACGACCGGTGCCAACGTTCTACCATACCATTACTCTGTGGGTGGTATGCAGTAGTACGTATTCTTCTTATTCCCAATAATCTCATTAAACTATTAAACAAATTACTCTCAAACTGTCTACCTTGATCAGTTGATATCTTTACAGGGCAACCGTAACGTGCAATCCATCCTTCAAATACAACTTTAGCTACACATTCTGCTGTAATTTCTTGCACTGGAAATGCTTCTGGCCATCGAGTTCTACGGTCAATTAGAGTAACACAATATCTATAACCTTGCATTGTCGTGGGCAAAGGACCAATAATATCTACATGAACATGCTCAAAACGGTTAACCGGTGGAAACTCATTAAATTCTGATAAAGTATGCCTATTTACTTTAGACTTCTGACATGATATACAACATTTTGCCCATTTACCTACATCTTTGTTCATACCGGGCCAAAAGAATTTTTGTTTAATTAATTTCCTGGTTGTGCGAATTCCCGGATGGCTTAAATTATGAAATGAATCGAAAACTATTTTCCTAAATTCCTGCGGTAGGTAAGGTCTGGCACAATTCGTAGAAGTTTCGCAATACACGGTGTCATTACTAGTAGGCAGAATAATACCTTTAATGCTTACCTTGCTGTTGGTGTTCGCAGCTGCAGTTGTTTGTGCAATGTACTCGTCATGTTTCTGCGACTCTGCAAGTTTGCTGTAATCGACTACTGTGGGACAGGAAATTGTCGCGACACGGGATAACGAGTCCGCAACAATGTTATCATTACCTTTAATGTATCGGATGTCTGTGCAAAATTCACTGATGAATAACAACTGCCTGGTTCGCCGTGGAGTTTCTTTATCGCTATTTAACTTTTTGAATGCAAATGTCAAGGGCTTATGGTCTGTAAAAACAATTAACTGCTGTCCTTCAAACAATTTCCTAAAATATCTAATCGCCAAATAGATTGCTAATAATTCTCTATCATACGTACTATACTTTAACTGTGACTCTGATAACTTCTTAGAAAAATAACCTAACGGTTCCCAAACTTTTCCGTTATGCTGCTGTAACACTGCGCCTACGCAAGTGTCTGACGCGTCAGTCATAAGTGCTATAGGATAATTTACATTAGGATGAGACAGCGTAGCGGCGTTCTCTAAGCTCGACTTACACTGCTCAAAAGCTTCTAAAGATTTATTATTCCATACAATTGGCGTCTTATCGCGTTTTTTACTATTATGGAGATATTTACTTAACTCAGACTGGTGTTTTACTGCGCTGGGAATATGCGAACGATAGAAATTGACCATACCCAAAAATCGACGTAGATCTTGAACTGTCTGCGGTCTCGGAAAATCCTTAATTGCCTGAACTTTATCTGTCAGTGGCCTAATACCCTCTGTTGAAACTTCGTAGCCTAAGAAATCTAATTTACTCTGTCCAAAACAACATTTAGAAATATTTATTGTAATACCATATTTGTCTAACCTTTCGAAAACTGCTTCTAAATGCGCCTGATGCTGCTCCATAGTATCACTGGCAATCAGGGCATCGTCGATAAAACTGGAAACAAAGTCTAATCCTTGAAATACCGTACTATTCATAAATCTTTGGGAAGTCTGCGCGGCATTACGTAAACCAAAAGTCATTCTAGGGAATTCAAATAAGCCAAAAGGTGTAATTATCGCTGTTTTCTCTATATCTTCCTCAGCTACGGGTATAAAATGATAAGCTCTATTTACATCTATCCTTGAAAAAAATTTCTTGCCTGACAATAAATATGTAAAATCTTGTAATCTCGGAATCGGATATCTATCGGGTTTTGTAACTGAATTTAATCGTCTATAATCACCACACGGTCTAATTTCGCCATTCTTTTTCGGCACAATATGTAAAGGACTGGCCCAAGGACTTTTTGAAGGTCGACAAATTCCTAATTCCTGCATAATTCTAAATTCTTCCTTGGCCTTTTTGTATCTATCCGGTGGTAATGGCCTAGCTCTAGTAAAAATAGGTGGACCTTTTGTCTCGATATGATGGCACACATCATGCTTCGGCGGCTCCTTAAAGTTGATCGGTTTCGTGAGGTCTGGGTACTTGGTCAGCAGAGAATGATAGGGATGTCCGTCTTCCAAAGTTTTCACAGCGGGTTCTCTGTAATCAACAACGAATGCATGAATGTTTAAATTTGTAACGCTATCTACTAATTTCCTCGCTTTCAAATCTACTAATAATCCAAATTTACTTAAAAAATCTGCGCCTAAAATTGGTTGTTTAATATCTGCTATTACAAAAGTCCAACGAAAAGTTCGTCGCAGCCCTAAATTTAATTCTAAAGTTTTAATACCGTAGGTTTTGATTTCACTACCATTTGCTGCATATAATTTATAATCTAAATTTTCATCCCTATTTAATTTATTACTAACGGGTAAAACTGAAATGTTAGCACCTGTATCAATGAGGAATCGAAGTCTGGAGTTGTAGTCGGTGACACATAGGCGGTGACAAGGCTGAATAGCACAAACTTCCGCCGCAGCTTGCGCTTCCGCTAGTTTCCCTGGTTCTGATTCTTCCATGCGCACGGCGGGATACATCGCTGAGCTTTTTCTCTGTAGCGGAAATGATAGGAACAGAGCCAATTTGGACTATCTGGTGTGCGCCTGCTGTTCCCCCGAGATGCTGAACGTCGCCGATAATTCATTGAGCGGTTCCTTGATGAACTTCTACTTCTTCTTCCGCACTGACATTGCCTGTGTGTTTGTGAACTGCTACTACCGGCCTCTAAATTGGCTAGGCGTGTACTAATTTTTGCTATTTCTGCCAAAACTGCTGAATCGCCAGTTGATTTTGATTCGATATCCGAAATTTGTAAAGGTTTCGTGGCTTCCATTACCGTGTCTGCTGTGTTCGCTAATGTGTCTAAATTTTTACTGTCTGATACTGCCAAAACTGCTCTCGTCGATGTTGGTAATCTATTTTGCCAAAGTATGCAGAGAGTGGGATCCGGAATTTTACCTCGTGCTAACTCTCTCATTCGCCGTAATAACTGTGAGGGTTTCTGATCTCCTAATTCCATCTCGCTTAGTAATTTCTGTATCTGTCTTGTAGCCGATTCTTCATAAACATGTAATAATTTTTCCTTTAAAGCTGTGTATTTTCCTGTCTCTGGAGGTTGCATTAATAAATCTGTAATTTGTCCAATCGCTTCCTTACTTAATTTTCCAATAACAAGGTCGTATTTAGTCTGGTCGCTGAGATGCTGAGGATTTAAAATTGCTTCAACTTGAATAAACCAATGACGCGGTTGATCTGTCCAAAATTCTGGTAGTCTTGAGAAAACTGATACTCCTGCCAATTCGGTTCTTGGTGTTTCGATGCTTTTTGAAGGTTGAGCCATCTTGAAATTTTGATCACTATCTATTATTTTCTTCTCCACTGGGCACTACACTTATTTCTTCGTTACTGCGAACGGTCCGTGAAGTTGTTTGCTCCTAGCTATAATGCTCGCACCCCACTCACTATTGAGCCGTTCCCAAAAAATGTTCGTCGGGGTCACCACTGTACGCACTAGGGTTGCTATTACTTGACTACTGTGCGTAACTTGACTCTCAGAAGGTGCAGATAAATAAAAGTCCGAAGGTCACTAATGATTGTATTGCCAAATATTCATTACACGAATTTAGATACGAATTAATACAATTATAATGAGTTGAGATGGGAATGCGAGTTAGCTAGGAGCGCGACGGGGAACGACTGGCGATGATGCCGTCCTGAGTCTCGCTCGCGGTCTTATACGCTAAGTCAGCGAAATACAATGTTGTGTCCCTACACTATTATTACAGATATTAATGTTTCTCGAAGTAGATCCTTAGTTTATCCCTTTCCTTAACTTTAAGATAAAATGTTTGAGTATAAGTACTTTCATTCAACTCTGCCGCCTCCCCCATTTTACACAAGAGCTCCTCATCCATTGGTTCAAAGAGATAACGGAATCCGCAAACCCGCCTACGTTTACATAAACTTAATTAACAATTTAAAACATTGCCCGCCCTTAGCAAACTTAGCGGGTCTCTTCAATCAATCAGGCTGCAAGAGGGGGCATAGATTTAAATCGTACGATACATCTTTACCATAATTATTTCGTTCTGCACTAACACAGGCCCTTTAATGTGAAGCGACGGTCATCTCACATCGCGTAGTAAAATTAGTAACCAACGTATGTCACGTCAATCAAAATAATGCCTCAGTTTTTGGTGTCGGGGTGAATCTAACATGTAGCGGCCGCCCGCAATTCCGTCCGCGTTGTATTAAACAAACAAAGTAAAATTCACACATCTCACATTATCATATTATCATCTTTCTAGTACTTAGGTATAACGAATATTGAATGCTGATTAATTCAACAGAAAGCTTCCCTTAACGTACATATCTCCTAAAATCAGTTGTCTAATCAGATATTCTACGCAATGTACCCTCGTTACCTCCCTATTTAAACCCTGTCTGCAAACCGTACAAATCTTAAAACCCGCGTCACGTAACTAAGCACCCAAGTAAATAAGTAATTACGCGTTATTTTACCTGAAAGCCGGCATTAAAATTCAGGGTACGGAGTATAATATAAAGTCATTATGTAAATGGGGCCTTTTTGCGCAAACTTCGTGTGATTTGCCGAGATTCTTAGGGCCATAGCACACGGCGTATTTTAAACGCGCAGACGACGCGCGTTTCAGGAACGCGCGTTTAAAATACGCCGTGTGCTATGGCCCTTATTCCGTGTTTATGTTGGAAGCGCGACGCGCGGGCGCGATCGCGGTGACTACGCAAAGTCAAAGTCAAAGCGTTTATTTAGCAACTTGATTTACACTGTAATTTTTTTTTCACGACAAAAATATATATTTTTTATTGTTTCTGGTGAGTGTTTTTCCAGAATTACTCACAGAGAAAATATTTTATTCAAATTAGCAAAATTCAAAATTACTTCCATGTGAATGGCCTGCAGGGAAGAAGAGCCGAAAGAAACTCAACTTTTTTCAAGATTTTGTGGTTACGCGCGACTTCTTGCTCACGTTGGCCGCGAGACGTTTGCGTGTCTTTCTAGTATAAATTGAATGGAATATCACAGACCGTCTCTAGTTCAACGTGAATACACTCAAAGACAAGTCAAGATAAAAGAAACGAGTCGTTTTATCTTGTCGCGAGCTCGACCGCGAGGTAAGTCGCGTAGTCTCTTCCTACGTGAACACGTTCAAACTACGTCGATGTTTGATCTTGTCACACATATTACTATATGACGACTGGTCCACAAGTTTTAAGTTTCTCTGCGGGGTCGTATGCAAAATGATGTGATCCAGCAGAGAACTAAGGTCATCGACATAGCTCACTGAATTAGCAAGCTGTTGTTGTTGTGTGCTTACCATGTAAGCCGCACTCCACCGAGTTCTGGAGTGGATACCGCGTTTCAGCAAGTGTCCTAAAAAGCGCAGTGTATGACGCCCTCAGGCTAGGTGGATGCCATCCTGGTCCCAAATGGCCAAATACGGTGACTCGAGAGGAACTTGGTGTTTAGTGGGTAGTCGCTCCAGCGGAGTCCTACATACCTCTGCTCCGGGAGCGAGGATGCGTAAAAGCATTCACCAAGTATAAAAAAAAGGCTAGGTGGATTGATGATCTGCGCTGGATCTGGATGCGATTCGCCGAAGATCGGGCTGAATGGAGAGCCCTAGGAGATGCCTATGCCTATCAGTGGACTGCGATAGGCAGATGATGATGATGATATGTTTGTAACCCGCGAGTTAACATAAACACGTACTAAATAATCCCGGTTTTATGTGACGCGTCGGTCATTTGAAATTAATGCGATGCAACGCGGGTGGGCCGCGCAAAAATGTTCGATATCGTTATGGCGGCAAATTGTATCCGCAGAGCTATTGCTAATTAGAGTGGATAGATGCTGTGATAGATGTGTGTGAACTTTTAACAGATTATGAATAACATAGCAAAGTATATGAGTATTTGTACTCTCCTAGATTGGTCAGTTGGAGAGGATTTGGGGTTTTGAAGACAGGCTGCGCATTTGCGACTTTGGGGAGTTATTGATGCCATGGGCAGCGGTGATTAGGTACTATCTTCTATCAGGTATTCTTGCTTGTTTGCCTCTCCTTACATAAAACGATAGCGATTTAAAAGAGCAACTTTCGAGTCCGGGTCGTTTCTCACCTTTAGGCTGTCAACACATTTTTACAAAAGGGATATTTCCCATTCCATATGAAGTCTTTGATTTTTTTACGTGTCGTATTAAATCACATTTTTCTAGTCCCGGGAATCGAACCCACACTCCAGCCAATGTAAGCAAGATCCACCACCCCAAACACGAGTCAACAATCGGCGTAACCACTATGAATATTACCGACAGACGCTATCCGCAAATCATCCAATCCGTCCACTATTATTTTTTTTCCCTCTCAATGTTTGTTCGTTATGTATTAAAAACCACGCTCCTTTGTGCATGCTAAAATACCGGTCGCGTTGTTTCAGGTGTAGGCAAATCCTGCTGTGCACGCATTGTAATATCGGGGCAATTTCCCCCAGAATTGAGAACCATAAAGTCGAAATGTCGTGCTGGTTACTCTTTTAAATTGGTTGCTAAACTTTTTTTGCCGTTTTGGTGCCAATGAAAGATATACGGATTAGAAAATTAATTCTTTATTAAAATTGTGAGGTACCTACCAACGACATCGGTAATTATTTTTTATACTTATATGGATGTGCCACATCAAAGGTACAATCATTACATTTAAATAATAATTGTGGCATTTTCACAACCCATCAAATTAATAAGCATCCGAGCAACAATAAAAGAACTGAACTGCACCCAGTTATAATTGTTCAACAAAAAAAAGTTAGTCCATCTTATATTTCAAGACGCAAGATAACTATCCTTGGTACAATTCACTGATGATTAATATCTCCCATCATTCAGGAGTATCACAAATACGCTGCCTGCTTTTAGGGATTAATGCCTTCCGTTCTCACATAGCAAAATGTACGACTTCATAACTGTTTTGTCTGTCTGTGCTTTGCTGTTTATGTGTCAGAGCACATTGGGAAAGAGCACAGTATCACAGTAGGCACAGGAAATCGGAGACTCACGAGTGATGTCTCTGGTTTTACAAACGTGCGTCAGGCGAAAATAACTACATATTGACCCATAATGTTGTTCTACGATATGTAGTGAAGTATGTATTTGTACGCCTTGTAACTTTTAAAAACGTTGTAGGTTCTAGTGAAGTGTTATACGCCATGTAACTTATAAAATATTAGTGTGATCATAAGGGTTTTCATAAATAACAAATGCTTGAATTCTTTGGAGTACCAAATAGGCATGTTACATCGTGAAATATGTATTTATTATTTATTTAGGTTGAAGAAATCGGTAATCAGGCAGGTATATGCCCAAACGAGCCGCCCTTTCAAATATTGATATACAGACACATACAACTCAGACCTCTTCCGTATATATGTAAATATAATACATCCCCAATTAAGAGCAGCTTGATAAATAAGATTACAAAACAAATATCTAATCACGCCACTCGCAAGCTTAGGTAATTGCCCGCCCTTTGTGCGAGGAGTTTTTTAATTACAAACACAAACCCCATTCATCTCGTACGCCCTGCTTCTAATCTTCCTATGTAAATATGCCCTGGGCAAGGGCTGTCTCGTCAGGAAGATTATAACACCTCGGCTGGTAGAAAAACAAAAAGGTATTTTATTGCAGATTCTAAAAATATCAAGAGAGGTAGAGCTTAGTGCATCTTAGTGGAATGAGCCGCTCATCTGAGGAAGTACTTCCACATTACTGAAAATTTGGATAGATATAGACAGTTAGATTTGAGTGGTCAGTGTTTCTCTTCTATCTCGTTTTGTATTTATTGGCAGGCACGTTCGTCTAGGTTTTTAAGGCAGCCAACGCATCTCTGGTCCTTGTGCGGTAGTCGATGTCCATGAGCAGCGGTGATCGCTTACCATCTCGTGACTCTCTTGTTCGTTTGCCTTCCTATAACATTTAAAAAAATGTGATTAGATCTGACGGTATCACGGCAGCCCTGCCGTGCCTATATGTTTAGTCGAAGGACCCTGGAGGCTCCGGTAAATGGAATATTCATAAAAAACAGCCCGTTTACGACCTTGTAAAGGGCCACATAAAAATTTAGAGGCAAAAACGCGTCCACCCTTTAGGCGCGCTCTTGGGATGGGCCAAAGTTCGTAATTGAATTTTTGCCTGGAGCCCGCAAAGGGCGGCTCTGCTTAATTTGCCGTACTCGGAAAGGGTTGGTTGTGGACCAAGGGTTTGGAGGGAGCGGGTAGATCTATGACCCTAGGAACCTTTGATGGTTATTCGCTGAGTATCACATTTCCAGAAGATCATGTTCCGAGGGACCGTGATCTGAAGTCCGGAGGATGTCGTTCCTTTTAGAAATTAAATTCTAGTTAACAAGAAGCCGCCCGCGACTTCATGCGCATGGATTTTAGATCCCTTTTTTCAATAAAAGATAGCCTGTAACACTTCTCAGAGTCTGAAGATTATCTGTGCCAAATTTCATCAAAATTGGTTGATAGGAGGATTGGAGATACTTTTGCATCTATAATAGTAGTAGGGATTAAGGTGCCGTGTACCATTTTATAATCGTCCTCGCTCATGTCTTCCCGTGAACATCATAAGATGCGACTATATAGACATTCCGGGGAAAGGCAGCATTGTTTCCTGTGTAACGTTCACCATATTGCGGTTACCACTCCGCTTGCTAGCTTGCTGACTACGTGTTCTGCAACAAACTATTTATGATTATACCTAATTATGAGCATACAGTAGGTTTGACTGGCCTTCATGTAGTGTTAAGTATACCTACAATAATTGATTTTTGGATATCTGGAACACTGTTCATACCGATAGGAACCCCAAAAATCTTATAGGTTTATCCAACCAAGGTTGCTGTGCTTCTTTTCTACCGCTACTTCCCATGCCCCAATATTTCGCATTTATGCCGCTACTTCGCCTAACTTGGACACATTTCGAAGGCACAATATATATTGTTGTAATCAAAAAGAAATATTCCATTTTTTATCGCACAAGGGTTGTGTGGGGGACCTCCTTTTTCCACCTACGTGCTAAAATTTAATTCGGCCTTTCCGGATTATGTAAAGGGTCTACGTGTTAGGTATTCTTTTTTATCTTTTTGTTTTTAAATTTAAATTATTTTTTTGTCGCTAACGTGAAAGAATAAAACGAAATGAGTTGGGAAAAATGTTGGATTTGGGTCGGGATTTCTGTGTATTTTTTTCTGTTTTAATCGACATAGATTATAATTTAAATGTCTCATGTAAGTAGTAGAATCAATGAACAGTTTTAACATAAAGAAAATGATTGGTCTATGTTAAAACACTTCATGAAATTATAAGCCTTAATTTATCACATTTTACTTCTAGTTATTAGACTGATCCAAAGCGATATAAATATACAAGGTTACTTGTCAAAGAGTACCTAAATATTTTTTGACATTATGTCTAATGTCAAGCCTTCTCTTGTCTCCTTTGTTCTGCTGAAAATCATCGTCTTGGCTTTAAGCCTCGGCATAAACTGCTGTGTGGCAACCGTTTTTTTTACTTTTTGTTAATGTATTATTTGTCTTGCACCGAACAAACATACTTTTTTTTCTTTTTTAAAGTAACTCATGACCATTTGAACAATTCTACCTACTCGTAGATCTCTTTACAAATTCTTCCAATGTAACACAGTCGATATTGACACAGAAAGTAAATACACTACACAGAAGGCTACAATCAAATTAATGGACAAAATAATATAGACACAGTAACAGAAGGCGACATTTCCTTATGGGATGGGCTGAGTCAACTGTTGACTCGAGGTGAGTCAATAAGCTTATCCATTAGCTAGTAGGTATTTGTCGGTCACATGTCTGATACTAAGCCAGTAACGAGTTGAAGGTCAAATCTTATATTGTTTTTTTTTTCTTAATTTTGTAACAAAACTTTTTACCGCTTCCAAGTGTTTATGTTATTATTGTATACAAGTAAAGTATTTTCAGCTTATTAATGTCCCAGTGCAGGGTAAATAAAGGCTTCCATTATAAGAAATATTGTTTTCGTTACAAAGATGCGTTTTGGCTTAATCACCATGCTTTTTAATTTTGTTAGTTTATTTGTGATCACAAAATATGTGTTCGGAAAAACCAACACAAATTTGCCTTTTTTTTCGGTTTTGGCCGACCTGGGAATCGAACCCAGACTTTGAGACCACGGCCCAGTACCTACCTACTTAAACTTGCTAAACCATTATTGTAGTAGCAATCATTTAATTTGTTTCGTTTTTGTTTCTTTAAGTTTTCATATCTTGGTATTATAGGAGGTAGTAGATTAGAAAGTGAATTACGGTCTATCAGAGTTTGATTAAAAAGTTCTCACAGACAAGTGAAATGTGAAGAGTTGATCCAATAACGTACTAACTATCCGAGCACAACTGTAGGTTTTGAAGATAAGGCATGTTTAAATGTAATGAATGCCTTGGACTAACAACCCATTGCCTAACCCCAATAAGCTGGAAGCTTGTACTATGGAAGCTAGGGAACAGATAGACATACTCAAATACTTTTATAAACACCCATGACTCGAGTACAAATGCCTGTGTTCAGCACAAAAACTTTTTACTTTAGACGTTAGCGGCATTGGATTCAGCGATCCTTGGTTTTGTAGTCAGGGTATTTGACCACTAGGCCCGTCAAAATCAAAATGTTCCTGGTTACTTATCAGAGCTGCTTTTTTATTTTTCCCTTCCCTGCGGCGTATCAGTGTAAACAAATACCGAGGCTTGCGCGTCAACAATAAGCCTTGTTTATCTCGTAATACCAAAAAAACGTCACTCAAACAATCTTATATTACAGGACCCAGCTCAAAATCTGTCGCGCGCCTTCCCTTTTCCATTTTCCCTGACCAGGTTAACTTGACCTCCACACCCCCACAGTGGACCGAAGTTCCTATACTAAATGAGGAGTTTTGCAGGGCACCATAGGTCGGCATAGGCTGGCCGGTTCGCCGTTCAGCTTTGTATGACAGATGATTATCTACGGGCGACGTCAAAGTGAATAATTGGGCTTTAGTATACGCTGCCAGTTGGAAGAGTTTACGATCGGTATATATTATGGTTTTGCTATTTACTGAGTTAAAAATAAACTAATGCTGATATGAACGTTTAACCAGTTAGTTGGTATGATGCGGGATATATTTGTTTGTTTGCATTATACATGGATGAAATCATCATAATGCCTAAAACAACTAGTTAGTTATAATATTCGTGTAAGTAAGCCATCAGCCATTACATTGAAAACTAAACTGTTATTAAACTATAGGGATTACAAAACAGTGTTTATTGAGTTACTTGCCTATTTCTTGAAGCCTTGACTCTAAATCCAAAAGTAAATGATAATATTTTACGTAACTGTCATATGATGGTGATCTTTCTAAACCGAAAAATTAATCACTGTCTCCTTTCAATCAAAAAGTCATATCACCCTAATGAGCGTTTATTATTCAAGCTCGAGTTTCTCATTAAATTCTTTTATACGACCCTCAAAACAAAAAGAAGACGTACGTTACGTAATACATGAACGGGGTAAGAATTAAAAATCCCCCTCGCAATTAATTCAAGGCCCTAAGGGTTGATGTGTTGCACGGATATCGGATGAACATAAGATTTTAGACTAATTTTATAAACAAACTTTTTGTTTCATACTGGCTCCATATATTAGCTCCACTCTGCCTGATGGTAAGCAAAAGAGAAGCCCAGATTGCCATGACAACAGATGCGGCACCGAGTGTATCCTATACATACGTTGTCATCGCCATAACGGCCCACAAAACACGATCAAGCTTCTCTTGAAGGAACGTAGGTACAATGTCTAAAAAAGAACTTTGAGAAAGTCGCTTGTCATGTTTTTGCCGTGACTGATTTTAATCAGTTTTCTTATTAATAGGTCTACATGTATTCTTCTGTTTTATTCTTTATTGTATGGTCATTGACCAATGGTGAATTCGTTGTTTCCCTACTTAATACATCAACAAGAACGGAATAACCAAACTGTAGTTTAACTAGTTACGACGGTTTCTACTAAAATCCATCTTTTTTTACTCCAAAAACTATTTTTTTGCAATAAATTCAGCCATTTGATATGCGTACTGCGGATGTTGTGTCAAAAATATTAGCGGCCAAGACAGGGCCGCCACCCGCGGATATAACACCGAACCACGCCTATTTGTTAAGGTCTCGACTGCGCTCGTAGTTTTACGTTTTTTTGTTTTTTATTTTTAGAATATTCTTTTTGTTAAAAAAATTTTCAGAGTTATGACAACATAACTTGTAGGTACTTTAAGTTTAAAAAGTTGTCTTTTCAATTGGTATTTGTTCAGAATTAAAGTGCATAATATAATAAGTAATTTCTCAGATATTTTCAAATCTGTCGTAATAAAATATTTCAATATTTTCAGTAACCTTACATTTGTGAGTTAAATTGAAAAAGAACTTGGCATTTTCTCAACTTGACAGGTATCTGGTAATAATGTTTTGGATAATGTCATGGGGATGGCTATTGGATCAACCATTATTGCATCCTTAATACATAATAATCTATAATAATTTTACTGAAAGATTCTTCCTGTATTAACTATTTAATTAATTTCTGTGTTATTTTCCACTCACCATAACAACAACGTTTTCAATTTTGCAACTTGATCTACACCTAAACGAAACACCACATCAAACATGTCTAAGTTACTCTAAAAAAAGTGATATTCTTTGCATTTTTTTTAGAAAAAAAATAAGTGTTTAAACTACCTAACGCTAGGCGGGGCGCAAGCATGCCCTTAACGGCCCCAAGTGGCGTTTTTGCCGCCCCCTCCCACGCACATGCGTATTTGTCGCCTCCCTAAGCTTCCATTTTGTTTTTGCGGACTTTTTGCCAGCCTAGGTAATAGAGCGCGCTAATGATCCAGGTCGCTTATTATAGGATTAACGTTATAGGTTTAGCGTTTGAAAAGTAATATTGGATGCGGTAATTAAGTTTCATTAGGGAAAGGATTTGTGGAAAATAGTTAAGTGTTGTAAAGGATGCAAACCGTATTATATTAAATGAAACTAAGAATTTCTTCTTCTCCTTTTTTAAAAATAAAAACATAGAAAGTTCTCAGAGTAGTCATATTTGGTTTATATTTGAGGGTTCTCGTTCTTTAGAGATTTTTCCCTACAATTTTTTTGTTTTGATACTTAGATATATAATTTTCTTTTGTTTAACATAATCTAGATTTCTTGATAGCACAAAAACATCTTTTTAAAACATGTAACTTTACTTATTCCAGAATGTTCCTGGTTATTTAAATTGATTAAAGAGAAGATCAACACAATTCAGCTCAACAATGCGTTCATCATTAGCGAATGTCCCCGAGCATAACAGGTATTGTTTATTAAGTAACACTAACTTTATACACCTGCTTAAGTTTTTTAATTTATACTAACAAAATAAAGCTCAGAGTTTGTCTGTTTGCTTCTTTGGACGCGCTAATCTAAAGAATTACTGGTTCGAATTGAAAAAAATCTTTATGAATTGGACAGTCCAATTTTGTCGAGGAAGGCTTAGCTAAGCTTAAAATAAGGATTTTGACCTATATAACACTATGATGTGCAAAAACCGAAATCCACGCGGACGGAGTAACTCGATAAACTGTTGTCCTTATTTTAAAAACTTCTTCATCAACTAGGTTTTGGTGGAACACTTTCAATTAAGTACTTATTCACTTTCATTTTGTGAATAGTGTTACTTACTTCACAGCCCAGCACTATGATCGACTACGACTGTATTCAGCAAAGGAGAATGGCAGAATTCCTTAGAGCACCGAACTCCCCGTTCGGGGGCAGTAATACCTTTCAAATAAACGTTATTGAAACAATTTTTTATGAACTGGAAATATCTGAAATTCTCGAAAATAAAGTGATGAAATTACCTAAGAAAAATTACCATAAACTACCGGTCTTTTTCAAACGTAGAGCTGTTATATTACATACGAAAAGCAGAATATAAACGAGCTCTCCCCGCCGCTCGTATTTAAGATGCATTCTGAAAATGCTGCAGGAAAAAAAAGACATAGATAAATAACGCAGCTGCAAACATTTCTTTTAGCGAAGCGCAGTAAAGTGCAGTAAGGAAGACCTCCAAAGCCAGCATAATCGCGTGAGTTTTAACCAAACTCTTTGTCTCGTACCCACTAACTCACACTTATATCTCTCTTGCGCCATTACCCGGCGCAAACAAATCCTCCCTTTGTCTCCCGAACAATGAGCTCATACATAAACACTTATTTACTCCAGATAACCGACGCAGCCTTGCAGGAAGGGAATATATTTTACAAAACTCCGCAAAAAAGTCAGCATCAAAATGGACTTTATCATCTGAGTCGTAAGGCGCGGTGCGGAGGGTTTTACGGCTAAATGATGACGCTAGTGTACGGAACCTCCATCCATCATAGTGACGTTTCTATTTATCTTGATGAGGGGGCTTCCGATACTAATGGCCTTTTGTTTTTTTTTCTGTCGTGTTCACGCGAAGGAAATGTGGGCGTGTGATGGAAGGGACAGAGTTTTGGGTTTAGTATTCTTGATATTAATTACCGGATTTACTGGTGTGGAACTAAGGCCAACGCTGAAAGCAAAATGGTGTTACTGATTTTGTACAAAAACGCACTGTCATAGTATAAGCCATTGTTTCCACTATTCACCATTAGAGAAGTTCTTCCGTGTCTATAATAAAGACAGATTTGTTTTCGAGTTTTGGAATAGATTGAGCTTCATCTATTTATACTGTAACATCTAATTGAACTTTAGGTCCAGGTTAAACAAAAATAAAATATACAACTTACTTTATACCTACACATGTTTCTTAATTCTGGCTCCTTAATGTATTAAAATGGGACCCACATTGATATTTTTTGCATGGTCACTAGATGCTGCTATGAAAAAGCATTCAGTCGAATATGATTGTAAAAATATAAAAATAAAATCTATTAAGGCATATCATGATAGGGATGTTGCCACCACCAGTCATTTGACCTTCTTTTATTAACTTCAAAACGATTCCAAACTATGAAGTTTGTTTGGGAATAGCACACTATGACGTCACTAGTTTTAAAGTCAACTGAGTAACTAATTGTATAATTTTAATTTATTAAAAATCTTAATCTTACGTATAAACGAAAACAAACCAATACATTACGTGCTAAAAAGCGTCTTCTTTTTTAAGAAAAGTGTTGTGAAATTAATTATGATATGTGTTAACATCCCTATTCTCAATATATTTTTTCTTTGCTGCAATATTAAATAGGTTTGAATATAAAATTATCAGCCAATTTCTAATACCGATTAATCTATTGCCGAGATGGGTATCGGAATCAATGAACCACGAATACCTATCCATTTTCAAATAAAACTATGCGTAACTCAGACACATATCAAACACGATGTTTGTTTGCATGGTATTCGAATCCACACAAGCACTTTAGCGTACGACTGAGCCAAACCAAATGCGCCATTATGCTAGTCGAAATATCATCCTATATAAAAACCCTGATAACTAACAACGTGAAACAAAAGAAAACCACATAAAACCCATCTTTGTTGAACGTTAATACAAACTACAAAGTCCCTTGAGATTAGCCGCATAATGCGGTTATAAACCTCTCAGACAAAGGCCATTCGAGCCCCGGAACATGTCATAGCACAATACATTTTATTACCGCCGTACTATCACTAAGACAAATGAGAAATACACAATACCTATTTACCCAGCTTTGTCCCAGCCCGCAAAAGTGGCACCTTCTTTTATAACGTCCGAAGACACCCGAAATAGAAGCTTATTCGAATTGGATAAGGCAATTTTTTGTTCGGCAAAACTTTGCATTTCAGAACTCATACCCGCTTCTTTTACATAGTCTATGTTCCTAATTTTCGTTCGTTGCATATTAGATCAAAATGCGGTGCAAATACGGTGCGTTTTAGTCTGTATTTTCGGGGGGTGTTTGTTACGTTGCGTTGTGGAGTCGGCGGTCAAAATTTATTGTGCATAAATGTACCTCTGGCTAACCCGGGAGTTAGGGGGTGGGAGTAGGCTTAAAAATCGTGGTAAGGGGCAAAGGGGTGCGTTTTTAGCGTTCGCATCGCGTCGGCCTATTTGGGGTGTTGATGGCAGGCAGGGACGGACATAGGACGTGAATGCGGATTAGTGAAAATGTTCGTACTGATTTTTATAAAATTACGTAATGATTGGGAAACAAAAGTTGTTATTTTATTCTACTGTTTCTTCGAAACAAGATTAAAGCTTGGGATTTTTAATAGTCAAATATAATTTTATGTAATCAGATTGAACATAATTTTGACCAGTATGCGACAAATATAAATAATTGATCAGATATTGTTGGCTAGATATCCCATAACCCGTATTTTCAAATGTGAAAAGAGGATTAACAATTTCAATATGAATCAAGAATCAATGTTTGTAGGCACAAATCAAGAGAAGAAAGAGATTAAGTAGTTCTTCATTTCTGAAATTTATAATTTTTTGCAAGTCTAACAATATTATTTTGTTTATTTTCAAGGTTTGCTGTTCTCCAGGCCACCATCGCCAGTCTTGTGCACACAGGTCCCTGGAAGAATAAAATAAACAAATGTTCAGACATACCTTCGTGAGTTCATAAACATATGATAAATAATTAACATTACATTCACAGATTAAACAATCAGCATAAGACACGGATTTCCATAATTATTAATTTTTAGTAATAAAAATAATTATAAGAAATATTCAAACAAAATCAATGTCACATTCGTGCAAAAGCATACATACCTACTACCAAAGCTTAATATGGCTTCACTTCTACTACATTCCTAGGCTACAATAGTAAACAGCCCTTAGTCCGTCCCTGTAGCGCGTTTAACCCGCACCCAGTCGACCTCTACGCACGTCTCACTCGCACAAACTCCAAAAAGAACTCTCTGTCGCTCTCCGCCCGTTGCTTAAATTATTGCACCTCCGACCGGCCCTGGCGGATTGGGCATATCTCTGTCTAACGCCTCTATGCAAATACCAACCCTAACCCCCTAACGATACAGCCCAAAATACCCCGCCACCGCACAAATGTAGGAACAAATTTCTCCAAAGAACGTACAGTTCTGTTGATCTGATATTCCATTAGATACAGATCTAACTTCTGTTTTTGAACCGTGGCAATTTTAGCTCTATTGCAGGGTGTTTAGAGTTGAAAAAAGGATGTCGGGGAAGTGGTAAAATTCGTCTTTTAAGAATCAAACGGTAGCAGTCGTGCGACTGTAAAGGCGGTGGGCATTAAAAAGGCCACCCGCGGTGAGAGTGGGGTGAGGTGGGGGGAGTCGCCTCGGCCGAGGGGAAAAGTCGCATTCCTCCGTCGACCTTAGATGGGGCAAGATGTAGCATTGGTGGCGTTGTTGGCTGGTTCTGAAAAAGAAAAAAATGCTCCAATTCTTTTTGGTATTTTTAGAAATAGCTTCACGTGGTTTAGGTCTTTGTTCTCTAGCCAAATGGCGTTGAATTTGAAAATAGTTTTTTTTATCTTTTTTAACATTAGTATTAATATAATGTATCATATAAGTATGTGAAAAAAACGATTAAAAGATAGATGGACTTTAAGCGAATGGAGGATTTTGACTCGCCACTTTACTTTTGGAACAAAAATTGAATGTCATTGACAATCATGGTAGTCACTTAATACATATTCGTATTTTAGGAAAAACAATGTGACTGGCCTCGATTGAAAAAAAAACGTGAAAAGAATATTTTGACCCTAAACACTGAAGACCTACCTACTGAAGATAAACATAAAACAATATTTTAAACTTTGGAAGAAAGATAAATACATATAGGGCAGTTGTGTGTAGATATTATAATGATTTGCTCTAACTGAAGACACAACTTTTTAGACCATCAGTCATCAGTCAATACTTTATTTTAATAAATTTTATTATTATTATATTTATTGTTATTATTAAATAGTTCACCTGTATAATGAAGACGTTATAGCTTACGAAGTGGTTTTCAGGCGATGACACTTCCTGGCATAGAAATAGTCATAACTTTAGAATATGATCAGACTTTTGTCTCTTTAATTGTCGATTAAATCTAATTTTACAAAATTGTCGATTGTATTGAAATCTAATTTTACATTATGTTTGTGCTTGTTTTGCGTACAATTTCTTAAAAATTTAAATTATTCCACGTCATTAATGCAATCATAAATTACACCGTTTGAGGCGGTTTACACGATTAAAATTATAAATATGTATTAACAAATATAAATAAAAGTTTGTAAACAGCCTTATCATTTAAGGAAACATGCTGGAAAGCGTCTTTATTAATTTAAATGCCATATCATATCTGTCATATCTTAGGCACTGAACCTCAAACTCCTTACTACGATGCGATAGTTCTCAACTGAACAAACTGGCACTAAAAAGCGGAGGTTCCTCAGTATAAATTCATTGGTGTGCGGAGTGACGCCGTGAATCACCGCGCCGAATGTTCGCGCCAATCGAATCTGGATGAGCACTCAAGAAGTGATTTTGATTCTAGACCGCGCGACCTGTTCACTTTTCAACAGATACTTATACAATAAAGCTGAAGAGTTTGTTTTTACGCTTGCTTGTTTATTTGAAAGCGCTAATCTCAGGAAGAACTGGTTCAAAATGTTATTTTTTTTGGATATTCCATTTGTCTAAGAAGGCTTTAGGCTATAGTATAACACTATGTGTGCTTAAAGCGATATCCACGTGAACGGAGTCGCAGGCGGACGTTAGTAAATAAAATAAATACTAGGCACTGACCCGTATCGTAGGAACTGAACCTCGAACTCCTTACTACGATACGATAGTAAAGTTCTCAACTGAACAAACTGGCACCAAAAAAGCGGAGTTTCCTCAGTACAAATTCATTGGTGTGCGGAGTGACGGACGCCGTGAATCACCGCGCCGAATGTTCGCGCCAATCGAATCTGGATGAGCACTCAAGAAGTGATTTTGATTCTAGACCGCGCGACCTGTTCACTTTTTAACAGATACCTACTTAACTAATACAATAAAGCTGAAATGTTTTTTTGTTTCTATGTTTGCTTGTTTGTTTGAAAGCGCTAATCTTAGGAAGAACTGGTTCAAAATGTTAATTTTTTTGGATATGCCATTTGTCTAAGAAGGCTTTAGGCTATAGTTAGGGCTTGCAAATATTCGAAGAAATCAGGTATTCGAATATTCGAATATTTTTCGAAAAATATTCGAATATTCGAATATTATTCGAAATTTTTTTTCAAGCGTCTACCAACCAAACTTGGAAATATATAGTCTTGAGGCCATCACAAACGATATTGGCTATGGCAGTATAGCTGTAAACTCAGTCCGAACTGAGTGAGACAGGTTTAAACTTTTACACTTTCAGCCTACGCTTCATACATTTTCTATGGGAAAGTGGAAAGTGCATAGTTTTTTTTTCTCGCGTCTTTCGACCAATCATGAAAAATGAAAATATATTTATTTGAGGTCATTTAAAATGCTATTTGATTTGGGAGTATATCTGCAAACTTAGCTCAGTAAGTGTAGAGTAAATAAGGCTAGAAACTTGAACACAATGTATCCTCGCTTCAATATTTTTTAATAGGAGGTTGTGTCCTTTATTTTCCTGCGGCCATCAACCAAACATGGAAATATATATTCTTAAGAACCCAGTGAACGATATTTGCACAGGCAGTATGGATGTGAACGCAGTCCTTACTGAGTATGACAGGTTAGAACTTTTACACAAAAACTGGACGTTCGCTACTTACATTTTTCTAGGGAAGGTGGCGTCTTTATTATTTCGCGTCCATTGACCAAACAGGGAAAAATATATTCTAGAGATCATCACAAACAATTTTTGCAACGACAGTTTAGCTCTAAACTCTGTCCGAACTGAGTGAGACAGGCTCGAACTTTTTACTATGGACCTTGGCTCCAACATTTGCTATGGGTGGTGGTGTTCTTTCTTTTTCCATGCCATTAACCAAACATGGAAAAATATATTCTTAAGAATATTACAAACAATATTTGTAAAAGGCGTATTGCTGCAAAATTCAGTCCGAACTGATAAACACAGGATAGAACTTTTGCACTCTGACTGAACTTTCGCTTTATACCCTTAAGTTAATTAAGTTCTAAACTGTCTCATTCAGTTCAGACAGAGTTTGCAGCTATACTGTCTATGCAAATATTGTTTGTAATACAGAGTCTCAAAAATATAGACACCATCACTCCTATTAAAAAAAAATAAAAATAATAATAATACCCTCCGGCCGGATATTTTATAGTGCACAAGTGTGTGCGTAAGCACAGGTGCACTCCCTATTCCTTCACTCTTATAATTCGGCGGGACAGCAACCGTAGAGAGACACGACCGTAGAGAGATCAGGCTCAGGACCAACGGCTTAACGTGCGTTCGGGAGCTCGGAGGAGCTCGAGATGATTTTTTTCGGTCAACCATCCGATGACTGGCAACCGCAGGTCGAGTGCGCTAATCACGGCGCCATCAAGCTCCCCATAAAAAAATACTGAAGCGAGGGTACATTATGGTCATGTTTCAACCCTGTCTCACTCAGTTCAGACTGAGTTTGCAGATATACTGCCAAATTAAATAGCGTTTGTAATGTAATGACCTCTTAAATATATATTTCCATAGTTGGCCGATAGACGCGAGAAAAAAAGGATGCCATTTCGCATAGAAAAATGTCTAAACCTGTCACACTCAGTTTGGACTGAGTTTACAACTACACTGCCAAAGCAAGTATCGCTTGTGATGCCCTAAAGCATATTTCTATGCTTGGTTGATAGACGCTCGAAAATAAAAAACCCCACCTCCCCTACAAAAATAGGCATTGTCTTTTTACCAGGAAGGGTTGTCAGGGGTGAAATAAAATTAAACGAAGACATTATTATTTACGAGATCAATCATATTCATTCATTTATGATGAAACTTAAGAAGTTAAAGTCGCTAAAGTTTAATCTGCTTAGGGCCATTTAATATCAGGCTAAAATCTCGATAATCTTGATCAAAATTGTCGAGATTTCGATCAATATCACATATAGCAAGATCATCATCATCATCGAGATAGAATATCGAAAAACACCTACCTATTTTTTGAGATTTGAGACTATCGAGATTGCATTTTCTAATTAATCCCAATAGGCATAAAATATTCGAATATTCGAATAACGCGTCAATTAATATTCGAATAGTAAAATGAGTCGAATATTCGAATTATTCCAATATTCGAATATTCGAATTGCAAGCCCTAGCTATAGTATAACACTATGTGTGCGGAAAGCGATATCCACGTGGACGGAGTCGCAGGCGGACGCTAGTAAATAAAATAAATACTAGGCACTGACCCGCATCGTAGGAACTGAATCTCGAACTCCTTACTACGATGCGATAGTTCTCAACTGAACAAACTGGCACCAAAAAAGCGTAGTTTCCTCAGTATAAATTCATTGGTGTGCGGAGTGACGCCGTGAATCACCGCGCCGAATGTTCGCGCCAATCGAATCCAAGAATCAGAACTCAAGAAGTGATTTTGATTCCAGACCGCGCGCCCTGTATATTTTTGAAAGAAAATACTCATACAATAAAGCTGATTACTTTGTTTGCTTTTATGTCTGCTTGTTTGTTTGAATATTAGAAAGATCTGGTCCGAGCTGTTTTTTATTTTGTTGAAAATCCATTTGACAAAGAAGCCTTTAGGCTATAGTATAACACTATGTGTGCGGAAAGCGATATCCACGTGGACGGAGTCGCAGGCGGACGCTAGTAAATTAAATAAATACTAGGAACTGAACCTCAAACTCCTTACTAGGATACGATAGTTCTCAACTGAACAAACTGGCACCAAAAAAGCAGAGTTTCCTCAGTATAAATTCATTGGTGTGCGGAGTGACGCCGTGAATCACCGCGCCGAATGTTCGCGCCAATCGAATCCGGATTAAAAATTCAAGAAGTGATTTTGATTCCAGACCGCGCGCCCTGTTCTTTTTTCAACAGATACTTATACAATAAAGCTGAAGAGTTTGTTTTTATGTTTGCTTGTTTGTTTCAACGCGCTAATCTCAGGTAGAACCAGTACGAATTGATTTTTTTTGTAAGAAATTCCATTTGTCGAAGAAGTCTTTAGGCTATAGTATTACACTATGTGTGCGGAAACCGATATCCACATGGACGGAGTCGCAGGCGGACGCTAGTAAATAAAATAAATACTAGGCACTGAACCGTATCGTAGGAACTGAACCTTGAACTCCTTACTACGATACAATACTCAACTTCAACTTCTCAACCGAACAAACTGGCACCAAAAAAGCGGAGTTTCCTCAGTATAAATTCATTGGTGTGCGGAGTGACGCCGTGAATCACCGCGCCGAATGTTCGCGCCAATCGAATCCGGATCAAAAATTCAAGAAGTGATTTTGATTCCAGACCGCGCGTCCTGTTCACTTTTCAACAGATACTTATACAATAAAGCTGAAGAGTTTGTTTGTTTTTGTTTGCTTGTTTGTTTTGTTGGAAATTCCAATTGTCGAAAAAGGCTTCAGGCTGTAATATAACATTATGTCATAAAATATTAAAACGATATCCACGTTGACGAAGTCGCAGGCGGACGCTAGTAAATAAAATAAATACTAGGCACTGAACCTCGAACTTCTTACTGCGATACGATAGTTCTAACAAACTGGCACAAAAAGCGGAGTTTCCTCAGTATAAATTCATTGGTGTGCGGAGTGACGCCGTGAATCACCGCGCCGAATGTTCGCGCCAATCGAATCCGGATCAAAAATTCAAGAAGTGATTTTGATTCCAGACCGCGCGCCCTGTTCATTTTTTACGAAAATTTTTACTCTTTGAATTTGATGTGATTTCCGAATGTGTGGATGGTTCGAAAATTTTGACGATTGATTTAGTTGTTGGTTGATGTATTTTTTAAATAAGATTCTGTCTGCAGAATTGATTTGATTAGAGATTGGTAAGGGGAAGTCCTCTCTTATCTAATTTAATCTAGCTCGGTAATTCTTAGAACACAGAATAGATATTGCCTGACATGAACTGTTTTAGGAATAAGCTCACTATATGGCTTTATGTTTTTATACAAATTAGGTTAAAAAATAGTAAATACGAATGATATTAGGTACTGTAGGTAGGAGTCCATTTCAGCTAAGATGATCCCAGTGAAAGTGTGCCTTCAAAGGAGAATCGATACTATTATAAAGTAAAAAAATCATAAAATTACCTCGCGCAACTTATTGCATTGAAATAAAGTTTGATTTCTTATATGAATTCATACATATCATATATTCTACAAATCCATTTGCTGAATATCTTATCACTCCTCTTTATAACAACTTTAAAACTCCCGCAGCTTAATTACCGACTATCCCAATCGTTCATACATTTAAAAAGGGCAATTTAACCGGGATTATAATAAAGGCGGTGCAGGTAGGACAAAGCTCGGAGACAGTCCTATCAGATGGGCGTAATTTTTCATTACATTACCATAGGATAGTCATGCGAGCGTGAAGATAAAACCCTTTCCCCCGTACCAAGAGCGAGCGACAGAATAGCGATACGAAAATAAAGTATGTTTTTTTTTTGTTTGAAACATTTAAAAATTTGAAATATTTTCCAATATGAAATCATCTTTCCTTCCTCGAGTCATGTCTCATTACTGAGGGTCGTAATTATTGTATGAAATGAAACACACTGCACCCAACAAATCTATAGGGATTTTCATTGGAGTGGTTTGCCATTGCTTTCTCCTTTTCACATACTTTCTCGTAGTGTGCAGAGTTCCTCATGATGTTTACCTTTACCGTACAGCTGGTGGTAAAAAATTACGCACATAGATTTTTAATAAGTAATCCAGAGGTGCGTGCCTGAACAGATTTCAACTGCCGACCTCATGCTCTCTTAACACTAGGCTACCAAGCTGTTAAGTAAAAAAATATACTTAGTGTTAGTATTATTGATAAAAGTATTTACCACTTATATCGGCTTCCGAATCAAATAATTTGTTACATATTTTTAACATCAACCGCATTCGTAGAACGTAGTTACACGTTAGTAGTATATGTTACTCGCATTAGAAAGCGTATTCTCTTTTATTAGGTAACTTTACATTATTCTTGTTCGCAAATATATATTAGGACTGAACTGCAAAGTTCCATTAATTTTATTGTGGTAAAAACATCATGACTTTCAAAGTTTTTTTGGATAGGAAGGAATTCCTTGTAGTTATCCTGTTATTTTTTGTCATCATTATCAAAGCACCATTAAGCATTTTCCCCAAACATGGTTTAAAAATTAATTTAAAATCTCGCGATCGCATTCCACGCGCGTATCGTGGTACAGGGATTTCGGGCGCGGAGTTCCCTTAGGAAATTAATAGGAACCCAACTCAGGAGCGTTTTGAACGCGCGATTAAGTTCGCGCCCCTACCGCTAGGTGGCGCCTCGAGTCTCGTTTCAAAAATAATTTCGTAGCATTATCTTAGTTGCATTTTTATTTTATTTTAAACTTGTTTTTACCCTCGGCTTCGCCCGCGTTATCAAGTTTCCTGTTTTATTCCATTGGATCATTTAATCGGGATAAAAAGTATCCTATCACCTTAGTCAGCCTATGTTTGGCCTGTATACCAAACATCAAAATCCGTTCATTGACGGACAAACATCCAAGCAAACTTTTACATTTATAATATTAGTATGATAATTAAAAATAAGAACGTATGCCCTTATTTAATATTAGTTACCAATCAATTGTTGTCAGATTTTGGACATTATCATTTACTTAGGTACCAACGTTATATCACAGAGTTGTGAGAAAAATCATACAATATCGACCTAGATTATATTTTTATTATGACAAATAATTGAACCTTATAAAATGATGCACTATTATTATAACATAACTACATTTTTTTATCAACATCCGAAAGATAAAAATGCTTATAATTTTCAGAGAATCATCCGAGGGATCAAAGAATTGAATATATTTACGATAACCACCCACAACGCGATATTAAAATATATCCAAAAAACAATAATCCTAATTCGCAAACTTACACAATCAGCGAACGAACAAACTCTGAACAACTGTTGTAACGCGTTTAATATCACAGCAACTGCTAGAACATTCGAGAATGCCGGCGAAAACTAACGGAAATTAAACCACAAACTGTTTATTAGTTTTAGTAAGCGATAATTAACTTGCCTGCGCGAATATTTTAACTTTGTCTTGCAACTATTTGGTTTGTTGCAGAATTTTGACGTGAGTATATTAATTTTAATTTACACGGACTTTCGTCGAAATTAAATGTTGCAGGATTGTTTCTTGTGTCGCGTTTGTGGTACGAAACGACGTGTCGGGTCGGGCTAACTGAGCCGAATTAGAACCAAAATTGTAGTGATAGAAAATATTTATATTTTTTAACACCTATAGGTAGTTGGTTTTCTTGAATAGGTTAGGTACCAAATGGTTGAGATTTTATTTACGAATAACGGCAGAATTTATTTAAATTATAAATGTGAAAGTTTGTTCGTTTGGATGTTTGACCGTCAATCACGTTGAAACTACTAAACAGATTTTGATAAAATTTAATTTAAAGGGAGGATATGGGCTGACTTAGGTGATAGGATACTTTTAATGCCGATTAAATGGTCTCATGGGATAAAACAGGAATTTAATAACGCGGGAAAAGCGTAAGTGGGTAAGACTAGTAGTTCTTACACATATAATACATTGTACTCTGTAACTATAAAAATATATTGTATAACACAGTATTCCTCTAGGTACTAAAGTGTAGGCGGTTACAAGTTAAACTAATACTACCCAGGCAAACTACCCGTAGTTCGAAAGCCAATCAGAATGACTTCCTTACTTCGCGCACCAGTGGCATCTCAAAAGCAATTACACAAGCTCCGGTCGGCGAATCTAATTTGGAAACTACTCTGGAATCCAGGAAAGTTGTTCCAACTATTAAAACTTCCAGCCACTAATTCCAGACATTCCTGAGTCTACGCAACGCACTCTCAATTAACAACTTGCGTTCCAAAGTTGGACCAACCCCGTATATAATAGTGCGGGTGGTCGCGCCAAATCTATGTTGTATAAAAATGTGGTGTTGTAATTAAGTATACTACTACTAGTTTCATATACTTGTGGTACAGTATATAAAATAAAAAAGAATGATTGCCTCTTTATAAATGAGGACTAGGCAACCATTCTGTATTTTAATAATGCCCATAATTAAACTTCATTTAAGTATTTAGACAACCAGTAATAGATATAATATTATTTAGCTGAAGGCATTCTAATTACGATTTTCATTCCATCAATCATAAAAGCTATTATATGTAATGTAGGTATTAAGATTTTTTCAAACGCATGTTACCAACATGTTGTCCTAAAATATGAATAATTATGGCGATCGACAACGTTTATCGCGATCAAAGCTCAAAAATTCCACAATCTTTAGCCATTTATTCATTTTTGTTTAAAAACCGTCGTCTCCTCCCATACTAATATAACCATTTGGTATAAAATACGGCAAAGTGCAAAGTTAGACACCGCTCCCATCCTTGGTGGGTATAATTTATGTGCGGCCAACTTATACAATGGACCGTCGGCAAAAGAGAGAAAGAATGTTAATTTATCGCTTTCAAATGCGTCGTGGCTAAATTGGATGTTGAAAAGCTTAAAATCGCACTGTATTCGTTTCAATGTGATTAAAATTTTAAGAAATTTATTGCGGTTTCTCCTTTTGAGACTAATTCCCCGCACGGTACAAACATTTGTGTGCATGAACATGTCTGTTTGTATCGGTCTGGGTGTTTCTATGTATAATATGTATGTATTTACAAAAAAAAAAGTATATAAGTAATGTTTATCCGTTGTCTGGCATCCATAGTACAAGCTAATGCTTAGTTTGGGGCTAGATGGCGCTGTGTGAATAATGTCCAGAGATATTTATTTATTATTTATTATAATTTGTTGTCTCTGGGATTTAAGATACAAACTAGTCAAAGTAGTGAGGTGCTTTTCATTCGGGCCCATAGATATCCTTGTTAACACTGTTTTACTCCTGTACGTATATTATGTAACAATTATTGATTGATTTATAGTACAGTCAGCGTCCGATAGATGCCAGGGTGATCCAATAATCATCATCATAATAGCTCAAAAAGTCGATCTATTCAAAACGTCTAATATGACGGTTCAGTTAAACCACCATAAAATATCTTCTTGTTTTATACATTTTTATTTGGGAGTGTCTCACACCTTTCGGACTGAGTTTACAGCTATACTGCCCTAGCAAATATATGTAATGCTAACAAAAATATTTATTACCACCCCTTCAGAAATCGGCATTGTCTTTTGTTTATATGGAAACACATTAGAAACTTAGAATAATTATTTACGAAAAAAAGGAGGTTAAATTATAGGAACTTTTGTTTTCCTGTGGTTGAGTAAAAATACTCATCCACAAATGCAATTAGCAAGGCTGTTAACATACTCTGTCATCGAAGTCCTCCTAAAGTTATTTCTGCGAACCGTACATTAGACCGAGCGAGGCGCCATCGCCACAGTAATTGTACAAAAGTTCCGATCCTCAGCGATGGTGAATTTGTTCACGCTTCCTTACACTGGGCTGGGCACACGGGCGGGTCTCAGGGAGAAGCCCTAATCCGTGGTCGAGTCGGCTTAAGAACATTCGTGGAAAACTCGGCCGAATGCAAGGGCGAGATAAGAGGAAAATACCTGAGAATTACTTAAATACTAGGCCGCCCGCGACTTCGTTTCCGTAGATTTCGGTTACCGCGTTATATTTTTCCTCCATTATCCTCATATATCATAACTTTCCCTTCCTTGAGTAATAGACTTACCAATAAAAAAGTATTTTTTCAATGCGAACCAGGAGTTCCTCATATTAGCGCAAACATACAAGCAAACTCTTCAGCTTATTGTATTAGTATAGATCCGATTCCAAAAAGAAAACTATTCTACGAAGGCCTCAGGGATCACGATTCAATTTAGCGTCATTTGTCTGCATTTCCTTCTTTCTTTATATTAGTGGGTGAAATCACTATGATTGCGTGATGCAGGATTCGAGCCGTCCGTTTAGCGCCACCTGTGATCAGTTAGTGTCAACACCTTTGCTTGATGTATGTTGATCATATTAGAAGTAGTCACAGCATTAAATCTGGCAGAATTCTTTGATTTGATGTTTTGTCATTAATTATTGTTAACTCTATTAGGCTTCTCTATAGTGTCTAATTTCAATTGTCAATTCTGACGTTCTTCTTCAGGATCATACTCCCGCAGTAGGTAGAAACGCTCGTCTGTTCCTGTGGAATAAAAAAACATAATTTATTACCAGCTCATATATCACGACAAGACTTTCTGGATTTAGCAAGGAAGTAAGACAGCGTTTTATAAAATTACATTTTAATATTTTAACTTCCAGATATGATCCGATGCGTTTTACACTTTGATTAAGATGACAAAGAAAAGTTGAGTTATTAAAAACATTTACATAATATCATACGTTGTGCATTTTACATACATGCAGGTTAAAATATTATTTATTGGCAAACAATATTTGAAAATTCCAGAACCATCTTCTGTTACAGGGAGATTTTAGAACATTTTATGACATTTTATGTTAAGTTATGACTTAAACTAATCATTATTGACAGGGCCGTTTGTCTAGTGTTCAGAGACCCTGGCTACAAAACCAATTGCCGCGGGTTCGAATCCTACCAGGGGCAAATGTTTGTGTGATGAACATCGACATATGATCAAGTCATGGAGGTTCATAAAAGTATTTAAGTATGTCTATCTGTTCCCTAACATATATAATAAAAGCTCCGAGTGTATTTTGGGGCTAGGCAATTGGTGTGTTAGTCCAAGGCATTTATTTTATTATTTATTATTATAACGACTGTAGTTATCTGCGGCATGTTACATAAGTAGACTACAAAAAAATAATGTTAGTATACCCATTTATTATAATTATGTATTATAATGAAGATGACCCAGAGTTATTTAGCATACCGAATTAAACTTTTAAAAGCCCTCCACCTACCACGTCCAACCTAAGTACTTAAAACAACAAAAACAATTTCTAACCGACAAAAAAAACAGAAAAATAAAAGGTTAAAAGTTGTCCTTATTTGAATTTTCATTAAAACTTTCTCCCGTCACGAACAAAGAACATTTATATTAAAAAACTCCAGCCCGGCCAGATAAATATCTGTAGTCTCGAGAGCGGACCCAAAATTTAACTTCGGGCAGAGAATGGAGAGGAAAAACGCAGAGGAGACAGGGTTTCAGGATAAGATGAAATGCCTAACTAGGCCACAATACGAGGCGGTTTGAAAAGTTCGTCTTGTCGCAGATACCCTTGGTCACACTTTTTTAGATTGTTATTTGGTCTCAAGTTAATGTTTTCAAGATTAATTTACAGTATCAAAACGAAGTTAAAAATCACGCAGGTTCAACTAAAACAGCTGCAACCGTTCTTGGAACATTTCAAAAGATTTCGTTTTTGGCCAAGTGTGAGCAATCCCAGTGCTTATCTTTCAGATAGCTTCTTCTTGTCTGAATGTTGGTGAAAATATTACGTTGATTCGAGTTGCACGTGTCACTAGCAATCACACGGTCTTCTGTCATTTATTACTATGTCATGGATTTTAACTACGGGTACTGGAGTGGAACATTCCAACTTTTTAACAACTTATAAACTGTTCTTATGCTTCACATTTGTCTCCTGAAGCGCTTTGTTTTTTCGATATTTATAGCATAATAATATATTAAGTACCTGAATAAAGGTACCTCCTACCCCTTCTGCGCGGTACCTGGTCTGGAGCGCCCTCCCAACTCATTACTCGCAGCCGCAAGACCCGCCCGCTCTAACGACTCCCTCTTGAGCGAGGGCGCACCTCGCGGAAAATGGCACCGAGCACATCGTCACTGTGCTCACTGTGCTATAGCACAGTAACAGCACTAGTATCTGCAGCACAGGGTCTGATATAGCAGACACTGTGCTGTAGATGAGAACTGGCGCGAATACCCATGCGCGAAGTAACGCGAGTACCTATAGCACATCATCTCTTTAGTAAGATAAGTCAAAAGCTTATTAACATAGATATAAGGCCACCAAAGCAATTACTAAATGAAGTTATTTCATTCTGATTTCCAACACTATGGCATCAAAATAACACGATTAAGACAGTTTAAAATTTTGATGATGATTGACCACGGAACCACACAGCAAACTTCCCCTCAGCATCCATCACCTGGACCCAATATCATTTCAAAGGCGCCGAGTGTTTGCGCAGCCTCTCATATTTCGTCAACTGGAGCCAAACCATCCCTAATGATGGCCGGTTTATTTGTACAAGGCCCTATTTGCCCGCCTGGGACTTTGCCTTCGCAAATAAAGCCCTTTTTATTTGGTCTACGCCAACATACATTTTAATCAAGTGACCCTCTCGGGTAATTGCCTAAGTTGATTACGAGCGCATGTAAGTTGTGTTAAATGTTTTTAATTAGCTAAAGGCTTGCCAAGTTTCGCTGGGCGGCGTGGTTTAAATAGGATTCGCTGTATCGTTGCTTTGATTGGTGGTTGCTAGGCAGTTAGCGTAATATGCTGTAATCAATAGTGATATAAATGATTTTATATTCACGGACATAGCAAACAATTTTGCATAAAGGACGTGATTTCAATGACGAAAGCCCTAACTCCGACCATATTATTAAGAAGAGAAATAAAATCAGAATTTCTTTAGTCTAAAAAATAATAAAACTAACTTTATATTAACTTTAACTAACGAATTTTTTGACGAGCCGTTTGGTGTAATGGTCGAGAAGTCGGCTATAACACCAAAGGTCGCGGGTTCGATCCCCGCACGGTACAAACATTTGTGTGCATGAACATGTCTGTTTGTATCGGTCTGGGTGTTTCTATGCATAATATGTATGTATTTACAAAAAAAAAAGTATATAAGTAATGTTTATCCCTTGTCTGGCAGCCATAGCACAAGCATATGCTTAGTTTGGGGCTAGATGGCGCTGTGTGAATAATGTCCAGAGATATTTTTATTTTTATTTATTTATTTATTTTTCAACCAATCTAACTTATCAAAAACAAGTAATTTTTTCTCGAATGAAACAAAATATGTATATGAATTATCCGCGATCCATCCAAACTTTCACCATCCAACAATATCTTAGCTTTTACACTCGCCCACATCCCAGCTCTTCCTCAGATACAAGAAAACAAATAGTCTCACTATGAAACAAAGCGCGGCTACTTCGCCCGTGGGTTTAATCCGTTCTTATTTTACATTTTAAGTCTTCCGCCAGGATTTATATTCGGCGGCCACTTCACGGACTCGAGGGCCCCATAAATAACGGCCGAGGTCGGGGTCCCACTTTCCCGGCCCCTTTTTGAGCCCCCACAAGCAGTGTTGCTAGAGGAAAATAGGGGGATTTTTTTACTTGAAATAAATGGCTAGTTTTCTATGTGTGAGAGTTTAAATGGAAGACAATGTGCACGTCTCATTGGATTGGTTGTTTGAATACGTGTGTAGATCTTGGGATGTCGATTTACAAATGTGGTAAAAGGGGATATTTATTTTTAAATTTCAAATTCTATATTTTACCTACATACAATTTGTAGGTAAAATATAGAATTTGATGATACATGTTATCATCATATTTAGTACATCGTTCTAGTGGCCAAACTATCCAAATGTTTTCGTCTAGAATAAATACTAGATATGAAAAAAGCACCGGTAAAGTTAGCACCTTTTGTCATTATCAAAGTGCAAAGTTTGCGTATTCGACAAAAAATGACATTTTTTTTCACCGAAAAAGAAAAAAAACAATGGACTGACTCAAACGTAACTGATGAGGGTCACATTTGAAATTTTTCGTTTATATAAAAGATGTTACGTCTTTTTTATTAGTATGCTTAAATAAAATTAAAAAAAACCTCTTCGTAAGCATGCTCGTAAAGTAGGTATACATCACTGAAATATGTTGTGGTCCAAGTTATTTGATATGAGCGGTATATTGAAACTTTTAACAGTCATTATTGTTATGCTAGTTATGTAGTAATGGTATTGGTATAACTAATGTATTTTCCCTTCTGCTGGTGAGTATGGTCGCCAGAGCTCAGTTGGGGAGGGTATGGGGTGTTAAAGGCAGGTAACGCATCTGCGATCCTCGTGCTGTTATTGATGTTCATGAGGAGCGGTATTCACTTACCATCAGGTAACCCTCTAGTTCGTATTCCGCCAATAGCATAAAAAATAAAGTAAATTAATAATAATTACTAAATTATTTGGACTAACACAATAATGCCTAGCCTCAAACTTAGCTCGAAGCTTGTACTATGGATGCTAGGGAACAGATAGACGGACTTTAATGCTTTTTATAAACATCCATTACTCAAGTACAAATGCCAATTCGTCCTTAGCGGGATTTGAACCTTGGTTTTGTAGCCATGGTCTCCGGCCACTAGACCACTCCGTCACAAGCAAATTAAACAAAATATCATCCGCTGTCGCGTATGCCTCACATCTCACAGCCGTGCCGTCGCACACAATCCCTCATTAAAGCTGGCCACGATTGCGACAATTTGTACGAGCGCCGATAGCCAAGGGAGCTTTGTGCGTAAGCAGCTCCTGGAGTCATCCATTATGGAGATCTGTCAGCTTCATACACGCAAATTTGGCCTTTTTTTGCCGTTCTGGCCCTTTCAGTAAGGTTAACCGAGTAACAACTTCACTGAGTGGACCGTAATATTACTAGATAAGAGTTTTGAAAGGGTTGACTGAATTTCTGACTGCTTATTTTAGACGTTATTTAAAGGTTTACTTAGAAGTTGTCACTTGCTTAGTTAGTAGTAAAAAAAACATGATCGGCGTTATATGTATATGTTACCGGCAAAGCATATAATAGAGGTATTCTATACATTACCTAGGTAATGCATTGAATACCTGGGGCGTTATGGCAATGTATGAAAATACTATGAATTATATTTTCCATTGCATACTTTACCGAGGTAATATATGCAATGCCTAGGGATTGTTTAGAGTACCTATTGTGGCACAGGCAATGTGTAAATGAATAGATCTTGGTCTTTATGTTTAAATGTTTTGCTAAAAAGACCTAACTAACCTATAATCTTTGGGACGGAAGACAAACTTGACTGATAAAAAAAGTAGGTTAGGGTTATTTTTTTTTTGTAAACCCTTTGAAATATTTTATATTTAAAGTCATTTTGATACTATAGAAATCGATTTAATGAAAACAACCTCTATCTTACTAAAGGTAGACTAATATTTAATCGTTTCGACACTTCTCGAACGCTACCCAACATTACTATCCTCGTTCCACTCTTCATTGCGTACATTACCGGCTGCGTATTTGGTATTGTATAGAATACCTAGACAAAGTATAAAATACAGAATGTTTCATACATCACCTATACGTTTTTGGCATTCTATTCATTGCCTAGGTACTGTGTATAATGCCGGATTGTTTGCCGGTAACATATATAGCATAGACTAATTTACAGTTCCTTAGGTTACCCAAAATGACCCAATAAGCTAGCTACAGCTCTCCAAGAAAATAAAATGTTTTTGAAGGCTTAAAATATATATCAGCCCCAAAAACAATACCCTGATCTAATTCCGCTCGTAATACCCTCACGATATATATTATACACTGCGATAGCCATTAAAAGCAAAAATTAGACGCATAAAATCCAACAAAAACTCATTACGTCCAAAATTACATTTCCCAAATACTAAACACAACCGATCGCGAAATGGGGTCCGTAAATGAGGACCGCCATTTTGCCTTCGACCTTTTCCCTCGCAAAATTAAAATTCTCAAACCGTCCGCACTTTGAAAAAGATATATGGGGGCGTTCTTTCATCTTGCCCGGGGTACGAACCTTAGCCGTTGCGGCGGCCCCCGACCGCGGGGCGGGACGCACAATCCGACCGGGAGGCATATTTCTTCCTTTTTTAATGAAAAAGGGTCAAATATTTGCGGTTCATTGAAGGTGCTAACACGCCTTTTATTTTCAAAGTGTGAAACAACGTGATTGCATAGTTACTGCTTTAATTTCTGCGTGAATGAGCTATTGTTATAAATCGGATTCAAAGAAGAAGTTATGTGTTATACTCGTGGAGCTACTTGGTACTTAAGGGTAGCGCTCTGGGTCAATGCTTTCAAATTATATCAATGAGCTCAATGACAATCGGAGCAGCCGGTCCATATCGAAATACCCTAAGCAGTTCAAAAAAAAGGGTTAAAAATGTATTTATGCATATTTTTTATTGTGACCACTAACAGTATTAAATACTAATGTAATAAAGCTGAAGAGTTTGTTTCTTTGTTAGAATTAAAATAATAGTTTTGTATTTGATAGGCTTTGAGCCATCGCTCAATCGAGCGAGACTCAAGCAAGCAAGTTGACCAAAAACTCTAATATAACAACACTATGTGTGCGGAAACCTTAGTCCATAATAAATGTACACACCTATTGACGCTATGGTGGAGGAGTCTCCTAATAACACTCCTCTTAAAGGATCGCTGATTGTTAATGTATTTTAAGAATCCACCACAATAAAAAAAATAATTCATGTTCAAACCAAAAGATTAAACCGTCTCCCTAATTTCGCAGTGGACATCGCAATGCTGCACCCGTTTTAGCTAAATCTATATATGTAGTTAAATTATTACCCTCCCTGCCTTCGCCGTAGTCGCACAAAAACAAGTGGAAAATACATTCGTTTTAGCTCCAGCTGCATTTCGCGGTTGGATCACAGTGTATGGAACAAAACAGTGAAGTAAAACAATGGGTAGTGATACTTATTTGTTGTGTGTTGACGTGAGAACAAGAACACACAGAAAATAATGGTCGAATGATCTATTTCTGTGTGTATGATAACCTGAATAATTTATGTATGATAAGATTATCAGGCATGTCGCCTTATCTATCAGTACAAATGTTTTTCTGGCAGACAGTTTCTTATGGCAAAGGCGGAAATCATTTGTTTAAATGAACATGCCTGCTTATCCTAGTCTGGGTGTTATATGTATTTATTTAAGTACATTATGTTGTACTACTGTTGATTCTGATGCCTGTAACACAAGTGCTCAAGCTACTTAACTTGGACTCAGATCAATGTATGTGATGTTATATTATATGTATTAATTCTTCTTCTTAGACATTTACAACGATTGGATTGGTGTAGGCTTCCTTTAGGTGACGTCATTGAGTTCGGTTCTATGCTGCAGCTATCCAATTTGCTCTGCAGTTTTTATACTGTCGTCCTTCCAACGCATCTGTGGCCTACCTCTACCTTTCCTACTCCCATTTATTTATTTACTGATATTTATTTCTTTTTTATTTTTCAGGATGACCTGAAGACGCCTCACTGATATTATTTACGATCCAACAGAATTCTCCTAATGAGGGCGGAGGACGTTTTCAATCTACCGCAGCTGTGCGAGAGATGGACTTGCTACTATTTATTCGTCCATTGCGTCTCTTTGTACCAATCCGGATAATTTATCAGCATCTGATACCTTCTTGCTTCTTCTTTTAAGGGTTTGATGAGGGTGAATTGAATTTGGGATGAATAAGATCGGTATTGGTCGTATCGAGTATTATTATGTTTTAAAGTAAAGTAAAGTATCAGCCTATTAATGTCCCACTGCAGGGCAAAGGCCTCCATCATTTGAAATCATGTTTTCGTTACAAAGATGGGTTTTGGCTTCATCACCACGCTTGCCAAATGCGGATTGGTGATCACAAACCCGGGCTGTGTTCAGAAAAATCAACACAAAGTTTGCCCGACCTGGGAATCGAACCCAGGACCTCGAGACCAAGGCCCGGTACTTAAACCACTAGACCATCGAGGCGTTATTATTATGTTTTGGCCATTCATTTTTGTTTATTGTTTTTCCTAGTATCTAATAGATCAAATAGTAAAAAGTTAAGTAATTGCCGACGGCTAAAGTGTCTAATGAGGTTTGACACTTAAGCCGTCTCCATCAGATCCGATTTTATAGGTGGTGCAAAAAACATCACCACGAAAAGCTTAGTAACATCAGTATAAAAATCCTATTCTTCTTATACTTTTTCCACAAATGCAAGACAAAACTATTCTTAAATAAATTAAAAAAAACAAATAAGTTTACGGTCTGCAGTCCTATACTCTTTTCCAATTTAGTTCTTAAGTTTATAAACGTCCACTGTAGAATATGTGACTTAAAAAAATACCCAAACCCCAACAGATACAGCGTAAAAATTGCCAACACAAAAAGATCCAATCGCAGCAAACCCAATAGACGGAGCTGCGACAGCGTTTCTTTTGTGCCACAGACGCTGCAGTTAATAGGGTGCAGTCAGCACGCTAGCGCCGACATTCCTTTTTATTTAATTGTGATAAGTCTGTTCTATTACAATGAAGAGTTTGTTTGCTTGTTTGAACGCGCTTATCTCAGAAACTACTATATCGAACTGTTTTATTTTGTTGTTGGTTGACAATGTTGGATAGACAATTTGTTGAGGAAGGCTTTAAAATCGATATTTAGATAATACGCTCAGTCAACTAAAAAAATTACATTTATGATTTTTTAAACCAACTTTATTATGATATCATGATTATTGGCAAAACTGGGCACTTTTAGCAATATTTATAATTTTTACTACTTAATTAGGAACGATGGAAAAAGTAAATATTAAAGACATTTAAAAAAGCCATAAATTCATCTTAGTATCTAAAATTTAACACAACTAAAAAAAACTAATGACGGCGCTAGTGTGCGGACTGAACCCTATTAATACAATGGATTTATTTTAATTCAATTGTCTATGCGCTGTAACTGCTGCGGTTTTGTTGCGCTGCATTTTAAGTTTAAATCGAGAGAGAATTAGAGGTTGTATTACACCGGTTTAATTGATTCCGGGGATTGGTTTTCCTTTTTTAGTCTATGGTTTCGGTTACTATTTTTTATGTGCGCAGTGTTTTTTGTTGATTGGAAAAGTTTAATTACGACTAAGTTATAATATACGTAATTCCTTTTATTTTGCAAGACTCAAAAAAATTGTTTTCAGAAAACTGTCATGCTCTTTGGATTTTTAATTTTCGCATCCTATTTGCTGAAGATTTTGTTTGTTTATTTGTTCGGGCGCACTAATCTCAGAGTTCGAATTGAAAAATAAATTTTGTGTTAGATAGTCAATTTATCGACGAAGGCTTTAAGCGATAACATAACACTAAGGCTCTTATTAATAAATGGCGCTCAACTGTGAGATCGATCTTGAGAGTGAACTTGAGGTCTTGCTTTATATGAGAATGATACTTATATCAAGTTTGCACTCAAGATCGCTCTCAGAGTTGAGTGCGATTTATTAATACGACGCGGCCGCTAGTATTTTCATATATTTCAAGCGGAGCTATATTAAGCTTCCGTACATTCTTATTAGCATATTACCGGGCGTATGTGTGCCTCTGTCATCGGTTGAGATCCCTTATTTATAATTCCTTTTGTCCTGCCACCAGCCTTGCGGGCTCGCGTCGTAAAATTTATATCAATTATCCAACCCTCGTGTGGTGTTGTATGAAAAAAGTCAGTAACTTATCTATGTATATACTCGTATGATTAAAAATGAAAAGCTGTTGGTTTGCTTAAAGCTTGAGAAAAGCTAAATCGATTTAGCTCATTTGGGTCTTCAAACAATCGTGGTTTACACAATAAAAAAATATGGTTTCGTGAAAATAACTAAAAATGACAACTCTATTTTCTCACACGAACCGCCCTAGCTCTTATGACACTCGGTGACACGAAGTTCACCGAGTCAGCTAGTTTAAGATATAATTTTGTTTCAAATTTTAGGCCATGTGGAATAATCATTTTGAATGTTAACTTGTCAATCGTATGAACTCCGTTGTATCAGACGGCGACGTGACGTTGTTACTAACATATTAACTTTGCTAATTTCAGGTAACATAGCAGTACGAAACTCGACTATCTTTGAGAAGAGACTACGACTTCTACAGTGAAGATTTTAAAAAGTTATTGCGTAACAACATCAACAAATAAATAAACAAATAAATCATTAAAAATAAATACAACGATTGAAATTTTTTGTCATGTCTATGTGTCCATGTTATCTATAAAAATGCCTTCGACTTCACTCGAAATTTGTGGATAAAATACTAATAACGCATACAAGTTACTGCACCATACACTGTGCCACCACCTCATTAAGTATTCTTTCATAAGATATATCAGGCGGCGCGACGGCATCACTTTAACCGGAGTTTTGTATCAGCGCTGGATTATGAGGGATTCCGCCATCCATGAACGAAATACGGGATGTTAATTTATAAGAGTGCCGTGACATACCCATGAGGCGATAAAAGAGCTTGATATAATCAGATTTATACAAAAAGTCGATTTTGTTCGAATGTGTGTTCGTGAATGCATTCTGTAAATATCCTTTTAAGATAGGTGGAGTTTAGTGAAACTTGCACTCGAATGAGCCAATCGTCTGGGGATGTATGTACCTCCACCTTACAGAAGACCACAATTCAGATTAGTGGTCTGGCCAAGAGTTCTGATAACGCTAATTGAACTATGCTTTAATACAAAGTTAGTGTCTCCATTACTTTTTTAGGTAACTACTAGTACTACTAGTAAGTACTTACTTTGAATAACGCAGCTTTCAGCGATCATTATATTTATTTGATTGATTGAAGTAAATTTCTGCCTAACTATGGCGTTACTACATAGTTGTGTAAATACATAGTTGTCATACCAGCTGTACGGTGAAGGAAAACATCTCGAGGAATCCTGCACACTACGATTCAGTGTGTGAATTGATATTTGATTGATGCAAGCCACTCCATTAAAATTGCCAAAAGAGTTATTGTATGTTTCATTTCATGCAATTATCACAACCCTTAGTAATGAGAATTACGACTCAAGGAGGAGTTGTGTAAAAGTACAATGTCCCTGCTGTACTAAACTGACAGTTCCCTTTCACAAATGTCACATCTCAGAGACACATTTACGCCGGCTAATCTCGCCATCTTGACGTCATTCAGACAATCCCATCGAGAGCTACCTCCTTGCATTCCGTTTGAGCGCTGGACAGAAGGCGGCTATTTAAGTTCTCCTCTGTTTAGACCCGTCACGCCGGCCAGGCCCTCGTTAATATTTTGCTGACTGTACCAAGTGTAAAGCTAGGAAGGCTTAGATGTGGCATGCTGACTGGATGACAAACAAGATCACACTTGAGTTTATGATGTTCTAATGGTCACTTAAGGCATTAAGGGAAAGCGTAGTCCAAGTTTCAACTTCCATAAGGATCTGCTTTTCAAAATAGAGCTAAGCTACGGTGACATAGGTATGTATATTAAATAGTGGACTTATTGGGCTGGCCAACTAATTGGGCTGGTAGTATATAATATTATTAGTGAATAGCATTAAAATAAAATTATGTCATAATAAAGATTAAACTCTTTCAATAAATTGTTTTTCTTCTGTCTAGGTACGTTTTATTTTTATTCTTAAAGGTAAGTCTTTTTTTACTGTACTCGGAAATAAGATGTGACAGTCGGCTTCAGTGGTCAATTGAATTGGTTGAAGATGGGATTCTTCAATTCATCGTTAAGTTAACAGCAAACATTCGTTAAGTTAACAGCAAACTTTCGTAAAGTAATTATTTTTAGCTTCACTTTTCTATGTTTAAGTGGCATGTCAAATAAGTAAAAGGGAATCACTTAACCCTCAGAAAGATGCGTCTATCCTTTTTCTTTAAGAAAATACCACATTAAAGCTCTTTCTGTGATCAGTGCTGTGCTATTTTTAAGGCATTACAACTAATGGCGGTATAAATATGCCGAATTCCACATCCGTATCTGAATGTATATTTATGCAATGGAATACCAACTGACTTAAAAATCACAATGCAATTCCTTGCCGCATCTGGCGTGTTCACAAAGCTCGACGCCTAAGCTTTTAGACTTGCATAGCGTGCTTCTAAACTTTAAGCTCTCTCATATATAATTCTAAACGTTGCTTTTGTGCCGTCGGGAAATAGCTGAGAGTTTCCACATAAATAATTTAAACCCTAGTTTGCCGGAGACGGACGGGTTAAATACGGATTGCCAAGATATTATGCGCTTTTCTGCAGTTGCAGCAGTTTTTTTTTTGGGTTCTTTATTATTTAATGCGGTGGTTAGATTGATATTCGAATGGAGCTGGCGTGAAATAGTAAATGGGTAAGTCATATCGGAAATGTATTTAAAATTTCAGCGATTAATTCAATATCCGAGATCAGTCTGGAGTATATGGAAACTCAAATTAAATATGTATGTATTTATTTTAGTTACAGCTTTGTTGTAAAAAGTGTATGGTGTCTAGTCGAATTTTGAATAAAGGATAATATGAGGTGATGAATAATAATATGCCTTTCAAGCATCTATAATTAAGCAAGGCCAGTATGAAAAATTAAAACCAGGCATCTCAAACATAAAAGGTGACAATCGTTTTTGTATGGAGAGTTAGGCCCACATAAAATTTTAGTGTTTATTTACGAAATGGGTATCAATTTATTCCTTATAATCTCCGAATATATTGGTAACATTACTTTTTCATATTTTAACCGGAATCGTTAGAAATAAGATGTGAAAATATACATTAACCTCCTAAACTAATCTGTCATTTTACTTTCCTGACGTTCAACGCCTGAACCGTAACGACTTACAGATAAGGGTGATTTTCCATTATGTTTTTCCTATGTGCCTAAAGTAAAAGCAATTTATTATGACTAGTGGCCGCCTGTGACTCTGTCCGCGTGGAATAAGGTTTTAAGACACACATAGTCTTAAACTATAGCTTAACATTTTTTAGTTTAAGCCTGCCTCGACTAATGGATTATCCAACGCAAAAAAATTTTTCAATTCGAACCAGCTGTTCCTGATAGTAGCGTGTTCAAACAAACAAACTACAGCTTTTTATATTATTTAGTATAACCATTATTGACAGTTGACAGACGGGAGGTTTCTGACATTTGTATTCAGTTTTTTATATAAAATCAAAATCCGGCAATAGACTAGCACTTGCGTTCCGTTATACGGATTTTTTTGTATTGTTTATTCGAATTATTTTATTTCAATAATTAAATGATTTAAAGTCACTACAAATCACCGCCTTAGATAAAAATAAGCATGAAAACCGTTCTAAAAGTGAATTGCGTCTCCTTTATGTTCGATTTCAAGTAGTTTATTTTAATTATATTTATAAAAACCTTTTTTCCGTCAGTTATCTGTATGTCAGCCATTGTTTACTAATCTTTGGACAGGTAGTTCACGGATATAATCAAAATAAGGCTTTTTATTTTAGTTTTATGAACCCGGTTTCGTTTGAAATTCACTGCAATTGCAAAATTCATAAAAAATCGTATAATTTTTTTACTTACTTCTCTTTCTCTTAAACGCTACCGATTGTTGGTGGGCCCAAAAAAAACTGTGTCCTTTAGAAGCATAACAATTCATTTCTGTTAGCAATCAAAAGATTCTCACGCATTACCAAAACATGACCAATATTACCTATCTCAACAAGTTAAGTCTTCACTAAACAAATTGATTTTTTATTTAATTTATTTAAACCAACGCCCCTTACTGAGTTTAGTCGTATATTGAACAGCGCAAACCTCTGCGAGTTATTTATTTGCACCGTTTCTCACTGCAGAAGGGTTTCGGTTCCTCCGGCCCATTAATTTACTCTGTGGTGTCTGGAAAGCGATACTTCGATGGGAAAATAAAATGTTTATTGCATCGAAAGACAAATGGTAGGGTACGTACGGGCCCCTGTTTTAAATGGTCTTTGTTAATCTAAGTATCTAATATAGGTACCTATAACACGTTAAATAAATACCTAAATGTGGTTCAGGCTTATAACATTACTAGCTTTCCGCCCGCGACTTCGCCCGCATGGAATTCGGTTATAAAGCAAACAATATTTTTGTTTTCCCTCGGTAACATCAATAAAAAGTACCCTATTATTTAATCCGGACTTCTAACTTTACGACTGCAAAATTTCAGAACAATTGGTTCAGTAGTAACGGCGTGAAAGCGGAACAAACAAATAAACTCACTTTTCGATACACAATATTAGTAAGTATATTATGGAAGAAAAAAACAAGTTTCGAACTTACTCATGTGGGCTTCTGAGATGCATTTATGGACCATCGATAATTTTAATATAAAAATACAGATTGATTCTAACTACCACCGATTTCGGGCAGCAGTAATCTTTTGAGAAGAAGCCACAAGAAACTCTATAGTTGCTCGTTTTAATCTTTATTTTATTTACCCATTTCAAAAGATACAATTTTCAAAACTCTGACTAAGCCAAAAAGCTAATATTAAAAATATCTGGATTTTAATTACTCAAAAACAGGAAAGCTTGTCATAGTATCCTAAAGTTAAGGTTTATGATCAAAAAAGATTTTGACGCAAATAACTGTGGACGTAACATTCTATTGTTTAAAACCATTGCTTGAAGCGGACTATGAAATCAAAATGACAATCGCTTTTAGTGCTGTGACTGTGATTGATGGTAGTGATGTGATGTAATTATTGACAGGAAAATAGATATATATTTTTATTAACTAGTTCCACACTCTTTCAACATGGCAAAAGTATTCTATTACATATAATTCAATTATGCTAATTGTTAACTGATCAAATAATAAAAGGCAAACCGATTCACAACTCCGGTTTCTGACTCAGGAACAGTAGGTAAGTATATTTTCCTAGTGGCAAGGCAAAGACCGTATCAAACCAGGGAATGAAGTTGTACATAAAATCAAGCCACATAAAAACCATAGACAGTATTACATACACTTACTAAGCCGGACTAACACAGCAAAAACCATAAATCATAAGCAACACATGCTCCCGGCCGGCCATAAATTACGAAGATTTAATTAATTTAACGGAACAAAATCTTACGGACGCCATTTTGGATACCCTTACCCCCACCCGGCCGAAACAGACGATTACACCTCGACAAACTTACCAGAACAATTGGATGAACTTTTTTGCGCAACGTAACGTCTCTATTTGCATTGGCGCAATGGCGAAAATCGTTCATGCGTGAATATTTCGGTGTGCATTTTTAAGTTTGGGGTCTTTTGTACCCCAGTCCTTCCGCAGGCATAATTAGGGACGGACCCTCCGAGATGAGATTCGGAGTTTAAATTGATTCAATCGGGTCGTCATGTTTCGGCCGAGAGATTGCGAACGAATTTTTTTCGGCCCCATTCCACTGTTTGCGAGAAGCATTAAGTGATGGTCAGATCGGCTGAAGTGGCCGGATTAATTAGGTTTGATCGGAGTCTGCTGAACACGATAGTCAGTTTTATCGAACAAACGTCGGACTAATGGCTGGCGTGATGCATTTTATTACATTTGCTTGCTGGATAAAATTGATGAAGTCAACATGTCGATGGATTCAATTTAATGTATTATTTTATCAACAGTAGGTGGGCAAAAATATCGTAAGGAAACTTCAGGAGTCGGTTTTTAGTTTTCGCATCATGTTTTATAATTTGCGTAGTAGTTAAAGTTACTACATAGGTAATTTATTTATGTGAATGCTTACTTAATTCCCTACTCCTATGGCTCAGCGACCCAGAGTGTATCTTGGCGTCCGATAGAAGATAACGCCAGTTACAAAACCGAGAAAAGATTATGTGAATGCGCTTAGGTATTTTGTAAATGTACGTTGAAATAACTAAAACAAAAACATAATTACAGCCCTAGTGCTCACAAATCCATCCCTCATAAACTCCAAGTAAACCCACGTCAAAAGTCCTCCAGAACACGCACGCGTTATCTCCACACCCAAATTATATAACGCAAAGAGTTTTTATACCAAAAAAAACTCTTTTGAACTAACCCCGGGTTCGGGCGAGGTAAAAAATTAGGCCATCCCTCCCACGCCCGTGATAATTCACAAGCCCTTGAGAAAAATAGCTCGAAAAACAGACAAGATTTAACTCTGCCCAGTTTTTGCGGCATTCGGACTAACGAGATTAGGCCGACCGTGCTTATACCTAAGTAATGCGGCATTATGTTATTACGAGTTGAATGGAATTATGCTTTAAACGTGCTAGTTAAAATAAACGACTTGTTTTGCGTGGTTTGTCGAAGAAATGTTAATGAATTATAGTTAGTGGTTTCTTTTGAAAACAGCTCAGCAGATATAGATTCACTAACTGTTTATTAATATTTTAAGACTAACGTAATCTTATTAAGTACCTACTGTCTTCAACAAATGGCATTACTTTTGGTATTATGTGTGACATACTTACTTCTATGAGTCATAAAATAGGTCCTGCATCGTTATGCATGGGTAGCAAATCAGATTAAACACAAAATACGAAGACCGACAAACCGTTGCACAGTTTAGCAAATGTTGCGTCTGTGTTATTGATGTGTTTTTATGGAAATAAATCAATAAAAAAAAACAACACCTATAATGCACCTATAAGACACTATAAGACCAAGCAAAAATATTACTCTAATACCATCTCGGCACTTTATCGACGCCCTGCCAATCCCGATGGCAACATTTTCGCAATTCAGGATAACCCCCTAAAAAGGTCGATCCCTTATGCGGGCGGCCGTTAATCTGGCCAAATGTGCCGATCCCATACGAACTGTTTGATGTTTTAACTCACGGGCTTCGCAAAAACTTTGTTTATTTAATCCGGGACTTTGTACATAGGCCGACCCGTGGCGGTGGTCAACTTTGACCACCCCATATTGAGCACCCGCAACTTGGCATTGTCCACTTGGCTTGATAATAATATCAAATGACTTTCTTGTTGAAATAAAAGTACTTTTAAACGCGATCCTCGCGTAAACCTAAGAAAACATTAGGACTTACTTGGCTTACGGTCCTAAGTCCCCTGGTCCCCTGCCGTATGCTCCATATACGGCAACCACAGGGAGTCGCCATCCCGATCAGTCTTGAGCTTCGCGCTTGATTTCACTCCAGGACCATCTCTCTTACATAGTCAAAAACATCAAATACCTACGCTTGCCAAATAAATCAATCGGTGCTCAACGTACTCTATGCTAGGTGCTCAAATCACCTCAGGTCAACAATTGGGTGCTCGAAGTGGATTACCTCGACACGTGTTACTAGGCTCTACCTCCTGACCGAGGGTCAGATGAAAAACGAAAGACCTTTTTGAATACAAAAACCTTCGCACGGTAGATAAGATACATCGCTTTGGGTGGGGTCCTATTATTATTAATTTAAATACAGTATTTTAAATATTTCCGAGGGCTTTTATCTAGTTTCTAACAAAATTAAAATTCACCATAAAATAGCATGGGTATATGAAACTCTTTTGTTCTGGTATAAATAATAGCCTGCATACGATTAGCGAAAGTACGAAATTATTAAAATTATAAATTGCTCCACGAAGTATTATTTTACTTTTCAAAGAGAAACCATCATCGTTATCGCATCAATCTACACCGTTTTTTTTTAATAAGAGCCCTGTTTCTTTAATTTTACATCGCATAGAATCTACGTGTAGGTATCAGTTACGAGATACATATATCTCAAGTCTCAAGATGTGTATAAAAACGTGTCATGGAACGCAGAACAAAGCATTCTTACAAACCTTTTCCAGGTACCTACTTCATTTTAAGATTTTAATAGATTAATATGTTACCTGAATCTGATATAACCTCAAATTCAAAGATTCCCTTCTGCACCCTATATCCCACCGTAGAATTGAGTCCTAAGTCCTCATACAAATTGAGTTCTCACTGATCCGTCGGCATACAAATTAATTAATAGTCGGGGGCCCTCGAGCGCGTGCGAGGGACACCTGACATCTTGGGGCCCACTCACCTACGCGACAACCCTGATAGGTGTGGCCCTTGTAGATACTTACCTTCGTTCTGATTGAATGGCTGTATGGTCTCAGCTCCCTTTGCCTGTTCTGACAAGAACAGACAAAGAGAGGCAAAGGTACAACAAAAAAGTTCTGATTGACTTTTTTATCTGTCATGTTGGTACTGTTAGGATGAAAAATGGCGCTGCAGCCATGTCGGATTGATATTAACTTTATTATGGTAAGTGTAGCCGAAATATTTTCGTTCCAATAAGTTGTTTTATTAAACAATGAAACTATGATTATTTCAAAGTGTGATAGTCTTGAAAACAACACTATTAGATATAATTATACACTTATTTGTTATAGTTGTTAATTGGTGTCAAATTATTATTTTACATCAAATTTAAATTACATACTTAAATAATCAACGTTCAACTGTTTTTATTATTACCTGTTTACTCTTAATTCATGCACGGACGCTGCAAGGATTATACAAATGGGGTCATTCGTTGAGATTACGAAGAATAGATACTTCTCTGACCCTTTGCAAAGCTTGACCTCACCTGTGTCTTGCAATAATATTATCATAAATTATCATCTGAGCATTAACTTTATTCTCACGGGTCTCGGAGAATTTGCATTTGAAAATAATTTCGCCTCTTAGCTCTTGCGATGTGAAGCTGCGAAAAGTTTTATTTTAGTTGAAGGGTTGTTTAATTATTATGATATCCTTTTGTAATGGAGTTTGTCCGTTACAGCTGTATTGTAACGACTATTTTGATAGTTTACCACCTATCGTCTTCATCATCTTAAAGTACATTTGCGAAGGTTTGCGATATTATATTGTTTTCCAGATCAATATAAGACTTTGAAATTTTTTCAATAATATACGAACAGTCAGTTAGTAAAATTATTGCTTGGTAAACCAAAGGAATAGATGTGTGTTATATTAGGTATGTGCACACCGGACATCTCTACAGAGATTTAATATGCAGTCTAATGTAAAGAGAGAGTCAAATTGTCTAATTAAAACAATACAAAGGCACTGAAACAGTTACTCTGTAGCTGCATAAGCAAAAAACATCAAACGATCGCCAAAACTGCCCTTCTTTATTTCACAGTGCATTCGCCCACTTGAAGTTTCCATTGCCCACTCGAAGTCACTCGACGCGAGCGAGGCGATTGGTCGCAAAAAGGTTCCTATTTGCGTGCGTTTGACCTGCCTACCTGTTTACCGTGCTTCGTACATGTTGACATAACGACGGACGAACCGACAGATTTTCAACTTGTGTAAATAGGAAGCGTAAATATACGTAGCGTGATCGCTTCTTGTGAATGTTTTCAATTTTTTTTTTGCATAAAATTATTGGTTGGTTAGGATCCGGCTCGGAGGACCATACTTGTTTATATACCTAGGTTTGGTATTTACAGCTTAAGTGTTATTTTAGTACATTTAAATCAACCCTTATATACAAATTTACCTTATTACAGACGCAATGATTAAGAAGGAAAATATTTTTAAACAAAGAAAAAATAATTTATGATTGGAGTTGCTATCACTTCCAATCAGTCCTTAAAATCCATTTATAAACATACTATCAGAAACCCATTGAACGTAAAATACCTTTTCAAAAGCCCTGCCAGTTTGTATGCATTTCTTATTGCACCCAAATGCATTTTAAAACAAAGCACTCGATAGAGACCGTGATGCATTTCAAGCGTTTGACTCACGGAAGGTAACCCTTAGAAACCATTAGTACAGTTAAAAGTGAATCGTTTTGAAACCTGTTGATTTTTAAAGTTTCTATGGCCATCAGCGCAGAATCATGGAGAGAATCGCTTGAGTTTGTTTGAGTATAATGGGGTTTAAAAATTTACTTTGTTGTTGCAATATCATTAAAATAATTTCATGAAACAGAGATTATCTTAATTATCTAATGAGAAATACGTGAGCCCAATTTATACATTGAGTATGAACTGAACTCCGATGCAATGGCCGAAATTGCGACCAGGTTAAGCGTTAGAATGTTGATGATGAGCATGGTTAACTATTACAATTAACATAAAACCTCTGGATGTACGTACATAATTAGAAATATTAAAACGGTTTCATTTCAAGGCGATGACTTGTGGCTTATCAAAAGTGTACCTTCAAACGGCCAACAAGCTTGCTTATCACCAGAACTGATCAGAAGTGTACCTAATCTAATTATGCACTTCTCTATTACACATTCCCGTTGCCGTGATTGTGGTAAACAAGAAAATATGTAGAATGAAATGAAGAAGTCAACGTTTAAAATTCGAATTTCAATACCTACTAATTTTGTTGAGAAGTACATATAGTTACGAAGTTGCGTTGATGTTACAATATGGCGAGCTTAATTTACTCAGGCCAAAACTCAAGAGTCATTCCGCTTATATATTATTCCACCTTTGTCCCGCAAACAAATTGCAAACTCCACCACGTACATACCCTCAAAAATACATAAAGGTATTATTAACCTTCTAGCTTTGACATAAGGCCTGAGCATTTGATATCTTTTTCTCTCGAGCGTACATTCGTAAACATAAACCGTTGATTATCATCGCTGGCAATTCCCGCTACGGAAGCCCTTTGTTATTGTCAAATTAGCCCGTCCTCAAGATAACAAAAACATCCCTTTATTCAAGGGACAAAGGCTCTTTATTGACGGGCAGAATTTATTCAGGGCTTTAACTATCTTCCGTATAATCCGGGAGATTGAGCTCGAGATGATAAAGGCCCAGAAGGGATGCTTCGTTATCTTGAACGCAGTATTTCAATGATACTCATGTCTTCCTTTAATGTGTTGGTGATGTCGCATCGAGTAAGCATAAATAGTTTATGTAAGATTCTAAAGAAGTTGCAAGAAGAAATAATCACCTTTTAGAAAACTTGTTAAGCCTTATCCTGTACTAACAGCCACCGGTGGCTGACATGTACATTGTACGTACACTTGTACTTGGGAAATCTGCTCTGGCAAGGTATGTCTTATTGTATTGTTAGCATGTTTGCTAGTTACTTTTAAGAGGCCATGGTAAGCTTAAAAGGCATTATTATAATTATAATGGAATATTTTATTAGCGCATATCGTCTCACTGCAGGGCAAAGGCGCAGGCTATTTCCGCAGAATAAATATAAATAAATTTAAGAATACAAATACTTGTCTAAACGGTTTTTTTCTGTGTGATTGGTAACTGCTTCCTTCCTTGGACACTTAAAGGGCCGCAGATACGTTGCATGCCTATAAGACCACTTATAAGCTGAGCAGATAATGAAGATATTTATCGTAATACCTTATTTATTATCCGTAAGTATCCCTATCTGCCTTCTGTATCCTTCTTCTATGGCAGGGTGGAGAGCTTCATCGCGTGGGCCTACTTCGCGCGGTATAGCTTGCGGCGCCCCCTTGGGACCCGCTCCGAAATTAGATACAAATTCACCAAAAATTGCGCACTCTAATGTACGCAAGGACATGTGAATTAAACATAAGACCAGATTACACTGCCTAACTCGGTCGCGAGTAAATTATGATTTAATTGTACTGAGGCTTTGTATTATTTAAAGTTTTGGACCTTTTTATGTCATCATTACTTATAAGGATCGATAGCGTCAACCCTAGCTTGAAATGTCCAATTCAAAAGTCCAAATGTAAAAGTAAAAGGAATTTTACTACATATTTCAATTGGATTTTTAAAGGATCGGTTGAATATCCTGTATGGTGAAGTCTGCTGCTAGAAAAGCTTAAAATAGGTTGAGGCCAATATTGATTAAGTCAGTTCCACATCTAAAAATAGGCTCAAAGAAAAGTATAGTAGACCAGCACACTAAGCTCGAAGCTTGTTATATGGATGCTAGGGAACAGATAGACAAACTTTAATACTTTTTTATCTTTACAAATTTACTTAAATATACATATAACACCCAGACCAGGCTAAACAGACACGTCCATACACACAAATGTTTGTTCAGTCAAACCCGAGTTTAAAATCCAATTTTTTGACCACACCACAACACCAAGCAGCTTGTCCAAATTAGGGTTCGATTTTTTCATTTACTAGTTAACAACCATCAATTTCATTATTTGTTCACTTGTCGTACAACGTTCTCTGTTTATTGAAGTGTATTCATAGTTGTACATAAGTGAGTTACCCACGCGCGCAGGGGAGGGTTATGTGTTTAGGCGTCACAAGGGCCTCATCTGCGTATCGACCACCTTTTACGACGTAAACACTCGTCCACGCAACGTTTCTCAAACTTTCAGTACGCTGTATGAGTGTATGTCCTATCGACCGAAACATTTGTAAGCACGTAAGACTGTAAGAGGTTCCCCATGAACGGAAGGTTTGTATTGGCCTATTTTAATAAAGTTTTCATTGCAGAGCAACGAGCTTTCTATCATTGAAAAATAATCATTTTTGTTGACTTTGTCCATGCCGTGGCTCATATTTTGGAGAAGCACGTCAAATGTTCTTATACTAAATAGATTTTATAAGCTATAAACTATCTAAATAAACTAGCGGCCGCCCGCGACTCCGTCCGCGTGTATTTCGATTTCAAAACAAAAATATTTTTTCAAATCAGACCAGTAGTTCCTGAGATTAGCGCGTTCAAACAAACAAACTCTTCAGCTTTAGATTTATTTACTTATTATTTTTTATGGTTGTTGTTGTTGTTTTACTTCATGTTTGTACGCGAACGGAATTGAACAAATGATAAAATATATGGCCTATCAACATATTGTTCATAGTTAGGTTCGTTTATCGACACTGCTTAGAGAATGGCTCAAATAATACGATATTATTAGTTACGCTAATACAGAACTTCACACGTGTGTTTGCAACGAGAACTGTTTCAATAAACAGTAAAACCTCAATCCATACAGTTTGAGAGCCGGCGTGGCAAGGGTAGACCGGGGATGCGAGGGACAAATCGCCGCCGCCCGCGGCCAGGCACGCAGCGCCGTTTGCAAGACGCACCCTTCTAATCCCTCCACCCTCATTACATACAAGGATAGTTAAATTCACCCCCACCCACCCCCAAGGTTTTATATCTTCAATAAAACGCGGTTACGCTGGGGTGGGGTCGGGCCTTTCGACGTTTCGCCCTACGAGTGTTTCGCTGAATCGAAAATCCATTTTGGATTTGGTGATTCGGCACACTGTTTTTATTGTAGGGCGAATCGGTAAATATCTTCTTGACTTCGTAGATTCGCCACGCACGCAGTCTTAAATAGTGAAGATGTTTTTGAGACTTCATATATTCGACCCGAAAAAGTATTTTTTGACTAGCTGATCTCGCGGCTTTATCCATATTTGTGTGACACTACATAGCCTACCGGACGGAATGGTATATCAGAGCTGGGTTAGGTGTAAAATTTCTTATTTTTAATAATGCAAGTGCTTTACGTCCTACATCAGAAGGCCATAGGGCAACACGACAAAGTTCAAGAAACGTTTTTGTGTGTCCTTGAAAGTACGATTTCGTCATTTCGCCACGCAGGACGAAATACTCGTGGGCCGAAAGTGGGCCGAAACGACGAAAGACCCGGTAATGCGATACTTTACGGCGTGCTTGCTTTGAAATTCGGACGGTAATGTTAGGGGATGGAGGGTGGCGTAATAAAATCTTTGATAGGTTTAATTTATTAAGAGGTGGTGTCAGATTCAGCATAATTTTAGCGTTTTAGTGAAAATTTATGCAAGTCAAAATTTCACGATTTTAACTTTTAGCATGAGGGTTGGAGAGTAAAATGTTGATTTTGGTATAAGAAGCTCTATTATTAATAATGAACCAGAATTTTTAAACTTAATATCATATAGGTATAAATTTCGCATGAATTCAAAGCCTTCTTATGTGGAGAAAACTCCAGCCAGCCTCTTGAAGAACAGACTGAGTTCCTCTTGAAGGAAAGACAGCTTAAATGGAAGACAGATTGATGTAGGTACATAACATCAATTTGTCTACCGATTTGGAAGCATTTTAATTTAAAAAAAAAGCAGCATATTAATCCTCTATAGAATAAGCCGATCGCTTGTTTGCCAGATGAATGACAAAAAAAACATGTTGACTTACTCTTACTACAGCAAAAAAAACACTAATAAAGAATCATCATAAGCTTTAACATGGAATACAAAATATCTGTAAATTCTCATTATAAAGCAAAGTTTGATAATACAAACGAACATTCTAGAGCAATTTCAGTACAAAGAGAATCAGAATTTACATCTCCCCTCCGCGATAATCCTCTAGGGTTCCACTCAGACAACTTTACGATCTCTAAGTCTGCAAAAAAACGGACAAGCGTGAAACTATGTGCAGTGTTTGGTTCTGTTATAAAGAAAATAAATAACTAAATAAGTATTTCACATCTTCACATAGGTACATTAATCAGACTCCGTGTTAAGTAGCTTGTGATACAGAAATGACTCCGTTTTAAGTTGCTAAAGCACTTGTGTTACGGACATCAAAATAAACAGTGGTATCTATATCTATACTAATTTATTTATTTAGTTTGTTTGTTTGTATGTTAGTTTGAACGCGCTAATCTCAGGAAGTACTCGTCCGATTTGAAAAATTCTTTTAATTTTGGATAGTCCATTTGACAAGGAAGGCTTTAGGCTATTGGAAATTGAAATCCACGCGGACGAAGTCGTCTGCGGCCTCTAGTTATTAATATACTTAAATAGAAACACGTTGTGTTGTGAGATATCGTTAATCGGGTAATCGTTTTCCTAAAACCAATGAAAGGTTGTAAAATTGCTGTTGAAATGTTTTTTTTCATGAAATAACAGACTTCATATGACTTAATAAATACATATCGAGGGATATCTGTTTACTTTTACATGGTTTTCTATAATCCGAAAGATCCCTAACAGCACGTTAGAAATGCAAACGCGTTTTACTTCGCGTTGCCTCTTGCGATGCCTGGGGAGCCCTCTACTGGCAAAAATATGGCCCCTCAGACGACCCCAACTTACTTTTACAGTGAAATAACCTTAGCATGGTCCTTTAGGACTATACGGCGGTATTCTGTGGTAGAAAAGACATTTCGAAATAAAAACTTTGGTTAACGAAACGTTTTTTTGTGTACAAAGATCGATCCATCTACTTTCTACTGAGCAATTGTTTTTTTTATGTGTCAAGAAAGCGTACAAACGAGCGGATCATCTGATGGTAAGTAATAGGCTAGTTGCCTCACATCACCATTTATAAAATCACTTTCAATTCGAATATTATTCCGTACAAGGGTCCGAAATATGTAAACTTCATTAAATATAAATAAGGGATTGCTGCAAAAATTCAACTTAAACCCGATACATTTTCACTTTTTTTTCTCTTGATTGAAAACACCGACCGCCATGATTCTACGTCACCAATATTGTAAACAACACGAATTCAAACGACAGTTTCGACAGGTTATTCGTGGTCTTTCATTTAAACGCCTTGATTGTTGTTTATTTCACTATTAAAATATTATACACTTCACATTTATTGAAAACAAACCTGTCCAAAATAGATACTTTGATGGTTGCAAAATGTTTTGCTTCGAATTCTGATTCGCAAATTCTCATCACTGGGTACTTTAATCCACAACTTCTTATTGATGTTTTCTTACATTCACACACGATACAATAGTGGAAATTCATAAATGTATCATGTAAATCCTACGAAGACATGGTTTTAATTCCGATAAACACTATTTGGTTATATCACGCGTATTGTTGACAAGAACAGTGACGCCACGGCACAGACCATCATGGCGGACGGCGTTTACGGTAGTATAGTGTAATTAATAATTTAAAATTCAAAATAAAGTTGGATAGGTGCTTCAAAAATTTTTCATATTTTTTTATGTTGTAATATAATCGTAATGTACCGTTCTATCAAATAATAAAAATAGGGGCAACTAGCCTATCACCGCTGCCCATGGACATCAACCTCATGGACGTCGACCTGCGAACGCCTGCTTTAAAAAAACCCCATACCCTCCCCAACTAAGCTCCGGCGACCTTACTCACCAGCAGAAACATAGCACAACAGTAACGAAGTGCTGTTTCACTGTGGTCTTAACTACTTCTCCAGACGAGCGGCTCATTTGAGTAGAAGCTATCTACTTCACTTAAATCAAAATGTTTATCAGGTTTTATTTTAACGAAGAACGATCTTTCAACTGCTTGTTTGTAGAAAAATGTTTCCTCAGACGCGTCCAACTTACTTATGTTTTACAATGAAATAACCTTAGCATGGTCCTTCATGACTAACTAATGCCGGTGACATTGCCCAAGGTTTGCTTGAGGTGGAGCAAAGGCAATTCGGAATAAAAACCTTGGTGGTCGAACTGTATCATTGTAAAGAACGATCTGTAAACTTTTGTGAAAGTTCTATTTGTTGTAATTGGAGTTTCTTAAAACCCTTTCATCTGTTGGAATGCATTCTTAGTCAACTATCAGTACAAATTGCCATCATAGGTAAAATGACTGAAATCTCGATGTCTTAAGTGGTAAGTAAAGGAATGATAACAGTATCATTACTATCAATATAAAGAGCCAACAAGTTAATAAATTAAACCATCGATCAACAAGTGCAATAAAATTTAAAAACCTCATTCCCAGCGAACAAATAAAAATCTGCACCCATTACCCGCATCGGAAAAAGTGTTAATAATAAACATGAGTCCATCCTCATTGTGAAAGTGATAATGACATTGAAAATTAAAATCCCGATGCATTCGTCCCATTGACCGGAGCCCGGCGTAACCGAAAAAAAATCAACAACACGCAATCCAATAAAAACGTTAAATTGCCGACTCTGACATTATCCTATTACGTCATCATTCCATTCATGAAAACGATGCGCGAAAAAACAATCGGAGTACACGTGTTAAACGGCCGCCATTAAAGAGCGCTCGTCGAAAAATATTAATTATTAATTAACACGCTTTCGGTGAATTAAAATATTTTTATTGGCGCGAAAAGGCAAAAAGTCGGGAGTTAATTCAGCGGCCTCGATGGCATTGTTTGCGGGGCGCGTGCATAAAAAACTCGAAACGAGATCGCGGTAAAAAAAACAGACCGGAGCGAAACCCGGCCGCGCGGAGCTCGGTGTGATTTAAAAATAAAAAAACGACGGACGTCCGTAATGAAATCGAAAGGCGGTTCGTCGATACCCATTGGAAAAACGTAAAAGAAAACCGGCACTTTCACGCGTGAGAATTTTGGCCTTTTTGGCAGCGCGCGGTCGGAACGCGGCCCGATCGCTTTTAATGGGTTAATAAGACACAGGAAATGTTGACACACTTGCGGTTTCTATGTTTGCACGTGTCGTGTCAATCAAAACTTCGATCCTCACTTTGACAAATGTTAACATGGCGAAGTTTCCTTGCCAAGCAAACCTTACCTTCATAATCGATCAGTGAAAACTCGTATTATCTGTGTTTTCTTAACTTAGTGTTTTCACTAGAACGAAATTGTAAGTCACATTTTATACCTAACTAGTTTTTACCCGCGGTTTTAGCCACGTTATCGAGATTCCTGTTTTCTAACAAAAGTATTCTAACACCTTAGTCAGCCCATACCCTGCCTGTATGCCATCCAAATCCGTTCAGAGGTTTCAGCGTGATTGTCGACAACTTTTTCATTAATAATATTAGAAAGATTTTGTTTTTCGACACCTTATAGTAGTATACCTATAGTAGGCAGAACAAAAGTGACTGGAATGAGTACCAATACTCGTCCTACAAAATGTTACCTAACTCCTAATTATGTTTAAAAATAGTCACAGGTCAGACGAAATTTTATAACTAACTAAACAAAATTAGATGACACCAAAGGATCTCACGCCCACAGCGTCCACAAAACCCTCTCGCGTTAGCACATAAAACGCAATTTCAGCAGCCTATTAAAAGTATCTACTTGAAAATTTTCCCAAATAATCGCCTATTAATTTTAATTAAAATACTAATTAATGTTGCCGGCGCGACGCTCTAAATTATCCGCTTTGCCACCATTTAAAGGCTTAGGCTTGCGAGCCAAAAAATATTCTTGCCAGCCACTCCATTTATAATAATTTCGAGGACTCTTAACGGTAAATTTTTGTTGCCCCAAAATTCCAGCCGACTGTGTAAACGGTTTAATTCTTATGAATTAGCTGAAAAGGAGAATTTCGGTAGTTAAACGTCGTGGATTCTTTGCAAACTTTACAATGGTGAGGCAACTTTCATCGCGATCAGAATGATATAGGATTAGAACCAGATCTAGGTACCGTGTAAAAAATAAGTAGACACTCGAACCACATAGTTTACCAATTAAATAAAGGTAAAACTACATCTCTTATGTTACATCTATTCATAATCTATTTACGTGTTTCTTGCGAACGTTGCGAAACATAAACGTATTAACACATAAACAATATGATTGCAACTTTTAAAAGGACTCTTTATCAAGGGCTGCCTTTCCTAACCAATTTGGGGCAGTTTCGGTGAGGGTTAAACAAAATCTAATTGCACAAAACCCTCTAAACACCTCTTGTAACGTAATCTTCAGTTCCCATTTCCAATTACCCTTTCACTTTTACCTAAAAAATAATTACAAACAACCATAACATAATGACGGGGTGAAATTCGCTTATCGTCTCCCGGCACGCTTATGAAAATTTGAGTGCAAAAATTTTAAAAGGAACTCATTATACTTCAGCATAGAACCTTACCCTTTGCACAAAGCCGGGGCGTAATAATAACCCTCCCAGTTTCCACCCAGGGTCATAACGTCCCTTTGGAATATTCTTTCAGCCACACCTCGGTAGGGACAAAAAAGAAAACGCGTCATCACGGTCGGTTTTAATTTCGCCCCTAACGACGCCATTGAAGGCATTTGACGTCGGTCATTAGCCGTCACTATCTGGGAGCGCATCTTCGGCAAATGGGTCGAAAGGGCCGCGGGCATTTGGGGTTGAATGGCTTAATGTATGATACGCTTAAATATATACATATGTTGATACATTACGTTAATTACACTTTTATAAGATCAAAAAAAACTGTAATATGTTATGCAAAGACGAAAATGTTTTCGTTTGATATGTTATGTACTATGACCATTGAAAAACTCGTAGGGACACTATTAATTTCAGAGCTTTTGAGAAACCATTACTAAGGGTTGTTGGAGGACTCACCAAAAATACCGGCTCCATACAAATTCACGTAGAACCTCGGAAGTATGATGACCCAGTTCCAAACCAGTATATGATATAATAGCATTTTAATTAAATGTAAATTTTTTGTTCCAAAAACACATTAAGTCGTGTGCGGTCTAAATAAGAGATCCTTTAGTCGCTATGCATAAAGAGTACGTTTATACAGTCTACGTCTCTGTATTAATATTAATAGCGTGCTTTTTGATTTGCATTCCGCTCCCCCTTAGTTTAGGAGTCCTGAAAAATCTCCGAAATTAGGACAGGGACGGATCGCAAGTTAAAGGCGACAAGCGCAAAAAAAAAACAATAGGCAACTGTAATCTTAACGTTAGTTTGAGCAAAAGCGCAACTATGTATTTTCATTTTAAAAGTACCTACATATAACAATGGCATTTGTCTTGTATTACACTTCGTACACGTACTGCTTAAAAAAATATCAAGCATGATAAATCACACAGCCTGATCATTCATATAACATCTGTAATATAATAGCGCAATCATTTTTACCTGATGATCATCGCCACAGTTCAATGAGGTCCACTTAACAGTGGCCCCAATCGTATTCATCATTCAGATCATCGTTCCACCTTATCATTATGACTGGGCAAGACTCAATGTGAGCTTCTATCCATCCACTAGAGATCCACCACCCTAAAGATAAAAGGTTATACTCTTCGAATAAAGAATTTAAAATTTTGATTTTCTGAGTCCGCCCGCACAGACGATCCTCAGTAAATGGCCCGAGAAAAATGACTCGTCACGTAATCCATGCGAAAAGTCGCAGGGTGGAATGTGCGGATTCTGCAGACCCGAGTGCGGATTTACTGGTGCGGATGCGGAGCGGAGTGCGGAATTAGTGGTGCGGATGCGGAATTGCGGAATCTTGCCTTAATGAGTTTGAGGTGAGCACTAACGTTCACGTTGCGTGTTAAAATTATAATCTTAACTATTGTTATGAACGCAAAATGGGTTTTATGGTCCTGTGGATAATAGCCGCGTTTTATTAAAACTAGTTTTAAAAGACATTTCTGTTTGTTTTTAATGCAAGATATGTAAAACAGAGTAACTTTATCATGGTTAGATTATGAAACCCGTAATCGCGTGTGTGAAGCGACCAGTCACTAGAATCTTTTGACAGATTTCTTATTATACACGATGTAATCACAAAAATTGATTTCTGGATCATTAACTGACTCATGAAGACCTTATCTACAAAGAAGATCCTAAATAAAAAACACTTTTTACAATATGCATAATTTATAAAATTATAAAAATAGTAACACTCTGTATGTAAAGCTTAAATATTTGGTTTCGGACAATTCCAAAATAATTATAATAATAATGCCGGGTAGCAGGGTAAAATGGATTCTTCAAAAAAAGCCTAAAAAGGGTCTTCTCATTTCTTTTATGTAGGCATAAGGGATTTCGCCCGTCCATATTAATGAGCACGGCGTATAGGCATGTTTACCTATTTACCCTTCGTTTGAAAAGGGTTCGGACAAACAAAAACCGAAAGATATTTCACTCGCAAGAGCCCATTACAACGGTCTTGGTAAAAAAGCTAGGGAACCATTCTGGAGTCGGTAGACTTGGATCCAGTATTTTGGAAAGATAGTCATTACAAAAGCAACATCAGATGTATTTGACAAATACGTGTCGGCAAGAAGGTTATCTAACCACTGACACTTCGTGCAAACTTCAACAAGAGACATCCATCAGTCCATGAGACATATGAGAAGTTCGTTACCAGAAATGTTATACTGGTGATTCATAAGCAATTATATCAACTGCAAATAGGAGCAATGTAATTTTTGTAAAACTTTGTAAAGAAGTGCACTTTTGGTAGTATTACAATAATGTGTTTGAACAATATACCCATTATGTACAGCGAAGACATTACACCACACGTATTTATTCTCCTAAATCTTAAACAGCCTTTCGCCGTTCGTTTCCAAAGAGCATTTATTTTTTGGGACTCAAACGTCACGCCACCTGACCTCACACTCATGACTTCACAGCCGAGTCAAGAATCGAACCCCACGAGGCACATCAATTAGCGAGCAGGCCGGGTTAGGGGCAAATAATCGCTCGCTCATTTAGCTCCGCCCGTTCTGTTTACTACTCATTAGGTAGCGATCGGCTGAAGATCGCCCACCCGAAATAGGGTAGGCAGGGCTGGTATACAAATAAAGATAATGGTATACCAACCGCAACCAGATACGACCAAAATACCTAATAGTGCCTACCCAAAACAGTGCTTCCACATCTCTTTAAGGGAGGTAGAGCCTCCACATAAGAGAAGACCACAGTGAAGTAGCACTTCGTAACTGTTGTGGTATGTTTCTGCTGGTGAGTAAGGTCGCCAGAGCTCAGTTTGGGAGAATAATATGTTGTTTCTAAAGGCAGGCAACGCATCTGCGACCTCTTGATGACCCGCTTGTTCGTTTGCCTATCAATCACATAAAAAAAACTCTGACCGTGTGGGTGGGAAGCAACTAAGGGACTTCTACGGGACAAATTCAATATTTGCGATCACGTAATTCACGTAGGCAAGTTTTATGTTCGTGTCTCAATCAAATAACTAAAAATACAAATATGTACACGAATACACGAATTCAACCTTCTTATCATAGTTAATCTGTATGAACAAGTTTATGAATATACAACAATAAATAACAATGAATACTTCAACACAGCCCTGTGATGATAATTAAGAGAATGACTGGCGAAAAGATCTGTAGTAGTAAGCGAGAGCCTAATGACTCGTGTTTCGGCTGGTGTTCAGTCAACAAAGAAAGTTACTAACAAGCTGACGGAAATTGGGAATAGCGAAACCTGACTGATATAAGTAAGTACATATATGTATATTGAAGTAAGTTGTTGTTGTGTGTCAGATAAAATAACTTACAATAAAACCAGTTAAGTTAACATGCTCCTTGAGTCGTATTCCCCATAACTGAGGGTCATGAAATTGTATGAAATGAAACACACAGAAACTCTCTTGGCAAATTAATGGAGTGGTATGCCATTGCCTTCTCCACTTCACACACTTGAACGTAGTGTGAAGGTTTCCCCACGATGTTTTCCGTCACCGTACAGCTGATATGAAATAACGCACATAGATATTTGAAGTAAACATCAGCGTAGTTATAACCTACTTCATAGTTATTCAGCTTTATCTAATCCTAAATTCATGTTGAGATTTTTAAGACTTTTGTAAAAAACATTAGATGCATGGACTGTCGAGGATAGAGAAGTATAACTATTTGCACTTCCAACTTCTAGACTAAGATCATTACAAATATCGGCCTGCGTATAGTTATACATTACTAGATGCTATAAACAAATAAAATTGCAAAACGTACTTCGCATTTAGTATTACTATGAACGAATAGGCAATCGTACAAAAAGTAAAATGAACCCAATCGTAAAGCGTTATTAGATAGCAAACGCGACGCGGTATCCAATCGACTTTCCAATTTTTAATCCAAAGTTTTTCACGAATTGGAAATAACAAATTTGTTTACACCCGTCCCCGCCTTCCGTATAATTTGCGAGGAAAATTTACATGTGTCGACTTAACTCTCCCTCTTGATTGATGACTTTCGGGAAATTATATTACGGGAAGGGGGAAAGGATTTTTGTACACGGGATGTGCTTAGTAGGATCACGACTTAACGAGATTTGCCAGCAGAGTATCCCGAAAAAAAAGGACTAGGAAAATCGCCCTTTTTGTTGGGACGGGAAAATAATTAATTTAGCTTAGCAACGTGTCAATAACGATGGTGGTGAATTCGATAGAGGAAATGTTGTATCACGTGTTTTTTAGAGAAAAGAGAACTTCAAAGTTGTCAGAAGCTGCTCGATAGATTTCTAACTATTTCTAATGCAAGAAAAATTTTTGCACAATTTCAAAGTTAACAGTCACTACAGAATAAAAAGATAAATAAAAACAGAGATAAAAATATCTATGTAATAAGAATTAATTTCCTTAAAAAAGAAGGAGATACGCTCGTTTGTTTTATTACGAACTCTTTAGTAGTTTTGAGATACATCGGGGCGAAACTATATTTCACCAATTTGTAAAAAAAATTATTCCTTACCAGCTCATTTCTATTCTATTCATGTATCTTCTTCATAAACTTAAGCAAATGTCACACTTGCCGCCAATCGTCCAACGGTTTCCTCAACACCAATTCCAAAGCCACAAGTGAAATTAAAATCAAATATCACCTATTCCATAATGTTAGGTATTCCACCACAATTCCGATAAACAAGGCCATGGTTATTAGTAGGTGACCATGTCACGTTATTAGCTAAATAGGGCACTAAGTCTAAACATTCCGGCCTGTGCACACAATCAACCGTACTGCTTACAAAATACAACTATTAATAGTACACTAATTCTATGTCATTGAACGTGCGAGTGTTATGTTACAGTGAATATATTATTGAATTAGTTTAGGTTATTAAAATTGAATCATCTACTTTTATGTGTCTGTTTGTTTTTATTAAACAATATTTTTAATTATTTTAAAACATAATTAATTTAAGTTACCTCATGGAACTACGATGTTTCATTTAAAATTCTTCAAAATAATTATGATTCAATTTCAAACGGCAACCATCGTTCCAATAAATCGATTCATAAGAAACTGCAAAATGGCATAAAGGTAAAAAAAAACTAACAATATCAGTAGTATACACTGTATTTATCAGTTTTCATCTATTTTGACTACAAGAATTCAAAAACATTGTAACATTAAAACGTCTAGAAAAGTATGTAAAATCAACAACCAAAATCAGAACTTCACGCTGTTATTCTACCATGACACAGACCTCGTATTTTATTAACCCGTTCACAACCACGCAACAAAACAAAACAAGCGTAAAGACAAACCTCTAGCGCGGGCAGTACGCACAAAAGCATTCCTCTCCCATTACCGGTAACACAGATATTACCAAATTGGTACCTAATTGACCGGTATTGCGGCGTGTCGTGCGTTTAGTAATTTGTATGGTGCAGTTTGCCGACCAGTCAATGAACCCGGGGTCAATACCTAGGCCGGACTGTAGGTTAGACTAAGCTGTACCGTTGGCAGCGAGGTTGATTAGAAATTGGAATATACCGATATTTTGGGAGACTTGTAATAGTTTCAGGTAAAATGTACTACATACATACCACATTGGACGGGATCCGTTCTGATTATATAAGTGGCCAAATTTGAAATGAATATAAGATTTGATTTATAAAAGCAAAGGAATTAATTAAGTGAATAAATTGAACGTTTTCAAAGAATTCTTAGTTAAAAAAGATACATGCACAAAGTTGTCGGACACCCGGTGAAAACCGTTTGTTTGTTTGCAAATAGGTACATTATCCAGTTTCTCCATAACTAACATTTTCTATGCTCACCAGACCGGAATGGTTAACATTACGTTAGGAAATTGGAAGATTATAAAAGCCTTCACAATCTTGGGCACCAAGATCCGATCCAACGTCTCGCATATAAAAAGCATTTGAAACTATTCTATTTAATAATTATTATACTATCAACCGTGAGCACATCTAATACGCGAATAACTAAATCAACACGTATTAGTACATTCTGACCGTACATCTATGTCGTTACATGCTTAATGGCCGACGCCTATGTTGTGACGTCACTCGTAAATGGTCACTTTCACCTGGCCACAAACGCGCGCGGTCAGTACCGGTAAGTCCATTACCGGTATTTATGACATGCGGTCGTGGAAACTTGCGGTTTCTCGATCTAAGTCGCGAGCGGAGAAAGGGTTAAATAAAAAGAAATAAACCGCAAAGAACGCACTCTTTTAGTTATTTTTAATGTTACTCATAAAATGTATAAAAACTCATAAAGAAATTGTATTTCCTTAGTACATATAAAATGACATATTTCAACAACGAATAAAATATTCGTTTTAAGTGGTTTTATCTTCTAGAGTAACTATACCTTTTGCATTAATTATGTTCAAAATTTACTTTGACAAGATGAATTACAAACATTTTTAGTAGGTATATCACCTTCCCTCAGTTAGTCTCCCTTACTGATTACCGGAAGGTATAAATAGAATTAGCAACACATCCTGACCCGAACCTTGGCATCCGGCGGTAACTTGAACGGGTAACGCCTTGGCAAATCTCACAGACATCACATACCAGTAAATATAGATGATGAAGGAAACTGAAGAAGATGATGAAAATTTTCTGTTAAAAATCCTAGCTACGTGATATAGACATTTTTACCACTTCTTAAAACATCCTCGGAAAGAAATAGGCTAGTAATAGTTTAAGCCAAATTTAAAACAATGATGATTAATTGACCAACATAAAATTATTGTTTAGTACGTCGTCAAATAAGTAATTAAAATTAAGCATTTGCAAAAAAAACTACGGGACTGATTCCGAAAATTATTTTTCTATTAGAAAGCTACATCATCCCTGAGTAACATCCCTTCTAATGTTCTAAATGCGAAAGTAACTCTGTCTGTCTGTCTGTTACGCTTTCGCGCTTAAACCCCTCACCCGATGTTGATGAAATTTGGCACGGACAATCTTTAAGAACATAGGCTACTTCTTATTGCGAAAAATACGGGTCTGAAATCCACGCGGACGAAGTCGCGGGTGTCCCCTAGTAGGCTATATTTAGTACAATTTAGTCTACCTGTGCGAAGCCGGAGCGGGCCGTTATTATTTGTCCATCCAATCAAGCTAAGTACAAGATGTGTATTCTATCGATACATATCGTAAACAAGTCACGTCTATTCTCCACAATCTACACAGTACATAACACACACCAACCCTCCATTCACTTGTGAACAGCTATATTGCGTTCAGGCCGAGACGGTCTCGGCGCCATCAGTCATCAAAGACAGGGAAACCCTGCCTTGACCCTGTGTTTAACCCACATCGACATAGAACATGCTAGAACAAGGTGCAGTTTGATGCCTAACGGGTATTAGGTTTTGAGAAGCTTTATCTATAAAGTAAGATAAACGTATCACATACCTATCCAGGTTTTGAAAAGCGTGGGCGATGTTATAAAGTTGGATAAACATATAGAAACATACGAGTACGTACCTAAACAGGTTTTTAGGGTTCCGTAGCCAAATGGCAAAAACGGAACCCTTATAGTTTCGTCATGTCTGTCTGTCTGTCTGTCTGTCTGTCTGTCTGTCCTGGCTCGTTCTCCGCCGTTTCTGAACCGATTGCCACGAAAATTGGTGGAGAGATGCATAGTGATAATTCAAGAATTGGTTTTTAAAATAATCGAAAAATAATTATTTTTTACCCCCCCTACCATACATCGAAAAGTAAATTCGAAAAAAAAATTCGACTTACCCCATCGTGTGGGGTATCGTTAAAAAGGTATTTTTAAATACAATAAAACTTGCCTTGAAACCATGTGGATCAAACAACCCAGTCTCGAGATATATTAATACAAATTTAAAATTAGAGCGTCCCCCCCCCCCCCTTAACTTTGGAAATACTGTTAAAATAATTCTGAAAAAAATGTCCTGTATACCTCCAAGTAAGTACTTTCAACGAAAACTATAGCGAACTCTGTATCATACATAGTTATTTTTATACAATTCGACCAACTTATGACGTGCAGTTGCCCGTACTAAATGGTGTCTTAAGCGGTCGGGCCATCTTTTAGCTACGGAACCCTTTCATGGGCGTGTCCGACACGCTCTTGGCCGGTTTTTGATTATATTCCGTATAATCAAACCATGATAATTATTGCTATTTTCAAGGCGCAACTGGTTGAAACTTATGGCACCCTAACATGATACGAGTTAGTGCTAATTTTACGCTTTATTTATTTTAAATTTCAGGCTAGCTAGACAGCCGTGGGTCCGTGGGTGAGCTTCAAGACATCATCCCTCTATCCACTATACCTATAAATTGTTTATCGTTTTTCATGGTCGACGAAGTCATGGATCTTTCAAGCTACCTTTTTCTGTACTCATTTCCGCCATCGTCAAAATATGAGCCTAACTGCACCCGATTTAGAGGACACATAAACACTTAAGCTATATAAAACAATCTCGTTGAATACACAAAAACACTTTCCGATCTAAGTAAATTCAGTAGACTCACCAGTACCGCGTCCGAAACTTAGTCTTATCAAGGTCTTCCTAGATCTATCCTCCCCTTCTGCACCCAACTCTATGTTAATGCCTTGACCTCAAACGTAATGGTACACACAGCGTGCGTAGTTCCGTTGATAGTGAAAGTGCTGATAGGCAACGTTAGACGCGCGTATAAACATACATAAACATTCACCGTTAGACCGGTCGAACTAATTCCGATACAATTACTACGTGGTCACGTGACCACGTGGTCACGTGATTTAGTTTACCGGCCAGTGTTTAGATTACATCTATTTCAATCATGTGTGATAAACGTTAATAGGCTGTGGTGTGTTAGTGGCGAAATTATGGGTGTGTGCAAGCTCTATTTGTAAACATGCTTCTAAACTAATGTTAACATAGCGCAATTATGTATATTCATATCCGTAAATCTATGATATGAACGGATGTGGCTTTTTCTAATGCACCCAAGCGGCTCAAGTTCGCCTGATCATAGGCATTTATTAGAGGCAAGAATGAAAATTAAAAAAAGATAAATGTTAATTTCAGTACGCAAAAAAAACTATTTCAATAGAGTTCAATACAATATCATTGGTACACAAAATTGTATGACCCGGTTGCACCTTTCATTCTTAGCGTCAACCAGCTCTTTCCATTATTGAAATTACACCTTAGGTCACGTCTTGCTCACAGTATAAGACAAGTTGGTGGACAAATGCCAATTCAAGTTTATAAAATATTAATTAATAAAGTGAAAATAGAACACAACTTGAAAATGGTTATAAATGCCAAGCAAAAAAGAACCGAACTATTCTTCTACAAGGGTTTGAAGGAAACTACAGGCGTTTAGTAGATAATAATAATACCCTCCGGCCGTATTCGGCCATGGCGGCCAATCTTACGATCAGCCAAGTACGCAGGATATATTATAGTGCACAAGTGAGTGCGCAAGCACAAGTGCACTCCCTATTCCCTCACTCTCATAATTCGGTGGGACAGCAATCTGACGACCGTAGAGAGATCAGGCGCAGGACCAACGGCTTAACGTGCCTTCCGAAGCACGGAGGAGCTCGAGATGAATTTTTTCGGTCACCCATCCGATGACTGGCATCTGCGAACGTTGCTGCGCCATCGAGCTCCTCATTTAGTAGATAGTGGGATAACGTCCCGAGCCCCCACCCGGCTGCAGATCTATCTAGCCTACCGTTATGGCGCGTAACTGCATTCCCCGCGTTATCACGCAGGAATACCAAAAAGGGTATGTTCCTTGTTTTTTCACACGCATGAAAACGCATGAATCAGTTTTGGCAAATGCAGTGAAAGACAGGTAGGCGCAGTTAGTGCACGCGCGTTTGTCGCGTGACAGCCCGAAGGTTTTGCCTTTTTTGCGACTGCTGCACAGTGTGACGAATCTAAGCGTTTTCTAAACACAAAGTCACTGATTTAAAATAATAAATACTGTTAATATCTGACGAATCTAACAACAAAAATCACTGATTTAAAATAATAAATACTGTTAATTCTTGATCTGACAGCGAAGTAAGCAAAAATTAACGTACAAAATAAAAATAAAAAAGTGATTACTGCGAACTGCGATCCACTGCGCTGCACAGTGGGATGAATCTAAGCGTTTTCTAAACACAAATTCATCGATTTTAAATTGAAAACTGCTTATATCTGATAACGACGACGACGATTACGAGTAATATCTGAAAAATAACATCTGAAAACATCATAATTATTTTATCATATGACTCCATGGTAAGTACGTAAAAATAAAGTTAAAAATCAACAAACACCTTAAATAGCAGGACCTAAAAACGCATTAGTACCTGCGCTGCACAATGGGTTATAAGCCGTCTCTAAACACAATCATTTTTCACGGACGTTTTACAAAACTATAGAAACTCAATTTTAAGACAAGTTTAACAGACAAAATTCCACAATTATTCCCTTTCGGTTGAAATTGTGATACAAAAAAATTGAAAATTCACACGCAACATAATTTTAAAATAATTTAAAACTTGTATTTGTACTTTGATGCCTTTATTTATCGTCTTGTAATTCATCGCACAGCCATCATCATCATTGCGGTCGTCTACTATGCATCGCACACTTATTAAGTCATTAAACATTTATTTAGTTTTAAAACACTACACCAATAAATCCGCAGGCTCACAGAAAAAAAAACAATAAATCATACAGCCAATCCAATAAAGATTCAATTAACACCATCGGAAATTACACCAAGATATCGTTTCCCAATAAATTATTTATTTTGTTAAAATGAACAGTGAAAATTTCGTTTGAAAGAAGTAAAATAAATAATATTTTTCCGCAGTGGTCCCGGCTCGCCACACTGGGCCAGACGATTTTTTACTCATTTCACGAAATTCTGTTTCATTCATGAAAGACCCGATCTGTGAAAAACAACTTTCCATTTTAACACCGACTGGTCGACTTGACTGTGGTTTTTTAAAATTATTTAATTTCATATTGTGTTACCGTCCGGAATGAGGTGAAAATTATATTTATTGGTGCGGTTATCGTTTTATAAAAGGTTTATCACTATATGTAACAAACAAAGTCACTAGTTGCAACTATTATAAATGTAACGGCGCGATCTAGCGTGTGGTTCGCAGCATTTAGAAACGATTTCTGTCGTCTATGGACGTTTATAACACCAGAGGCACCAGACTCATTTCGCCAAACCACTTATATACTCGTACCGTTCCACTTATATCATATCCTTCTGAATTGAGCCTTGAAGACCATACCCACTACTACATTTCATCGTATATCATCATTATAAATATGGTTTAAAAAATATAAAAAATATATTTTAAGTTCGATATTTATCGAAAAAATATAAAAATATTTATGTGATGCCTAAGTTTGTTATTAAGTGAGGTATCACATAAAAATCAAACATTATGTTTAAGGAGTATTATAAGACGTGTATCATCATCCTCCTGTCTTTTGGTCCGCTTTGACCATGATCCAAGATTTGGCAAGTCTGGTTATTACAGTGAAGGGACTGCCATCAGACCTTCGTAGCCCTTTCAGGCGAACCAGACAGATTGGATCATGGTTAAATTTAGGTCTGACTGAACTAAAGACCGAATCTAAATGTGCAGTTTTCATCACGGAGTTTTCCCTCACCGCCGAGCTAATGGCACAAATACACACATATGTAGATTAACGGAAAATCCAGAGGTGTGTGTCCGGATTCGAACCACGGACCTCACGTTTGTTAGGCGCGGTCCTTACCACTACGCCACTAGCTTCGCAAGGTACGCTACCTTTATAGACTTCCAAATTCTGTACTTATATAATGTACATATGTCGGTAGGTATTGTTCCGTAGGCATTAGCCTAAGGAACAAAAATTAATAGTAGGTACCTACATTTAGCATTTACGTTAGTAAATGCTAAATGTACTGTTAATTTTTGATTACTCGGTATTAGTCGCAAGGTTTCTTCTTTTCGCGGATTTGGTATCTAATAGAAGAATATGTACCTACCAAGTAAAGAAACAGTTAGCGGCAAAATGTACCTAGCCGTAAGGAAATGGTGTTATGTGTGGTATCAGCATGATGCAATTATAAGCTCAACGTATTCTTTCAAAATTAGGTAAGGGTACATAGAGTAAAACAATGGAATAGACAATAATTCCACAGATAAAATCACCTAGCAACGCCCGCCCAAAGCAATTCCCGGCCGTTACTCGTCTAATTCCAACCCATTCGAGCCCATTCGAGCCCTACCGACCTATCTGAAAACGAATCGCCGAAACCCCCCAGCGATTAAAGAAAATTATAACGCGGCTTTATCGACCGGCCCCAAATAAGGCGCGGTTGCCTGGCAACCAGGACCTAACCCTTCAGATGCCGCAAGCTTACTTTGCGGGGGGACAAATGGGCCCCCGTTTTTCGGCATTGATCCGACACCCACCGCGCCTGCGTGGTGCACGAAAAACGAATGGAAACAACCAAGGTCACGTCACTACGCAAAGTTCTTTTTTCGAATTCGGATATTGAATGGAGGTTCAGTCACAACACTGCCTGTCGATGTTTGTGGGGCCTCTATCAGGATGCTTGCAAGTTTTCAATGTTGTAATCTATTCGGCACTCAAGATTCCTTGGTATAGAACGCCCTGATAAATACTGTCTCTAAGCTGTATAACACTTCATTCTAACTGAAATGTTGTCTAGAGAAACATTAAGTACCTAAATTACAAAACAACCATTTAAAAAAAAAGGTAACGCACTTTTCGAAGCCCCTACTCTGGCTGACGTAAGGCTCTCAATATATTCATAGGAACATTGAGCTAGTAACATTCAAACCTTCTTGTATATCATCACACACTCTTGAACACTTACACGATGTATCGAACAATAACAACAAAAATCCGATCCCATAACCATCAAACTTCAAAATTAATCCACAAACGAGACTGCGAACAGATAAATCAGATACGGCAATCAAAGAAGTAATACGCAATTGTCCGAATTATAATAACACAATTATTTACGCTACAAACAGCCGGACACAATTGAGTCGAAACCGAATTATCTAATAAATTACCGACGTCAATATGCCAGCCAACTAAAAAGGAATCTGGCAGAACGGTCGACTAATCGTTTTGTCGTTTCAATTAACTGTAAATCGAGACAAATCTGATATAAACTAGGGCTGGAACAGACGTAGTACATGCAAAATAAAGGTATAAAACAATAGGACGTTTTATTCGAAATTTTACGCGCATATTTCGGGGATCACTTTCAGTATTGTGATGGGGATATCAAATGTGTTTAGATATAACTATTCCGCTAAAATGGATAGTCATATGCAGTCTATTTTGGTGTGCTCGATGGTTGAATCGAAACTAAATAGGTATACAAAAAAATACGAGTGTAAAAATACCTTTAACAAAGTAGAAAAAATTTGGTAAATTTTTGGTTATATTGGTTTGGCTCCGAATTCGCGTTATTCAACAATTATAGTCTCTTAGAAGATGAAAAGACAGAGAAGAATTAAATTTTCTTTTAATTTGAAAAATTAAAATTAGCTCAAATAATAAATTCTCTCATGAGCAATATTCAAGCTATTTACTTACCCTAAATATATACACCTTCACACTACAAAATTCGTCATAACAGTTCTACTTAAACATCTCACGTAGTTTTCTCGTGAAATCCCACACAACCATCTTTTAGAACCTATTTCCAAGAGAAAAAGAATCAAAATCAGGGTATATCCCAGGTATACAGTACTTGCACATCCCTGCGACGGAACCCTCCCTGTGTAAATACTTTATTGGATACTAACGATCGACCGCGGATCTGTCCACAGTACACAGTCTCGCACGCACTAGGTAGATACGTGCAAACAGACAAACAACTAATTAGCTGAGGAAGAGATATGACATGGCGGAGGATATGTTATTTAATAAGTATAATGTTTCATAATTCCTGGGGCTAACACACCAATTGCATAGCTCCAAACTAAGCTTGAAGTCTATGCTAAAGAACGGATAGACAAACTTAAATTTGAATCTTTTTACGAGCATCTTGGCTGTCGTAATAAAATAAAAATAAGTAATACGAAATTTAAAAATAAATAAGCGACATCGTTTTGGTGAAGGAATTTGTGTCCAGTTTCAAAATAGTTTTTAAAATAAAAGATAATTCTACACAAACAAAAATTCCGTTCATACAGAGATAAATGTTTATAAAAAATATAATGCAATAACGATCCTTGCTAAAAGTATTAATGCGAAAGTGTGTCTGAGATTTTAGAGAACTTTTCAAACTTAAACGCCTACAAAGATTTTAAGAGATTTTTTTTTAAATGTTCCAACATCGAAAACGTGTAAGTATTTTAAAACTTAAGCTCAGTAGTTCCTTACATATAGGTTTCAAAATATAGCACATCAAAAAGCATAAAAACCCCGAATCACCACCGATATCATTATCACTCATCTCACAATCTTTTGTTCTCAACACAATGCAACTCCACATCTAATTACATATTATAATCAAAGCCTACGGTTTGTTTGTTCGTAACAAAAGAAAGGCCCGACCCAAAAAGGGGGTAGGGGGGCTGTCAGCACAAGAGATTCAAGATAATGTGAAATTTGTGAGTACCCCCTGACGCCCAGCCCAGATCCAAAGTAAATTTACCTACCCATCTTTTGCCCTCGTTTTGTTGAAATGAGTTTTAGAATTCTCCGAATTGGATTTTTTTGTGTTATCAGGACATTATTTTTAATTAAGAGGTACGATCATGTTTGTTTGTCCTGGTTTGGGTATTTTATATGTATACAGTTAAGTATAGTCGTAAAATAAAAGAGTATTTAAATTCTTAAATAAACAAACATTAACAAATAAGACATTCGTCTGTTCGTTCCTTAGCATCCATATTACAAGCTTCGAGCTTAGTTTGGAGCTAAGCAACTGGTGTGTAAGTCCAAGGAAAAAAATAAAAAAGAACAATCACAGAGCTGGACTTAGCATGGCCATATTAACAATCAGATGGCCAGGAACACGAAGAGGTAACAGTAACTTTATACTGGTATCAACCTCTGCCAAACCTTTCATGAATCCTGTCGCGTAATTGTTGAATCGGTTGAAAAATTGGCTAGAATAGGTACTAGAGATGTCTCATAATGACCAACGCTGTTACGACATACAATTGTTTTGAATACTTAACACTCACAAAATAGAATAACGATCAAATAATAGAAATCCTAAAGTATACTTACTCAGATCAATTTATTCTTCATCGTGTGGAGTGTAGTTGTAAGGAGTATATTTTTTGCCGCTGGTGAGCTTCATCCAACCACTTTAACACTTATATATAGGAAAGGTATTTAATCACTTTTAAATAATATTAACGCACTAATATTACCTACTTATATTTGATAATGTGTCTAACACTAATTACTTATTATTATGAAAAAATCGTGTGAAGGAAGACTAAAAGATAAGAGCTTAACCCAACGACTGCTCGCAAACTGATTTCTTAGACCAACGGTCAAACTAGCCAAAGGGGTCTCATAATTAAAAATCACAACACAACCCTTTCACAAAATTAACCGTTTCGCGATCTCAGTTCTGCATCCGAGCTACAGACAGCATTCTAATGCTAATTTAGTTTCATGTGAGAAACTACACGATTCACTTAATTTATGTTAAATTTTATGCAAACGACAGGTGGGGTCAAGTCACTTTGCATGGGTCAAACTGACCCATTTGTGAATCTTAAAGAATACACTGGGCACACAAGGGTTCATTACAATTGCAAATTTCAATTTCGTTCACACGATTTTTGAAAATGTTGTGTTTAATGAGGAGAAGGGTTACCCTGTGCTTCGTAGGATGTTGACTATTTTTTAATTGTATTAGATTAGCAAGTAGGTTTTAGTGATTCCCTAAAATAAAATAATTATTTCATTCATTCTAAATTATTTCATACCTTCTCAATTTAAAATTAAAAGTATGGTTAAAAAATTGTCTTACATCTTTACATTATTGAACTCAAAAAGAGTACATAATAATTCCCAATAAAAAGAAATCATAAATGTAGGTTCAAATGAATACCAACCTTTCAACTGCATTGGGATAATATTTTAAATCTTCATTTAAATACAAAAAAATGAAGAATAACCACTTTTTAACCACCGCAGCATTAAAAGTAATCTGCCTCAATTACTCAATCGTCATCACTTATCGCTAATTAAAAATATTTTAGTTTATTGGGAATGGTAATTGCACGGATAAACTTATGTAGATACCATGACTTTTTCTTTTAATTACATTTTATTCCATTTAATAACTTTTTTACATGAATTTTTTTATTATGGTATAAAATAACCAAAAAATTTTTTTAAAAACATTTTAAATAACCCATTAAAAATTATTTAAAAAAATATCTTATTAAATATGTTATTTTTACTAAACCATCCTTTAAAAAATAAAAAAAAGTTACAGAGAATAATCTTCCTTTCATTTTTTGCAACGCGACGTTCTCTAAGTTAACCCTCTAACTGATTAAAAATTATAATTTTGACCTAAAACTAGCTCGATGCAAATGACGGATTCTTCCCAAGGAGTCCTTTGTCCCTTCGGCACACGTGGGGTCAGAAGTCTTGACCTTACACCTTGGGGTCAACTTATGAATATTCTTTGGCAGGTTGTGACCCCAGCTTCCCACGGACGGTTAAGGGTTGAAACGGAATATTCTTAATTGTGCCATGCAAATTGATGGAGTAAGTATTTAAAATTCACATGACTCCAAGGTTGGCATATTTAATTTGAGAATTTGGTAGAGAGTTGAACTAAGAATCAAAATTGCTATTTTTTGTAAAATGACAAAAGTAACATGCAGATGCAGAGCATAAAAAATAGAAATCTCAGGTTTTTAACTTCTGGACGCGTCCTAAGTTTTTGTTGGAGATTAAGTAAATGCTATGTCAATGCGTTTTTAGTTATTTTTTTCTCAAATATGTTGCGTGGGGTCAGATGTCTTGACATTACACCTCGGGGTCAACTTATGAATATTCTTCGGCAGGTTGTGACCCCAGCTTCCCACGGACGGTTAAGGGTTGAAACGGAATATTCTTAATTGTGCCATGCAAATTGGTGGAGTATTTAAAATTCACAAGACTCCGAGGTGGTCTTTAAATTGAGAGTTTGTTAGAGAGTTGAACTAAGAATCAAAATTGCTATTTTTTGTAAAATGACAAAAGTAACATGCAGATGCTAAGCATAAAAAATAGAAATCTTAGGTTTTTCACTTCTGGACGCGTCCTAAGTTTTTGTTGGAGATTAAGTAAATGCTATGTCAATGCGTCTTTAGTTATTTTTTTCTCAAATATGTTGCGTGGGGTCAAAAGTCTTGACCTTACACCTCGGGGTCAACTTATGAATATTCTTCGGCAGGTTGTGACCCCAGCTTCCCACGGACGGTTAAGGGTTGAAACGGAATATTCTTAATTGTGCCATGCAAATTGGTGGAGTATTTAAAATTTACAAGACTCCAAGGTTGGAATATTTAATTTGAGGTTTGTTAGAGAGTTGATCTAAGAATCAAAATTGCTCTTATTCTTTTAGTTTTTTTTTTCCATCATGAAAAATATTTGTTTATAACATCAGGACATAAAAAAAGAAAACTCAGGTTTTTCACTTCTGGACCTGTCATTAGTTTTTGTTGCAAATAAAATACATATTAACTATGTCAATCCAGCTTTTTTTTTGTTGCTATCACTCGTAGGTATATTGACTACCTACTCTGTATTGCGAGACCTAACTATGTCATAACCCCAAATAAATGTCATATTGACTGAGTAAATAAATAAAATTCATAGAAACAGTTTTGTTATTAATTCCCAAAAATGACAAATAATGTTTATGTAGTTCTAGCAAAAATATGTATGGACGTTAACCAGTAGGTAGAAGTTAATATTACTCGCTAACTATTCAAATATTTAATAAAACAAAATAACATTTGCAAACACAACATCCATCGCAACATTAAATGTGACTGATTAACAAATCTCTACGGGCGGTTCATTAAAATTTTCAATTCATCATTTTCATCGGAAATCATTTTTGAACATAATTATCTGATATCCTAGCGGCGGCTAAGTACTCCAAAACCGTGATTAAATGTTCTACACCACTATTCATTATACGCGGTGTGTGCGACCCCCCCCCCCCCCCCTAAGCGTTACGCAGCGGTCGTTCCCCTCACACCCCTACGCACCTTTTTCCACAAGATAAAGACCGAACAAAAAAAAGAAAACGTGAAAAATAACGCCGTCCCGCTCTCTCGCGGGGTAACGCCGCACGTGCGAGCAGTCCCACGGCTAAGCTACGAACGACTCACGAAAACTTGGGCCCCGCCCGAGACGGCGCCTCTATCCGTCTCTTTCACTTTTTCACACTTTTCCGCTTGCGTGTTCAGCGGTGAAAGGTCGCGCGTTGCCGGTTAACATCACTCGAATATCAACCCTATTCTATTAAAATTTCAGTTGATATTAGAATGCAGAAAAAGGCACTGAGAAAATATTTTAGAATGAAAGCGTTTGCGAGTGGAAGGTCTCTCTCGCTCGCAAAAAAGCAAGCTCTGTGGGGGGTCGTGTTAGATGGCGGGGGGAGGGGGGATAGTGGCCGCCATGTTGCTACCGACGGCTGCAAAGACTGGTATTAATTTTGGCTTAATTTGTCCGTTGATTTCAAGTATTTTATTGCTACCTAGTTTTAGCGCCACACGAGTTAATCCTTATGCTGTGATTAGGAACGGACGGACCGTTATGAAATGATGGATTATGAAATGTAAATATTGTTAGGTAAAGTAGCTTTAAATAGGCAAAACAAACATTTGGATTAGGAAAATATTAGGATCCATTGTTACATCATTATTGAAATGTGATCATTAGGTATTTATGACAAGTATAGTAGTTGAAATATCAGGATCTTTGATGAAGCTAAGCTCGAGGAAGAATGATGATGATGATGGGGTGCTCAAAAGTTTCGATAATATTGTAAGATAATATTGAAAAGTGGTAAAAATGGTAGTAGGTACTTAGAATTTTGCCACAAATGAACAGCCAAATATTTAGTCCAAAATAGCGCTAAGAAAATCACATCCAAGGATGTCATGTCTAATAACGTGACCACAATATTGTTTTTCCTGTCTGATATAATATGTCTGATCAATGTAATATGTAGGAATAATACCAACACTAAGACCCAATTATACCTATAGTTAGATTATTCCAAAGAAGGTCCCATCCGAATGACACTGGAATTGTTATTTTTAAATTCAGCTTATTAATTAATTCTACTTACACAAGATTTTTAAAAAATGAAATCACTTAATTAAACTAAGCTAACTTTATTACTTAGAAAATATTTTTTTCCAAGCCAAACTATCTACCTAATCCTGATTCCTCGAAAACCTAATTGGCGATCTCAGATATATCAACATCGATCGAAGATAGGAAGAAGAAACATTTAGCCTCAGGAAAAAATCATTACGAAAACTGACCAATACGAGTTTCTTTGTTTATAATTAAAAAAAATATATAGAGGTATAATGAAGGTACCTATAATAGTTTGTACCTACTTAGCATGTAAAAAAAATTAAAATAAATATACAAAAAATACAATTCTACTATCGATTAGAGGGCGTGCCTAACGCATACTATGAAAATACCTATTTGACTTGTTTTATAATAATGTACGTAAAATGTTGATTTTACCATTACATCTTCATCGCAAATATGTTATTATTATGATGGATCAATTACTAACAGATCAATATCCTAACGTGTAAGCAAATTGACGACATTTGTTTTTACGTGGGTAAGTATTTTATATCTTACTAGCGGCCCGCCCCGGCTTCGCCCGTGGTACTTGTCCACTATTTAATGGATGATATTATACATAAAAACCTTCCTCATGAGTTACTCTATCTATTAAAAAAAACCGCATCAAAATCCGTTGCGTAGTTTTAAAGATTTAAGCGTTCATAGGGACATACAACAGACAACATGACAGAAAAAGCGACTTTGTTTTATACTAAGTATGTAGTGATAAGTACCTAGGAAATAAAGAGTTCAAGACAATAAAACAGATATGGAAAGGAAAACAAACTATAGAAATATCTAATTTCTATCATGATATCGGCATTGGCAATATTAGCTAAACAATGTTTGGTCGTTACTCACAGAAGACATGCCAAAAGAGAGAAAAAAGGAACAATTTAATTTTAAATACATATGCAATAATAAATATTTACATATACTTATGCAATATAACAATAAAGGAAAAGGTAAAATTGGAATTTTTGGAGGAAAACGAATCACAATAAGTTATAATGTTAAGCTAAAAAATCCTTTCAAAAAAAACCTCTCCACCTTTTAACAAAGGTCTACCTCCCTACACCAGTTTTTTTTCCTTGTGAAACCAATGCAATAGTTTGCATATATTCAAGTAATACACAGGAGACAAGGAGTAACAATTTTGTTTTCTGTACAAATAAACCCCCTTCTGCAATTTAAAAAAAAGAACAATCGAAAGACTGTGTGAAAAAAACAAATACTTATTCAAAAAGAATGGTAACTTTTTTTTTGTAAGAACGAGGCAAGCAAAAAGAGATGGCCCGTCCATGGGCATCAACAACCCCATAAGGGTCACTGATTCGTTGCCTGCTCAATGAATCAGAATATTAAATTAAACATGACAATATGTCTAGACAATTAATTTGCTGTTTATCTGCCGTATAATTCCAGGAAAGGAAATTGTAAATTACTTTGTCTACATTGTATCTCATTATAAATTAATAATTTGTAGGAAATCATGCACATATGTATGTATTTATACTTCATAAAACTTTACGCGTCATACAATATTATTCTCAATTTTTACCATAATAATTACGGATAAATAAATAAATATTGAACAACACCTCATAGGAACATTTGATTGCATTTTAAGTGGCTTACGTACGAATATTTTCAGGTATCAGAAACAGAAATATATATTATTTCAATTAATACATATATGTACACTGCATACACACATCTCAACAAGAAAGACGCCTAAGCATTTATAACAAGAATGTAAATATAATAATGAATAATAAATATCTAAAAAAATGAAAAAACTAACACACCAGTTGCCTAGCTCCAAACTAGCTCAAAGCTTGTTCTATGGTTGCTAAGGAACGGATAGTCATACTTAAATACTTTTATCTATCCAAATAAATCTAGATAGATACATGTTATGTAAAAACTGGGCGGGTTTCGTACTCACAGCCCCTGGTAAATAGAACAAAGAAAGCCTGTCCAAAATGTAATATCGACCCTTTAAAAAAAGCCTTCTGGTTACTGACTTGCAGCACTTCTTCATGAAGAGCCTTCATAGTTTACGTCGAAGTGCTAGTGAGTAGTGCTACCTACATACAATCCAACTATATATCTTTTAAAATACGTAGCGGATGTTGATGCGTTATTAAAAAGATGGAATACCTAAACAATGAATGTTATGAAATAAAAGCGGCCGCCAGTGACTCCGTCCCCGTGGATTTCGGTTTCCGCACACATAATTTTCTTACTATGGATATCTCAACATTTTTTTTTACAATAAGGACCAGTGCTCCTGAGATACGCTCGTTTAAACAAACAAAAAAACTCTTCAGCTTTATTATATTGCTATAGGCATATAACACTACTTCTATATAATCTATCATTCATACAAACTATAATTTATACGCCACCCACTCATAAACACTCAGACTATTATTTTAGCATAATGTAACAAACACAAAATAATTGAAAATTATTCTGAAAACTTTACAATTGGTAACTGCAAAATAGTAAGTCCAATTGGAATTTTAATGAATTATTTTAACACTTAAAATTAGATGCACACTTTCGAACAAACATATTGAACATTTAGTAAATAATTATGTAACATGATCATTTCAATGGTTGTAGGTAATTATGTTAAATGCCAAAACCGTTAGAGCAATCTGACAATATCAAATACATAAATGATCTGACTTCGAATCAAGTAGCTCAAGAAGATTCTAATAGGTATCCGAAAAACATGTGTCAAAATCAACAGTGGTTTTATATTTCCTTTTATTTTATAATAAAATACTAGCGGTCCGTGCCGGCTTCGCACGAGTAGACATAACTAAATGGATTAATTTAAATACATATATTTATTAATTATCCATTAACTTAATACAGCCTAGTTTTCTAAAGTAAAAAGAGTTGTTGAAATTGCTCAAGTAAGGAGTTTTTGAGTTTATTCGTTAAATACATAAATACAAATCTTTCTATTAGTGTACCTCCGTCCGTACAATGAACGGAGCATGCGTAAAGGCTTCACCAAGGATAAAAGAAGGTAGAAGTAGTAGGTACTCACCAATCACCCAAAGTTCAAACACACAAAATGTTTGTCCTGTGCAAGGATCGAACCCGGAACCTTTTCACCAAGACACCATGTTTATCGTGATATAAAATCACAATAATTATTTTTGTCTTAAGCAAAAATATTTAATATAATCTTTTGGTCTTTAAAAGAAAAACCTGTACAATTAATGCTCTGCTCACATAATGACTAAGATGTGACATTTAAATTACTACAATTCTAACCTCACATTTTTAATCTAAGCACCGTCGTCTTCACAGTCAATTACATGCAACAGATATCAATCGTATTATTAAATAAATAAAAAAAATGTTAATTTAATGAATTAAATAGGTCATCATTACATAAAATTGAAGAATAATCATATTTTGATCAGATTTATAACTTTTGAAAACCTAGTCACTATCCCTGTTGTTTTATTCCATAGTCTCTCACTTTTATACTTAATTTTTTACACAAGTACTCAAAATCTAAAATATACTGCAATCCTTAATACTCACTTCATTCAAACTACTTACAATGTAAAACGACTCGCCAGATTTAGTACTAGCGACATCTGTTGTCGAGTAGAAGAACCAGAAGTTGTTTGATGGAATTAGAAGTTTAGAAAACCCTCGTTACAAAATTAATATTCTTATTAAGATACACTAATTGTATTTAGTTCTGAATAATTCATGTGCTAATATTAATTTCTTAGTAGCTAAACAATACGCTAAACATTATAAATATCTTACCGACAAATACTAATATTTAGAGGATTAGAATATTGGTCTGTTTGTACGTTCATTGTAGTTATATAAGAATTTACAAAATTAAAATTCAATAATACGGAATTAGTTTTCATGGAATATTATTTATTTTAAATTAAACAACAAGTGAAACGTTAGATTAGTTTCCTAAAAGCCCTATAGATTGCAGCACTCCCAAGTGTTCGAGTTAGATAGTAAAAAAAAAGGTGAAAAATAATTATTTCTTCTTTCAAATAAATATTTAAATGTGTATTTTAAAGGCACAAAAGTATTACATGGCCTTTATGTTGTTAAGTTAAATTATTTTTATCGTTTCAATTCCATAGACGAAGCTTTTTCTACTCACCGCTAGATGGCATGACTAACACGAGTTAGAATTAGAGTAAACATATATTTTTATTGTGTTTATTTTCCAATAAGAATGTACTTTATTTTTTCTTTATAGATTTTACACAATATTTAGATTTGACCTTTACGTATGTAGTGTACCCTACAATGAAAAGCACATTCTTTTACTTGTTTTGTTTTAGTTATTTGCATGAGAATAAGGAAATTAATCTAAAGTATCAGTTTATTAATGTTCTACTGCAGGGCAAGGCAACCTCCACAATTTAAAATTAGATTTTCTTTTCAACAAGACCGGTAAGAACTTTTATATTTTTGCATAGTAATATAAAGGTCTTGCCGGTCACTACGGAGTAGGAATCAACAATTTCCACAATAAAAATTAACAAAACCAGTATTTCTGTTAATTCTGGCGAAAGACGTAAATGAATTCGCGAAACCGTACATTTTGCCCCAGACAGATCAGCGTATCCCAGCCTACCACATTTGCATACCGCGAACAATGCACCCATTTAAAGTATTAATTCGAACAAAACGCCCTCTGACGCAATTATCCCGAAACCCAATCAAATTATCTTCACGAATGTCACAGAAGTATGAAGACATGCGCTCTCTTGGAGCAATGGAGCAATTACGCAGGGGGATTCTCCATCCCCTTTCCCCTACGAGGGGGGAAGTCCAATTTTCGCAAATCATCTTCACCCCACATTTTCTCTGATGAAGATATGTAAATACGAAGCTTTCAGAGATAGTTTGTCGCTGCGCAGGGGTTGCGCACCTTTTAGACGGAATTAATTGTATTTGTTTTGGTGTCTTGGTAAAGCGCAATGTTGGCACTTAGCATCGCGTTCGGCACACGTTTAAATTAATTAACGCCGACAATGTCAAACGGAACGTACATTTCGACTGTGTTCGTTGTTTGCGTACGGATGAAATACTTTCTTGTACTTTAATTGATAGTATGAACTTTGTTTTTTATCACTTGGGTTTTATTGGGAAGTATAAATTCTCCCAAATACTTTCAGTGCTCTGCGAGTGTTTGGCAAAATTTCATTTCGAATCTTTTTTTTTACTGAAAATCGTTTTTAGCTTATTTAGTTAGAAGATTATTTAGTAAGAAGATGAATGTGGATGATTGCCGATACAATATTGACGCCATATTTCCAATAGCCTGGGTATCTTGATGACAAAGAAAAGGTTACTAACCTCGCCATGGCCAATAACACTTAATCAGTCCACGACATGAATAACAAAAGTCTCTGTATACAACACAGGTGTTTCAAATGAAGCAAGTAAAGTTGGGCAAAGGTTGCGCTCCCCTGCGGTTTAAAGTTGTAATGGCTGTAGCATTGCGCGGTCAATTAATCATTTTCCAACACACTCGTGCTCCAAATAAGTCTGCTATTATACAATAGGTACTCACTACTCATGCTTGACGATACTACACATACGATTTCATAACAAATGTACCTACAGGTACTTGGCTATATTGCATTGCGCCATATATCAACAAACTTAACAAAATTGTAACAACGGATAAACATACACGAACATAGTTAAAGCTCACGACAAATGGGTTTACGTTCTTTCCAAGGCAAGTTAGATCGGTTCAGTCAAACCGCCATAAATATGGTAACAGTCATCGTGCCAATGTTATTAAAGCATACTGTGCGTTGCAAGATATGTAGCTTTATAAAAATATAATGTCAATAATATGGAAACTTAGTTTGTTACTATATTATTGAATGTACTGTTCAGTACAGTACATGAGCACTTACATGACGTATACAAACAAGTTGAAATATGAACTTTATTGTTTTTACATTAGAGTCGAGGTTTATACATGTTAATGCTCGTGACTGTACATATAAAAGTACGAATAACTTTACAACTTGAATGGATACAAGTCTTATCCCAACACATCAATAAGTGATCCTCTTATCTTCTACTAAAGTCATCATTCCTTCGGGTATAGCTAGGATTCTTCGACAAACGTGTCACGAATAGCTTTCGTTAATGACCGGCAGTTTGATGTGACCCCCGCGTCCCGCCCACTCCACCTTGTAGAATGGTCAGATCGAGGTCCATGCTGCAGTTTAAGTGCAGAATAGGACACTTTTTATAATGGCTGGAATTCGTCATCGTAGTTCTTTAAGCCCAGCCCCAATAATATCATTGGGGTTTTACTACTACGTATAGAGTGGACAAGGAAATGCAATCTTGACCGAGGTCGAGATCTTGACCTAATTTTCGATATTTAATCTCGACGATACTTGTACTATATGACCTAGTACAAGTATGTAGACTTATTGTACAGACAATTTATGCAAAAAAATTGCGATTGAAAAGAGCAACAACCGAGTTTCTTGCCGCTTCTTTTTCTTCTCGGTATATGACTGCATACCGAAGTCGGTGAGATAGTCAATATGTAGTTTTTATAATATTATTATTAACGATTCATAAGTTACTTTCCTGAGCCATATTTGAATAAAGATTATTTTGATTTGGATCTGTAATATCGTTACATAGGATCGACATCTCGACAATTTAAATCCAGATTTTCGCCCGATATTAAATGACACTAAGCAGATGAAACTTTGGCGAGTCACTGCTTCTTAAGAAGCTTAAAGCTTTTAAACCACGATTATTTATGATTCCATTTCAACCAAAAGTTTTTTGGCGATTCTCGCTTCTTAATAATTTATTTAAATTTGGAAGTAGCCAGTCATTCAATAAAATGCCTGTTATTACGCTGGCCTGTAACACAGGACATGTAGCGGGTCTAATAACGCTGGTCGTATTCTCCAGTTTAAGGAATGTGAGGTTGATGAAGAGCAGTTAAAGTGGATGGAACATTCGGAGCTTGCTTTATTTACGTGTGTCATTCTCTAGTACTAAGTATGTTATTTAAAATACATTTAAGAAGCCATTTTTCTATCATTATTAAAGGTTTAAAGAATTTTATTTCTCATTAGAACTTCATACTTGGTTCACTTAAAAATACGATTAGAACTACTGATAATCTAACGAATCCACGTCTCGATGGTCCTTAGTTCACTTTTAAAAAAATTGTGTTGGTTTTTCTAGACACAGCCTGGGTTTGTGATTGCCAACGCGCATTTGGCGCGCATTTGCTTGTGGCTTCCCAAAATTTTATCAGACAATATCCATCATCATCATATTAATGATATTATGATGATGTCAGCAGTGGACATAGGCCTGTTCTAGGGCTCTCCATTTAGCCCGATCCTCGGCTACTCGCATCCAGCTCCTGCCAGCCATCTTGCGCAAATCGTCACTCGACAATATCCACATTGGAGTAATATTTGTACATACATAAATAGTACACTGCAAATACCATCTCTCCCAGAATTAAGTCGGCACTTAGTCCATATCGGAGACCTAGCCGCGGCTAATCTCTTTACACAGTAAGCCCAGACAAATTACTGAATAACGTTTTACGACTTGGCGATAAGCGGACTGCCCATTTTAGGTTCAAGATGACTCCTAAAACGTGATTAAAATGTGTTCTTTATTAAAGAATTGCCTTGGCCGCCATTGCTTTTGGTTCCGTAGCTTATTTGAATTAACTATTTTTATAAGCATCAATTCGATTCTGGGATGATAGTAAGACAATCTTTTGAGCATAAATAATACCAAACCTTAAGAAACAAATGGCTTAGTTTCTCATGTCGGTAAACTCCAACAAAACGGTAAATATTGACTAAATAAGTCATCAAAAGGGTTATAAAAAGTTCTAGTTGAACCAAATAGAAATCATCATATTTTCAGTGCATTATTTTAGCAAGAAGTTCAAAATAAATAATGAATGGCACTACATACGAGTATATTCACCCGCTTATGACCTATTACGCCAAATCTCTCATCTATCGTAATTTCATTCTCAATTTCGCAAACAATCTCTACCGAATCATCCATTGCCCGCCCGCTAACAAAACATCTAGCTTCCACGTACATAACTAAACGAGTAAGACAAACCAAGAGTTTGTCTTGTATCGCAGGTGCCCACCTAAACTGGCTTAAACTGGTTATAACAAGTTAAGGCTGCGGGGCCCGGGGGGTGGGTCTAACTAGATTCCTCCCAACTTTCTCGTGCCAGATAATGATCTTCGCTACGTGGGTGCCGGGTGGATCGGGCAGGCTGGCGGTTGGAACGCGCGGTTCGAACGCTCGTCTGGAAGGACTATTTGTGCTAATAACTAAAACGGGGCTTTGGTATTTTTGTGGGCTTAGCAACCTTTACGGCGGTGGTGGACAAGGTTCTTGACAGAAGTATGGCGTCTTCAAAGAATGTTACGACCAACCAGGCCAGGTTGTAATTTAAGGTGGTTCAAAAACAGATGAAGAATGTAAACGCGATATAGCGAAGCATTCGCTTGTGACCTCGGCTGCAACATCGCAGCCGAAACGTCAAGCAATAAGTACTTAAATACCATTCCAAAAAGAATATAGCTTTTAGTCCCGTTGTAATGTTGTCTAATTGTAATGCAACGCGAAACTAATATTTTAACAGACGTTTTGAAGGCACAAACAAAGAACCCAATAATTCAAATGACGAATAAATCAACCCTATCAGAAACCGTTACAAATACACACATCGGTAAACTTCTAGAACACAACCGTTACAAGGCTGTGGTATTATATTTCAATGCTCTGATATTGTGTTTCAATGCTCTGGTAGGTGGATGCTTGGCGTCGTATCTCTGCTATATTTAGCAGAAGAAAGCTCCCCCGCGCACGGTCGACCACGCATTGAGGCCGCACGCACTGTGCGTTTTGCTTTGCTTTGTGTCGTAGCTGAGGCAAGACGGGATGCGATGACCTTTTCAACACAGTAGAACACTACAAATAATATGTTTTATTAATGATAGATTGGCGATATGGATAGTTGGTTTACCTATGGGAAGACTATAAAATGAGTAAAGTCCCCAGAGGAAAGGTGAGGATCCAATTGAGCTTTAGAAACCTCAATCACCAACAAACGCAGCTTAACTGTGACGGTGGGATACTGGACTGTTATTTTCTGTAAGCCGAAGAAATGGATGGAATTTCCTTGGTCTACTTTCATAAATAGAAGTCATATCTCGGGCTTATTTGGTTGAAGAAAGCTATCTCCATGGACAGCCACATGCGATGACCTTTTGGTCACAGCAAAAGACTATAATATACCTAGATAATTTATTTTTCAGACTTCTACCACTGTATTAGACAATTCTAATGATTGCAACACTCACAAGTCTTAGTATATTGACCTTCCCCATAACTCTCAAACCTTTCCCCAAACATCTCGAAAACCAAACACAAATTATTCTAAGCCAGCAAGTAAATAATATATAACATAGCATACCTACTACGTGAAGGCAACCCGTACCGTCGTATAACCGAGGGTGAGCCATAAACCGGGCGTAGTTTACGACGGAGCCCTAATCTTTACCTGCACTTATCGCGAACGATCAACGACAGAACTAGGCGCGCGACTCGCACATAAACTGTTTATCTGTGCGCCTTGGGCGGGAATGGGGAGCGCAAGGCAGAGGAGATAGCGGACTGACGACGCTACCATCGGAAATCAAAATGTCGGAAAGCAAACTTTCGAACAAGGTCTTACACAAGTATTAGCTGCTGTCATGAATGCAAATAAAAACATCATGTTATCTTTACCTGCACTCATCATGAACAATCAACGACAGAACAAGGCGCGCGACTCGCACATAATCTGTTTATCTGTGCGCCTTGAGCGGGAATGGATAGCGCAAGGCAAAGGAGTCAGCGAGCTGATAAAGCTACCAGCGGAAACACAAATGCATGAAAATATCGAACGAGTTTTACACACAACTTAGCCTCTGTCATAAATGTAAAGACCAAAGTGTGCGGTGTACAAAGCGTCATTGTATGTTTCGACTGGTCAGGAATAATATACAAAAGAGCCCTAATCTTTACCTGCACTTATCGCGAATGATCAACGACAGAACTAGGCGCGCGACTCGCACATAAACTGTTTATCTGTGCGCCTTGGGCGGGAATGAATAGCGCAAGGCATAGCAGATAGCGGGCTGACGACGCTACCATCGGAAATCAAAATAGCGGAAAGCAAACTTTTGAACGACTTTCTACACAAGTCTTAGCAACTGTCAATAATTTAAAAAACGGACGGCGCCCTAATCTTAACCTGCACTTATCGTGAATGCTCTACGACAGAACTAGGCGCTCGACTCGCACATAATCTATTTATCTGTGCGCCTTGGGCAGGAATGGGTATCGCTAAGCATAAGAAGCAGCGTTTTACCAGTTATGCCAATAGCCCCAAAGCTAGCCAAATGGCAAACGGGCTCGAGGAAATGAGAACTGCTATGCGGGGGCCGCGCGAAACGAAGTGCAGATATAATATTTTCGAAACACAGCTTGGTTTTCTGATTGCCTTTGTACTCAAAAGCAAGGTAATAAATCCAGTATGTATACAATCAATTAATTATAACATTAGTACGATTTCAAGGGAGAGTGTGTTTTTCTGAAGTGACTTCATATTGGGTATATTGGTCTCTTTTTTAAAATTAAAACGCTGTCGCCTACTCCTTAGGACTCCAAGAAGTAATTTGCACGGCGCGATAGTAAAGTATCGTTATTAGGACACATTGTAGCGTCTAATTTGCGCGTGTTTGTAGCGTTTAGCGCGTTTGCATGCATTAGTCCGCCGATTTGCCGGCTAACTTTACACATTACTGATGATATCTGTAATTAAAGCTTTTTTTAATCTTCGTAATTGGTACTAACTACTGTCCCTTCATTCATTGATCAATCTGAAACATATGAACTGGCTTTAAGCCATAGAATAAATAAATATCTCACAACATCACATACATTGATATCTGATAAGTAGCTTAAGAACTTGTGTTACAGATATTATCAGAAACAAAATTGGTATTACGAATATCTTAAATAGTAGATATGTTACGGGCAACGTGATTAATCGGGAATTATGAATAAGGGCCGGCCTTTATTAATAATTCCCAAGAGCGTCGGGCAAAGTGATTAATTTATCACTTTGACCGGCCCTTATTAATAATTCCCGACGCCTCGTGGTCCATGTAATAAATCAGTGTTTGAGATGGCTTGTATTTATCACTTGGACCGGGCATTATGATAAGAAATGTTTAAGAGTCACAAAAAAAAAATAACCCTAACCTATTTTAGACCACCTAAGAAGCGGAAGACTTATTTGATGGATATAGGTTAGGGTTATTTTTTTTATGACCTTTTAAAATTCCCCTAGTCACGAACATAACACACGTTAACGACTTTTCATCTTAAGTAATATTTTTATCAAAATAAAAGTAGGACGTGATTTATATCAATAATAGGCTAGTTGCCTCATATCACCATTTACAAAATCCCTTTTAATTCGAATATTATTCCATACAAGGGTCCAAAATATGTAAACTTCATTAAATATAAATATGTGATTGCTGAAAAAATTCAACTTAAACCCGATACATTTTTACTTTTTTTTCTCTTGATTGAAAACACCGTCCGCCATAATTCTACGTCACCAATATTGTAAACAACACAAATTCAAACGACAGTTTCGACAGGTTATTCGTGGTCTTTCATTTAAACGCGTTGATTGGTGTTTATTTCACTATTAAAATATTATACACTTCACATTTATTGAAAACAAACCTGCCCAAAATAGATACTTTGATGGTTGCAAAATGTTTTGCTTCAAATTCTGATTCGCAAATTCTCATCACTGGGTACTTTAATCCACAACTTCTTATTGACGTATTCTTACATTCACGCACGATACACTAGTGGTAATTCATAAATGTATCATGTAATCTCTACGAAGACATGGTTTTAATTCCGATAAACACTTTTTGGTTATGTCACGCGTATTGTTGACAAGAACAGTGACGCCACAGCACAGACCATCATGGCGGACGGCGTTTACGGTAGTATAGTGAAATTAATAATTTAAAATTCAAAATACAGTTGGATAGGTGCTTCAAAAAATTTTCATATTTTTTTTATGTTGTAATATAATCGTAATGAACCGTTCTATCAAATAATAAAAATAGTGGCAACTAGCCTATTGCTTTTTTAAGTGTTTATTTTTAAATTGCTATGTTCAATTGATGTTTCTTTTAACTTTTCATGAAAATATGGTAAGTTTAATTAGATTTAGTAAGCAAAAACACTTCAAATAACCTTTTTTATCACTTTGCCCAATATGGGTTGGGAATTTATCATAATGGCCGGGAAAAGTGATTAATTATGCTATTATTATCACATTGCCCAATTGAGTAGGGAATTATTAATACGGCCCGAGAATTATTAATACGGCCCGGGTTTATCACATGGCCCGTAACAGATATACATCGATATAACATCCAGTCCAGGACAAACCTATATGTTCATGCACCCAAATGCTTGTCCTGTGCGGGGATCGAACCCGCGACCTCTTGGTCTAAATAGTCAACCTCTTGACCATTACACCAAGCGGGTCGTCGTTATGGCCTTAACATGGAAAAGAATCATCAGAATAATATCTGATTGAATTTATTTTCCAATAATTATTTACAATTACTTGGTTACAAGCCGACACAAGCAAGACCAAGAGTTATTTGTAGTACCCTGTGTCTCGTACCTCATGTGGGAACATGATAATATAAAATGTCGCTATATTCATATCATCTAGCCCACACGATTTACATCTTCAAATATGTATGTAGTTCACCTGATTCCTTAATATATGGCTACACAAAGTATTTTATTGCAGCTTTAATAAGCTTTTCTCGACAAATGGACTATCGGACACAATAATATTTTTCCAATTCGATCCAGCAGTTCCTGTGATAAGCGCGTTCCAACAAACAAACAAACTCTTCAGCTTTACAATATTATTATTGATTATAGAGTTTTTTTGTTAGTTTCTATAGTAAATATTTTATAAAAAGAAAGACACTAAGTCAACCTAATGAAGTTAGTAGCAAAATCCCTTCACACCGGTGCGGCGAGACGCGCACACCCACCTCTGTTGGAGCGGGTTCATTTCCTGCCGCTGATCGCTCGCTCGCGACGTCACCTGGGAAACGCCAGGAATCCTATGTAAGTAAATGACTTCCGCACTGAGCTAACCTTTAGCAAGACTTCGCCGCTAGGAGTAAGTTTTTAGTAAAGGTGGTGGGAGGTTGTGGTTTGTACCTACACTGTATTTTAAAGTCATCCGAATAGGTGGAGCTAAAGGAAACTTGTGGGAAGTACTAGAAAATACTGATTAGGTACTTCTGAGGAATCATCCTATTAATGTCCCACTGCAGGGCAAAGGTCTCCATCATTTGAAACCATGTTTTCGTTACAAAGATGGGTTTTGGCTTGGTCCCACCACATTCCTGTTATATTAAGCTACTATTGTTTTACGGAAGAAAAGCCCTTCTAGACAAGTGGAGTATCCAACACAAAAGGATTTTTTCAATTCCATCCAGTAGTTCCTGTGATAAGCGCGTTTCAACAAACAAACAAACTCTTCAGCTTTACTATATTAGGATAGATTTAGAGTTTGTCTGTTAGTTTGTCTAGTAAAGATTTGCTAAAACGAAAGAAACTAAGTCAGTCTAATGAAGTTGTTAGCAAAATCCTTTCACACCGGTGCGGCGAGACGTGCACACCCACCTCTGTTGGAGCGGGTTCATTTCCTGCCGCTGATCGCTCGCTCGCGACGTCACCTGGGAAATGCCAGGAATCCTATGTAAGTAAATGACTTCCGCACTGAGCTCAAACCTTTAGCAAGACTTCGCCTCTAGGAGTAAGTTTTTAGTAAAGGTGGTGGGAGGTTGTGATTTGTACACTGGATTTAAAAGTTATCCGAATTGGTGGAGCTAAAGGAAACTTGTGGTAAGTACTAGAAAATACTGATTACTTCTGAGGAATCAGTCCCCACGCTTAACTTACTTCTAAGTGCTTGAATACATTGATCATTAATCGCTCTGAAATATTTGACCTTATCACTATCCCGATGCAACCCACTGAAGATCCTCTAGCAGGGTTTTGACCATAGTCACTACTGGAAAAAGTTATGATTGAAAGGATTTTGATTGATTCCACCCCTGAGGGGATAAAATATGTGACTTTGAAATTGCGGGCGGCTGCTAGTTAAAAGTATACAAATAGATTAGCACCACTCTTCGTATCTCCAGAGATCTGTTGCAGGTAAAAAATATATTGACCTCGATATATCGACCTGATTAGGGCGCCACTTAGTGTCTGAGAATAGATCTGAAAGCCTGTAAAGGTAGCTTTATATATTTAGGAGTTAGGTGAACTATTTGAAGGTGTAAATTGTGTGAGATACATGACATGAATATAAAATTCCATTGTATGCATACAACCGGACCCCGTACAGAAACGGCATAAACGCTTGGAAGTAGAAGAGACATTGTATTCATACAATTCGAATCAGCAGTGCCTGAGATTAGCACGTTCAAACAAACGAACAAAAACTTTTCTAGATAATTCTCGACTATTCTATGACTTCACAAATAAAACAAAGACTAGCCAGCCGTTCTGAAGCTATGTATACTCTCAGAATCATGAAAAAGCATATTCAAAATTCTGAAAACCATCCCCGTACTAAACTGATGGGGCATTCCTAAGCTATTAGGAAAACCTGGTTGCATCGTCATATTAAAACCACGTAGTGAAGTCGTTGCGTTCCCACAGAATCCCATCTCAACAGATATCCCACGACACCAGCACTAAAACTCGAGGTCATAGTCCAACAGTTCAAACTAAGGGATGCTGCAGTATCCTGCTTATTTTGTATGCACACACCTTTTCATTACACAAAGTAACACACCATCGAAAAACACAACCCCATTCGAAAACCAACCCTAAAACATTGGACATAAAAGCGACACAATTTTGGAGGGGCGGCAGAACTAACGTTGCTACTTACTCAGCACCCTTAATTTTGAAGTAAGAACCGGTATTGACAATACTCGGTTATTACCATAACTCCTTGACCGAACCGGACACTCATTAATATGTATGGATTGGCACAGATGTGTTTTTTGAAGTCCGATCAGTGCTTAGAAAGATGCTGAAGAGATGACACAGTTTAATAACTGGGACTAATGTCCTAAGTTTAGTGGTTTATCTGAAAACGCAGCTAAGTTATCGGTGAGTCTTAACAACTACTAATAATTTTTACATTGTATTGGATTTAAATAAATGAGTTCTATTCTAGTTTACTTAAAAAAAACTTTGTGTATATCGTGTTATGTACCTACATACTAGCGGCCGCCCGCGAATTCGTCCCCGTGGATTTCGGTATCCGCACACATACGGTTTCTTATTTAAAGCGTTCCTCGACAAATGGACTATTCAACACAAAAACAGTTTTACATTTCAATCCATAAGTTCCTCAGATGATTAACGCGTTCAAACAAACAAACAAACTTTCTGCTTTATTATATGAGTATAGATTAAATTAATGTAATTTCGGATACATCTCAACGACATTGTGCTTAAATTAGTTCGGCAATTAAAAACCATTTGGAGCTTACCCAAATCAAAACATTAGACATAATAATTATAATACAAATACTAATTATTTGATATTAGTAACCTAAAAAAACAAACGTAAATAATGAAATACTATTGTTTTAAACTGATCCGAAATATGTCAATAGGGTCTCAAAAACAGCACCCAATAATACATTTTAATATGAAATCAAACGAGTCGCCCATATCGACGCCTTTAAAGGTTGGTTGATGTAACCATTATCTAATGGCGTCCAATTCTTCCTTTAACAATTTACTTAACGTAGTAAAACATTCCAAATATAAACTCATCTCAAATTCAAAACAAGGCAAAACAAAATTTAAAAACAGAACAACATCTACACCGCCGTGACCATCGGCACGTCTCAAAAACGGTCGTCATATTCTTCGTCCCAAACTAAAACTATCAATAAATCGATAGGCGTCGCTCGTGGCGCGCTCATCACTAATTCACAATTTTATGGCTTGGAGCGGGGCGGGGGGCGCACTCCATTACTGGGGCTTCGCCCCCCGCCACGGTTAACCCTTTCGGACGGACAGCATATACATATTTGGAATAAATAGTTACTATTTTATTGGCAAAAATAAAATAAAATAAGAAATCCCTTGGACTAACACACCAATTGCCTACTAATACTATGGGTGCTAGGGAACGGATACACATACATAAATGTTTTTTTTATTTATGTTTGTAGAAACAATATTGTTTATTTATTTATTTGATATATATATAACATCCAGCCCCATAACAAACAGACATGTGACGTGATATGACAACGCGCGACCTCTTGGTCTAATAGTCACATTCTTGACCACTTCTTGTGGTCAAAAGTAAAATGTTAAAGTCTCTCTTATAGTTCCTTATTTTTTATAGTTCGTCGTCTCATATGAAGTTCACGACAAATTATGTGAATTCAATGACGTTGCATATGTCATGGCAATAAACAATATAAAAATGTAACTTCTGTATGTTTAAAATTTAAGGCTGCTAATGTGATGGCTTTTTACATTTTGCGATTTATATGTAGTTAATTAAAGGCAACATACGGTGTTAACTTTTGCAAATGGATAATATTTAATTACCAGATGGTCTCCATAATTAATAATAACGCTTCTTCTAGTTATATCAAACTCCTATTTTATAACTCCTACATAACTATTATAACTAAAAACTATCACTTTCTCTGCTAACGCTACCGTTCACGCCTCCCGACAAGAAACGCGTGTAAAGGAGAAAGGAGAAAACTGAGACGGGCCAGAGAGGGAGATCTTTAAGATACGTTGCCATGGCAACCCTTGAGCCCGCACACACCCACACCGCTCTAATGATAGTTGCACACTATCGCGCCACGTACCTACACTAGGTATTAGGAGAATTCGACCCAACCCGCCCAAAGTTTCTGTTATTAAGCAAATGCTTTGCAAACATTTTGGGTGGGCACCTTTAGTTCGCTTGCTTATAAATAGGTAGGGTGTTAAGCTTAAGCTTCAATTAAGTTAATGTAGGCAGGCGGTATTGAAACCTAGACTTGTTAATGCCTCCGAGAAAGAGGTTTTGATGGACTTAGAGTTGGTCAGTAATGGGTTTTGTTTAAGAATGAAATTATCGCTCATTTTGGTCTAGTGGTTTTTGCGCGTTAAAAACGCATTAATGGTTCTATAAAAGATTTAATTTCAGCCAGTTATTCGTCTAAAGCTTTTTTGTAATAGATATTAACATCTGCTATGGACGTACGTACATAACGTTTTAATCCAAATTCTATAACTATTCAAACTATTCAACGTCGCCTTTACTTAGGTTTAAAATACTACGAGTACAACTGTCTGTTTTAAATATCTTTATAATATCTCTTTTAAACAATTCTCTGCTGCACAAGATCCCCTTTTTATCAAAGAAATGAATCGATCAAAGAATAAACATGAAGAAGAAAATGCCGTCTATTGCCGTTTATTAATCTGAAAATAATAAGATTTTAGACTTTTACGTTGGATTTTATTTTAACAGTAATATTAATGAACCGGACTAAACGCGTTTCTTGAATTGTGGGTGACAATTTTAATAAGTGACAATTTGATGGGGGTTTTGAAAGAAAATACTCAACCGCGCCCGAGCAAACGACTTGCTACGATTGCTGTAATGCAGCCGAAACGACTAGCAGTAAGTAGTATATAATGTACATACCTTCTATATAAATACGTACCGCGTTTAGTCCCGTTAACTAATATTATTGTTAAAAAATCGTATACAGCACCGTAACGATAACTTCTTTACGTTTGTTTACATCGCTGAACATTTAAAAAATTAAGATAAAAATACAAATCTACTAAATGTAAGAATACGTACTCACTCATGTGGAATGTGACTGTCCTACATCATAGTACCCCGATATTCAAGCTGTAGGCGTCAAACCCACCCTTGCTGTGTTTGTTTGTAATTTGAGATTGTTTGCATTAACTTTATGATTTTAATATCTGTTAGTAAGTTCTAGGAAACAGTACTTTTGTTATTTATTATCTTTACAACGTATAGGTGATACGTCCGATTTTCACACAAAGGTATTATTCTAAGAAACTAAGGTAGAGAAAAACCAGCCTACGGTTATTTTTGAATTACCATGATAAACAGTTTTACTTGAGTTTTTTTAGGGAATGCTGGGAATAAGTATATTAATTGATTAAAGGTTAGTCAATCATCCTGGTTCCGGCCTGAAAGCAAGCCTTTTGTAACAATTAAAGTTTTTCCTTCTGGCTCCTACATTTAAAACAGATATAATGCTTACCTCTCTCAAGATAAGATACAAAGCATTTACACAAAAGGCGAATAGGCAAGAGTGTCCGAAATGCCTATGTTTGAATCCAGTTTCAGACCTTACGTTAGTTAGTACGAGTAAATGGAGCCAAATATGAGAAGCACCGGACAAACTTCGATAATAACCGTTTATTTAAATTAAGAAAACTAGCTGTCTCATAGATCAATACGAATTGAGCAGAGACAGATAGTTATCTTAGCTTCACAAGCTTAGCTACCTCTAGATAAGGTCCCGAGATACAAGGCAGTTACCGAAGGCCGGGTAGTGAGGCGCGTTAGAAGTTCGCGACAAATTGCTCCGGCCGCTAACGACTTTAGTTCGCCGCTCCAACAACTACCGATTTGGGCTGCGACAAGCCCTTTAGCGCCGTGTGCACACTGATAACGGAACTTTAAGTACTAAATATGTAATTAAGTTGACTGCCATGGAGTAGTGGATAGCATTTAAAGATGGCTGCTGCTCCAAGATAAATCTTAGATAAAGATTCTGACGTAATCGAATAAGGTACACTGATACTTCTCCATATATTGAAGGAGTTTGCAGATTCTTGCAACGACTACAATTGCAAGCTATTTATAACAATGCTGGTTTTGCTATACTGGGTATGACACAACAATAGGCTTGTTATTGATTAAAAACTTAGAAGATTAAAGGTGAACTTCGTAGAGAGATATCGAACAAAGAATAGAGAGAAAGGGGATCCAAAATGTTCCGAAGTCTATTAAACAATATTTTCTACGTGGTTTAATCCCAGAACCAGCATGTCGATCATCATGATCAGTAGCCTTTCGCAATCTTGCAGAAAACGAAAGTGATTGACGTGTTCGAGGAAATTGAGCGCATGAAGTGTAGCTGAGCAGGACACATTGCTAGACCACCACCGCTGTGCAAGTAGAACGGTAGAGTGGAGACCCCGCGCAAACGCCCGCGGCAGAAGACTTCCACTGAAGAGATGGATGGATGATATTCGGCAGCAAGCTAGCATCAACCAGATGGTCGTGGCAGCAGATTGTCAAGTGTCAAGATGTAGAGAGGAGGCCTTTATTCGACGTCGGACTGTGCAAGGGCTGCAATGAGCCTAGCTAAACTAGATCTCCTCAAGGGCTCTCCATTTAGCAGAATAATGCCAGGCTATATAACAACAGTATCTTCCACGAAGATCAGCCTCCGCAAGTCACTTAAATGTGTACATATATATTAAAGTAGTTAGCAGATTCTTGCAATGAGAGGTAGAGCATAGTGTTACTTCCACTAGAATGAGCTGTTGGTCTGGGAAAGTACCTTCGTCTTACAAAATACTGCATTGAAAAAGAATTTCGTAACTGTTAAGCTTTGTTTCTGCTGGTGGGTAAGGTTGCTAGAGCTTAGTCAGAGAGGGTTTGGCGTCTTAAAGACAGGCGACGCGTCTGCGACCCTCGTGCGGTTGAAAATGTCCATGGGCAGCGGTGATCATTTCCCATCAGATGACCCTCTTGTTCGTCTGCCTTCCTATAGCATAAAAATGCAGCATTAAACCATGCTATATGGTAGTGGTATCTTTCACGAAGATCAGACTCCGCAAGTAACTTAAATGTGTACGTGACAGCGGCGCGGGGCCCCGCACGTATCGCGTATACATCGCGCAAGATATATTGTGGAAGTTGCCGGTAGTTAAGGCGGAGTCGATGAAATATGTCTTGGGGTGGGGCGGGTGAATTAAGGACGGAGCCTTAAGCACAAATGGCTGGGTAGAAAAGCGCGTAGTGAAGTGAAACACAGTGATGTAACATTGTTATTTTTTTTTATTTATTGAATGTTTATTTTGTGATGATGCTAGAAAGAAACAACGTTAAAAACATAATATGAAGTACTAGCGGCCGCCCACGACTCCGTTCGCGTGGATTTCGGTTTCCAATAGCCTAAAGCCTTCCTCGTCAAATGGACTATCCAATTCAGCTTTATTATATTAGTATAGATGTACAAATAGTTCCCAATGTTATTCGAAAAAATAATGTAGAATAGTCAGAACTAGAACGCATGAAGAATTTTACTAACTTTATTATTGAGATTTAAAAAAACAAATGCTCGTGTGAGTAGTGTAAGAAAAAAATATGTACAAGAGAATCTATTGGTGCCGGAGCATTCGCTTCCCCGTATGGTTATCCTAACTCTTATATATGTATAAAGGCTATATTTTTGAAAATACATCCTACTGCAAATTCAAACCATCAATCGTCATCGAACCAATATCTACTCGTACAAGTTTGCTTTCATAAATTTTACAATCATTTCATAGCAACTACATCCTTTAAGTTAATTTAGATTTCTTTTTACATACTGTTATAGGTGATCTATACTGTGGATAAGCCTCGCATTACGGCTGACCATCAGAACTTATAAACCTGCGGCGTAAATAAAGGGTTGACATTTATGGCAAGGGCGTAGAGTTGAAATTACTACCCGATTTTAAAAGACGCTATTACAATTTCTTTCTCGTCTGAAGTTGACCCCATAAATCTAGAAGAATACGTACTTGAAATATGACTCATGTAAAACTTTATTTATTAAAGCATATTCAAATAAATCTATGTAACAAAGACTTATCTAATTATATAAGTTACGTCTTTATAATACACGTTAACCAATGCACGCAGTGTCTTTATTTTGTCCTTTATACGTTAATATAACTAAATAAGTAATTGATTGATGTCAAAAACAGAACAAAAACACTTCATTATGGTTTTGTGATAGCTACTCTTACTATGAGGAAATAAGTAGGTCAACTGAATATTGTACTTCCGAACAACCACAAGACATTCAATGTGAAACCATTCCGTTTCATTCCCAATTTCAGACCTCTACAACATCATATAACAATACATATTAACCAATAAAATAAATTGATATTACTAAATATTAAGTCGAAATCCCAAGTCGATAGCAAAAGAGGGTGGGCCCCGCTCGGCCCCCAATTTTAAGGCGGTTGGACCCCGAGGGCGATGGGCCCCATGCGGGGGGCTAAGACCCGATAGGTCGAGAAACTCAGGGTGTCGGGAAGTCCCGTCCCCTTTGTCACTTTTAAAACTATTATAATTGCGCCTTCTTTGAGATTTAAACTTTTTGCGAAAGTTTTTTTAGGGTTGACAGAGCTGATGCATTTTGAGTACGTACACTTGTACTTTTTATTCATATTAAAAAAAATCTTGGCTATTTTTATTAATCACTTAATGTTGCAACATAGTTGTTGCTATGAAGTTTCAAGAATCAATAAACAGTTTTTTTCTCGACAAACAAGATTTTTACAGTATTTTTTACAACATACTCTCAACAGTTTCTTAATAAGAACAATATTAAGATTTTTTTAGAAGTGAAAAGAATAGAAACACGCAATTCCGAGTCAAGATTGAACCTGCACAGAAAACAAAAGTTAAAAGCACTTTTTTTTTACATAAACAGATCATCTAATGTAAAAAAAAATAAACACAAACTCAGACACCAAAATTTAATTCGCATGAAACCACTTTGATCAAATTAGGTCAACCAAAACCAGAACAACTCATTACATCTTTGTCTTTCTTATAAAGGAATCTTTTAAGGTCTCCATTACGCGTCCCAAGCGGGCAAAGCTTTTGAACAATGCCAGTATGTTAGGATAGGTATACATAGAAATAGCCCCGTTTCCACAATCCTACGATACTCCCAACTATAGCCCTTGTAGTGTTACAAGGGCGGTCGGGAGGGACAGGGTCCACCGCAAGATAGCTACCATTCTTCAGGCCTCCCATCTAAAGGTACTGTGGTCGGTTTGGGCCCGACTAAATTAAATTAAGCCCTTTACTCAAGCATCTCTCGATCTTCAATGGATCTGGCTCGGATTGATTAATGAAAATTTAAAGTGATTCTGAAAGGATCTAACCCTTTGTAAGGTGTTCTGTTGAAGAGATTAGTTTCGTAAAGAGGTCTTGTGTAATCCATTTTGTGGTTATTTTGTACGCTTTATCTAAATAAGTGATGCCGGGAATTACAGGAAATTCCAGTTCTTTTCGGATAAACGCTCGTCTTCGAATAAATTGTGGCTGACGGATATATATTTCAATATTTTGTTTACATGTGCTATAATTTTATGATGCTTATTATTATTTTAGGTACCAATCTTAAAAATAAAGTCCGCTTTAAATGTCTAGATACTCACACTACTTAGAATCTTACGAAATAAAAATTATGTAATTGTATACATATATTCTCTAAGGATTTGAAGATAACGCCAATGAGCATTTCAAAACATTGACTCCTTTGTTCTCGTTTCTCTTCAAAAACAAGTTCGTCTGATGCGATTAAGCGATCGGCAATTAACCCATCCGAGACGCGCCCAGCGAAGTACGTAAGCGTTCTAAAAGCACTAAATTTTCCACTTTTTTTCCCAACCAGGCCAACTGGACTTAGTCTCATAAACGAAAGTGTCCGAATTTACACACTAGGGTCGCTTCGTCCCTTCACGGACGAGTGAAGGTTGTACCACACTCAAGGAAATTGGGTCATTTGTCCTTTACTAGCTCTCACTTTTGTGCGTTTAGAGTGTTTTTGGTTTGGACCGCGGGGGGCGTATACGTTTAAATCGTTTAATATGCCCTCGCCATACATCGACGCGATCTGAAATTTGCACAAAAATTTTAAGTGACTGTCGCTTTTTATCGCAGTAAATACATGTTGGAACGTACGACATGTTATTCAAAATAGTTAGCCACAGTTTTCCGGCGTCGGGGCACATTGACGGTTTAAATCTATAGTATCACGTATAACCTTTATTCCAACAGCGTAGGAACGATAATGGCTCAAGTTGATTATTCGATTTGGGCAAATCCCTTCGGAGAGGGAAGTAGGTTGGTTTCAAACGTGTTCTTAGCAACTTTTGTCTGCGGGGCGGTTTGTTTTTCAGTTCAAATTGTAATTATCGATACGTGTGTGTTTCTTTATCATTTTAAGCGTTTATATTAATCTACTGATACAGACGTAAGGAATTTGCTCGATAAGAACAAGTACTTATACCAGTGCAGTGGTGTTCCTATCCGATTGATATCTTCCATTAACTTTATGGAACAAGTTAAATGAATACATAATTATAAACATGTGTATAAAATTGTAAACATTCCCTCACTCAATGATTGCTACGAGATTTGCTACAGTAACTGCTACAACTCGTAGCACATAACAGTTGTTGAATACATCCGTGGCAATCATGATAAAAAGAAATTGCCATAATAGTATAAGCTAATTTCAAAAATTGTTTCTTACTCTAATAGCATTTTTTTATAATTGCTATTTGCTTTTGTATACTGTACATAGCAAACTTATCAAACATAACCTTGTTTTTTATAATTGCTATTCTAGCGACACACTAGCGTGTGTAGTGAACATTTTGGTAACCGTAGTGTTTGAAAACGTGTCTGACTAAAGTGTCCCATTTCTTATACCTGTCCATAGTCGATAAGGTTCAAAATACAATCTTGTTGAGCAGAGTGTTTCATAACTTCGATAAGTAGGTACACGTTATGTGTGTACATGTGTGTAGTTCCCGAGGAGCGCTTTCATTAAAACTTGCTTGGCTTCGTTCGATACATCATTGCCATGAGATAGTAGGGTTGTGACTCACTGGAATGTTATAGGGTTACACAAAATATATTCATTTACTTTAACACGTTTGTGAAAACGTCTGCAATATGAAAAGAGAAATGCCTTTAAGGTTTGCTAAGCATGGTGGAAGTGTATTATTTGTCCCAGGTACTAAACATTTAGTGAGACTGTGTTTACCACAAATATCCAAATCTCCAGAAGTTCAGCAACTCAGTTCGAATCAAAAACGTTGTAATCCACGATTTCACATATTACTAAATATCACATAATACTACAGAGAAAAAGCTGGCTTATACACAGATACAGGAGCTTAAAATAAATCATTCCGGTGCAGTTAGCGGTTCATGAGGGTTTAAGCAGACAATCAAACGTATGAAGAAAGATCTGATCACGCTTTATTTGTGGTCGTCTATCCCAGGATGCATTTACGGTAAAAAAATCAGCTAGGCTCTTTCTTTAAATCTCTTTTTCTTGGCAAACTCACTTATCACGCGGTCGAGTTATTTCAAGTCTCCCGCTCCATTTTCCAAATTCAAAATGGCGGCACAACAGCCAATAAAGATGCAATCAAACTTCAGTTGTTTAAGAAACTCCATCGCAGCGGCATTATATTAGCCTCGTTGCGGCGCTAACTATCGCCGCACAACTTTGCCTAAGGCTGCATACACGGGCTGCGCTAGGGGCTAATATTTTGACGACAAGAGTACTTTAGCTGCCTAGGAAATGCTGACGACGCATTTTAAGGTTAGCTGGGAACGATGTTGGTCTGAACGGTTTAAGAGAGGTACAGCTAAGGAGAATAGAGCTAAGTAAAACTTCTACTTGCATGAGCCGCTCGTCTGGGGAAGTACTCATCTTATAGAAGGCCACAGTGAAATAGCACTTCGTAACTGTTGTGTTATGTTTCTGCTAGTGAGTAAAGTCGCCAAAGATCAGTTGGGGAGAGTATGGGGACTTAAAGGCAGGTAACGCGACTGCAAACGTTGTGCGGTGTTTGTGTCCATGGGCAGCAGTGATCATATGCCATCTAGTGCCCCACAGGTTCTTTTGCCTCCCTACAACATACAGAAAAACTGTTTTTTTTCACAAACATTTATTAGCCGTTATCCATTCCAGAGCATACTAGTGCTTCTCATGACATACATATTTGAAACTACAAGTTTAATAAAATTGTCATTACGTGAAACATTTTAGATGCGGGAGGACCCTGTGGCCTGAGAAGCGCTACAGGTGTCCATTGGTCCGTGATCTATACCATAATCAAGCATCATGATTTAGCCTTTAGAAGTTTAAAAATGATAGCTCCTACATAAGATAAATTTTCATATTGGCACGAAATATACCAGTTAAATAATAAGTACTTCTACCGGAACGCTGAAATATATCTTCCCGAGAACAGGTGGCCCAAAAACAAAAGAATAAGCCTCCGCAAAACTCAAATTGTACCTCAATTAAAGCACAGTTAGACGCAACAAAACCGAGCGTTACGTAAACGTTCCGAATTCTAAACAATTTGCCGGGCTCACTTCAATTTAAAGTTGTAAAGAGGCACCTCATCACCACGCCGAGAAGGACATTACCGACAAAGACCGGCCAGAGACCGAAACGGGCGAATTTAAATCCTACCCGCAGATGTGGACTAGCGGACCTTAGAAACAAACAAATCGCCCCCCCGCCCCCACCCGCCCGCGCCCGGCGAAACATGGCCGCCTTACGACCGCATCTTACAGGCCCCAATTCCTACTTCCTTTCCATTACACGCCAACGCTGACTAAACATAATCGTCGAACTTCCTTACGACTCTACCCTTCCGAACTGCTCGCGTCAACCGAGCGATAACCAACTTTACATTACAAACCTAAAGTCCATTTCATTCTCGAAACTCAGAATCGAACTATCTCATCCACCCATTCTAATTCCAAACTAATCCGGTACTGCGCAAAGCCGAAATTGGAATGGCCGACGACGTATCCAATTTTCCTCTTACGACCGCTGAAGCAGCAGAATAAGAACGCAAGTTGCGCTGTTTACGACGTACGTTTGAATAGTCGGCGGTGCCGAAACTTGCCCGTCGGGTTGTACGGGTGTTTCTTACACAAAAGACGAGGGGGGGAGGGTTGATAAATGGCGCGATATTAATACCCGGGTCGGTGATATAGTATAGTTTTATGATCTTAGTTGGGTCGTAATATAAATCTGCTTTTCCGGGCGGGCGCTCCTTGGTGTTGTTCCACTTTAATATCTGATACAAACAGGTTTATAGTGGTCGTAGTTGTGTTGTGTCGTGCAGGAGCGTTATTCCGAATGGTTTGTTTTACGGAACGGTCCGGTAATTTGTTGTTTTCGACGAAGATCATGTTCTTGCGGAAATAAGCTCGTACCGCATTTCATGTTTATATAGAATGGAATAGATTCAGTCCTGTTATCTATAGTAAAGAAAACAGGACTTGAACATATGATATAACTAGCGGGCGCCCGCGACTTCGTCCGCGTGGATTTCGGTTTCTTTATCACCTATTTTTCCCGTCAGTGGTGGAATTTTCAAATAATCTTTAAAAGGGGATGCCTACGTCATATTATCTTTATGAATGCAAAGTCTCAGCCCGATCGGTTAAAAAATGACAAAGTTTCATACTAACGTTCATCCCCTATTTTACCCTCTTGGGGGTTGGAATTTATCAATATGATTGCTTATGCGATGCCTACGTCATAGTAGCTTTATGTATGCAAAGTCTCAGCCCGATCGGTTTAAAATTGACAAAGTTTCATACTACCGTTCATCCCCTATTTTACCCCGTTGGGGGTTGGAATTTATCAATCTCATTGATTAAGCGATGCCTACGTCATAGTAGCTTTACGTATGCAAAGTCTCAGCCTGATAGGTTTAAAATTGAAAAAGTTTCATACTACCGTTCATCCCTTATTTTACCCCCTTAGGGGTTGAATTAATCAAAATCCGTTCTTAGCGGACGCCTACGTCATAACATCTACCTACATACCAAATTTCAGCCCGATCCGTCCAGTGGTTTGGGCTGTGCGTTGATAGATCACTATGTCAGTCAGTCAGTCACCTTTGAGTTTTATAGATATAGATTTACTATAAGTAGATCATTTCTATAATTTAATTTATTCATAAAATTTAATTTTATAAACGCATGTTTAAGTCACGTCGATAGAGGCATAAATCCCACTTGATTTCGCATCGACTAAATACAGTCTTCTTTTCGACCGTACCGTCTTACGTACTACTAATATTATATAGTAGATTTAAAACAGAATGTTTTTGATTCCCAAAAGGTAAAAATCTTAACCACTAACCTACTGAAATACCTAACATACTCTACTCAGATAACTTATGAAGGTACATAAGAGTACACATAATAAGTCACAGAAAAGGTTTGGCACGCCTTATCTTTTACAGCAGCAGAACAATATTCATAAAGCGTCCGTCGCCGCTAGATTTTATTACAACGCCTCGAGCCGGACGAGTATAATGTAGTGCCGCATAAACTACTGCTCAGGGGAGCGCAACATTTTATGAAGTAATCTAAGTATTGCTTGGATACCTAAGGATGGTTTTAGTGTGATTGTATAAGGAAGTGAGCACGGGAATCGGTGTGCACAAAAGCATGCAACAACGTAAATGTAATTTAAATTTTTTATTATTTATTCAATTTCAATAATTACATGACTAACATGCCTTCCAAAGCACGAAATCATCATTCTTATCTTACACTCAAGTGATACAATGCCGTAACCAAACCGGGATTTGGACACACGATCTAAACGATTTTTAATCGATCTAATAACATCACCATGGAGGCATTTCTTCCCGAACTAGAACGTTCCAGAATAATTAAACTTAACGCAACCCGGGCAGGGTTCGCGTCCCCTGCTATTGATCGCAGACTCGCCGGAAGATCCTGCACGCTTTCTACTCAACGATTAAGTCTAATTGCTCTAAAATTTATCACTTACTGAGCCAGCGCATTTGTATTCTAGCTCTTATTTACGATCCTAGCTCGAGTATCAGTGAATCTTTGCGTACCTACTCGTTGGATGCATTTGATATAACGATTTTAGTGTTTTTTCGTATTGTCGCCTGAGATATTTCCAAACCGATACGACCTTCGGAAAAAGAACGTACTCCCTCTTAAATGGCTGCTAACGGACTTGTGACTCCTCTGGTGTTGTGGGTGTCCATGGTTGGCGCTGATTGCTTTCCATCGGGCAATCCACTTGCTCCTTTGCCACTTATTTATATTTAAAAAAAAATGTTCCAGTTGGTAGAAACTTGGGAATGGTTGAAAGTTGTATTAAAGAAAAGAGACAACGTTTTAAATTCTGAACAAAGGAAAAGCAAAACAAACAAATTTATTTTGTGCAAATCATTCAACCAACACCTTACAACTGTTTTCAGTGACAGATATTTTCATTTTACAGGACACTTCCGATGTTAAAAATCAGCATGATTTTATAGAAAAACTTTTAAAATCAGTATCCGAACGCTTAAATCACTACCGGCCAGCGCCGACTATTGTGTTCTTAAAAAGTATAAAAAGCGGGACCCAATAAGTTTTAAAAAATAGCAACAGGTTTTTTAACCGTGTTTGAAAGTGAAACAGGGCGTTTTAACCCGTCCGCGCGGTTGCCGGTCGCAGTGACCCCCGGGTCGCAGCCGTGACCCGGTGAACTACGGTCAACCTGTGGGAACGAATATCACAAAAAAAGAGGTCTTTATCAACTTACTAGTCTCTTTTGTCTCTGAAAGTGTCTTTGAAATATAATTAGGAAGAAAAAGCACTTTTCACTGAGGTTGGATCTTTCAACATTTTTCTTGTAATTATCACTATAGTTACTTATGAAATTATGACTTATTCACCTGACTTATGAAAATACTAACATACAAGTTATGGCAAGTAAAATACTCGCTCACACTGAGATTGCAAAAGTTAAACCTAGCTTACTTAAGAGGCTCCTATTAAAATGAGTTTAAAGTTTTCGCCACATACTCGTTACTATGTATCATGAATAGTTAATCGATCCAAGTTGACATTTCCAATTATTTTCTTAAGTACAAACTCCCTTGAATCCAAAATATGATAATAAAAATTATCAGTCCCTATACACTTGCATCCGAAATGAGATCGTCTTTTTAATCCAAATCTAAGGATTCTAGTTATGTATATCTTGCAACGGCTGCTGACCTGAGGTCAACTCGGCCCCTCATCTCGCGTTTCTCACGAAATGTTCTCATCACTCTTATAACCCGTTCTGAGTAATCTGAGTAACCGTCTCATAATGTAAGGTAGAGAATAAACAAGATAAAATGTTAACTAATTAGTTTAAATCTAATGAAGCTATTTGTTTTGCAACTGCAAAAAGGTTTGTAAGAAAATCTTTGCAAGACTTTTTTGTTGGCCTGACATCATGTTGACAGATAAAGTAATTTGTTTTGCAATTGCAAAAAGGTTCGTAAGAAAACCTTTTTGCACTTGCAAAACAAATAATTTTTTTGGCCTTACATACTTTTGTCTGTGGTAATTATCAAAACCCAGTTCCTCACCTTCGGTTTCTTATCAAGCCTAGTACTTAAATACAAGCACTGTAGTATTTTAAATAGTTTTTGTACTTATCTGTGCGCAATGATATTTTGTGTTGCTGACAATGGCATGCAAATTTTAACAAATTCAAGAAATTACAATTCTTACAAAAGATGAACGTTACCCTGTAAACATTCTCATCTCATTTCTCACGGAGATGTTTCTCGAAAAACTAGTTCTAAATTCTTAGAAATTCAACAAGATCCTGCGTAGCATCAACACACAACACATAAAGAAAAATATGTCAATTTCATCTTAACCCTTCCGCCGCTGATGTTTCAAACGGCTGACCTCGGGTCAAAGTGACCCTCTATTCTCACGGAGCATCGCAGCATTCATCTGAACAGTTCTCATGCAACGCTTTGTGCTCAAGCGAACGGATCTGGAGATATTCCACAGACGACTTTACTTTGTAATAAGTATACTGCAACGCAGTCAGGGGTTTTAAGAAAATTAATATTACTTTTTTTAAATCACCAATAACTCGTTAAATAAGTTATGTAATTATTCACCGTTTCATTTAGTGTAATTTTTTTGTTTACATTTGTTCTCAAATCAAACGAGCAAGGGGCTTCTACAGTTCTAACGTTGCTTCATAGAAACCTGCATTTTGAATACTAATGTTGTATGCATGCTTGCAAAAATCTATTTTAAAACTACTTGCTACTAACTTTACTTAAGTACTCGTATTTACTGTTTTATGACTTAGATGCTTTTTTTAATATGTAATAAAAAAGATTTTAAATTACCTAATCGCCCATATTTTCCATTTGAATGCAGGCCTTACAAAATTGATAAAGAAGATATCAAATACCTATCCTCAAAACGTAAATCCTAGTTACATCGTCACACGGGGAGTATTTGCGCTATAAATATCTTTACGTGACATTCAAATCCAGTGATTCCTAATGGATCAACCCTTAATATCATCCTTAGCATCCCAAACCGCACAAAGGCTCGCAAAAGTAATCCAACTGAAGAAAAACCCCTAAATTAATTTTACCCCCGTATTCATAGAACGCAAGATGAGCCCGGTATACATAGCATTATACATGTGGGGCCGATAAGACAGCGGGGCGGCGCTGGGGGGTTGAAACGAAATGTTCGCGGGAGGGTTGAGGCCACGTGAAGACAGCGTGCGAAGACGTGCTGGGTTTGGTACAGAGATGTTAATACCACGTTTGAGATGTGATGTAGGACGCTTGGAAGTTTACCCAATGTTCATAAAAATATTTGGAATGTTTTCTCACGATTAGGTTACGTTTAGGCCGTTTCACTGTTAATTCATTGTCGTTCAATGTATAATGAAACGACAACCAGCAGACCTCAATGGTTTAACTGAGGCGTCAGATCAATTTAACGACTACACAACCACATTTCAGTAATATTATGAAGGTTTTCTCAATGTGTGTCTTTAGCTAAATTTTTGTGTTACAATAACTTGATTTTTGTTTGTTACAGATCATGGCTGTGGAATGACCCAATGAGTGACATAGAACTTCAAAACACAAAATGCCTTCGTACACAAGGCAAAAATATGTAAAATAAAGCAATACACACAGGTCAATCAAAACACTTCAAACTAAATTAGGTTAGTTCCATTGCATAAAAACCCAAACAGAAGATTAAATTATGTGGCTGATGTCGGATTGCATTGCTGGCCGCAATAAATAAAAACGCACAAAGAACAGTAAATAAAATGGTTAATAGGGAAGCAAACAAAACAAAGCAGAAAAATAAACTTGAAGAAATTCAATGAAACTTCAGAACTTTGGACATACTTGTTCAGCGCGCAATCGACGAAGAAAGAAAACATGTGAAAATCAATGCAACGCATACAATACAATGGCGACATCAAGTCTTCTAGAAGAATTCATACAAAATGTACCTGCCAGTACCTATAAATAAAATAGATTCGTTGGTGAGTTAGTTGAGAGCATTTACTTCGTCAATCAAATTATTTATTCAGAAGGGTTATGTTAAATTGCGGGATCAAATTCAAATCAGACTATCAAAATTCGGTGGCAGGACAACTTATATTCCCATTTGTTTGAAAGTTCGTAGTCGATATTACAATCTCGGAGCATTTGTTTTTCTATAGAAAATTGTTAGGTACAGTATGCAATATTCATTTCGGATCACAAACAAACAGCATACCGACCCGATTTCATACCTCCCTTTTCAGAAGGATAATATCCAATCATTTGCACGCACTTGCTTGGCTGATTTTAAAGGTGCGTCCACATCTGATGAATGGGCCGTGAATGCGCAGCCCGCGATTGCTTGCAGTTACTGCAACCATTTAGTGCGCCCGTCATACGATGACTTAATAGAAAACAAACCTTTAGTTGTATCGTTGGTTCGTTTGCCTCACTGTTATATAAAAAAAAACCTAGCATGCAGCTCTAAGCTGCTCGCGTCGCGTGCTGCACATTCGTCAGACGTTACCCTAAACTCGGCTGAAACGACCAAAAATGCCGGCAATAAAGGTATTATCATCTCTATACAATTACCGCTTGGTCCGCTAGCCGTAGTCCGGGCGACTTTCGTGAGGGTGAAAGCGGTTTGAAAGTCGGGTCGGTATTGATCGAGTGTCTTGCCGCCCGCGCGCCCCTCCCCCGCTCGTAAGGAGCGCCCGATCTGGAGACGTCTCTTTAAACATATAATAATATAATTACAATATCATAATGTATTTGTAGATGATAATAATATTAAATGAAAATTGGCAAGTTTTGGGAACTAGTGAGTTTTGAAATTGATGAGTCCTAGAAATTAGTTTTCAACACCTCTAGACATTTCATTAAGTATATTATCATATCATAGATACACTCGAGTACTCGTATACTATCTAATTTGAATTTTAGTAATCATTTGGTTTTGTAATCGTCATTGTGCGAATGAATTTCTTCTTTAGTCTTTAACCACCGACGCACAAATTTGTATGATTATAATTATATATACATCATCATCATCATCATCATCATATAATATCATAGATGTGTATGATCGTATAGTATAAGAATATACCAATCAAACTAAAAAAAATAACAAGATTCGAGTGGCTATTTCGTTCTGTTTCGTAATTTCGTGGCGCAAAGTTACCTCCTAGAACGTATGTACCTTTGAATTCACCTCTAAACATAACAAAATTAAAACTATGAAATCATTAATATACTCGTATGGCATTGGCATGATTATGTTATTTTAATTTAAAATCAGCAAGATCTGAGTGACTAGGGAGTTTTGAAATTTTTTGTGACGTGTATTTGGCGGGTCTTACTCTTGCTAACGTTTTTTTAAACACCTCTTCTACTAATTCCGAAACTTTAATTGAACAACACTAAGGACATTTCCTAAGATTTGCGTCTTCTTTTTTTCTCGCGTTTCCAACCAAACATGGTTTTTCATATTCTTGAGGGCATTACAAACGATATTCGCTAAGGCAATATATGTAGCTGTAAACTTAGTCAGAACTGAGTGGGACATGAACTTATTCCGCTTCATATTCTTTTCTTAAAGACGCCACCTCCAATACTTATATCGGCATTGTCTTTTGTACAACATAACAGATGTCTGACTGGCAGTTTAACATAACAAAAAGTAACTCTATCTAAAAATTTAAGTACTTTTTATTTAAATAACAAAGTTGAACGAAATATAAATGCAATTTACAAAGAGGTACGGTAATGCCTCTTACAAAAGAGGAGGAAAATCGTTCATCAAATATAAAACACCACTTCAACAAATGCAAACATGCAAGCATTCCCGATAGATTTAATAAAGAATGGATTTTAAACACTTTAATATTGATAGTGCGTGTCAAATCGAGCTTGCCGAAAGCCTCTTTTGAATTTCATTTTTGTAAAATCTTTCGTTCTGAAAATTATGCAGCCAGTTCCAATCGAATCATTCAGTTCTCATGGTGAAATCAATCCAAGAATGCAACATAAATCTCGTTATATAAGTAAGTTAATTTAGATATTCATGGAATTTCTTAATCTTTCTAGAAACATGCTACAACTAAAGTTGATAGATATAAGTCTTATAAACGCACGGAATAGTAACATAACACCATATCTAACATTATATGTATCTTTCACTACTCACAAAAACATTCTGCTAATCCACTTCAACCTGTACACAATATTTTAGTTTATTTATTTTTATAGAGATGAGGCAGCCCTACTAATAAAGACATCGTAGAGGCAACCCTACACGGTGGCAGCATCGTGTCCAATGGGTTCATATCCAGGTCAATCGCCCTGACTAATGTAACATAACATCTGATAAAGTCACATTTATCTCTGCGATATAGGATTAATTTATTCAAGCACAAACGACAAAGAAAGTCCGTTTATTTTTATAGCTCAAACGAGTCTCGATGTCGGATAGAAATGCTAGGATAAATTTGTTTATTCCAAAGCTGTAATTTAATTTTTAACTCAAGGAAAGGCAAATGAAAAATCATATTGTATCGACATAATTCGGATTTTCACTATTTCAAAAGTAGTTGAAGCAGCCATGCTACAAATGGGCCAAAACTAGTTTAAAAATCGCAAAACTTCACGAATTTGAGCGCATAAAGTGACTTTAGGAGTTTTCTCAAACGTTAAAAAAGAAAAGCAAAGGAACAAAAAACATACAGCCAAGAGCCAACACAAAACGCGTCCAATCGAACCATCGAACGTCAAAAATTTCAAAACAAGAATTTTCCCTCATAAATTATTTAGGGCATTTACTCATTATTCTTCCCCTATAATAACGCTTGGGCACCGCAACGCGATACTTTCGTCCGCTCTCGTCTTACGCTCTCCACTTGATTAATGTGTGTGCTCCGCCTAATCACCACTCGAGATGCCATGATAGCCGCTCGTTTGTCGACTAGCAGATGAAAGACATCGATTGTCTTTTGCTTTTTTTTATTTTTTAAATTGATTAGGTTCTTACCTAAGTGACCGCATGTCAATTTGGCAAACAATGTCTACCAACATTAAGTTCAGAATCACTAAATTACAGTTACAGTTGACAAGGATGATTAAACTATATCTAACTTAAAACAAAAGAGTAATCGAGAGACAAAACTTAGGGAAAGAAAAATAAGGACTAAAAGGAGGATACCCATATATACCTACGATTCAATTTGGTTTTCAAGCAGGTTTTGAGCAAGATTCATTTCATAACATGTTTGCGTTGAATGTTAGTAGTAAGTATCATACCGAGGGCATACTGAGGGCTAGGCTAATTGTTTGGTGTTCGTATTAAATTTCCATTAGGTCTATTTAATAAGGACAGAAACATTTGACCTTGATAAAACAAATTACTTTGTTTTTCCTTTCAAAACAAACTGTAGCTATAAAACGTTGTAACGGCCAAATAAAGTGGACAAAACGAACGGACGTTTTCATCAAACAAAACACGTAGCCCAGCGATAACCATCTACTCTAATGAAATGCTAATGCTGATTGCGACCCCGCTAACAGTCTTAAAGTTTGCGGGCCACGCACACACACAGCCGTCACCCCGCCCCAACCCATCAAGGAATGGAAGAAGATACGAACTCGACTTGTGTAAGTTGACAGGCGCCCCCCTCCGCGCGGGGCCGACTCGCCGCAACAAACCCGCCGGCAATGGGTTTTGAGGGGTCTTTCCCAACTGGCCACTCGCAGGGGGGCAAGAAAAGAAACCCCGCCACCACAGCCCCCGAGAACCTTAAGGACGTATCGATCCGCCCCGTCTTATGCCCACTTTGTGTGTTAATTATTCCGTTTGGGACCGACGACCATTGGAGGGTCCGCCCGAATGGTTGATGAGCCCGTAAGTTTGAATTGATTTTTGTTTTTGTTGTAACGGTTTTGGGAAGAACTACCCTTTTAATTTGCGCAACTATTTTGATGATGCCGGTGGAATTCGTGATTCGGTGTTCTCATTTCGTTATTTATTGATGCTTATCCTGCGTAAACTATGCTGCATAGTATATTAACGTATATATGTGTACTTAAGTTTTTAGTTAAAACTTGAACCACACTTTAGACATCGCCCTTGGACCTGTAGTTATTGGATTTTATTTTAACTTCATTAACAACGCTGGGTTTGGTCGATATTGGAAAAGAATGGTAAACGTTAATGAAATTTTATAACATAACATTCGTCCATGAAAAAAGTAAATAACTGATTCCAATAAGAAACCGGTGCAAATATTAAAAGTAAAGAAAGACGCGTTAGTAGACGCGGCACGTAGCCCTTCTCGCTTGTATTCTATTCCGTAGCATTTTTTGTATCATATTATGAGGAAAAACGTTTTTGGTAACGTAGTTAAGATGACACAACATAGTGCGTCTAATGTTCCGGAGCTCGAAAAATAAATCATAATCAAAACACGTCGTGTCCCACTTTTTAATTATTATTTCTCGGTGTAATATTTTCACGGTTTAATTCAATCAATTAGATACATGCAAAATAAAACAAGACAAGTTTAAGTCATAATTAAACCAATATTCTAAATCAAGTTACAGATCAAAAATAAAGTTGACGAGAAGAGTAAAATGATGCAGGTCAATGTTGTCGAGAAAAAAGTTAATTTATTTTACAACCAAAGAGTGCGGGGCGGCGTGGCGGCGCGTTGCTCATTCATTGCACGAGGGAAAAATTATTGAAATGCTCTACCAGGGTTTCTTCAGCCAGTGAAAATAATATCTATAATTTATTTATAAGTTTCAAACTACAGGAAATAAAAATGTAATCGGTTTGACAAATAAAACAGGTCTTCAAAATCCTTTTCATTGGTAAAATGTCTTGAGGAAAAAAGCCCAATCTTGCAAAATAAAAAAAAAAGGTTCGAATCAAATGTTTTGATATTTTGTTATGAAATGGTCAAAAACTCAAGATTTGAAATACTTTATTTGAATAAGCGCGTCTCTCTTTCTATCCTTGAAGACCAAGCATTATAAGAACAATATTATGTAGCTGTAATAATTCTATTCTTATCTTAACATTTTTCATTAATATTAACCCAAAACCCTAAAAAATATGGCTGCTAATCCACCAGATTTTTGTCTTATACGAAAAGCTTTTTAAACGTGTAAAACAAAAACATTTAAAAATTGTAAGAGACGTACACGAGCAACCTCCGATGTAGTCCGCCAGCCCTACTCCACACTTGTATTTTGTTGCCCGAACGCTAAAGCGGCGGAAAAAGATTTGCATAAAATTGTCTTCTTGGACTCATCGCTAATGCTTACACCCGCTCCGCCTCGCCTTGCCTTCGTATTATGACGTTTTAAGCCTTTTTCCGTGCCGTCTGCACTTTCCATTCGAATTATTCAACGAAATTGGTTATTTTCGACTTAGGTGAGTTCATAAAAAATGCACATTTTGAATAAGGAATGAATACGTCGGTTGTGTGTTCTAAATTCGAATTACTTTTTTTATTACAGTTCGGTCTTATTCACGCGAACCAAAACTGTTCCGTGTTAGGCCCTTCGTACACTACGCTACGCAAATCTCCGATACTAATGTCGTATACTACTTAAGTATCGCGTCGCGAGTATCGAGTAGCGCACGGTCCGTACACACGGCACTGAATCGCAAGACTTGAATTGCCACTACTGACGTAGCGGCTATACAAATTAAATTTAACATTCAATAAATGCTCCGCCATCTTGAAAATCGCGGCGACTTTTGTGGCGACGACTTCGGCAGGCAGGTCGCGTACGACTGGCGCGACGCGAGTCGCGCGACGAATGTCGGCGACGCGACTAGTGCACGAGCCTCAATGAGTTTGTATGGCGGTAGTCGCTTGGAGACTAAAATCGTCGAGCATCGGAGATTTGCGTAGCGTAGTGTACGAAGGGGCTTAGTGGTGTACCTACTGGTGATTTTATTTGTAATGGAAACTTTGAAGTGATGTGTAGAATCTTTGTTGTTTTCCGATCAAAAGTAATTATTGAAATAATAAATATATAGGCTTAAAAGGTAAATTTTAAAAATGATAATTTTCATTCTTGTTTTCTAACGACGTTGGACGCATCAAATCCGTGCGCGCAATCGAAATAGAATAAGCTGTTTTTTAAAAACAAAATCCACGGTTCATTTTAGAACGACGTATTAATAACTATACTAGTAAAATATTCAATAATATTTTATTGAAGCGCCCTTTAAGAAGTCTTAATAGTAGTTCTGACCAAAACAAAATTAATAAAAAACAAAACAATTTATAAAATTAATAAGCCAACCAAAATTGTATTAAAAAAACAATATCAGCGGCAACCGAAATTTTCATTCACACATTCCACGCCAGCCAGTCCGGAGCGAGTTAATACAATTCAAATAGAATCAGTACTTAACAACGCCCGGATGCCTCTACGACTCCAATAAAGAAATTCCGAATCGTAACGTTACGTCACATCCCGTGGAGATCTCGAAGTGTCCCGCGAAATCGCAAACGAACCGCCGGGTTGAATACAAAACAGCGCCCACCCATCCCCTCCCCGCCTATCTTCGCCCTTCCTTAATGTAACAAAGTCTCCCCACTTTACTCCGATGTATTTGTGTAATGTGTCTGTGTGAGTGTAGTGTTTTAGTGTGGGTAGGGCTGTACCCCAAAAATTTCCGGCGTCAATTATTTTGATTTGATCTCGCCGACTTTGATACGAGTTAGGTAACAGCTGGGTACGGTTACAATGCGTGAGATTAACACTTCTAATAAATTAGTGAGAAGATTGTTTGGTTCATACTTTTTTACTTGGTTTTTTGGAACGTCTCTTGCAGTCAGGCTTAATATTCAGTTTTTAACGTTTTTTCTACGTCAGAAATATTGTGTATTAAAATAATATTTCTTAAATATGTTTAATAAGGTTTACTAAGTATTTCAACGGATATACTTAGTTAGAGTAGAAAATTAATCAATAAGTAGGAGAAATTAAAAGAATATTGTTCTCATAATAACACACTTTGCCGAAATTACGCGACCGAACTTCGGAAGCAATGCAATTTTCTATACAAAATTACGCGACGCCTTTTCGGCAGTGTGTCATCTCCCATTTAAAAGTGTGTCATATCATGAACACGACGAAACGTAAATTCGTTCGTGTTTTTTCCGCATAATGTAATCCTACCCTAAGATGAAGGTTCGGTGGTGGCGAACGCAGTGGATGATAAAAGTTTTTTTTTTTTTTGTTATTATGTTTATTTCTCGAAGTCACAATACTTAACATACATACTAAGACATCTTTATTAAATCTGATACACAAAATTGTGTTTATGATAGTTTGGAATCTGATTGAAATCAAGAGATACGTCATGTCGTAAATAAATGGTTAGTTACTTTTAAATAATTTCCCCGTTATGCCAGCCCTAAGGGCGGGTGATAGTTGGTAGTTTGAAATATTTCATATTAAATTTCAGGCCTCTATCAATATAAAGTTGCGTTGGGTTATCTTTTGTGAGGATAGATACTAGTGTTTTGTATTTATGAATTATTGGCACGGTTTATACTTTGATGGGTCGATTGTTTTAGGTTTAAAGCTCTTAATATTTTTCAGTCTAGTTTCTAGGGTTTAGTATTAGTCAAGTGAATATAAATAATAATAATAATGAAATAAATAGATTCTTTGGGCTAACACACCAATTGCCTAGCCCCAAACTAAGCTCGAAGCTTGTACTGTGGATGCGAGGAAAGGGATGACGTACCTACAAATGCCGATGTTCTGCACACAAACATTTGCCCCTAGAGGGATTCGAACGCGCGACTCTTGGTTTAGTAGCCAGGGTGTCTAGCCACTAGACCAAACGGGCCCATCCCAGTTCAAAATTCATTTGTTTCTATAAATTTGTTCGTACTTGGACATGATGATTATGGCCACCATCTTATCTTTAATAAATTAAACACTGTGAATATTATATCACGATGAGAGTAGTTTCATGAATTCCTTTCAGAAAAGTGTATTAAAGATAGTTATACAAATTTTGAGTTTATCAGTCGGGTTTTTGGTTGTCAGCTTTGGTTAAATAAGGCTAACATTATTCTTTTTATAAAAATAGTATGGCTAAATTAACTAATCCATTAGTGCTATCCTAAATAAATAAATAAATAAAAATAAATAATAAGTCACACCCTGTCAACATTTTACCTATAATGTAAAATATCATTCTAAAATGCCATATTATTTAACGTCAACAACAAAAAAAGCTATTAAATTTAAAAGGCCATAAAAATTTAATTTCGTTTCACAATCTCACGACCAAACGGTTTCAAAATAGAGAAAAGTTTTCCCACAAATTACTGGCCGCTAAACTACTGACGGCGGGAAGAAAAAACCGCTGCCCCGTAGCGCCACTTAGCGGAAATAGCGGAGAAAAGTGTGAAACTTTCTAAAGTCCCCCAACCTCCCCTCGTAGGAGACGATTTAAAATTAGAATGCATATTTTCGCTTTTTACTTTTGTTTCGCGCCAATTAGGTTTAGATGGAGTTCCATTTTTAAAATAAAACGACGGAGGTAGGATTTGTTTTCTTTTCAGCCAGTGACAGGTTGTCTCTTTTTAGACAGGCTTTTTCTTCATTAGGCTCACTTTAAAGGCAGGTGTTTCGTTTCACAAGAACATATTATTATTATTATTGGAGTAAAAAATATAATGGCAAAATACGTAATCTAGTTAAGAAGCTGCTAAAATTATTATCGAATTTTCTAAACTTGAAGTTGTGTTCGTGAATTCATTCAATGTCTTGATTATTTTTCGATTCACATTATTAGTGCTCTGGTTCATTATCAATTAAAGATAATTTTTTTCATCACCATTTTTTGACTGGGAACTACGCCACGTAATAATCAGCAATACCTCCAGTATAAACAGTACAAAATAAAAAATAAAAACCGTACAATGGTACAAAATTGTGAACATAGGAATGTTTAATGTAAAAATAAAATAGATTTAACATACTTTAGGCCGTTTGTTTATTCTTTTGTTTATTTATACAAACATGTACAACTATGTAAAATTGCACAGCGTTTGTTACACAACATATCCGAGGGTATTCGCGAGGGGGGTTGATTTACGCGCGTCTTCCGCCGTCATTATGCTAATTCCGCCTTCCGACTGGGGGGGACATTTTTCATTCTCCTTAAACACCGAATCAAGAGTCAAGACAGAGTATGTGACAGAGGTTATTTATATAATCCTTAAATTCATATTTTTCGTATTCATTCAGTTGGTATAAGTACCTACTTATTTATAAAAAAACCGGCCAAGAGCGTGTCGGACACGCCTATGAAAGGGTTCCGTAGCTAAAAGATGGCCCGACCGCTTAAGACACCATTTAGTAAGGGCAACTGCACGTCATAAGTTGGTCGAGTTGTATAAAAATAACTATGTATGATACAGAGTTCGCTATAGTTTTCGTTGAAAGTACTTACTTGGAGGTATACAGGACATTTTTTTCAGAATTATTTTTATAGTATTTCAAAAGTTAAGGGGGGGGGGGACGCTTTTATTTTAACTTTGTATTAATATATCTCGAGACTGGGGTGTTTGATCCACATGGTTTCAAGGCAAGTTTTATTGTATTTAAAAATACCTTTTTAACGATACCCCACACGATGGGTTTAAGTCGAATTTTTTTTTCCAATTTACTTTTCGATGTATGGGAGGGGGGGTAAAAAATAATTATTTTTCGATTATTTTAAAAACCAATTCTTGAATTATCACTATGCATCTCTCCACCAATTTTCGTGGCAATCGGTTCAGAAACGGCGGAGAACGAGCCAGGACAGACAGACAGACAGACAGACAGACAGACAGACAGACAGACAGACATGACGAAACTATAAGGGTTCCGTTTTTTGCCATTTGGCTACGGAACCCTAAAAAACAGCGGTTAACAGAACATTTTGAAAAGCCCCACAAAGTAATTATTTACACTGTGATTGTGACAACGTACGACATGAGTAAAAAAAATGTTTGCCTTATTTTGATTGACGTAGTAAATTAGTAGAATCTACCTAAATCTTCCTATAAATAAAACTGTTTCAAGCAGAATTTTAGTTGACGCCCAACTTGCAAAAAAAGTCTACTCATATTTTTGTTTGAGTGGTGAAACGGAAATAAAGTTGAGCCCCGAATTTGAGAACCATTTAGCAAGCTGAAACAAAAATCTAGAACTATCAAAATTATGGAATTAATACGTTAAATAAAGAAATAAGGTCCTATAGGGAAATCTCAGGGTGTTTTCTGCCAAATATTCCCACAAGCCCTTGTCTAAAATCCAAGACGCCCAGTTTACGTAGAAGCTCACGTCAAATTGCTCAGCTGTGTACACGTGTCCAACCGTTTTGCTTAAGATAACGTCCTAGATAGCTAGGATTGTAAGATAATGTCTAGACACGAATTTCACAAAATTGTTTCCAAAATTCCTTCTGAAAGTGGCAATACATTTAAAGAACGGTCATGTCAAATATCGAGTTAGACAAGATGAGTTTTTTTTAATAGAAAGGAAGATGTTAGTACGCGTATAAGTTCTTAAAATTTATTAACAATTGCGCGTTCTACCTAAGGTTCATTCAAATGGTAGATAAATTCTGATATCAAAAAAACCGGCCAAGAGCGTGTCGGACACGCCCATGAAAGGGTTCCGTAGCTAAAAGATGGCCCGACCGCTTAAGACACCATTTGGAAAGGGCAACTGCACGTCATAAGTTGGTCGAGTTGTATAAAAATAACTATGTATGATACAGAGTTCGCTATAGTTTTCGTTGAAAGTACTTACTTGGAGGTATACAGGACATTTTTTTCAGAATTATTGTAATAGTATTTCAAAAGTTAAGGGGGGGGGGACGCTCTAATTTTAAATTTGTATTGATATATCTCGAGACTGGGGTGTTTGATCCACATGTTTTCAAGGCAAGTTTTATTGTATTTAAAATACCTTTTTGACGATACCCCACACGATGGGGTAAGTCGAATTTTTTTTTTCGAATTTACTTTTCGATGTATGGGAGGGGGGTAAAAATAATTATTTTTCGATTGTTTTAAAAACCAATTCTTGAATTATCACTATACATCTCTCCACCAATTTTCGTGGCAATCGGTTCAGAAACGGCGGAGAACGAGCCAGGACAGACAGACAGACATGACGAAACTATAAGGGTTCCGTTTTTTGCCATTTGGCTACGGAACCCTAAAAATTAACACTTTCGTGATATTGACGACAATAATCATCAGATTTTTCCTGTCCACTGCTGAACGTAAGCTTTCCCAAGATTGCAATTTAAGTGCATAGGTAATTAATCACCACCGTAGACACATGGGTTGATCACCATAGTATAGTGAACGATAAAACAAATGTCTGTTAGGCGCTTCTTACGACACAGAAGAGAAGAGAAAGGGTAATACTTTTCTAGGCCAGTAAACACGGCTTTTTTTATGCAATCGAAATACATTTGAAAGTAGCCCCTAAGTCCTGAACAATAAGAACTAAAGATATAAAAAGAAGAAAAATAAGTCACTGAAGCAATTCATACGGGGTCATAGGTAATTTTCTTTAGTTCGCTCCAATGACTTGAAAAGTTGTTTTTTTAATTGTAGTAACGAGCTAAGCTTGCTTTATAATCTGTTGCAAATTGACAATTGGAGTATATCATATCTACATAGTTATTGATCCATTTGACCTATGGGAAAGTACTTATTATAAATGAATTAAAAAATATTAGTTGTAAGTTTTGTGAGCTAAATCATAAAACAATTTGGTTTAAATATTTTTTTAGCACTTATTTAATTTTAAAGACAATAATTAAACATTAACAAACGTTAACATAAGAACATAACAACATAAATGTCAACATTGATTATTTCAAATAATTTTGTTCCGAAAAATATTTTCCAGCTTCCCATCTACGATTTAGACATAATGTTTGAACTGCTAGCGACATCTGTCGCTGAATAGCTGATAGCGCAAATATTTCTACCCGTCACAAGATGGCTCTAAAATCAATTATAGTACTCTACATTGCTGCTAGAGGCGCTCTTGTCGCATAACTGTCGCGACAGCGACATCTATCGTCGAGTAGAAACATAATAAGTTATCGTTTCTTTTCATTTTTTTTTGTCTTTTTATTTATTTCTTGAATAATAAACTATCCAAAAAATTGATCTGAACCATCCTACCAAACAATTAGAAAATCTATTGTTTTTTTGACCGCTAGCTAACCGTGCATGGGGTTTTGCCCGCTACATCTGTTGTTTATTTTAAATGCATCAATTGAATCCTCTTTCTTCTCATAAGAAAATCACCGTTTCTTGTAACTGTAATAATTTGATTTTAACAACTTTACTTAGACGATTTCAGGCATACCCTACACCTCTTCCAACCAAACTTAAAAATCAAAACCCGTTATTTTCCACGAAAAACAAAGAACAAGTTATCCCACCAAGGTATTCTAAACGAGGGCGATCCCTCATCACAACTGCCCACTGCCGTCGGTCGCACGCGACGCCCCGTAGCGGCGGTATTTGCAGACTCGACATTGTGTCGACGTTTATTTACTCGCCTGTGTAAGACGTTGTCTTTTAGTTCGGTTTGATTGGATAGTTCAATGGACGCAAGCTTATATTCATAGTACGGAGTACCAAGTGGCAACACCTCGTAATTGAAATTTTCCGAGAAACTGACATTTTCGTCTGCCAGTTTATCGCATTCGGGGGAAGCCGGGAATAAAGAAAATTTCAAATTCTCGGAAAATGTAAGTTAGGTGTTGGCACTTCACTGTGTGTAGGTGGATAAATAAATTAGAGAAGATTTTTTTGAACACAATACAATGTCAACGAGGTGCCTCGCGGATGTGAAATAAATAGATATTGATGCTCCAATTAATACGACAAAGAAAGACTGAACTAAACAATAGCGCCTTTTATGTTAAATCGAAGACACCAAATTCATTTTTTTAACCAGTAGAAAAGAGAAATGGTTGTGGATAAGGCAATAATACGCAATTACAGACAAATCTTTCAGAACTTTCAGAAAGACCAGTATTGTCAAAAAATAAATTAAGTTTAGAACGAACAAATCCCAAATATAGAAAGATATTTAGGTCATTCAAATATGTAATTTTTACCGAAAATCATTGTCTAAATTCATTTCACTAAATTATTCAAAAAACATCCCGTGCAACAGTTAACCCGCCACGTCCACCGGTCCAACAGACCGCGGACAATGGCGAATTAGACGGACCCAGCTGCCGGACCGGTCGGAGAGACCCTCCGGAGGGGTCATCTCCGAAACTAGAACAGTGAACTTGAAATTAAATGAGAGATTTTAAACTGTTTTTGGAGAACGGTATTTTGTGATGAGAAACACGGGAACATTATTTTTAAAGGCTACTTCTGAGATAACCCACCCGCATCATTTGAAAGTCCAGACAAGTGTTGTATTCTTGTTCTCTGTTTACTATTTAATACGAAGTAACAATTGGGTATTAATTTAAAGAGATCCGATAATACTGAACGTATAATCGGAACATAATCAAAAATAAAAATGTAAAGGATCTAACTAAGCTGAGTTAATTACCGTATCTAAAAATCGTCGCTAACGTTATTTTTCCAATGCATCTGCCACTACATCTGTTGAGTGCCTCATATCCCGGTCTATATTTGATAATTATAATTGAATATCTAAGTTAAACATTAATTTTCCTTTATTAACTAGACACTGTTTCCCATGTTCGAGACAATTAAGCCTTTTCTATTTCCATCATTATTTTTTCGTTCCCATTAAAAAAGATGAGACATTGTCATATTATTGAGACAAACATTTTCAAATGGGCATTACAAACAAGTGAATAAAGCGTTATTTTTCGACACATCTGCTAAATGCGGAGTAATATTTCGGATATTTCATGATTATAATTAGATACGTTGCCATGATTAACTAGACACTGTTCCCTATGGTAAAAACAATCAGGCCTTTTCTATTTCCAACATAATTTACTCGTTACCATTTTAAAAACAAAGAACATGAACGGACATTACAAAAAAGTGACTATAGCGTTATTTTTCGACGCATCTGCTAAATGCCGACTAATATTTCGGTTTACACTTGATATTCGTCACAGTTTCCACGGGACGTTTACGCGCGCGCCACGATGCTGACATCCAAGAACGAACAAAAAGCATAGAATACACTCGCGTACAACACTCTTAAAATACTAAAAATATTTAAAATAGAAATTTCGTAACAATTAATTAACATAGTTATGACACGATTGAACTTGACTTAGGGTTTCCAAAAAAAAGTAGTTTGCAGTTAGGATTAAGGATATATTTAAAATGATCCCTTAATTTTGTCGGGTGAAAGCAACAACAAAATTAGGAATGGCATTTACATTTAAATGTCGTATACCTACTGGCATTGTCTTTTAAATCGCTGCAATGAAGTGTAGCATTTACTTGAATTTTCATAAACAGCACGCTCAACTATCTTCCATCGAATCTTTGATAACACAATGTTTTTTTTTTTCATAATATTATGTTACATCAATCTAATGAATTGACAAGAAATGTATTTTGTGGTACCTAATCAGTACTTTTTAAAAATGCTCTCAAACGAATCCTTTGCTCGAAACTGAAAAACTGTTATCTTGTAAGTTTTAGATTAAGTTAAAAAATGTTTTATTTAGTAAGTTGTGTTTGTGATTTATAAAATCATTTTTTGTGCTTTTGCTTGTGATAAAAAGGGTAAAGGGTAAAATTTGTTTTCTATAGAAGGTATTTTTCTATCAATATGTAATGATTATAGTAAATTTTACTAAGGTACCTGCGGCAATTAAGGCCCACTTAAAAGAAAATGGCTATAAATCTGAGAATACTGCGTATAAGATATCAAAAACTAATTGTTTACATAGCTTATTTATGTTGCTGTAATAAATGGTGTAAAACTATTAAGAAACGCATGTATTTTAAAAAATAAATATACTTTTTTAAAACCCTTCTCAAGGGCCTTATTATACTACGGTTGTATATTAAGGCCCATATAAAAAATCGCTTTATCTTTTAATACAAGTGTCCTAAATTTACCTAAAAATCAGTTAAAATAAAAGTAAATGGTTGTTTTTTACTCATTTAATCATTTTCCTTTATTTATTAAACGTGAGCCTTATTAGCCTCTTAATATTAATTATAGACAATTAATTGATTTCAAATAACTAGTGGTCCTAATTAAGTTACTAAGTAGAAGCATGTTTTGTACATGCTGTGCTTCTACTACATTGAAAACTTAAAATAATCAGTTATTTTCTTATCAAACAAAGTTTTTTTTTTCATATTAATTTATAAGACTTATAATCGGACTTTAATTAAAGGTGAGTACCTAACTGAGTTCTCTATATAATATTCCTAGAAACAAAAAATGTACTCTTAAAATAAAAGTAATAATAATCTTCTGCAAACAAAATCCAAACAAAACAATAATTATGAAACAAATTAAATTATACTGAGACGGTATCATCTTGTTAAATCACTGTCCTACCAAAATTTTATTTTTCTTCGGTCCACTGAGCTCTCTTCTTTGGACTTTGGAGACATTTTAATCAAAATCTGTAACAATGATACATATATTGACAATAAAATTTACATAGTTCATTGACCTGGAACACAAAAAACAAGCAATCTGATACTCAAATATTAAGAGGCCAATAAGGCCCATGTACCGTTGAAATGGGCCTTATTAACCTCATGCCATGTTTTTACAAAATAACCTAATAAACCTAAAATCCCTAACTCTGAATCGGGACAGCCATTTCCTTTGTATTCTACAACACATACATAAAATAATAAATACAGCAATATAAGTGAATTATTGAATTAAACGTAAAAATACTTACAGTTTCTTGATACAAAAATTATAAAATTGCACAGTAGCCGGCCACTCCACCAACGCATCGCAGGTGACCGGCAAGATAGCGGCGCTGGCGACTTCCGACCAATTTGGAGAAATTCACACAGACATTTTGCAAGTGTGCGTAAACAGTGAAGTTTTATAGAAATGTATTTCCGTGAAATTTAAAATGTGGGCCTTATTACCCCCTGGGCCTTATTTACCGCAGGTACCTTATAGTTTTTTAGTGATCATTATTTATTAAGTTCAAGTTTTGTAATGATGTTAATTAATTAAATATTTTTACAGCGGACTTTGTGAAATAAATGTTATGCATAAAGTGTGTTCTTTTCTATTCAACGCAATGGTGTTTTCCCAATAATAAAAATCTAGTTCTAAACCTGACCTAGCAGTTTTTTATTACAAATTTCCTTTCCTAAATAAAACGTTTCGTGGGGTCATTATGCATAGGCTTAAAATGATAATCATAAATTATATTGAAAACACTTTTAGAATTGGTTTGCGATTCAAAATCATTTATACGAGGCTTCTACTCCTGAGTCTAATGTAATGTAATGTATCAGCCTATTAATGGCTTCCAATAGAGGAAACCCACGAATCGAACTCAGGACCTCGAGACCACGGACCGGTACATAAACAACTAGACCAATGAGGTGAGGACTAAGTGCCTAAAGAAATAATTTAATGAATGGTCTATAAAGTTTAAAAGTCTAAAATATCAAAATTCCCAAACACTTTTCCGTCCGCCACTACCTGTTGATCGCTTCATCTTTTTATTCTGCGCTCTCTAAAAATCGAATAAATCAAAATAACCGATCGCCGAACAAAAGCTCATTCACGAAACCAGTTCCCAACCTAGGGTTAGGTTAACACTAAAACGCAGCATCCGCGAGCATCTGGATGTCTTTTGTGGGGGCACAAAAGACCGCGGGAACCGGTTGGGTTTTTAAAGATTCGGGTCAGTTCGACCAGGCGGCGGTTGGGGTGTTAGTTTGATTCCGATATTCGTGTGTGATGATAGTTTCTGCGGTTGGTCATAGAGAACCTAGTCTAAGTAGTAGGAAAAAGAAATTGAAGTACATAGTAGTTGCTGTGGTTGCGAAAAGCTGAGAAGAGCGGGAGCTTGCCCGAGTGAACAACCTATCCATGGGCGATTAGAGTAAGTGAGTATGTATTTTTTAGTTATACCTACAATCACATAATATACCCCAGTTGATGGTAATATGCCACTGTGGTGTATTCCATTAAAAGGGATATTTAGTAAGATTACCTACTTAATTTGGCAAAGAGCGAAATATACAACTGGCGTGGCTTCTCCTTACGTATAGTACACAGCCAGTTAGAATCTGATAAGTTTCCACTATGAGAATTTCGCAAGGCAGAATAAGTTGTTTTCGTCAGACGGACAGTAACGTCACGTATGCTACAAAATGGTCGTTCGTATTGTGTTACAACAAAACAAATTATGTCTCAAGCGAACACTGTCTATCATTATTATCGCGTTTCGTATCATCATACAACGCAAAAAAAAACTCGATTCGATCACTCAACAATCTTCGCAATCGAATATAATGGCGAATCGATGGCTTGTATCGCCGCCCCAAGCGACCTGCCAAAAAAGCGCCAATAAAATACAGCGTTCGAGTATCGATTTTAAGATCCCCTTTCTCGTATTATTATTTTTTACATAACAAAGAAGAAAACTGAAGGAGGAGTTTCGCAAGGGCGAGGGAACGCGGCTGTGTGCGACTTGGAGACGATATCGGGTCTCGCCAGGGGAGTGATTTGTACTGCGACGGCGATGTCTTGGTACTTGTAGTGCTTAGTGCGTGCTAGTGTCAGCACTCAATATCGCTCCCAATCTTAGCCATATCGGATTGACTTTGGTATTATTAACTTCTAAAGTCGGTATATCTACTCGTAATATCGCAAACTAGTCTTTACTTATAATCAAATGTCGCAAGAAAATTCTAAAGAACCATCCAGAGTTTATCCAGATCAACAAGTCTATTTACTTATATGCCACTCAAGCCATGAGTTTGTTTGTTTGAACACGCTAATGACAGGAACTACTGGTTCGAAATGAAATATTATTTTTGCGTTGAATAGTCCGTTAGTCGAGGAAGGCTTTAAGCAATAGTGGAACACAATTGTGCGGAAACCGAATTCCACGGGGACGGATGAGATACGCGCACATCACTTCGACGGTTTTAAATGAAATAAATATTTATATTCATTTAGAAAAGTATAACTGTATAGTTTCGTATATTCCAGTTGTTTTAGGTAACGAATACTCACCTACTCGTATGTTGCACTTCCTTGCCATAACCTGGATCATTTTTTGGTTTCGATTAGTTATATTTTTTGATAAGGGTTTCATCATTGAAACATATTATCGTACATAGTAAATGTAAAACACATAAAATGAGAGATTTGACTGCCTTTTGTTACTGAAAAAAATGACCTAACTTCGCTTTCCTGAAATTGTGTTTCCCATGCTTGATGAGTTAAATAAATTAATTGACAGTATGTAGACTTCAGGATAGCCGTATAAATCCGAATCTAATATTTTTTTAACGTTCGTCTCTTGCCGTAAAGTGTACTCAATGGCTTCAAGAGGTAGTTTATTTACACATCAGTTATCCCCTTAACCGATTACGAAGCGACGCGACGCGACGTGAATTATAGTTATCGCGATCATACGTATCCGTCACCAAGTGGAAGTTAACGGATTTTTATTTTCATTTACACACGTACTTTACGAGCGGCCCTGGGCGAAGACTGCTTGCTAAAAAAGAATTCATTTGTGACAGCAAAGAGTTTTGTTCCGTTATAAGAAATGAGTGTTATAACAAAGGTTGTAGCGCTTGGATCATAGACATGGTAAAAGCTGTCTCCAGTTGTTGGGTCATGAACCAAATATAATTTATGTCAGCCCTTTATGTGCATTGATTGGATATTGGATATCATTTACTAAATACCGTTAAAATTTATTTCCATACTAAAATAATGAAAGAAAATTATTCCAATGCAAGATAGTCAAACAAGTCACCATAAAACGTCCATGTATTTAAAACAATTTGCGAAACAACAAAACAACATTAGCCTATGTACGCATTTTAACTTTAGCCAAACCACAGATACGACTAAACGTGGACTGGATGCTAATAATTTGGCTAATTATGTGCTAATTTTTCCACTGTTAACAAACATTTGTTTGACACAACGTGAAATACGAACTTCAATATCCCTTTAATTGGATTAACAAAATGCTAGCTAATAATTACATTTGTTTGATTAAAATCCCACCAAACTTCCAATTTGATTGATGAAAAAGTTATCAACAATTTACTGTGCCCTACAAAATATATAACAATATATCACGTTCGTGTATTCAAGTTCAATCACTACTTTAGTTATTTAGGTTCTCGTACTTTTAAAGAATACTTATAAAACAGATGCAACAGCTGGTGGTAGAGTACAATCGCACTACTCAATAATTAACAAGGACACACTAGGGAATGAAACAAAATTAGAGTATCCTACATCTCATATTAAAACTTTACCAACGACTTTTTTCTTATAACAATACATTGACCACGCAAACAAATACCAAAACCGGTTGACCGTTCTATAAGAAACAAGGGGTCGAAGAAAGCATCTCTTGGCCTCCCCTTCACGCACACGAACGCACTGTTTGTGCGTTTAAAAAAATACTTGACACATATACACATAAGCTGAGCTATCAATAGAATCATTAGAAGGATTTCTTTGATACGGCGACGCTTTTAGCGGAGTGCTGTACCGCGTACTTTTGCGAAACCGGGTTTAACTTTCACGCCAAAATGAACCCTAAGCGGACAAATTAGTCGAGTTTTTTCGTCGACATCGGCAAAGTTGCGTTTGCTGAGGAGTAATTGCGTCTTTACTTGGTGATTTTTTTTTCTTTTCCCTTTTATATGGGGTTCGGAATGGAGCCCTAGGATGTTGGATTCCGTTTGATGTGCGTCTTGCAAGATGAATTTGAGGGTCATGCATTTTTAATAGCTGCGTGCTCTGTTTTATAGAGATATTATATATGTGTCCATTCTAAGCCAAATAAGGGTCGGGAGTCGAGAATTATAATAGCATATCGAATTTCTCAAAGTCCTTGAAATAATTTACTACTAACTTGACTTGTAGGTCTTTATATAATTGTATGAAAAATTGAAAACTCAGTTAATGTTGGATGATCAACCGGGTATTTTCGGTGCCCAGTATCAGGCCTTCGCATCATGTCAAAAAATCATTTAAGGGGAATATACAGTAATGACAACAGTTGTAATGTTTATTTATTTCTATTGTCGTATTGCGTTTTCTTTTTAAGACGACGACTTCTTTTTAGGTAAAATTTAAACTTTTGAATTATTTTAAAGAACCATTTTATAAAAGCATGAATATAAGGTCCACATAAACAAAACACATTTTACTGCTGATACGGACTTGGTTATATTTTCCACACTCGAATAGATAATATTATTATTTTTATTATAATATCAGAAGGTAATAAATCTCCCTCCCCTTTCATAATGTAATGGTTAAGCATATACTGTCATAAACATACAAATATCGAATAAAGGGTGAGCGTTACTGATCGATTTCAATATTTGAATCTATAAGAGACCGCAGGCCGCAGACTGAGGAATCCAGGGGTTACCGATTAACGATGTGTAAACTATTACGTCATAGTTTTGTTAAACCCTTTACTGATGTTCGATAATTTATTAAATTACTGTGGTTTTGTGAATCTTAAAAGTTACTTGTGAGTAAGGAATCCTTTACTACATTATCCATACTACTGCTATAAGGCTGAAGAGTTTGATCGTTTGTTTATTTGAACGCGCTGATGTCGAGAAATACTGATTCGTTTTGAAAAAATCCTTTAGCTTTGGGTAGTTGTTAAGAAAGGCATTTACGTATTGCATTATCATTATACATGCGACACCATATAAACAGCCCGATTTCTCAAAACAAACCAAGTGACTGAAAACATAATATGTATCAAACTATTTGTTACCGGAAAATCTCTCGAAATAAGAAATATAGTAAAAGAAATTAAGCTAACTTTGTGACTAGTAAATTATAATCACCGTCACCACGGTCTTCCTCAGCGGTGCTTGCCAAAATCTGAGCAAATTTATCTGCGGGCGGAAGTCTTCGCTACTTCCGGCGCCGTCACAATGGCTGCTGGGTCCGCTTCCGGCGCACACTTGAGAGTCGAATACATTAAGAACTTCCCCTTAACGAATTGCGAATATTCACTTAGGTTGGTACAGAACTATTATTGCTTTGTGACCCTGAAATTAGAATTGTTAAAATGTAGTACTTGTGATTTTACTACTGCCTCCGAGGTGCAGTAGCGTTCTACCCGCGTTTTTCGATCTCACATACACATGTGGGATCGAAAAACGCGGGGAATACTAATTTAGGCTCGTATTAATAAATTATATTTATCATAATCACACAACTTGATATGTCATTCTCATATAAAACAGCATCTCAAGTTCGCGCTCAAGATCGATCTCAGATTTGAGAGAGATTTATTAATACGAGCCTTAGTGTTGGTTTCCCCAGTTTGGTTAGGACATTGCAAGCTTGAACCACCTGATTGCCCGATAAGAATGCTCAAATATAAATAGTCTGCCTTTAAAAATATCTAAAGAATATTTCTGGTCTTTTCAACTAACTTTTCTCGAGATCTCGATTGTAGTAACACAATTCAGGAGTTTAGTATGGCGCGTACGGCGCGTATAAATTTTTGTCACTCTTAATAATCGCGGATAGACCCAAAATAAAAAAAAATACGATAACGGTTTCAAATGAGCATCAAGTTCTTTGTTTAGTTGATAATAAAGAATTTGATTATGTATTTACTACACTATCTTCTCAAGTAAATATTACTTAATACAGATGAATACTCATAATACCAGAAAATGCTGTAGACAAATTGATTGCACTTCTGCCCTCCTATCACAATTACCTTCCACCTTGTCACAAAGTGTTCAAACCCAAGCGGTTCTCAAAACCAATTGTTCCCAATCTCGCAATGCCAAGCGAAATTTTCCCAGAGCTCTAATCGATTGTCGAAAGTTCTAAACAATTCCCAAGTAATACCTAAGTCAAATAGATTTACACCGACAAGCAACCTTAGCTGTTGTTCCAACAATAACGCTTATGGCGGCGCATTGTCTGTCCAAGACAAACTATAAATCCGTTTGGAACATCGGAACACGGTAGGTATTCAATAAATCGACAAGTTCCGAACTCCAAAGACCGGACTTACGGGCCAAGAAAGTATACAACTCGCTTACTGGACAACGAAAGGTAGAGACGTGATCGTGTCGAAAATTTTGCGATGTCCAAGTTGCAAATATTAAAGGATACTCAAATAATTAAAATTATCATGTTCTGTAAATGTATGCTATTTACATACATAAGTGTGTGTATGGCTTTGTTTTTTTTATAAGAATTAATTGCTGACCTAGCATATTATAAGATTTGTTACTAATTATCTCCAACAATAATTACCCGACCTAACAAGAAAGACACAAAAAAGATACACGACACATACGAAAACGTTTTAGAAAACCGGAGGGAGGAAGGTAGTTCCCTCGGATTGCATTAAAATTAAAGAGTTTTATTTTTAGTTGTGAAAAGCATTTAGTTAGCACTTATGTTGAAGTTATGTTATAAGTCACGTTTTAAGTCGCGTAGTGTAATCCAAATAAAACAAATCACGATAAATATATTACAATATGTACTGGTTTCAATTAAATAATAAAACATCTATTAAATTAACCAAACTTATGGTCGATAGCACAATAACTACAGCTTCTAGCGTAAAATACATAAATAAATATTTATTTCGAGTTCTAATATGATTCTATCGACAACACCCGCTCTCTATCGGTCGACGGTTGTTTGCAACTAAGTTCGGATCGTTTAAGCTGAAACAGTAGCTTACTTATTACCTGAGACGGCGTAAACCCCCCGCTTCGCAACAGTAACTACGGAATATGATATATTTTAACTGCTTCAAGATGAGAATATTATACGGAGAAGGCAGGAGGCAACTTTTGCCAAAATTGCTACGGTTGGGACGAGCGAAAGACATATTTATCAATGTTTTTGGTGATCTCGTGGCGAAATAGTTAAAAGTGCCTGTGATCTTTCTTGAATACTTTTAACTCGGGTCCCAAAATGCTTTGACAGAGACATAAACTTACAAAATATTGTACGAAGCGCTAGACCACAGATTTTTTTTGTAATTTTTAACTGTAACCACAACTTTATTTCATCGCATCATTATTCTAGTAGATTAGGTACCTATCGGATCTTTGTCTAGAGGTCCTGGATTCAATTCTCGGCTCGGAAAAAATTGTGTCGGTTTTTCCGAACACAGCCCCATTTGTGATCACTAATTCACGTACGCCATCAATGTGTTTTGAAATCCACCCATTTTTATTTATCTTTATGGAGGCTGGACTTTGCCCTGCAGTGGGACATTAATAGGCCCGAACAAGTTAATAATATCCCTCATCGTTCCTAACTTCCAAGTATTATGCCAGACCTAGAGGTAAGTCAGTTTTGAGCAATTTGATCCTCACTCTACTTAATTATTTGGAAGTATTAATAACATAAAGACTCAGATTCACTGTCTTCCATATTCAACTATGTATTTATAGACGAAGAATATCGTGGTCCATTAATTTAATAATTATTATCTGTATACGCATTAGGGATTTTCAAGAAGTACGAGTAGGTGAGGCAGTAAAGAAGGAGTATTATATATCACAGAAAATGTAAGTCTATCCTATGGATCTACCGACCCCCTGGCGCCGCGAGCAAAACTTCTTCAAACAATACTTATAGCAGTTCTCATTTACATAAGAAAAAGATTTATGAAGTATTGCGTTCTCTCTGTAAAATATGATTAATCATAGTTTTAGTAAAATAAAATATATTTTTAACGTCTTTCACATAAAAGCAACTCTTGCTTGCCCTCAATGCAGGTAACATATTTTTATTTTTAGCTACCGGTCTGATGAAAGGATTTTTTTCATGGCGAAACAACAAACAAACTTCTTAATTTCAAAAACACCCCTTCCTTTTTAAATAAGAAAAAGATAAAGACACAAAGACAAGACCTGCGGCCATTTTGTATTTTCAAATATCGAAGGGGCGCTGTTTATGTGCGTTTCGCAAATTCATTGCGCTCAGCGCTCTCGTCTCATTGCGTAATTCAACCGTGGGGTGATTTTTTTTATTGGACCCTCCCTAGTTCGCGTTTTAATTCGCTAAACTTGCCCCGTTTGCGTTTTGTTATTGCATTTATTTTTTTCGTACACATTACTTTTGCGATTTACATTGACGTTATTTATTGTTTTTCTTTGTTGCGGATACAATGGAATGATAGATGGGTGGAGAGTTTTATAGTCTCTAAAAATGTTGTTACTATTATATCGCAGCGTAGGTTGAAATGCAAAGAGTTACATAGGAATGTTTTTGACTGTAAATATAAGGTCTCTTTCTATAATAATAAGAAAGTGTACATAACGATGGATACTAATTAAATATGTTCTATTTTTATAAAGCGTTCTAAACGGGGAAAAGACTTACGAAACGTTTTTTAACCTTGGCAATGGTGATAATATAAACACACCTCGTTGACAGCTCTATTACTGGCCAGCAACAAGCGATAAAACACTGGATGTAAATAAACGATACATTTCCACATCATTTTCTAGACGATACGTTCTAAATACAAATATTTCGAAATTATTTATCTCTGCTAAATAGCACCTTATGCCATTCCGATACAATTTATTTTATCTGCATGTAAAAATGGTAAGGCGTGCGAATGGCGGGTGACAATTCCATCTATAAATAATTTATGGAATAATAAAAGGCCGGTCACGTGGTCCGTCCGCCATTTTACCCTACAACGAGCCTCCGATGATAATTAGCGAGAAAACTGGACAGAAAATGAAAGAGCCGTCTGAAGTTCTAATATTTTCTTAGGTACCGCTCAAGGAGTTTTGGAGATCATTATTATGAATTTATTGACATGACTTTATGTCATTCTAATATCTGTTGGGCATACCATTTTAGACATGAATAAGTGTCACATGAATTATGGTTTTATCAAATAAAACCAATTCAGTTCCCTATTAGGTAATGTTTTCTCAAGATGCTTTCCTTTACAGTAGAACTGATATTCCGGAAATACTTAGAAAATTTAGAATTTACTTTCTAACTAACGTAGGTACCGCTTGAAGTTCCAATTGTGATACAACAGTGACTATTTAAGTTTTGTCTTTCAATTGCTATTTAAAACAGTCAACTCCACACCTCTCTCTGTCTGCAGTAGCGGGCCCGGGACGGACTAATTTGTCTTACACGACTCAACCCATGCATTCGACGACGTCTGAACAACACCGCTCTATATTCATGAACTGATCACCCCAAGATGAACCTATTGAAGATAGACTAACAAAGAACTTTAATGGCGGAGTTTCTACTTAGACATCGATATGAATCCTATGAATCTTCTTCGATTTGTAGTATGTTCCTTAAACATATTTCGAATGGATTCATAGTTAGAGCATGTCTAATTGCAGACATGCTCTAACTATGGCTATGCCCAGGCTGATTGCATAGTCTAGGTCCTTTTGTAACAATTAAAATGCATAATATGTACATATGTTACCGGCAAAGCATATAATCGAGGTATTCTATACAATACCTAGGTAATGGATTGAATACCTGAGGAGTTATGAAATACTATGAATTATATTTTCCATTGCATACTTTACCAAGGTAATCTATGCAATGCCTAGGGATTGTTTAGAGTGCCTGTTGTGGCACAGGCAATGTGGAAATGAATAGATAGTGATCTTTATTTTCAAATGTTTTCCAGAATAAAATCTAACTAACTTAATAAACTGTGGGACGGAAGACTAACTAGATTCATAAAAAAGTAGGTTAGGGTTTTTTTTGTAAACCCTCTAAAATGTTTGAATTTTAAAATCATTTTTATAAAATAGAAATCGATTTTATGGAAACTAACTCTATCTCACTAAAGGTTAACTAATATTCAATCGTTTCGTTACTTATCGAATGATACCCAACATTTCTATCCACGTTCCACCGTTCCTTGCCCTCGTATTGCGTACATTACCGGCTGCGTATTTGGTATTGTATAGAATACCTAGCCAAAGTACATATAAAATACATTATATTTCATACATCACCTATACGTTTTTGGGATTCTATTCATTGCCTAGGAATTGTGTGTAATACCGGATTGTACAGATTGCCGGTAACACATATACTCGAAAGTTTGGTTCATAACAAACATTGTGCAAGAATAGAACATAAACCTAAACAGGCTCACTTATTACCTATTATTAAGGTTCCTATTATTTAACCATAATACGGCATACCGTATTATGCAAAGACCCATAGGTCAGGTTCTGTTTTTAAATGAGATCGACAACCGTCAGATTCAAATTCAAATAGTCACTATATTATGGAATTATTGTGCCAAAGGTACCAAAAAATTGAAAATGATTGTGTGTACCATATTTATCAGTTTAACCATCTTAATAACTTGTTTCAAGTCCACAAAACCGATTAAAATATCTTAATACTAGGCAGGTCGAAGTAAATTTCCTATCGCGTCTGCTCGCAATAAGATTACGGGCGGAATTGCAATTACAGATAGATCGCGATCGGGCTTCCTGCCGCCCGCCCCTCGGCCGCGGGGCCGCCCTCACGCGGGATGATACTTGACATCACAGAGAAAAGATTGATTTAGCCAAAATATTGTCAAATCAGGTCTATGTGTTTTTTATTTACGGGCTAGTTTACGTTAAGAGAGGAAGAGCATTGAGTAAGTGAGTATTGAAGACACTGGTCTGAGGAAGATAATTCCTCGAAACTAGAACCTCACAACTTGTTATGCTACGTTTATGGTATTTTTCACCAGTTGTAAACAGTATATTTACACAAAGAAAACATAATAATTCCCAATTCTCGGATGGGAAGCGGTCACGTCCGCCTGCCTCTCTCTCGGCTTACATGTATTTGAACCCGTCCGCTCCATCATCATCATCATCATGATCATCAACAGATAGATCGCGATCGGGCTTCCTGCCGCCCGCCCCTCGGCCGCGGGGCCGCCCTCACGCGGGATAATACTTGACATCACAGAGAAAAGATTGATTTAGCCAAAAGATTGTCAAGTCAGATCTATGTGTTTTTTATTTACGGGCTAGTTTACGTTAAGAGAGGAAGAGCATTGTGGAGTTGAGAATTGAAGACACTCGTCTGAGGAAGTAACTTCAACGGAACTAGCACCTTACTGGTGTGCTTCGTTTAAATCTTAGATCTAAGTGTTTATCATCAGTTCTTAACAGTATATTTACACAAAGAAAAAATAATAATTCTTATTTGTATACCGCTGAGGCCTTTCAAGCTTAAATTCTCGGATGGGAAGCGGTCACTTCACCTGCCTCTCTCTCTGCTTACATGTATTTGAACCCGTCCGCTCCATCATCATCATCATCATCTACAGATAGATCGCGATCGGGCTTCCTGCCGCCCGCCTCTCGGCCGCGGGGCCGCCCACACGCCGGGATAATACTTGACATCACAGAGAAAAGATTGATGTAGCCAAAAGCCCAAAAGGTTGTGAAGTCAGGTCAAAATATTTTTCACTAGTTCTTAACTGTGAAATTATACGGAGCAATATAACGAGTACAAAAATTACTTAATTAAAAATGATATACCCGTTTCTGCACAGATTGCTTTTCTCATGATCTGAGGCATTACACGGCGGTTGTAGCATCATGGTGTTGGGTGAAGCAGCAGAGTCTTCAGTCACGTGTCTCCGACTCTGTAACCACTATGCCTCCTTCATTAACATGTGGAGTATTTAACATCTTTTTTCATCCGCTCATCACTGAGTTAAGGACGATGTTACATTCCGCAAGCGACCGCCTTAGCGTAGCGTTGCGAAGCACATGCCGTACAGACCGACATTTAAGCGACAAGATGTGTGAAGACTAGATATCTTCCTATGAACTATACATTCGAATACATAGTTACTTTATTTACCCGCCCCACTCAACAGGACGCCGTCTTCCACACCGAAGCCTTTCAAACACGTGACAGACCAGCAGACTGGATTAGACAATTCCCTACGTCTTTAAAACATTTGAGTATATAGTTACTTTATTTACCCGTTCCACTTACCACTAAGCAGAAGCGATGTAACGTTTCTCCAGGCAGTATCGGCACAGCAGGACGCCGCCTTCCATCGAAGCGTTGCGAAGCACGTGCCGGCCAGACCGTGTGGGCGACATGTAGGTAGACGTCTAAACAGATAATATTAATTGCCTGTAAGGATAACTTACGAGTCACGTTAAATGTTTGCCAATGACAGGATATAAATCCGCTGTTTTTGCCTATTTTCTATTTTAAAGTAGCGGCTTTGGAAAGCTTGATTTCGATGCTACTATCCTTGCAAAATAATTTACAAATTCCATATAATTTGAGCAGATTCATGTATCACTCCTGTAAGTCCTTTTTCTTCACTAATTTAGAACTAAAATGTCGTCTTACTGCTATGAGAAGTCAGAACGAACTTTTATAAGCCGGTCCGGCTTATACAACAAAAACAATCATGTTATTTTTATCATGCAAATGATAATATTGGCTTGCCCATGTAAATACTTTGAGACGAGTTTCAATGTCGTTTGCAGAATTAATCACTCTGTAACATTCACACAAATACATGCAGCATCTATTATAAGACGAAATCAAGGCCCATCCAGGATACTCTTCAAATTGGAGACAGATAAATGCTCCGTCCCCAGTCTATGGTAACATAGACTTCTAATCAAAGATGCGGGCGCAGGGAATCTTAGCAAATTAGGGGCCGTTACAGCAGGGTTAGCACGCTTGGCTTGATGTTTTCAATCGTTTAGGGTTACATTACGGCGGTATGTGGACTGTTAATTTAAGGGTTAAGATTGCAGTAGACATTATGTCTCACGAATAATCTTATATGGCAAAAATTCAGAATCTTCATTTTTATTAATGATTATAAAATTGTCACGCTGGATTTTCATGAAGTTTCTGGTTCCCTTGGCGAGTGTTGAAAGTTGGAAACATTCTTTATTGCCTTATAGTAGCGTTAGCGACATACAGATGACCCTTACCCACAATAAATATCATAGTTTTCGTCATGGATGGCCAACATTATAATAATTCCTTTCAAATACCAAACCCTAAAGACAGATCTTGCTGTATTATTTACTATGAACAATTTCCTAAACATTTTTTATAAACTACTTTAAAGGTAACGTTAGAAGAACAAATCACAAGCTTTAAAGTCAACCACAGTAAATGGATATATCCGGCCGTACTTTACCATTTCGACATCCCTAGTCAGACGAAGGAGCCCTCCTGGCCCTCTATAAAGACATGTAACGACATCTTGAGTGGTCACCGCTAATATCGTCTCAAAGAGCTCCCCTCTTTTGTACACTTGCTATCATAACTGTTAGCCAGTATTAATAATCAAAACTGCAATGTCTAGGACACAAAGGAAGTGCCCGGAGTACTCTAGAGACTTACATATAAAGTGAGAAGAAACGAAACAGTGATTTAATTTAACGTGACCAATAATATACGTTAATAAAAAAGGTCAAAACATTTTAATATACCTACCTCGCATCAATATTCGGTCTAAACGCCTAAATTTTTTTCAGCCAATCAATCGATGAATTTCTCCCAGTCTTAAATATCGAAGGATAGTATTTAATTTTTTTACAGTAACAATTTTAAGACAGGTTTAATTACATTACAGGGTTAGTTAGTAGGTACCCGTTCAAATTACAGTGCATTTTTTTGGTTAATAAATTAAATTTCAGCGTCATTTAGTCAATTTTATCTGTAAAGGAAAGAAACAAACTAAACAATATTTATTATTGAAAAATCTTAATTCGAAACATATTTCGTTCAATAAATTAGATACAACTTTTCATCGTAACTGTACTCTATCGCCATCAAACGGCCTATGTCTCCACTGTAATCAAATTAAGTAATCGATCCCTACTTACTGCCATTTGTACCATTTAGATGGACTTATGGTAAGAAAAAAAGTAAGTATGTTCTCACAACTACACTTTTATATGTTTTCTTAGGTTTACGCGACTGTTACTCATGAAATAAAAACTATGTACTTTTGAACGGATATAAAAAAACAGGCACCTTCTCGATGGCAAACTTATTAGTGATGCCGGCATTATCATCATCCTAGCGCCTCTCCCGGTTGCATCCTCGGCTATTGGCTCGGAGCCCATGGTAAGCTGCGACTATGATCCTGAATTAATAGCTTGGTTATTACAATGGAGCGAATGTCGGCTGACCTCCGTAAACCTTACAAGGAAAACCAGACCATTTGGATCATAGTCAGGACCAACTGCTTAACGTGCCTTCCGAAGGACGAAATCATCATTCTTTTTGGACAGTCAGGTGATTCTAGTCTCCGGTTTCAATGTGCCAAACTGGGAAAACCAACACTAAAGCGAAATTCCTTCGGAATTTGAACAAACGACCTCCGAAAGTTTTGAGCACAGCGCTCTAACCACTTCACCATGCAGGCAGTTATGCCTGCATCATGTCAAATCATTTCATATTATACACAAAGACAATAACTATTAGTTAGGTATCTACTCACAATAACTATTAGATACCTTTGTTCACGAACATAAACAACTACGAGTATAACGCGGCAAGATTTAATTTTATTTTAAAATTAATACGCCTGGGGATGGTTTAAATTGTGTCAGATGACTTATTTAATAATAAATTAATAATCATAAAATAAATAAAATTTTTAGATATGTCAAATTATGTTTGAAGGTATAGTGAAATATTTTAACCACTTCGACAATTTATGTATAAACAAACCGACAATACCTCCATTCCTGTAAAATGTGAAGAATGTTATCTGGAAGTCACCTACTGCCATCTATTGTCGAGTAGAAACAACTGCGATAGCACAATTTTGTAGTGATCTCGTTTATTGTGATACATTTCATATAATACAACACAGAGTATTATTTAATATTTCTTCACGCTTCAATAAATAAATGAAACAAAATGTTTTAGTCAGCTACGGAGTTTTCATGTATCAACCCACACTTATACTCGTGGGTTCACGTTGCATTTTCAAATGAAATAGACGATTTTCTATGAATTACCAAACTTCTTCGGAGAACCTCTTGACATTTACTTGGCATTACGAAAAAGAAAATTGCTATTGATCTGTCATTTGATTTTCGATAATGATTTTGATTTATTAAATGTTATTGTTTAGTGAAACATTCAAAATTCAATCGAATTCCCGTATAACATGCTCAGAAGGAGATTCATACGACTTGTAAGTTATTTTCGAGTACTTATAGAAAAACAGGTTAGGGGTACCGAATTTACGAGTTGTAAAGAATGCAATTATTGAAGTGTGTGGCAAGTTACGTTATCCCATCTGCTGATTATATAAAATACGTTTCTATTTTCTTCTCTGTAGGTAAATTCTATTTCTGTCTATTTTCCAGGTTGTACGGAGCAAAAACGTTACTCAACACACGATAATTATACAGAAGAGGCACACACATACAATTCAAGATTTATTATTTGATAATAAAATGTAAGTACCTACACAAATACCAGCTTCAAAAGATATTATTATTCTTTAAAAAATAATTTAACAGACTTTTGTCTCACAAGAATATTAGCAGGACTTTCAATGTTTTTTAGCGTCATGCCAAATTAAAGGATCAAAAGGAACAGGGACATACCTTTTTTGAATTTTATAAGTTAACAGTATTTTAGCCAGGTGTTATGTTTGGTTGCAGAAACAGCATAACATACAAATGGGCCACATCACAGAACGTCAGTCTAAGGCGCGTCATACACACGAGTCAGCCAAGCCACGGTGTCGAAGTAGTGAAGGCGCCCAACTTTCCCGACTCAGTCTCATCCGGAGATGTCAAGTATGTAACCAGCCTCTTCACAACGAAAAGTCTTACACTTATAAGGGCACATGGGCCTTTAAACCCCTTGTTTGGTTAACGCGATTCGATTGGGGCCCCAAGACCAGTGTGACCAGTAGTGAAAAAAACGGGTCTGATGCCTGTTGTACTCTTTTGCTGGGCGTAGGCTTCACAAAGACGGGGGGATATGGCCATTGTTACTACTATTGCCATAACAGAAAACTGCTGCTCATCTCCCGGAACAGCCGTTTCTCGTTTCTTACGTCACACAAGGAAAGAAATGGGGTAGTTCTATTCTAGGCCAGCACTATGTCTAGCGCCTAACAAGGCGGACACCGGTTTATCCCAGCTTAGGGTGCGAAGGAAACCGCAGGAGTTTAGTGGGTAGTGGCACGAACGTCTCTAGTTCCAAGCCTCACACACGGCTGCAGGCCTAGCTTAGCCTGTACGCTATGGCGCGTAAAAGCGTTCTCCTGCGAAAAAAAAAAAGGCTAGCACTATATGACACGGTCATACTACAGAGCTATTCAGACGCTTCGGCCTTTTAAGAGTGCCCTATCTTTTTATTGTGTTAAGAGTGGCCTGATTGATTCAGTCAGATACATTTCTTATTAGAGATGTTTTAAAAATATCTTCGTTCGATCAAATGGCGATACTTATTATCACGACAACTTTTTTTATTGTACTTCTTAAGCTAAGCAACTTCAATATCCTTTCCCACTTCCAGAATGATAAAGAAGGAGGGTGACGCGGTTGCCATGGACGAAGTCGTGCTTGAAATAGAGACGGACAAGACGGCGTTGCCGGTCATGTCGCCGGGAAATGGAACTATCGTCAAGATGCTCGTCAAGGAGGGGGAGGCGGTTAAGTCGCAGCAGCCGCTGTTTGAGGTACCATTTTATTAAGGGAGGTGACGCATATTCCGTACCTAGTGCATAATAAGGGCTGCCGCCAAAGTAATGTGGGACTCCCCGACCAGTATCGCCGTTTGTGGGTATTTGTACCCACTGAAACCACCGCTTTCTCCACTGCCAGTGCACGTCGCTTTTCTTCCACGGCGTGACAGGAGCAGCTTTGCCTCGTCAGGCTCTTCAATGTCCTCAAATTTTTCATCTCAACTTATAGTCACCCGAACTTCTAGGGGACGTCAGAGCGCGAGTGGTGAGGCCCTACTTAACCACTGTCCCTTGCTAAGGCGGTTGAAGTTCCTAGCAAAGTGCGTAATTGTGAAGAAGAAATTTGTTAATCGATGAGATTTATGACGGCGACGTTTTAATTAGTAACCATTATATCATCCTGTTTTTTTTTTTATTTCAATAATGGATACTAAATTTCCTATAAATAATAAGTAATACAATTAAACATTTTTGTAAATAGCTAAGTCAGCAGCATGAATTTCCAATTACGACAAAGTGAACATTTTTGTGACGAAACATTTTCATTAAATTTTAACCTTATTCAGGTGAACGTAACAGGAGTCGCGCCGGCCAAGGCGGCAGCGCCCGCGCCGGCTGCAGCAGCGCCTGCCCCCGCGGCCGCCGCCCCCGCCGCCGCGCCCGCTCCCGCCAGAGCTGCGCCGGCGCCGAAGCCCGCCGTAGCGGCGAAGGCGGCCAAGCCTGCGGCTGCTAAGAAAGCACCGGCTGGACCAACGGTTAATATTATCATCTTTAGTCTAGCACAGTCCATGCATCTTTGCAATGCAAGCAGGTCCCTCTTTCCCACTGGGAACAATGGCACATGCCCAGGGCCCCGCGTTCGTTTGGTGCACCCAGACGAGAATCTAGGGACCCTACGATTACCAAACCAGAGGTTAAAGGCCCATGTTACCAGGGCCTCTAATAGGTGAAAGACGGCTCGGTTTACAAGTCTGCATGCACACAACACTTCGCCTGATTCTCGGCTATTCAAATCGACGACAACAAAGGCCTGCTGCTGTTAACAAAACACCAGCAAAATTCATCTCATATCTATACTAATATATAAAGCTGAAGAGTTTGTTTGTATGTTTGTTTGTTTGTTTGTATGTTTGTTTGTTTGAACGCGCTAATCTCAGAAACTACTGGTCCGATTTGAAAAAATATTTTTGTGTTGGATAGTCCATTTGACAAGGAAGGCTTTAGGCTATTGGAAATCTAAATCCACGCGGACGGAGTCGCGGGCGGCCGCTAGTAATACATATAACAATTGAAATTCGGTAACTTAAGAATGTTTTTTAATTTTGCTTTCCGGCTACATTAAACTTTGAATACACGTATAGGGAAAACTAAATAAAATGAGATTAAAGACTATGTACTGATTGCAATAGTGATCTCCGATCAGACCCTTGCTTGGTGGCATAAAAGTCCGAAGTATCCACTACATCCGTGATCAAAACATAGGTAATAATATTATTTTAGTTGAAACCCATTTGGCTTCTCCACCTTCCAGGCCGCAGCACTAAGAATAGGTGATCCGACCAAGTCGATATCCGGCACGCGCACGGAGCACCCGGTGCCGATGAACAAGATGCGCCGGCGCATCGCCGAGCGGCTGAAGGAGGCGCAGAGCACCACCGCCATGCTGACTACGTTCAATGAGTGCGATATGAGGTAAGACTTTAGACTTTAGAGCAAGCAAGGTTTTTAATGGTAATTATTATCACTTATTGTAATAGTCCTACGGGACTTATGAAAGGTAATGGACTTTAAAAACTATATTGTATCGCCAAAGCACAAAGAAGGGAACAAAGCCTTAAGGCTACAGGGTCGAATAGCAGAGTGTTCGAAAGACGACAGCTCGCCTAGCCTGCGCCCGCGCTGGCTCCGCCCGAAGAGAGCCAAGCGCCGGTGACGTCGCCCGAGGAAGTAATCACAATACATATTGTACTCATAATAAAGGAAGATGAAAAAAACATAGTTCGTATGCGTTACTGGCCAGTAATAAATAGAATAGGTGATCCGACCAAGTCGATATCCGGCACGCGGACGGAGCACCCGGTGCCGATGAACAAGATGCGCCGGCGCATCGCCGAGCGGCTGAAGGAGGCGCAGAGCACCACCGCCATGCTGACTACGTTCAATGAGTGCGATATGAGGTTAGAACAAGGTTTTTATTGGTAGGTCTCATCACATATTGTGAGGATCCTACGCCTCTTTAAATAGGCAGAGGACTTTAAAAACTATATTGTATCGTCAAAGTACCAAGAATGGAACCAAACCCGAAGGCTACATGGTCGAATAGCGAAGTGTTCGAAAGACGTCAGCTCGCCCTGCTGGCCCGCGCCAGCGCTCGCTCCGCCCAAAGAGAGCCAAGCGCCGGCGACGTCGCCCGATGACGTATTCGCTCCATCCAACACATACATATTATACTGAAGGAGGCGCAGAGCATCATACCTAATGCTGACTACGTTCAATGAGTGCGATATGTGGTTATGGGTATGACGAATTGTTGAATGATTTATATCAGGGACAGCCTTTAAGAAGGAAGAAGAACCAGATCTCTTTCATTACATTACGCTGAATTACGCATAAAGAATGCGTAACCAGAATAAGACGGTAAATGTGTGCAATCGTAGGCAATATGTATTTGGGCACTACACTAGTGCAAGAGATTAGAAATTTTGCAACTTATTTATTTTTTCTTTATTTTCTGAAGAAGGCTAATATATGTATCACTTCTAGAAACTAGAAAGCTAGACACCTATACAGGATAAAATAAAGTTGTAAATCACGAATCACGAGTAATAGACGACAAACATAATCAAATGTAATGTTTTTTTTTATTCGTAGTAAACTAATGGCGTTCCGCAAAGCAAATTTGGAGGCGTTCACGAAGAAGTACGGCGTGAAGTTGTCCTTCATGTCGCCGTTCCTGAAGGCGGCGGCCAACGCGCTGCAGGACCAGCCCGTCGTCAACGGAGTCATCATTGGTGATGAGATCATTTATAGGTAATTGAGCAATATTTTAAATAACATATCTTTGATTTTTTCCAAAGTAATTTTCAAAAGCATTCGTTTTTGAGTATACATAAAAAGTCCTATATCTAAACTATTTTTCATAATACTGTTATCATGGCTTGAAGATAACATTGGGGAAGTAAGACAGAACTGGTGTTTATGTACCAACTTATCTATGCATAGCACATATAAGCATAACCAGTGATGGAAAAATTGTCAAGATAGAGGGGCCAGCGGCGTGGATTGCTTATGGCATCAAGCTGTCTTAATCCGATACTGAGTATAATACATGCACGCACATTGCACAATATACATAGTTAAGGAAAGCTGATAATTTCTATGCGAAGCCGGGAAGGGTCGCTCGCTAGTCTTTACATACATACATAGTTGTTGTCCTAAGTTTGCCTAGTCGAGTTTCGGTTAGGCCGACCTATTTTTACGAACTTTCAACGTCCTACGTAAAATTAGTGTAATACCTACAATCTAGGTACTATGTCATAACTGATGAGGAATCAGGCGAACACTCAATTGGCTAAACGTGCTTTACCCACGCACAGGGGTGTGATAAACTCCAATTTTCGACACCTAGTATTTGTCAAACTGTCGTCCAAATTTAGAACCTAATCAGTGTGTTCAATATTAATTGGCAATCCACAGGGATTACGTGGACATATCTGTGGCGGTGGCGACGCCTCGGGGTCTCGTAGTGCCGGTGCTTCGGAATGTGGAGTCAATGGATTATCCACGTATCGAACTGGCTCTTAACGCGGTGGCCGCAAAGGCGCGAGATGGTATGTAGTTGTAGCCCATTACACTTTTTTTAGTTTGATAATTTGAAAAAATCAGTAAAACTATTTTTTTTCGAAAGGAAATAAGTTTCTGAAAATGCAATTATGCAAATTAATCGTAGCAACAACATCAGTATCTTAATGGTTACCTGAGTAAAATTAGTTACACTATTGCTATATTTTTACTGAGAGAAGAGCAGAATAAACTCGAGCTCCAATTAGGCTTTATAGAAGCTCTGATTAATCATCAGAAAAAATTTAAAAATGATGACTGCACCGTCAATTGTATAACTTTATCTGTGGTAAAACAAGGTACCTAGGTATATTGATTTTCCCATAAAGATACTTTTGGCAGCAGCCAAATGCTAGCTAATAAATAGCTTTAAGAATCTCGGGCACCAACAAAGACCTCTTTCTTTGCTAATTGCCTCACAAAGACCTTCTCATCCGATTTGAGAGGAACCACTCTCCTTTTGGCAATCGACCAGTATTCTTATAACCTTAACCTTATTCCAGGCAAATTAACGCCAGCGGACATGCAAGGCGGCACGTTCACGATCAGCAATGGCGGAGTTTTCGGCTCTCTGTTGTCTATGCCCATCATCAACTTGCCGCAATCGGCCATTCTCGGCATGCACGCCATCTTCCAGCGGCCTGTCGCGATAGCGGGGAAGGTAATACCCATGAAGATATTGTGTTCACTTTAGGAAATGTAGGATAAGTACGTCTATCCCTACTCATATTATAAATGCGAAGGTAACTCTGTCTGTCTGTCTGTGTCAGGCCACCGCTCGTAAAAGATAATCCAGTAAATATAAATAAAATAAATTAAAACACAGAACAGACTTGAGCCTAGAGTCTATACTCGAGTCTATTCTTTGTTTTAATCTAGACTCTCAGAGTACGCCATAAACTGTATTAAGCTGTTTTCTGTGGGCAGAACACAATCATAGTTGTCCATCACATAGTAGACCATCACAGAAAATCTAATACTTTTATTAATGGTCATCAATATTTGCTTTTTTCTGGACAAGTTTGAAGGCCTTCGCAGGGGGAGATTGATGCTACAATATTTAATTATTGACAATTACATTGTAATTATTCTGCTTGCAGGTGGAAATCAGGCCAATGATGTACCTCGCGTTGACATACGACCACAGACTCATAGACGGGCGCGAAGCAGTCTTGTTCCTCAGGAAGGTGAAGGCAGGAGTCGAGGATCCGACCTCGATCCTAGCTGGCGTTTAGACTTCGATCTTTAGGTCAAATGTATCTGAAAAGATGTGTACGTAAAAGAGATAAATGTGTCTTTTGCTTCATTTCGTTAATCCCTAAATGGTGTCACTCATATTATTATGTTTAACTTACCAAAACCATTATGTCCCTTCTTTTACTTTATTAAATATGTAGTTTGAAAGTGGCTGGAAATATCAAACTCATGTTATAAGATTGATAGAGGAAGAATGAAGATGGGATCATGTTTTTTATATCGATATTCTCGCCCCGACATTGTATGTACCTACATTTAGGATAGCCTGAGATCGACGACTGTATATTTTTGTAAAAATATAAAACTGGTATTAAATAAATACATACATTATGTAGGCATTTTGTGTTTTACTTTTTTATCCGTAAGCCTGAAAGCCAACTGTTGTCTATAGATGTTTACGCAATATGCCTTTACGTATACCCGTTACCTGTGGGTGCGGTCAACGAGTAATGCAGAACTCCGGGATTCAAAAGGAGGCCCAACTACCTGATAAAAACCTGACGGTTTCCCTCTATTGCTTTAGGAGCCGGAAAAACTGGCGGGTTAGCAAGAGGGTTAAGGCTATAGGCACGGAACAGAAAAAGCTATAGGCATTCTGCCCGGTGGTTATTTTACCTCTGACCTAACTTAAACTTATGATATGCTTTCTTATGCATCTTGTAAAAAGCTTCAGGTTGATAGTATAGCTACGCTCTTAAAATGTTTCTAATCGGTTAGTGACAATACAATAAAACTTGCATTCTGCTAAAAATTACCCAATATTAATCTATAGAAAGACGTGATCTGTCAGAGGTAAAATAACTGTGAACGCCTGGTGTACCATAGTAGTTTTTATTAGCTATTATTAATTATTAGCTTCAGTTAAAGTTGATGTGACTATGATTGGATGAAAAAAATGCTGTTGATAAAATAGAAATTATCAATAAGTTAAAAATTAAAAATACCAATTGACATTTGATTACTTTTTTCTAATATGACATTTAACCTCACTTTATCTATGCAATTCAACTGTCAAATATATTATGGTGGCCGAATATTTTGTTAGTTTCTACATTGATCAAACTTGTGTTTTGAAACGATTTAAATCGTATGCTACTGTGTAAATAATTGGCATCGGTTCCTCACAAAATCAGTGATAAAATTCTTATACACTTGTTGATTATTATGAAGCAAATTTAATAAAATGAGACGAGGTCATGCTGGCATCGGAACTTGGCGAAATGAAAATTCAAGGCACTTTAGACCTAGAATGGGCGGCCCACCACATTTTAGGCACCCACCAAGAAGCTTTGGACTATTAGAAACCCCCAGGTAGTAAATAATGTAATTTTTTTATGTTTAGCATTGAAATAATAGCATTGCATCATTTTGCGCGCCTAACAATATTTTTTGCTAAATAAACATTGTGGCCATGAACTAACTTCAAAATGTTTATGACAATGTGATAAAAAAATATATATACTTGATCTGAAGATCTTGCACTGAAAATTTCAATATATTATGTTGTAAACAAGTCAAATAATTTTTAAATATCAATTGTTTTATCGTTACTAATTACAGATTCCCGCCACCAAATTCTCGGTCCCTACGAACACCACCACCGTTTAAAAATCATCCTGATCATGAAACCAATGATTCTATTCCTGAACACCATGACAGAAATAAATATAGGTATGACAATCGCCAAAGTCACTATAGATCATCAGACAGAAATCATAATCCAAATCAAAGACCAATGTACCCCATATTTGGTCGTATGATGCAAAAGAATTGTTCTGAGCAAAGCAATCAGTATAACAGTTATTATGATAAAACTCCAAGAGAACATAATAATGTTAATAGTATGGGTGATATTGATCAAAGGCAACCTAGACACATGCCAAAATCTGCTGATCCTTATGGCCGACATGCTATATCACCCTGGTCTAACCCTGGTGATATGCAAAGACAATTCTATGATGATAGAAGTAAATATGGTAAACATTATAAACATCATGACAATTCAGAAATGAATAAATTACCAGTTGTTGATTATACTGGACATAGACCACCAGCATCTGACCACTACGGAGGAAATCCGAGTTCATCCATTGACAATACCCATGCCTTTAGTCGTTCTGTTGATGATACAGTTGATATTGTCCGGAAAAGATTACAGAATCGTAATGAAACTCAGCCTTCACAAGAGAGAGGTTTACAAGATGAAGATCTTCGAGTATCCACATCTGTTTCTAGTAATCATCAAAATATCCCACAAGAAGCACCTCCCAAAAGAAGGATTCAAAGGCAAAGACAAGACAGAAATATTGAATCTAATTGTGATAAAATGAAAAGCAAAATTGTTCAACAACTTTTCAAAATGGATAAAGACAGGATTCATAAATTGATGGATAATCCTAGTTCATCTTCTAAATTTGAGTTTGCTATAAGTAGTCTAATAACAGAGTCACAAAATAGTTTGAACAAGCACTTAAGATCTGTTGCTGAAAAATCATTGTCCTCCAGTGAAGAATTTATAAACAATGATAATAATACTATTTATGAAGATACATTTATGAAACAAATGCAAAACATCTTAGAACCTCAAGATACAGTGTTGCTAGAAGATATTAAACCACTTGTTTTAGCTGAACTGAGCAAAGTTCTGCAGTTAAATGAGTATGATCAACCATTTCAAATCATGGATAACCAACAAAGTTATCACCCATTGAATGAACATCAGGATTATGATGGTTATGCTGATACTCACACTTATGAAGATTATTCTCATTCTAGTAATTCATATTATGATCAGAGAAGCTCACCTCCACCAGTTGGATATGAAGATTATGGTAACTCTAGCACAGACTTAAGCCAGTTGGAATATGAACAAATTGAACCTGAAAAACCAAAACCTCTTTTTGAAAGAAGACAAGCCAGAAAAAGTAGAGAACTTACACAGGGAGCAAGAGAACAGCCAACTTCTTTTGTAAGTATAGAAACAAGTATGCCAAGAGAAGAATTTGCTACATTCCCAAGTGAGAGGCGACATTCAAGGCGAAGTATAGATAGTAGAAAAAGTGAAGATAAAAATAATGGACCTGTCCCAAGGCCTGAACTTTTTGACACAAATACTGAACAACATTCGGAAGAAGATGATCCATTTGCGGAACTCGACAACCAGTATCATGTTGCAGTTGATCATAACTTTATAGGTATAGATCCTTATTGCTCATCAAGTCCTCGACAATCATCACATAACAATTCACGGAGTTCCAGTATGAACAGAGATCCAAACAACTCTATGAAAACACCCAATAAAGAATCTACATTTATAAAACAAGAATTAGATGACCAGTTACATAGAATGGCGAAATCTCCTTTAAAACTAAAATCAGAACCAAGCAATCTCGAATCAGAAACTGATCATAATTCGTTAATATCTACAAATGTCTCCATAAAAGAGGAAACCTTGGCATCTACAGAATGCAACACGAATATGAGTGCAAATAAAGAACCTTATTCAGAGCATAGAAATTCTGATGTCCCACAAGGAAAGTCGCAATCCATAGACACATCACCAAAAGCTTCGTCATCAAATTCAAGGAAAAGATCGATGGATCAAAAACCTTCTCACAGAAAAGAAAAACGGAAAAAAAGTGAATCCTCGCCACCAGAATCAAGTCAGTTGAGTAAACAAACTGTCTTGAATACAAATGATAGTGTGGCGAAGAACAGCAACAAAAGCAAGGAACCATCAAAAACAACCTTGTCTCTTTCCAAACCTGATAGTTCTAAAGATGTGTCAAAGCATACAAAAACTATTGAATCTGTTGACAAGAATTATTCTGATAAATATGTCAAACGAAAAGATACTCCAAAAAAATCGAAAGATAAAGAGGATGATCATAAAAAGAGACAGCGTTCATTATCCACTAGTCATTCCATGGTGAATTCTAAAGACTGCACCAATAATAATACACCAACAACAACCTCCAATAAGAACGATTCTAAAACAAAACTTCAAAGTATTGATATGTTTTTAGAACAGCCGAAAAAGATAAATGCCAAACAACAAGCTCATAAAAATACAGCTTTGTCTCCAAACAAACTTACTAAGCCCATTGATGTAACTAAAGTTAAACAGGCACTTATAACATGTAACCAAAAACTTACAAAAAAGTCAGTTTCAACACAAGTAATTCCTAAGACGAATGTAAAAGAAATTCAAACTGCTGCAGCAACAAGTTTTAGTTCTAGATTTTGTCAAACAGAGAAAAAGAAAATGTTGTCTAAGTCTGTGCAAACCATCCCAGTTACTTTTGAGAAAACTAAAAGCAAAGCCACAGATGTCTTTGAGAGAATGAAAGAAATTGACATGGAAATACAAGTACTGTTACAAGAAAAATTTAAATTGTACAGCTCATTAGAATCAAATAGTTCATGTCCTAGTACAATTCAAACTTTGGGTATGACTGTATTAAATGTGCCTTTGAATGAAGTCACAGGAGATGATGAGAACCAAACTGAAAATACTCTGTGTGAAGATACCATAGTTGAAGAGTTTACTAACATACCAGTGGAAGAATTAGAACAAATAGCTTTAGAAAGTGCCAATGAACCAGACACTCCTCAAGCACAAAAGAAAACTCGACGACATAAAATCTCAGAAGAATCCCGTGCTAGTTCCGTTAGCCCCACAGTCAAACGAAGCGCGCGAAAAGCAGGGAAAACGCCAAACATTTCTCTCTTAGAACAGATCATTACTGATGATAGGCCTATAGAAGATATCATATCACTTGATGATTTAGAAACAAATCCAGTCAAAACAAAGAAAAAATCAGTGAAACAACCAAAGAAAAAAGTAAATAAAAAGATCACTTCAAAAGTGAATAAAACTATGGAAAGCATACCGGAATATAGTCTGAAAGAATGTAGTGTTATTTTACTAAGAGAAGATTTCAGTCAATATTTGAAGCGTGATAATGAAATAATATCGCTTGATTCAAGAACGGCCTCTCCTTCATCTATTCAGGAAGTATTTGAAAAGCCTGAAGAGGTTCCGATTAATAAAACTGAACCAGAAGTTTTCAATGACAGCAATGTAATTGAAGAGACTGTTGTTGACAGTTCCATTGCATTTGATATGCTGGATGTGTCTGAAGACATTGTTATTGGGGACATTTGCGAAGTAAAATCGGACAAGGAAGCCGAGAGAACTGAAGTTGTTATAAATGAAGAAATAATATTAGATAACAGTCAGTCTATGTTTGAGCCTGTCCAGGCTGAGCCAGTTCCAGGGGAGAATATATGCAAGATGTATGACTATTCAACTGATGAAAACTTGAGACGAGATGCTCTCACTGTCTCTGGGCATGCTGATGCAGTTCTAGCAATCGAAGTAAGTATTAATATTCTTTACTGCTTTAGTTACTTCACTTGAAATTTTTTTTTTATGTAAGTTGGAGGCAGACCAGCAAGAGATGGTAATCACAGCTGCCCAAGGACATCAACAACTCCAAAAGGGTTGCTGATTCGTTGCATGCCACAAAATCCCCTCACCCTCCGCAACCAAGCACTGGAGACTCACCAACTGAAACATAGCAAAACAGTTATGAAGGTGTCCTGCAACTGAAGCCTCCTGTTGATTAAGTGGAGGGACTTCTCCAGACTACCCCTGTTAAACAAACAATAAGAAGTAAAGGAGTTTAATACTAGTAGTACATTATATTAAAAACTAGCGGCCCGCCCCGGCTTCGCCCGTGGTACTTGTCCACTATTTAATGGATGATATTATACATAAAAACCTTCCTCATGAGTTACTCTATCTATTAAAAAAACCGCATCAAAATCCGTCGCGTAGTTTTAAAGATTTAAGCGTTCATAGGGACATACAACATACAACATGACAGAAAAAGCGACTTTGTTTTATACTAATTATCATAACATTCTAAAACATAATATAAGTATTTGTGTGCAGTAACTTAATCTATACAAATATTATAAAGAGGAAAGGTTTGATTTTTTGTTTGTTTGTTTGTTTGTATGAATTGAATAGGCTCCGAAACTACTTGGCAGATTTGAAAAATTCTTTCACTGTTGGAAAGCTACATTCACCCAGAGTAACATAGGCTATATTTTATCCCGGTACGGGAAGTAGTTCCCCCGGGACGCGGGTGAAACCGCGTGACGGGCCGCTAGTTATTAATAAATCAATAAAATTCTTATTTCTTAAAAGTCATGCCAGGTAATATGAGCTTGTTTATTAATTTTATGTTTTTTTCTACTTTCCAGTGTATAGATAACAACTTCGTAGCAGCATGCCTGGATGGCAATGTCTACTATTTCAGTGGTGATGGCCAGTTGCTTGCCACACTTCGCGGTTCCAACTTGGCAGTGACCTGCCTCACTATAGTCAAGGAGAAGTATGGTACTACGGTATACACAGGATCTCTTGATTCAAGAATAAGATATTATGATTTAGAGGTGAAATATCAAAATTTTTCTTATCCTTTTTTTTCCATGAGAGTTAATACAAGTTTTGTTAAGATTGCAATCTTAAGTTTGCCCCTGCAATATTATTATAATTCAGATCAATTCAATTATTTATTTCAAGCAAAGCTTGCAAGCAAGAGACAAAAAAAATATTAGTTTTAATTCCAATCCAAACCAATGATATTATTTCCATAGCCTCTCTAATAAGAGTGTATCCACTTTTTATTATTATACTAATATCAAATATCCTCTTTCTTATCCCTTTAACAGTGGTCTATTCTATATCTATTTTCAGACGGGCTTAGAGAAGGGTCCAGAATGCAATGTATTGAGCCCAATACAGACCATGGACCGAGCTTGGGACACTATATTTGTTGGGACAAGGACCGGTTTTGTCTTGCAGTTTGAATGCAAGGTAAGATAAATTAATACATTATTGCTAGAAAACTGACAGAGGGAAAAAGGTTGATAGCGTAATAGAGTATCTTAATATCTGCTAATTATGTTTCAAATAATTTAATTATACTTTCACCAACACAAAATAAATTTCCATTTGCAAATTGTATAATGTTACAATGTATATTGCTTATTACAACCAATATTATAATCAAATTAGTTTATGTTGCTTCCCAGGACATGATGGTACGTGAAAATCACATTCTGTATTTTGTAGTCAATTTTGTAACATTCTCTTTAAAAAAAATTGTATGCAGTACAGTAGCTGTTGGACAGATAAAACATAAATCATGTCTTAAAGTTTAAAATCATTCATACCAAGCCAACCATCTGTCATTTTAAGGTGTATTTAAGTAATATTGTTTTTCTTACTGAAAATTTTAACATACTCTTTAAAACATAGTGTGCAGTAGCTGTTGGAAAGATAAAACATAAATCATGTCTTTAATTTCATAATCATACCAAACATCTTTCGTTTTAAAAGTGTATTTAATTTAAATTGTTTTTCTTACAGAATAACATGCTAATACCGGTCAGCACAGTGAAGTTCTCCGACCAATCAATATTAGCTCTTAGGGCGATGAAGGAAGGTCCTCGCAAGGTATTGCTGGTGGCCGCGCGTTCCGAAGACGTGACTATAAAGGATGCTCAAACGGGCCTCCTTCTAAGGACGCTGCAGGGCCCTAAGATGACAGTCTACACACTACTGTTTGAAGAAGGCAAGGTGTACTGCGGGACGAGCAGCCATCAGATACACGTTTTTGACTATGCTGTGAGTAGAAATTATAGTGGCTTATATTTTTGGAAAGTGCATGGCTTTATGAATTCAGTGAGGAACGGATGCTCGGATAGCGAAATTGTATTATAAGCTAACACTGCAATTACAATATATTTGTAGTAAAAAGGCCCAGTCAAAGAGATAGCATATTCTCGCGGAAAAAGTATGAATACTACTTATTGATTTGTATGTTTTTTTTTTAACTTTTAAGACTATCTTTTGAATCCCGCTAAAAGCGCATGTTTGTTTGAACAGCGGCATTGTACTCAAGTTATATTTAAAAAAAAAATAGCATCTTTATTACAAGCTTCCAGCTTACTTACGTGTAGTGTGTTACACCTCACAGTGTCTTCCACACATTTTGCTAGATGTATGTTTGTATATAAGTCACGTTTGTAATCAATATTTACTCATTATTGAGACATTGAAAGCAACTGTCTTATTAGTCTCTTTGCATTAGAGCTAGGTAAGGAGGCACAACATAAATCTGCTAGATGGCAGTACGTAGGGGTAGGGATCTTACTGGGATGTGATTGGTGTATTTTGACATTACATTGACAGATATGTCAATATTCACCAATAATACAGCAGTTAGACCTCACGCCTACGTATTGCCACCTGGCGGATTTATATGTCGCAAACACCCTCATTGATGTACGATCCATGTCCAAGGAATGAATTATCTTTATTAATAATGCTGTGTCCTTGATTCCAGAGCGGGAGCCACGCCGGCGTGCACGAGGGCGGTAAGGGCGCGGTCTGCCTCCGCGCGTCGGGCGGACTCCTCTTCGCGGGCTGCTACGACGGCTGCGTGTACATCTACCGCGAGGGCGAGTCCCGTCCGCTAGCCCAGCTGCGAGGGCCCAGCCTTATGCTGCTGTCACTGGCTGTTGTTGGGAGCAAGGTAATAATAACTAATTAACAAGGTACACTACTAGTATATTATAAGGTATACTCTGTTCGCGGGCTGCTACGACGGCTGCGTGTACATCTACCGCGTGGGCGAGTCCCGTCCGCTGGCTCAGTTGCGAGGGCCCAGCCTGATGCTGCTCTCTCTGGCTGTTGTAGGGAGCAAGGTAAGAGTAAACAAGACAGTATTAGTATAATAAATCTGTTCGCGGGCTGCTACGACCGCTGCTTGTACATCTATCGGATGGACGAGTCGTTTCCCCTGGCGTACATCTCCGCTCCACAGCACACTTCTTATTCACGAATTCACTTCTTAGCTTTGGTGGAGGCTCGCTTACCCTTATTGCTTGTATCATTTTGGCCGTAGAGATTGGTGTAATAACCAAGGTCGTAAATCACATTAGTTTACCAGTAAAGTACTAAGAAGGCTAGACTCACCTTCTATATAAACAATTTCTACTTCATCAAAAAGTTCTTCAGCCAGACGACATACCAGCATAATCTTTCAAGACTAACAAAATTTATTACAGCAAAACTTAGTAACAAAGACAATAAGTGTTGAAAGTTATTAAATATGTAATATTGAAAAATTAAGCTTTGAACATGCAAATAGTTAATAAATAAAATTGATGTTGCCGTTGTTTCAGATTATTGCCGGTTACAAGGACAGAAGTTTGTACATTTGGAAGATACCTCTAAGCATATTGCAAGAAATGATTTTATGAACTTCTACCAGGGTGACTTAGTTGAAATCTCACCTCTTAATAAGTTTGTTATATATTCTCTTATTTTTTAGTTTGTACTTGTATATAATAAAGTAAATGTTTAACATACACAATTTTTTATTATTTTAAAATCATTGAATAAATTATAAACCTCTTGTTAGTTCTACTAAAGAATAGACAAATCTAAAGAAACCCAGAAATTCAGAAGAAAACACTACCTAGTTAAAGGGGTTGGAATAAAAATATTATTAACGTTATTCAAACAGTATTATTATTTTGACGAACAATGCAAAACTTGTTATAGGTACACTTCTTGTCAGAGGCTAGACCAAAAATAATGATCAAAATATTGGTTGGCTGGACCAAAAATTTCAAGTTAATTTTAGCCCTTTCCTTTTTCATTATAGCCTTTAAATACCAAAAGAAATAAATATATGCCTTGGACTGACACACCAATTGCGTGTAGCCCCAAAGTAAGCTCGAAGCTTGTACTATGGATGCTAGGGAACGGAAATAAATACTTAAATACTTTTTAAAAACATCCATGACTCGAGTACAAATGCCGATGTTCATCACACAAACATTTGCCCCTAGCGGGATTCGAACCCGCGTCTCTGACCACTCGACCAATGGGCCTGTCAATCTATTATTTTACCAGCCAATGTCAATTTAGGTTCTGTGTTGTGGCAGCATGCGGCCATCAGTGAATATGGATACCATGTATATGTATATTTATTTAATAGCCTAATGAAAAATCTGTAAGCTGTTAGCCAAGATCGGATTTTATCGTGATTAGCCTTTGTTACAGTCCACAGCTAGTCGTAGCTTAGGTCTCCCCTGAAGACTGAAGAGGAGTTCATGCCAATACCTAATCACCTGTCTCATATCCCAAAAAGAAAATAAACACACTCGCTTTGTTGCACTATATGAGGGAATAAAGAAATCCGTGGGTGCTATTGTGTGTTGGCTTGTACATGAGCCACCACACGACAACATTTATTTACATAATAAATCATTAATCTAAATATGGAAACTAAGTATCTACATAAATGTATGAGTTTTGGACATATTATGGACTTTTTTATAAGTTCATGGTGAAATGAAATTATAAATCAATACAATGCAGCACTATCCGTAGCATTAAAATAAAATATGAAATACTGAACGCAGCTAATTTCTGCCAAGTGGCACTCCTGTCGTGAATTTCTGACTTACGTCAGTGTGGGTGTTTCGGTCGGCGGCCATTATTCTACGTATAATAATTAATTTTTTGCTGTTTAGTGCTCCACGAAACAAAGAATTTCACAATTTTCAGTTTAATCTTTAGATTTATAATTTTGAGAATAACACATTTATAGTACAAAATGAATCCAGAATAGTAAGTATTATATTTGTGCTTTGATCATCTTGAACAAGGATGAACAAAACCCTTCCTTTTTTTGTCTGTTCATTGTCTTTACTTTCGATTTGACTCATAAAAGTTTACAATTACATTGATTATCGTATTTCACGGTGATCTTGAGCTGCTTCAACATTAAATGTGATCTGGTGACTCATTGTGTATGCGTGGTACACCGTAGATTTGTAGACGTAAAACGTAATCGTATGGATGAATGGCGTAAAATGCACGGTGACTGTATACGCAGTACTTAACTGACTTCCGTGTTCTAAATATTTATAAATCATCGTATGATTATGAGTTATTGCAAAAACATTTGTACATGTGTGTATGTGTACTCTTTGTTTGCTTAGATACGCCTCCTTTATTAGTTCTGTCCCTTTTCGTCCCATTATTTGCGATAAATAAGGAGTGGTATTTTTACGAACCTTGTTTATAGCTAATGTTTACTTGTTTCCAGCGACTATTTGTTCAAACTGCTCCTGATTGGTGATTCTGGTGTGGGCAAGTCCTGTCTTCTGCTCAGATTCGCAGACGACACTTACACAGAGAGTTACATCAGTACTATTGGTGTAGACTTTAAAATTAGGACTGTAGAATTAGATGGAAAGACAATAAAGTTACAAATATGGGACACTGCGGGCCAGGAGAGATTTAGAACCATCACCTCGTCATACTACAGAGGGGCACACGGAATTATCATTGTTTATGACTGCACAGACCAGGTAAGATGTCAAAAGTTATTTAAGTTATTTCCTTTGTACTCTAGTTTATTATTATTATTTCTCTTGAACATAAAGTCTTTATCAAATTAAATTTATTTTGGGTCACTCTGCCTATCAAGAATTTTGGGCAAGTGTTAAACAAAGTCTTTTTGTGTCTAAAAAAAATTATGTTATGATAGGTAGATACAGAAACATTACTCAGAGACACTACCTACTCTAATTAATAATGTGTGGTATTTATCTGTCAGAGAAAATGCTGTGTCATCCTATAGAATAGGCAGTTACAGTAGTATTATTATGTGGTATATTGGTTGGACATCAGCAGCATTACAAACATTGATATTTAAAAAAATACCATGTGCCACAAAAAACAATGATTGATTATGTTTAACACATGAATGAAAATAAACTTAAAATTTATATAACTGGCTTACTGATTCATACAGGTAATTAAAGCTCTGGATAAACAATATTTGATTTCAACTTTTCCCTAAAATGTTCTGACTCATTAACGCTATCAGTCACTTTTCATTAGAATATCAATTGGTTTTATAATTTATGTCGAATGAATCTACGTTAGACTTGACCCAGAAATTCCTGACATTTGAATTGTGTAGCCTTCATTTTTCAGTGTTTGCACATGCAACAATGCCAATTTTTTTCTTTGATAAAAAACTAGATTTTAATACAAACAGACAATAGCATAAGATCAAAAACATGTTTATTTTTGTTTGAATATAATATTTCATTATACATATTATAGTATAGGCAACGCAAAAACTTTGGGCGCAGCTTTTGCGGTGAAATGTAGATGTCCTAATATTTTTATCTATTACACACCTATTAAACCAATTTTCTATCCGGTTCAGATATTTCTAGGTGGCAACCTCATACTTTTTACTAAGTAATTTATTGCAACTATGTAGTTGATACTCAGAATAGTCCATTTACCTACTTTATCCAATCAATTCTCTGAGAGTTGATGAATTGAGAGATTTGTTAATTTATAGAGTTTGATATGATTTGATTGTGAAATGTTTTAAATCAACTCTGAATTTATATTGTACAATAGTTAACTTTTAAATCTAATCTTAATTACAACATGGTTCTATTAAATGAGATATGCAGTTAATTTATGATGTAGATTGTGCAGTGGTAATTTAAAACTAGAAACTAGAAAAACTAAATGTGAATCAATTAGAAACCGTGGTCAAATGTAATTGGCTAATCAAGTGTTAACATAATTATGTATTCTTTTCAGTATTTTTATGTTTACCTGTTGATGTTTTGGTTTTACATTTCAATACCTATATATTTATAAACCCAGTTGGAATGGGTATGGAATTTTTAAGACTGGCAAGCATCTGCTTTTCTTGTGGAATTGTTGATGTCACTTACTATAAGGTGATGCTCATTTGCCTCCCTCTAATATAAAAAATAATGCACATTTACCAAAGCACCATTTAACTAATATTTTTGAGTTTGTTCTAGTTTTCACCTCCGTTAAGTACACACCATTTACATAAAAGAATATAATTCCCATTGATAGCTTGTAATTACTGGAATAACATTAAAGTAATTAATAGAACATTCCAATCCTACTATGTTATCTTATTTGGACTATGAGCTATGCATTTTGTATTTTTTTTACATACCTTAGTTATTGTTCTATTTGCTGTTAGTCTTCCTTGCAATAATAAAATAAAATAAAAATATTTCTTTGTCCATTAAGTGCAAAGCACAATTTTAAACTTACTTGAGTTAATCTTATCATTAATGTTTTGTTACAAAGTTCATTGTTCAAAAATAGTTTGAATGCCTTTGTGGTGACTAAAACTTATCTCAGAAAGCTGTGAATCACATATTGTATCGTCATAATTTTAATTAACGTCATAATATAATAATATCTAGAGGTACATACAAATTAAAAGAAGTTGTAGAACTCAGCATTCAATGGCTTTACTTTACATCTTCAGGCTTGTAAAAATTTAGAAAAGTGTAGAACTTATTTTTTCAATTTTTAACTGAGAATAAATGTAGATAAAAGAACTCTTTCTTCAAGGGCAATGCACATTTAAGGTGTTTAACATTTTCCCTTATCTACCCTTTTTAGGGTTCCGTATTTTTAAAGTCAAATAGGGTCACCCTACTCAATGTAAGATCAAGATTTAACATATTGAAGAGATCCCACCGGGATATGTCGTCGTCGTCCTAGCGAATCATATGCAATTTATATGCACCATTTGGTGTCAATTTAAGTTTGTACTCCTTAGTACCTTCTGCAATCTGTTCTAGAAACGTATCAATACATACGTAATAGAGCATTGAGTAATGATGCAAAAACAAAGTTGTAATAGGGTATTGTTTGATGTAAAAATAGGTTACACCTACATAAGGTTAGATTGCCATTATAGTAGGTATTAGATATCGATCATCATCATAGTGATACTAGCGCCTCTCCCGGTTGCATCTGCGTCTCTTAGCCTAGGATACGCTGCGACTATGACCCTGAATATACTAACCTGGTCATTTCAGTAGGTATTCGATAAAATCTGATACTGTTAATCGTTGACCGATATATTTAAAGTTTAGAAGTAAAGCTACCACTGCTATTATTAGAGTTTCAGTAATTATGTACTGTACTCGGTATTGTAATGATTTATTCTGTAGAAGTCAAAAATGTTACCTAGACAACGCATAAACATGTTATATGCAATGCCTTTTCCCCTATCCGAGCGAGTTATTAGTAGTAATAAAAACCGGCCAAGAGCGTGTCGGACACGCCCATGAAAGGGTTCCGTAGCTAAAAGATGGCCCGACCGCTTAAGACACCATTTAGTAAGGGCAACTGCACGTCATAAGTTGGTAGAGTTGTATAAAAATAACTATGTATGATACAGAGTTCGCTATAGTTTTCGTTGAAATTACTTACTTGGAGGTATACAGGACATTTTTTCAGAATTATTGTAATAGTATTTCAAAAGTTAAGGGGGGGGGGACGCTCTTATTTTAACTTTGTATCAATATATCTCGAGACTGGCGTGTTTGATCCACATGGTTTCAAGGCAAGTTTTATTATATTTAAAAATACCTTTTTAACGATACCCCACACGATGGGGTAAGTCGATTTTTAGGGTTCCGTAGCCAAAATGGCAAAAAAACGGAACCCTTATAGATTCGTCATGTCTGTCTGTCTGTCTGTCTGTCTGTCTGTCTGTCTGTCTGTCTGTCTGTCTGTCCGCCAGTCTGTCACAGCCACTTTTTTCCGAAACTATAAATACTATACTATTGAAACTTGGTGAGTAGATGTATTCTGTGAACCGCAACAAGGTTTGCACACGAAAATAGAAAAAAAAATAAAAAAAATGGGGGTCCCCATAGTTAGAACTGAAACTGAAAAATTTTTTTTTCATTGAACATATACGTGTGGGGTATCTATGGATAGGTCTTTAAAAGTTATATTGAGGTTTCTAAACTCATTTTTATCTTAAGTGAATACTTTGCGTGACAGACTCTTCCAAAGTGGAAAAAAGTGTGTCCCCCCCCCTCTAACTTCTAAAGTAAGAGGATGATAAATCTGAAATAAATATATAATGTACATTACCATAAAAACTACCAACGAAAATTGGTTCGAAGGAAATCTATTCAGTAGTTTTTTTAATACGTCAAAAATAGAATTTGTACGGAACCCTCAGTGCGGGAGTCCGACTCGCACTTGGCCAATTTTTTTTTTCGAATTTACTTTTCGATGTATGGGAGGGGGGGAAAAAAATAATTATTTTTCGATTGTTTTAAAAACCAATTCTTGAATTATCACTATGCATCTCTCCACCAATTTTCGTGGCAATCGGTTCAGAAACGGCGGAGAACGAGCCAGGACAGACAGACAGACAGACAGACAGACATGACGAAACTAGAAGGGTTCCGTTTTTGCCATTTGGCTACGGAACCCTAAAAAGGTAGTTAAAAAAATAAACTTAGCACCACTGCTATGAAGAGCTGTCTTTAGGAGGTAATTCCCCAGACAAGCAAGTTATCAAAATGGAATATCCACTATGCTTCGGCCCCAATCGATCGTCGGGGCCTGGCCAGGTGCCCATTGTGTCCAATGGGAAAGAGGGTTCTGTGTCAGTCAGTCAGTCATACATTTAGATATATAAAGGATGAAATGTAATTTTCCAGGATTCGTTCAGCAACGTGAAGCAGTGGCTGGAGGAGATCGACCGCTACGCGTGCGACAACGTGAACAAACTGCTCGTCGGGAACAAGTGCGACCTCACCACTAAGAAAGTCGTCGACTACACTACAGCCAACGTGAGTATTGTTGTATTACCTATTTTTTTATCTTTAACATATATTAAGTAGCTTATGTGTTATTTAGATTATGTCATCTAAGGTCCCCTGATCCAAGCCATTGTTGGTCGTAACATTGAGGTATTACGGACTACTACGTATCGAGTGGACATCGAGAAAAAAATCTGTGCGTCAACTTGGAGGGAAGGGGGCGGATAATTTAGTGAATTGTTGTCTTATTTCTTATGGAATAACACACCACTAGCTTTATTTTTCGACCTTTGATGATTTGCATGTTTTTAAAACTCAAGACGGCTTTTTTTTAAGACGTCTACTCTATACGTAGTATTGGTACCTCAATGGGTCATAAATTAACGGCAAAAATTACAATCTGCTAGGTACGCGGAAAATTATAGGGACCACAAGTGCTTGCACTAGCACATGAGCAGTCTTTATCCCTTACATTCGTAGTTCGTTGGGACGCAATCTGGGACGACCGTAGTGAGATCAGGCGCAGGACCTGAAAGGCGTGCATTTTGAGGCGCGGTAGATAAATATTGTAGTTCTAGATTCTTTGACAAAGTATAGCAGCTCTCTAAACCATGTGTTAGTTTTAACCAAAGAATACAACCTGTTATTTTCAAGACACAGGAAGTCCCTGATATGTGATACGCAAACATCCGCGTATTAAACAGGGGTGGCATGACGACGGTGCAGAAAATGTCAGTCTTCAACAAATATTATGACAGTCGAGTTGGGTTGTGGCTATATTAGCTACTATAGTCATATTAGCTAGTATAGTTATGACCCACAAATGTTAGTGTGCAAACGGGTAGTCCCCGTTTTTACATTCTTATGGCTCGGTGTGACTATCAGTCAACATATATTAAGTAGCTTATGTGTTATTTAGATTATGTCATCTAAGGTCCCCTGATCCAAGCCATTGTTGGTCGTAACATTGAGGTATTACGGACTACTACGTATCGAGTGGACATCGAGAAAAAAATCTGTGCGTCAACTTGGAGGGAAGGGGGCGGATAATTTAGTGAATTGTTGTCTTATTTCTTATGGAATAACACACCACTAGCTTTATTTTTCGACCTTTGATGATTTGCATGTTTTTAAAACTCAAGACGGCTTTTTTTTAAGACGTCTACTCTATACGTAGTATTGGTACCTCAATGGGTCATAAATTAACGGCAAAAATTACAATCTGCTAGGTACGCGGAAAATTATAGGGACCACAAGTGCTTGCACTAGCACATGAGCAGTCTTTATCCCTTACATTCGTAGTTCGTTGGGACGCAATCTGGGACGACCGTAGTGAGATCAGGCGCAGGACCTGAAAGGCGTGCATTTTGAGGCGCGGTAGATAAATATTGTAGTTCTAGATTCTTTGACAAAGTATAGCAGCTCTCTAAACCATGTGTTAGTTTTAACCAAAGAATACAACCTGTTATTTTCAAGACACAGGAAGTCCCTGATATGTGATACGCAAACATCCGCGTATTAAACAGGGGTGGCATGACGACGGTGCAGAAAATGTCAGTCTTCAACAAATATTATGACAGTCGAGTTGGGTTGTGGCTATATTAGCTACTATAGTCATATTAGCTAGTATAGTTATGACCCACAAATGTTAGTGTGCAAACGGGTAGTCCCCGTTTTTACATTCTTATGGCTCGGTGTGACTATCAGTCACCAAAGATATTAAGGCTCGTATTAATAAATCGCACTCAACTCTGAGATCAATCATATAAAACAGCACCTCAAGTTCGCGCTCAAGTTCGATCTCAGAGTTAAGTGCGATTTATTAATACAAGCCTTAGAGAAGGTACAGGGCTGCTGTTTATTGGTCAAGACATGCTTATCTGATACTAAATTGTACCTACTGTAACTTTTTTTTTAAAGTTTCATTAATATTGCCCTCGCATCTGTTTTCAAAGATGCAGATAAACAAATATTAAACAATTTTTTCTTTAATCCCATTTATACCTACTACTTACTCAAGTATAGAGCAAAAAAGCTGTTATTTTGTCTTCACGAAAATTGAGATAATAGTTATCTGTATGCAATAAAATAGTTTACTTTTACACCTCTCGACAGTTGACTGACACATTCCGAATACCTAACATAAAAATAAACACTTTTCTGTCCTTGACCTGATATGCCAATGTGAAAATTGAGTGTTGGCCAATGTTTATTTAGTTATTAGCGGTTTATTTGTGAATGCAAAAATAAAGAGTTACGATAGCGTCACTCACTATCGATTGTTGACCTTAAAAAAGAATACCTATAATAATTATTGGCGATTTGATAGCCTAAGAAAATAAATATAGGTACTCCGAAATCGGTCGAAATAAATCAATGAGGCCTTCGCAAATTGACATTGTTTATCTATTTATGCTAATTAAAAGGCCTTGAAATTATTTTCCGATATGTAAATCATATCAATCATAAAAAAATCATCAACAGTTTGTAGATAATTATCACTATTCAAATGTTCAAAGGATTTTTTTGTTCCCACGAAAAGGCTAAAAAGTACTTTACCAAAAATTGTTATCCGTTAGAATTTATTATTCCAGTAATTCCCCAAAGTCATTTACAAATCGGACATAAAGCTGCTTTTGCATCCTGTTAAAAATATAGGTAAAATAACGCGTAAATTTCACTAGCAGTAGGCAAAAGGCAAACTTTTATCTGATAAGCATAAGTTGTTAAAAAATATCTCGTTACTTATTTCATAACTTTATCTTGTATTGATTTTGTAACTTTATCACCTTATTTACTCACGAACTTGGGCGATCCTAATTGCACTTATAACAATCTGTGCAGACAATTTTATATTTAGCCATGCATATTCCATGCTATGTTATGCCCATGAAATCACATTTTTATCAAACTGATAAGCAAAGCAGGCAGACATTAATGTCATTAGACGATAAGTTTCGAATATAATGTTTGCCAAGTTACAACTCAAAGAGTTGTCTCCTTTTTATGATGTCGATTGTGGCAGTCTGGTGATTATATTTTGGTTGGTCAATTAATAAAATAGTTACTTTAAAGAATGTTAAATTGACCAATAACACATTATCTTGAAAATTTAAATTAAATTATAATTATTGGACTAACACCCCGATTGCCTAGCCTCAAACTTAGGTCGAATCTTGTGCTATGGACGCTAGGAGACAGATAGACAACTCCTAAGTTGTTTATCTCACGCAATTTAGCGAAGAATCAGTCTGATGTGCTGACCAACTGTTGTTTAAGGGGCCGTACTAGTCCAAATTGCGTTAGATAGTTGGCTGTAATTTCTTTATTATTGAAAACAAGAGTCTGAAATTCAGATATAGCAAAGTTCAGGACTTACACTAGGACCCATATTCAACGAAAACACGATTGCATTAAATTTTCTCGATAGAAAAAAATTGCAAAGTTGCCTCTAAATCACCAAAAGAATCGTCATTATTCAGGTGATACAGTAAAACAAAGCTTGAAACTTTTTAATATAAATAATCATCACATAAAGCGAGGTTTATACTTCTTTTTTTTTCAATTACTAATAAAATCATTAAAAAAAGACTAAAAACTATAAATATTTTGCACGCTCGGCCATTTTAATTTAATTTTCAGTCCGGCTTCGGCCTTCGGACGGGGGGGCTGTGTCGCTCGTCGTCGCGTGAAACAAAAGACGATCACATGCCATTTTTCAAACCTACGTTCGAGTGTCTCACCAGGGTTGTCGATTTAGACAATACTATCGTGGTAGTAATATTTATGTATGTAGATGCTCTGATGTTTCAAATATTATAATTTTATGTTTGGATGATAATCAAATACAATCAAATTATAAACAACAAATTGGTTTCATAGAGAGAACATAATATTCTACGATTTCGAAATTAGTGAACGCATGGATATTATTTTATTTTAAAGTATGCATAATCTCTAGATTATGCATACTTTAAAATAAAATAACCTCGAAAGCTAGAGCTTTCGAGGTGCAAGGTTCGATTCCAGGTTAGGGCAACTTTGTGTCAGTTTTTCCGAACACTGCCCGGTTTTTTGATCACAAATCTTTGTGAGCAAGCGTGTTGACTAAGCCGAAACCCATCTTTGTATGAATAATATTTTTCGAGTTTAATCAGGAATACTACTGAGTGGAAATAAAATATATGGATTAAAAGAATATTGCTAGCTGTAAAACTCAAATGCCTTATGTAGAACACTTATTTATTATGCGTTGATTTAAAGCAAAGCCTGTCCAGGCCAAAAATGTTGTCTTTTTCATTTATAAAAATTACTTGAATGGCAGAACAGCAGATCATTGTTGCCAAAATTTACAGCAGGTTAAATTAAAAGAAGAGCAAGCTATAAAGATTCTGATTCTGATTCTGAAAAAGAAAACATTGTCCAAGTACCAGAACTAAAACAAGTAAAGCACCCATTTTGTGGTTAAAATAAAAATACTTATCAGTTACATCTTATCAAGATTACATGAAACTATAATAAAACGAATTGATTCATCAGCCGATTTAGAGTTTCTTTTGCAATACCTACTTAAAAATATGTTGTTGCCTAACATTGGCCAAGAGTTGTCCAATCTGATAATACTGGTTCAAAAACGGGACTCGAGGTGAGCCTCGTTAAATGTTCCAATTTAATTACTGAATATTAAAACACCGTTTTTTTCTGTGTCCAAAGTTTAGTCCCTCATTCAAATTAATGTTGTTAATTACCTCTTTTCAACAATTGGTAGACTGTTGAACATCGAATGTAAACAACCGCTCACAGGACAGCACGTAACATTATATTTCACAACATCCCAGACATTGATCTAACTCCGTGTTAATTAGTTTTTTTAAAAGGATTGTTTAAAATTATCTTTTGTAACAACAATATAAGTATAGTCATATATTTGAAATGCAGCAAGCTTCAGGACTAGTGACTATATTACTCAAAAACACGATTGCGTGAAAACATGCAAAGTTGACTACAATTTATCTTAGACGATGCTATAACCTGCTAGTACTTTTAAAAGAAAGACTATTTGATGGATATAGGTAAGGGATGTTTTTTGTGACCAGCCAGAGCCTTAACAGATTGGCAGTTTGCAAATTTGACAAATTATGCCTCAACTAACTATTTTCTTTGGTAGTCTGGTAAAGAAGGGTATGTTCATGGATCACTCCGAAAATTGGGTATTTGTATGCATATTATACATTAAAATATCGAGTTTCAAATTTGATATACCATACACATACAATTATAACACCCAGACTAGGACAAACAGACATGTTCATACACACATTTTTTTGTCCTGTGCGGGAATCGAACCCGCGACCTCTTGTATGATAGGCAACATATTGACCATTACACAAAGCGGGTCGTCATATATAATTAAATTCTTCATATATTTCATTATACATAATGATATATTTTTAAATTTTCGCAGAACTTTGTTTTTTTGCCGCTAGTATAATAAATATTTCACAACATCACATACATTGATCTGACTCCGTGTTAAGTAGCTTAAGCACTTGTATAACAGATATCAGAATCAGCAGTGGTATTACAAATACATATACTTAAAAAGATACATATAACACCCAGACCAGGACAAACAGACATGTTCATGCACACAAATGTTTGTCATGTGCGGGAATCGAACCCGCGACCTCTAGTGTAATAGGCAACATCTTGACCATAACACCAAGCGGGTCGTTAAATATGTATGTGACAAACAAGTTTATCACATACTAGCGGCACGTCCCGGCTTCGCACGGGGAGATAAAAGTGTACTTAATAGAACTAATTATGGCCTATGTAATCCAATCTGAGTTAGTAACAATAAAGCTCTCTAATGTAAAAACAAGTTTTGAAATCGGTCTATTAGTTTTTTAGTTTCCTCGTTGCATACAAAAATACAAATCTATTCTTCTTAAAAGTTTAAAAGAGATGTTCACTAAATTCGTACAAAACCATATTTTTGGGAACCCTATGTATTTGGAGATAAAATATGTTGGATTTCAAATTTCGAATATGATTCCGCGCGATCATTGACTTCGCGAAATATTTGTGCGGGGCATGAGGAAGTGGGGGCAAAATCGAACTTGTCATTGGCCTAGTACGGGGCCTTAAGGCACAGCCGCCATTTTAGATTCGTTTCTTTATTGGGGGGGTAATATGATGACCACTAACTAGGGCGAACGGTAGTGCCTTCGCCAAGTCGTATCATATTTCCATATTCAATTTATTTATTGTTATTGCTTTTATAAGCGGCCGCGCGCGTCATCGTCCGCGTGCGACATCGTTCGCGTGGATTTCATATCCTTTTTTTTCGCAATAAAAGGCAGCCTAAGTCCTTTCTCAGGGTCTAAAGATTGTCTGTACCGAATTTCATCAAAATCGTAATCGGGAAAGCGTAACAGACAGGCAGACAGACTGAGCTTCTTTCGCATTTATGATATAAGTTGGGATCATGTTGGAACCCGAATTAATTCCATCTCTTCTCTCATCCCCAGCAATACGCGGAACAGCTGGGCATTCCGTTCCTTGAGACGTCGGCGAAGAACTCTACGAACGTGGAGCAGGCGTTCATGACGATGGCGGCGGAGATCAAGGCGCGCGTGGGCCCGCCCACCGGCGGCGCCGCGCCCGCCGGAGCCTCCGTCAAGATCGACCAGGGCCGCCCCATCGACACCGGCAAGTCGTCCTGCTGCTGAATGCGCAGACTATGGTGAGTGGAACACTTTGTAACTGTTGTGCTATGTTTCTTTTTTTATATTATCAGATTTGATTACTTTGCAAGCAATGTTCTGCTTAGGCCCTGCAACGAAAAAAACGACGCGAACTCTATAAACACCAGCGTAGAAAGAAGGCCTCTCAACCTCTGACTTAAGCATCGATGTTTGTTCATTGGCTTTTTTCAAAACTTGGCTTATTTCACAGCAAAGAAATTCTGAAAGGCAGAATGCATTCAATCATAATATCGGTATTATGGCAGGTGTTGGCTTCATTACCAATTTAAGGCGAATGATGCACAAGTGAATGCGCAAGCGCAGATGCACTCCCTATTTCCTCACTCTCATATCAGTAACGTAGGTCGTATAGAAGTCAGGCGCAGGACCAACGGCTTAACGTGCCTTCCTAAGCACAACTCCAATTCTAAGATGAGAAGTATTATTATTATTATACAAATGCATTGTTAGCTAATTTTTATTTGTATCAATTCCAGGCGGGCGGCACAACGCAAGGGAGGTGGACGTCGCTCGGCCGGCCGCCACACCCCATACATTAAAATGCAATTACCACAAAATGTTTCATGATCGCATCATTATATTTATAAAGTAATATAGTACGAGCGACGCCGACGCGAGACTTCGTCGTAAGCTAACTCTTATTAAGTTGCTATTGTCCAATAAATATTGTTAAAGGAACGAGGTGAAATGGATGGGTGTATGTTTATACATGTTTATATTAATGAATATCGTAGGTTAATTATTTTGTGCTGTTCCCAAAATAAGGATTTCTACGCAGACGGAGCTAAGATCAGCATAGGTTATCGTACGAGAGGAGTAATATTAAATCACAAGTGTTTTTGTAACGTATAGCGTAAATGTAGGAGGAGCACACACTATGCTACTGGGAGTCGTCGGGCGCTTTGATGTGGCCTGGTGTAGCGTAGTGTGCGGCCGCTAGAGGGCGCGTCTCGGCAGGAGGCGCCGGAGCGGACCAGCCGTTGTGTTGTCTCACTCACTCATGCGTCGCGTCAAAGACGGATCCGCTTGTCTGTCGTAGAAGCTGCCACTCGCCTCTCCCATACACTCCGCCCCTCGCCTCCGCGAGACCCGCCCACACCCGCTCGCGTTAACTCTTTCAAAGCTGTCCGAACGAGCTGTAGGCTAATTGTTTAATTCCAGCTTCTGTTACTTTATAATTTCGTCACGTGAAATACTAATTTAATAATTATCTTCGTACGCACTGGGTGTTTATATTATTGAATATTGTCGTGAAGCGTTCTGGGGTTGTGCTGTGTTGAAAATTTTGTGTTAGAACTTTTTAATATTAAGACTTTGTCGTAATTTTTAACACAAAATTGTAGATATAGCAAATTGGCCTTAGATAAATTAGACAGATATTATATAGTAAACTTATGTAGTCATCGATTAAAGTAAAGCGGGATCATAGTATTAATTAAAAGACATATTCATATATCAATATCACAGCAATATTGTGATAATTTAAAAATTTTAAATACCAGTTTGGTATTTTGAACACTTGTTTTTATTTCATTTTTGTGTCCCTTTTCCCTCTTCGGGGAGTGTGAAAGTAATGATGTGCATATTATGTGGTGTTTAAAATATCGAACTGATTAAATTATTTTATTATCTGTCTATCTTTATAACTTACTCGCAATGTCGTTATTTTTATACTATTATGTCTGAGTTAAGTTTACTTAAATCAAATCCGCTAACCCACTGTAATTCTGTATTGAGGGTTTCTTAGAAATTAAAACAGTATGCTATACAAAAGTGTTTTATTTAAGTTCCTAATTCTCTAATATAATGTTCACTGTTAACATACCTAACAAATGTCGTCTGAATTAATTATGAAAGCAATTTGAATTAGAAGCTAGTATTCTTCAACGTTTTTAACAATTTCAAACATTACATAAGTTTTACATGAGGGAGTGAGTAAGCTAAAAAAGATGTGCTATATTTTTGGAGTCTTAGGACATCGTTAAGATCTGGTGGGTTAATTGTAATTTAAATTATCTTAAAATAAGGTATTTAAACAATTTGAATTATGTTAGAAATTACTATTTGGTATTGAAAATTCCTATGGTATTAATTTAGCAACAACATCTCAGCATGTATTCGTAATCGTGGCAGAGGCCGTGCAGGTTGAGGGGGCACTGCAGGAAGTCTGGACATATCACTGGTAGTCTGTCTGCAACAAAACAATACGAATGGTTACTTAATGGGGGCTTATTCTGACGTCACGTCATAATCACACAAACATTTGCCCTTAGCGGTATTCGGATCCGCGTACCTTGAACGATACAGGCATGTTAACTTAATGTGCTTAACTGGGTTTTTCCTATGTTCATCTCAAAAACGAAACATTTGAACTAAGCGGGATTCGAACCCGCGATGCGATCCTTGTCTTTGTAGCAAGGACCTATAACCATTAGACTCATCATATACTTACTAATATTATTTATTTATTTATTAATTTGTAATCAGGCAACGCAGGCCCATAGATACATACCTTATTATCTAACATACATAAAAATATAAGACAAAATGTGAATGTTTGTTTGTTTGGATGTTTGTCCGTCAATCACACTCGAAACTACTGAACGCGTTTGATGAAATTTAGTTCACAGACAGGGTATGGGCTGACTTAGGTGATAAGATACTTTTATCCCTGTTAAATTTGGTACTAAAAGGATGCCCGTAACTGATTAGTTTATTAAATATCATTTAAAAAAATACGTAGGTACCTGTTGCGTACGCGCACCCACAGCAGTAGCCATGGATGATGGCCACGTCGTCTTCACAGCTGGTCTGCGGACAGCCGTTGCACCACATCCCAATCCCAAGCCACGGCAGGTTCCCTGTAATAAGTAGAAGGTATATAAGTATTTATTAAGAATAAATAGTTAAATTAAACCACAGGTTAAACAGTGGACGCCTTGATGGGGCGTGGTGGCGTATCTAGGATTATAAATGTTAAATAAGTACCAAGTCATAGAGTAAAGTAAATATACCAAAAGGCACCAAGAACTGAAATAATTTATTTATTTAAGTACATAGTGAGGCCTACGTCCAGCAGAGGACTGCGATAGGCTGATGGTGATGATGATGATGAAGTACTTAGTGCTTTTATTAAGTAAATGTAAACTTAGGTATTAAACTTACATCTTGATGCTTTCTTCACAGCGTCTAGACCTGTTCCTGACGATGGACTCAGAAACAATGATACACTACTTTTAACTATGAGCAGGAGACAGAAAAACAGTGCTTTACTGACATACATTTTGTCAAATGACCCGAATTTGGGATGTCGGCCCTTTTAATATAGGCTCCAAAGTAATTCATAGGTCAGTGCCGTGAGATAACAAGATTAGGTAACTAAAATACCTCATAAACTACGGAAAAAGTATTAAAATGCGTAATAGTGATTTCTTTATCACCTTGGGGCAATGGCCTGTAATGTCATTAACGCTTTCCGTAAAGTTGAATGCCCAGATGTACTTTAACAAAACCATAACATAAACAATTTGAAAACAAACTAGGTACCTAATTTAAAATGAAAAGGGCGCTCATTAAATAGATAATCCAATCTTCTAATTAACTTTAGCTTTTAAGAGGACTCATACGTTGATAATATTATGGCTCTTAGATAGTTTAAGGATTATTTGACATAATAAAAACCGGCCAAGAGCGTGTCGGACACGCCAAAAGATGGGCCGACCGCTTGAGACACCATTTAGAATGGCCAACTGCACGTCATAAGTTGGTCGAGTGGGTCAACTTTCCGCTGTATTTGGTAAAAAATAATTATTTTTCGATTATTTTAAAAACCAATTCTTGAATTATCACTATACATCTCTCCAACAATTTTCGTGGCAATCGGTGCAGAAACGGCGGAGAACTAGCCAGGACAGACAGACAGACAGACATGACGAAACTATAAGGGTTCCTAGTAGACTACGGAATCCTAAAAAGGATAGAGAATAATGATACGGTCAGAGGTCCATCAGGGATGTTATCTTTACACATTTTTTTTTATCAAATCAATGTACAAAAAACCAAGATAAAAATTTTCAAACAGCGCCATCTAGTAGACACTTGTGAAATTATTTTAAGTAAATGTTATCTGTTGTCTATGTAAGCCAACAGATGTCGCTCCTCTAAATCCACCGTTCCGTTTATCCTATTTCGCTCAGCGTCTACAACATTAGTTTAATTAAATTATACTGACATAAAAAACGATTTCTTCTAAATTAGTTATGTTAGTAACTTATTAATTTTAATTAATATGTTAAGTCTATCCATTAGATACTATGAGAGCAATTCCCCGATGCGACGATATAATTTATATTAAAAAGCAAAAGTGTCATTTTGACTTTGACATTGACAATTACACTAAATTATAACCTAGAAATAGATGAGCTGCTGCACCAAATATTTTGTTTTACGAAGTAATCGGCTTGTACGTTTAACAAATTTCGAACACAACATTTAATTCACAAGTTTAAATTTCCACTCGTGACGGGTTCCCTTTTCGTCGCGACGACATCGTCGGATGAGCCGGTACTTTTATTTGGACGTCGAACTGTAAGTTGCAAAGATATGGTTAAAGTTACGTCATGTTATTGTTAGTTTGTGGTATTTTATGTGCACAAGTATATTACAGGTACACTTAGTAGAGACCCTGGTCTCAGACCCAGGGGCAGGTTTGAATTCCGCTAGGGGCGAATTTTTTGTATGATGAATATCAGCATGTGATGTGTTCTCTAGTCATGGAAGTATTTCAAGTATGTTTGTACCCTAGCATCCAAAGTACAAGCTTAGTTTGGGTCTAGGCAACTGTGGTGTAAGTTTATGCATTTTATTAGGTGTCATAGCATGGAAATATTTTTCAACAGTTTTATTTTTCTGTTGGTAGCGGGGCGCAGGAGACCGCGTTGAGCGTCCGGCGCCTGGTTGACGAAGCATTGAATTCTCTCTTCGGAGCCTGCGGGGCAGCAGCGGTGCAGGTCGACGTGCTACGTGTGTTTGAGAAGCGAGCGCTCTTGAGAGTCAGTTCTCTGGAGCTTAGACGACTACGAGCCGCATTGGCGCTTTCTCAACGCCCTCTGCGCGTCAAAGCTGAGGCACCTTCTCTGCAGTCTCTTCTGTAACAACAAACAAAAGACAGGTGAGTTCACGCAGTACAGAACCAGAACCAGGGCCATCTTTCACCTATAAGGGAGGGCTCAGGGGAGCAAATAGGTCTTTTAACCTCTTTTTTGGTAAATGTAAGGCCCCCAAAACCTGGTCTACAGGCCCCAATCATGCCCATGGTGCCCAGTGGGAAAGATGGGTCAGATCAGAACACAATTCAAATAACAATTAATAAACAATTGTTTAATCCACTTTACATAACAATGGCTACTTGTTGCACAATACTTTACATACTGTATTAACCCTAAAGTAATTAAAAGTAAATTTTTCCGCATGAACATAGATAGGTTGTTAACAACAAAATATAATAACTGTACAGTTGCTGTTGCTTATTATGATGCCTTAAACGTTATTCAATTTGTAAGATCTTGGCAATATAATGAATGATTTTAGCTGATGTATAGGTTAGGTTAGGTTAGGTTACCTATTTAGTTACTGAATACGGCAAATAATTTTTACAGCAAAATGACTACCCGCTCAGTGATGTCATCCGGGCCAGGAGGCAAAGACCTTGTGATTGTCGCTCCCCGTGAAGAACTGGCAGTGCCAAGCAAAGTGACGCTGCCCGAGCCGGAGCCAGCGCCTGGGCTCATACTTCCTGATGGTTCTATCAACTGGGGCTGTCCGTGCCTCGGCGGTATGGCTACTGGGCCCTGTGGGACACAGTTTAGAGATGCATTCTCTTGCTTCCATTACAGGTAACTACTGTATTACAACTAATCTTGAATATACAGAAATATTGTCTGTAAGGCTATTTTATTAATATTAAAATGTTCAAGTTATAAATTACTGTTTCCATGTTTTTGTTTGGATATTTTGTACCACTACTATAATGAGAAACTCAATGAACTTAATCTTTATCAATTCACCTTATGTAATTATTTTAATCCAGTAGCTTTTATGGTATATAAGTTTAAAAAGCAAAGTTATAATTTTAAACATAGTTGTTGTTAAGTAAGTTGAAAAATTTTGTGCATATTAAATACTAGCTTTCACCCGCAATTGCCCATGTGGAATTATCAAGGTTTTTGGTTTATCCCATGAGAACATTTAATCAGGATAAACAGTATCCTATCAGCTAAGTCACCTATACCTTGCCTGTACCAAACTTCATCATAATCCATTCAGTAGTTTGAGCGTGATTGATGGACAAACAAATAACCTTTCCCTCAAAATTTAATGTGATTTCATTTTATTTTGTCTACAATGCAATATATGCAGAAGATAACCATTGTTTTAACATTAATTCCAGTGACGCAGACCCAAAAGGCAGCGATTGTTACGAGAAGTTCAGCGTTATGCAAGAGTGCATGTCCCACTACCCGGAGCTGTATGGCAAAGACGATGAGGATGAACTAGCAGCCGCGTTGGACTCAGCGCAGGAGGCGGGCTCTGGGGATGCGAAGGAACCCCAGAGAAAAGAAGCCAGCGAGAAGAAGGATAACTAGTGAACTTAATGTAGATTGAACTTGGATATTACCAGTGGGTGGAAATAGCTGTTTGAAGTACTTAGTGTGATGATTTAGACATCCTATTGAATTTTGTTCTGATGTCGCTGGATAACATATCTGCCCTTCTAGGTTCTAATTCCTTCTTATAAAGACACATTATTTGTAGAAAGTCATGTGTGTAAGCTTTAAAGCAAATCACCACATGGTTCTGAAAGTTATGCATTTGTTTCTTTTTCATTTTCATTGGTAAAAGTTTTGAGACATTGAGTACTATTTTATTTTAAAAATGACAATGTATTTGGTTTTGTATTTTGCAGCATTTTGAATTGTGTCCCATGGTTAGGTAGGTGTAATGGCTACAATCAGATTGCCTGCCTACCTGCTATCCAACTGGTACAAAAAAAGAAGGGCTAATTCACTATGTAAAAAAAATACAATGTAATTTTGGCCTTGTCTTTCTATTGATTCGCCCGCATGGTTTAATCTAGATGTCAATACGTCTAAAGTTCATTGTAGTTAATTAGATATATCCGACTGACTTATTGGTTATTTTCAACCATTTTGATAATGCAGAAGTATTATTGGGTTGATTTTTATTGAATGTGTTCACAAGTATGTGGAATTGTTTACATCTTAAATGCAATAATGTGTTGAGGAAATGTCGTGTTATGTACGAGTATGTAAAGTATGTAGTGGTCTTGGCCATCATTGAAAAAGTTTTATTTACTTAAGTTTTGTGAAGCTAAACATATTTTATGCCAAACCAGACTGTAGTACAGAAATAAAAGATAGTTTAAAATGTGTTTAAATTTTAGCAGTTTTATTAAAGGCTTCTATTAAAGTAAACCCGCTCCCTACTTTTAGGTAATTTTGTTATAGCGGCGAATATCTAAAGTGGCGATAAACGAACTACCCACTCACATTAAAGAAATCAAGTGCAACCTATTTTAGCACGCGTCATTCAAATAAATAAATAATTTAATATTGTACTGTAGAGATTAGGCATAGCGACATCGCCTTTATATGAAGGTATAAGTATTTTAAGTGATATCAAAACGGCGTGCGCATTAAATACACATAATTTTCTGTCAACTATAGCAGCTTAGCAAATTGAAACTTAATAGGCTATTTTCTTAACTAAGAGTCCCTAACATCAAAAGATAAGCAAAATCCAACGCTCATAAAACACAAAAGATTTCCCCTTTGCCCCATCTTCAACTTAATGGCCAGAAGAGCATTCTAGAGATCGAGCAAATAGGTAAAGAACTGCGTTCAATAGAACGTTAAAAATAGGTCACTTTTCACAAAGTAGCGGCGCGGCGGCTTTCATCTCGCGATGGCCCTCGACCCCTCTGTGCCGGCCCTCTAGCACTAGTCTCTTCACACGGCTTTGTCCAATCTCACATCCAACCTGACGTAAGTAAAATATAAGAAGAATCTAACTACGAAACTATTTTTTTTACCTACTTTCTTTATGGGTTTTCAAGTTTTCGAACATCTAGGTATGTTCGAAAACTTGAAAACTAGTTTAAATTTGATAAGTAGGTACGAAAAATAAAATCAGGCATAAAATAAGAAATAATGATCAAAGGTATTTGTGTCTTCAGAGATGAGTTTTTAAGAGCTTAGAAATTGTAGCCTAGGTCTAAAGTAAATATTAGCGAAATAAGTTATGTTGGACAGGCCTGTTGGTCTAGTGGCCGGAGAGCCTGGCTACAAAACCAAGCGTCGCGGGTTCGAATCCCGCTAGGGGCAAATGTTGTGATGTTTATAAAAGTATTTAAGTAGGTTTATCTATAAGTTCCCGAGCTTCCATAGTACCTATAAGCTTCGAGCTTTGTTTGGGGCTTGGCAACTGGTGTGTTGGTTCAGAAATTCATTTATTTAAGTTAAAACTACATATTGGAAAGGTTTTATGAATGGAAACTAGCTGGTGGATTATCGTTGTCCATAAATTGGCGGTAATCGTTATAAGTTGTTGATTCGAAATCAAATCGAATCAGAAATGTTTAAAGCAAACCCATAATGTACAAAAGATTCGAGCCAAACAACATAGTCCTTTCTGCATTCAAACCTTTCAAATGCACCGAGACATTAATTCTCATAATACAGACGCCGGAGCGCTCCAGTAACCGCCCATTGCTCGGTCGCTGTAAAGGTGTCTCTGACTCTCTGTTTACAACACTGCGCGAGATGTACCGTGTAGTGGCTCGGGCCTGAATGCATCGATGTCCTGAATAAGTACTAACTCTTTAATAAAACATGTAGGATCGAGGGTGTCGAAGGGACAGAACTAGGAGGTCTGTGTCAATTTATCTATTCTCTGAAACTTAATTTGACGTCGTAGATATTATGTCTACAATTTTTTGAGTTTTCGGTATCAGAGTGACCTTTCACCTTAAAAAGTTAACCTTGGTTTTGACCTTTTCTGATGACTTCATTGGATAGGTCCCAAATATCTATTGGGTTTTCCTAAAAGGGGATCAAAATTTCATCCGTTTTTGCGTACGACGCACCGTTTCGGAGATATTGTCAGTTTAATGTCTAATTATTTTTTGACAATTTATAATTTCGTTTCCATCTTCTCCTTCCATCGTTGTGACTTCCTATTCCTTTATCCCGTCCCCTCGTCTGTGTCATATATAATAAGAACCACAGATCAAAATATTGTAAGTTTCACAACCCTGTGAAGCTTTCAGAAAACCCCTCTCAGCGAGAACGCCTAAACTTTCGTTAGAAATTAAATTCAAAATGTAAAACTTGGCGCCTACATAAATGTAGGTATTTTTGAGATTTCGGTATCAGAGTGACTTTTCGCCTTAAAAAGTTGACCTCGGTTTTGACCTTTTCTGATGACCTCATTGGATAGGTCCCAAATATCTAATGGGTTTTCCTAAAAGGGGATCAAAATTTCATCCGTTTTTGCGTACGACGCACCGTTTCGGAGATATTATATTGTCAGTTTAATGACATTATTTTTTGACTTTTCAAATAATGATCACCTCAAAGATATTGGCAATATCTTTGGTTCCCCTACATAGTCGTTCGATTTTCTATGATGATTACTAGAGTAGGTAATAGTTGCGGCTCTAATTAACGTACTATGTACGTCGTAGTGCTAGGGGATTGCAAAATAAATACTTCTACTTTTAGTTTTCAGTAAACCATAGAAAAGAAACAAAGTATCAATATCTTTAAAAAAACATTTATTCTTATACAGTGACAAAATCTTACAACATAACTTATGCATATATATAACACTTAATTATTACACTTTATCACATGTTTACATGTTTACGTACACACATTATCACACGTTTAGTACACACTGTATCACATGTTGTTCAGGTTGAAGTCTATTTTATTAGTTCTTCCAAGAGTGGTATGCGGTAGTACTGCGCGATGGTGCGGAAGGTCGCGAGGTTGTAGCGACCTCTCCTCACCGCGGCGCCATGAGAGCGAACTCGCCCGTCTCGCCCTATTGATGGGTTCTCGCGTTCCATCTGAAATTAATTATTATGCGGATAAATAAATATTTCATAACATCACATACATTGATCTGACTTCATTGTAACTAGCCTAAGCACGAGGGTTACATACATCAGAATCAACAGTGGTATTACAAATATACTTAAATAGATACATATAACACCCAGACTAGGAAAAACAGACATGTTCATGTAGGTACACATATGTTTGTCCTGTGCGGGAATCGAACCCGTGACCTCTTGTGTAACAGGCAACATCTTGACGATTACACTAAGCTGGTCGTCAATAAGAGAGGTCGAAGAACGGTTGATTTCTGCACATATAGGGCATGCCTTTACGATTCGTCTGACATCATCAATACTGTAGGGTATATTCTTCGTAGGAGGTCGAATTTTGGAAGTGGTCCACGAGAAAAATAAGTTTGGGAACCACTGCTTTAACGCCACTTTGGCCTAGTGTTATAAGTACCAGGCCGTGGTCTCGAGGTCAAGAATTCCATTCCCGGGTCGGGCAAAACTTGCGCCTGTGCCTTGCGCCGGGGTGACCCGGGTTTGTGAGCCCACATTTGGCAAGCGTGGTGATTAAGCCAAAACCCATGTAACGAAAACATGATTTCAAATGATGGTGGCCTTTATCCTGCAGTGGGACATTAAATAGGCTGATACTTAATTACTTTATGTTCTTTAGGTACTCGTTCGCTGTAAAGGGATCCCTGGTTTACAACAGTGCGTCGCGTAATGGACCGTGTAGCGACCAGAATGCATCGCCGTCCTCAATACTTAGTGGCGTAAAAGGGTTGCGGGGTTTTCTATTATTATTACACATTATGTAGGCTGGTGGAATTGATTATGGCTGCGTAAAAGGGTGACGAGATTTTCTATTGTGTAGGCTGAAATGGTTTTAGAAATCATCGATTATGCAATAGAATTTCGTTGAAAATTAATAATAGAGGAATAAAAGACTTTGACTATGACTTCGAGGGCTCCGCTGAACTATCTCATGGAATCCTTCGGATGGAATTTTAGTTTATTACTTTGATTTCTAATCTGAATTTGACAAGCGTGTTGGTTGAATAGATAAGCACTCAGATTGTGCAGTGACATGATTTGCCATTACAATGGACTTTAAACGTAAAATTAAATTATAACTTGAATTATCATTTCACCAAACCAACCTCGGGTCATTTCAACAACGAATATAATAACCTAATCGCCTGATGCGATTCCAACGAAATCCAAAATTCAATATCCAAGCAAGGAATCAAACGTTGCCGAAAATAGAGCCTCTAATTTTGCTACCGTAGACCGATATCGAAACGTTGGAATTCCCGCAGCATATTCAGGTCTAAATGCACGGCTATACCTAACGATGGCTCCTAGAGGCTCGATGGGAGATAGTCCACTTAACGCACCCAATTTTTGAGCACCCGCGCCTGGCCTTGTCCTAGTTGATCACCTATAAATACTTTTGCTTTGACAAAAATATCAAGTACCTAGTCATGCTGGCAAATATCTAGGCTAGATCCCGAAATGGATCATAGTCCAAGCCTACCCTGGGCTCCAAAGCAGTGGCCGAGGATGCAACCGGGAGAAGCACTAAGATGATGATGAGTCCTGCCAAAAATATCAATAGCTGCTCAAAGTGGAGTAAAAAGTGCGGGTTCAACCAAATTGGGTGCTCAAATTGGACTATCTTCTCGATGGGACTGTGTTATGTCGGAGTCGCAATGACGTGAGTCCGTGCGCCAAATCGGCTTATTTCCATCAGCCGCGTGCCAGCCGGCAGTGTAGTCCTACCCCCTCCCCCTTCATCCCGGAGCGGCATTCACCCGTCATAAACTTGGAAGCAGAGATGTAAACTGTTAGACATGCCCTCGCCATACTTCAACCCACTCCAAAATTGGCATTAAAATTTGAAGCGACAGTTGCTTCTGATTGCACTGACAGCATTTCCAAACGTACGTCATGTCAAACAAAATATTGCTACAGTTTTCTGGTGTCGGGGCATTTCTAACGATTAAAATCTAAACTTGGAGGCTTGTTTACGACTTGATCTCGAACAGTAACTTGCCATGCACGTGAATTACAGCAATGTTTTGACTTGTTCTGTACGAGTTACATTGGGATCGCAAAGGAACTGTATTGTGTTTCAGATGTCGCTGTTTTATATTGTAGCGGAATGGTCTTCTTTGATTCTTCCGCTCAATCAAATCGTGTGGAAAATGAAATGACTATGTACCTATTCCTATCATAACTGAGGCATTTTGTAACAGTTTTAATAACATGAGTCCATTTTTATGAACGACTGGAGAATTTTTTTGTGAAATGCTGATTTGCACACAAAAGGCTCTTAAACCGAGGGAAAAATCGAATCACAAATTAATAGATGACTTAAATAATTCTCGTCTTATTAGTCAGGGCTGTGGCCTCATTCTACCTCTTAAATCGTTATCCCTTCAATCTTCATACTTAACATAAACAAGACCTGTTAATTGTTCTATTTGTTCTTTGTAAATCTACCTACCTAAACGTTTGGCGGTTAAAATGCGTGTGGTCGACACCAGCGGAACTTATTTTAACGACCATTAAAAGTGTTTAGGCAGTGTGCGAATACAAATAATTGTTTTGAGCGGATGTGATCTTAGCTGACGGCGTGGGAAACATGCACGCAACGTGTGACGGGAATGAACATTTCATGTCGAGGATAAATGGAAAACGGTTTACATTGGGACTCAATTCAAATTTTATTTGAGAAGATACATATAACTTTCATTGTCACCTACAACTTGCATTGGCTTAAAATGAGAATTTTATGAACGAAAAGATTATTTTGTAGACAGCCAAGGTGTAGCTTGGGTAAAAGTATGATGCATGTTAAGAAGAGCAGCTTTCTTATTAAATATTATTCAAGTAATAAGTTTAAAATAAGCGTACCTAAAAAAAAAAAAACACATAATGTAGATAGATAATTTTGATGGCAATATTGTTGAAAAGCAAACAATTTTAAGGTTTTATTCCAACGTCTGTCCACGTTTAAAAGGCAAAATTGCGTTACCTACGTCAGGGAAAATATTTGTTTAGAAATTCCCGTAATGAACTAAGCTCTTGTCCACCCCGATGGAATCATTCATCCATTCCATTTGGAATAACGAACGAAGGGCAAACACTAATAGACGGCGAATTATCGAATCGAACCAATTTGTAGTTTGCGTTTTACATAGTCCCATTTGCCCTGGCAATGGGAATTACCATCGGCGCAATTTTCATCGGAATTGTTTACAATCTGATTTTATCTTCACTGTAAGAGCTGAACTTGCATTCGAGGTTTGAAAAATTTCGCGAATGTAGAAAATAGACGATTAAAATTCATTGCAGATTTGAACCTTTTTGGGATTAGGTGCTTAACACGTAGGTATAGGAAAGGACTGAGAATAATTCTCAGCCTCATACAAAATATTAGTGAATCAAACGCGCGTTCGATTTTCAAACCTAATTTTTAAACCTAAATTCGTTTAAATCGAACTGGCCATTTACAGAAAAAGAAAATGTTTTATTCTTAACTCGACCTGTTGCAACCCTTTAATCTATAGTTCTGAGTAAAGCAGTTGCGCTGTTTTTGCTTAAACCGAGTCGCTTGTTTGAAAGAACAATCGCTCCCTTCCGTGAAAATACTCAAGTTGTTTGTGATCGCGGCGGTCTTTATCGTCGCAGGAGCGGTTAATGGAACCTGTCGATAAATCGCTGACTGGCTAACTCTCGTTATATGAAAATCGATAAGAGTTGTAGAAGTGTTGTTGACTATTACACCTATTCATATCTATATAACATATTATTATCGTGGTGATACAGGTACAAAAATACAGGGTATTGGTAAAATAATAATTAAGTTTTTCATTCGAGTGTTTTTGTGTTTATTATTCATTTAGTTGGTTAGGTAAAGATACGATTCAACAAACAGACATTGGAATTGTCTTGTTTTGAACTCAAAACATTAAAATCCTTTGCTTAGATTTTCTTTTTTGTTACAATAAAATTGGGAATAAACATCCCGTGGCACCGAAAAAATATACAAGATGTGCTGCGATGTGATGCTAAAATCAAACCCACTATTTATAAAAAAGAGTCAAAACCACAAAATTACGGGTAATCACTACTCCACTCCGTCAATATTATAAGCGGCCTGGCATATGGCATGGTGATATTCAGCAGAAATCGTGCCACGACTGAACTCCATCCCGAGGCACCGAAAAATCTACAAGATGTGCTGCTGTGTGATGCTAAAATCAAACTCACTATTTATAAAAAAGAGCCAAAACCGCAAAATTACGGGTAATCACTACTCCACTCCGTCAATATTAAAAGCGCTCTGGCAGTGATATTCAGCAAAAATCGTGCCACGACTGAACTCATATCAGGACCGCTGTGCAAACAGAATTGCCTCATAAAAGTGCGTCGCGCATATGAGAAACATAAATCTGTTCTAATCGCTGCGGAAGCAATAAAGGCGATAATGGCTAATCAGACCGACCACTTGGACGGAACAGGAAAATCCGCTTTCGATTTTTACTAACTAGCTCTGACGTCATGCAGCCGCTTTTCATTTCGGTGAGGATTAATACTGGCAAGCAGGAATTAGGAAAAAGAAAAGAGATCTTTTATCACAAGTAACTAAAAAAAACATAAAAGGAGCCAGGAGGTCCTCCTTTTATGTTTTTCCCGTCGAGCCTTTATTTATCTTTTTTTATGGCCAGTTCCAGATCAACGTTTTTTGCACTTGAAATCGAACTCTTTCTTCTTTCGAAATCAGAATTCTAGAAACCCTCGCCGTACGTGACAGACAGACAATCAGCTATAAATACTCAATTCATATTTCTGCAAACCTAGATGACTTGATAAATGGAAAGAATACGTTATACCTAACTGCGCCACTTTATTTGATTTAGAAGTAGAAAAATGCCAATAATAAAGGATAGTGGATGGTTTGCGTCGATTCCGCACGTGCGCTCTTCGCCGGCACAATAGCGCTGCAATTAAACTGGATAGCGCACCCCGTATACTGCATACTGCCTTTAACAGCAGTAACATAAATAATGTTAAATCTGATAATTATCTTATTCACAGACAATAATTGGAATAAGACAATAGGTACTGATTTCATGATTTGTCTTCGAGGTGGTTTTACGAACATACTTAATATTATTTACCTACTTAAGAAACAATTTATTTTATTTTGTGAAAAAAATGATTAATGGCAATTTTTTTTGCGGTATTCAATTCATTTCCCTTAATTATATTTGGTTGGTTACTAATACGTTTTTTGAGAAACGCCAAAGTAAAATTTTAGTCCTTTCGACAAATCAGATTTTTTTTAAACACGTATTAACTATTAAAATCTTTTCAAGTAGTTGCTGCCGCATTTTCGTCTTTCTTACAGCATAAGTTATTCAAGCGACCAGTTCGTTTCAAATGAATTTCCTGACTCGACCTGACCTTACTGCAGATGCCTCACCATTCTCCGCGGTACTGTGGCAGTCTCGCTGACAAATAGCGGCTGTTATTAATTGCGTTAGTTCCCGCGCGCGGGCCGGGGGCTAAATAAAATCTTTCTTATGAATAAGATAATCCCCAAGTTGCGCCCCCGTTGTTTGAGTAAGAGAAAGTTACAGAAACACGAGGGTTGCCGAATTTTGTATAGATAAAATGTCTAAAGGCCGTGCTTTGTCTTATATGAGTAGGAAAGTTCGTGTTAGATTTAACATAGCTCAAATATACTCGTAGCTACTGTATCGAACCCGAATCTGGTCTATAAGCTCGTTATTGAAGACGAGCTGCTTATGCAGTGGTCAAGAAGTTGACTATTAAACCAAGAGTTCGCGGGTTCGATCCAAGCACAGGACAAACATTGGTATGCATGAAATATGGTATCAGGTTTAAAGATGCAAATGCATATATGATTTTCGTTTAATTCTTAAATACATATAAAATCGTTTATTGAAACATTGAATAGGATTCACCATGAATAACCATAGTAATAAAACAATCCTCACAAAAAATCGATTGCAGTATAACAAATAAATATTGTTTTGCAAATTGAAAATTTGATTGTTTTTTTATTTAGCCACACGATACAGTTGAAAACCCTACGACGGAGGGTACTCCGAGCAAGATTTGTGCGGAGGGAAAGAGGCGAAATAACAAGTCAGCGGCTTTGTCCCCCTTGGACATGTCTGCTTTTTGAAATACTGTCTGCCTCAGATAGCATTGGGTTAGGATTTATTCTTAATATTGGTCGCACGCAATCGATCATAATGATCGCTTCATGGTAAGTGGCTATGGTTTGATAGTGACGTGATGCAGTGGCGTGCATCCCATAGAGGCATTTAGGCACTGCCTACCTTAACTAAAAATAAATAATATTCATAGCATTCATAAACAAAATGTAAGAAAAATGTTATGTATTAAATCATTTCATTACATAAAACAATCAAAAACAATCATAAGAAAACTACTTTACATTCATCATTTCAAAATTTCAACTTTTACGCGGCACATTCCATAGCAGCGAACTCGGTAGGCACTATTTCGACTGCATCTATGAAAAATCCAATCTTAGCTGTCAAAATACGATACGACGGGCTAAGCTACAATATTAAGAAGTCACACTGTGAAGCACATTCTAACCTAAATGGTGACATTTTTAAAATAGTGTATTTACTTCCTAAAGTAGGCACACTTACCTTGAGCGAGAATTCATATAAAAAGTGTTAAAGAGAAAATAACGGATACAAGAAGGAACAATTATTTAAAAAAGTATTAATAAGGCATCTTTCGTGGTATTATCTATTAAGCGTTCAATATTAAGAAATGAAAAGACGCGAATTTGTTTCGGAATCTTAGTGTTTTGATAGTCAGTCTGTCTGCCCGTTAAAAGATGGCGCTAATAGCCAATCAATATTTTCTAATGTACGGCGTTCTCAAGGTTTCATTATGTTTTTGTCTTAAAAATGATAAAATTGTCTCTATAGAAGTTAACATGATGTTTTTGATATGCAAATGTTATAGTTTACTTTAAATTTTTATTTCGCGTTCAGCAGAATAAGCAGTGTGCAAAATTTGTTTGATAGTTTATCTGCACGTCAATAGATGGCGCTAAAAACAATCAATTTTAGGGTTCTCATGTTTCATAATAATTTTTACCTCAAAAATCATAGCAATAAGACAAGTGTCTCTTTACAAGTAATTGGTAATAAGTTCGATTTCGAATAAATAAACTAATGATGTAAACTTTTATTTTTAATTCCAATTTGAGCCTATTTTCCTTTTATTTAGACATTATAAAGTAGTTAAATAGTTTTCTATTCTAGCCATGTTTTTGTTCTGTTTTTTTTAGAGAAGTAATTTAGTATAATTTCAATTCGGTTCTTTAAATTCAATACAATAAGATTGAACAACGTGTATAACAGCTGATTGACAAGACAACTATACTTATGGCTATCAATTGTTTTTTAGCATCATTTTCAATGCCTTCAAAGTCGAAATATATAATAGCGCGTGGTTTATTGGGCTAGTTATGCATAATAGTTTTAGTGCCTACCAAGTGAAAAAACCTATGCACGCCACTGACGTGATGTCAATCTTAAGATCGATTCGGGATGATTAGATTTTCTGGCTACATGAAACGCTATTTGGATATAAGTTAAAATGGCTTCAAATTTTAAATTATTAATTTTTTACGACCCAAAGAAGAACTTTTTTTGGATAAGATATAAGTATTAATAATTTTATACGATGAAACTTATCCAGTAGATTGTATGAAAAGCCAATAACTTGGATTTTAAATTCTTTATGAATCCGTTTTGATTCCTTTGAATAAGAATCGATATTCAATGAAAGGATCCACTGTCTAAAAATATATAATAAATAAATTGTTTGCACAACACACCAATTGCCTAGCCACAAACTAAGTTCGAAGCTTGTACTATGGAAGCTAGGGTACGGATAGACATACTTAAATACTTTTATAAACATCCATGACTCGAGTACTAATGCCGATGTTCATCATACAAACATTTGCCTCTAGCGGGTATCGAACCCGCGACCCTTGGTTTTTTATCCGCAGTGTCTCTGACTACTAGACCAACGGGCCCGTCAAACAAAAGTGAAATATAATCTGCTTCACACACCAGTCACCACCCAAGGCGGGCAATTGCATGGTATCGGAGTTTAAACGGAACGAACCCCTCAACTCACAAAGCACCCCATTTCTGCATTGTTACGCGTAGCTCCAGTGCATTGTCGATGCGTGTGGCGAAAGTGCGTATTTAATTTCCGCATTAATTACTGGAGGGTAACTTCAAACGCCACTTAGGCATGGGAGTGACGTCAGAGAAAGTAGAGTTACTACCTAGTTACGTCGTCGGTACGTCATCGTCACTACGTTTTGACGTCACTACGACAAGGACCTCCTTTTTGTAGTGTTTAGAATTCAGCTCTAAACCGTCTGAATAGCTTGAACTCTTGAATAACGTGATTGTCAGATAAGAGTGACGATTTCGTGCTTAGGAAGCCACGTTAAGCCGTTGGTCCCAGACACCCACGGCAATTGCATGATATCGGAGTTTAAAGAGAATGACCCTTCACTCCGATTAGGAGCGATCTTCGCTTATAATTTTGGTGCGAATTTCAGAGCGATTCGAAGTTTGGCGAGAGCATATCTATCAAATTAAATCTATAGCACAAAGCGCCCCTTTGTTACCTCCGGTGCATTGTCGATGCGTGTGGTAAAAGTGCGTATTTAATTTCCGCCTTAATTACTGCAGGGTCCGACTTCAAACACCAAGGTCTGCAATTGACGGTTGACGTCAGCAAAGAGCGGACCACCCGCCGCTTCGAAATAGGATATCCTGGACGGTTTTTCTAGACATTTTACGATGCCGTCGAAGGTTGGTTAACTAGCGCTGGGACGAAATTGTATAGAAACAGCTATAAGTTTGTTAGTACGGAACGGTTCGGAATTCGAAAATGGATATTGGAAAAATCGATGATCTCAATAAGTATGAATGAAGCTTCTTGTAGTATGCATGGGTTGGGACATCAGTATTATTACAAGTTATAAGAAACTCATTTTAAGTTGAAACTCTTCTGTGTCAGAAAATATTGCATGAAAATATGTACAAGTAAGTTCTTAGCAGTCGCCCCAATAAGTGGTCTCGCGCAATCTTTAATATTAGAGCAAGACGTTAATCTAGATTAGTCAGCAAATACAGCCTATACGAAATAGCCACACAATGGGTGAAATAACATTTAATACTTTTGTTTACTAGTTATTACGAAATGACAGCCCTATTCGGAAACTTGTGCGTAAAATTGATTTTGTTTCGTAAATATTTTTCCACTAGTTTATTGCGACTTAATGTTAACTTTTAGGTCAATATTCAAATAAACAAGTTACAAGTTTCTAGTATGTAAAATATCGAGTTACATAAGTTGATTTTACATTAATAGTGTCGGAAAATACCGCTTGTTAAAAGTAAAAGTTATTTTGAATCCCACGTAGGGCTCGTTTAGATGTAAAGTGAAGTTGTTGATAAATGTCAAGAGATGGCGTTACTAGTCCAAACTGAAGAGCGTCAAGTCTGTAATGTGATTGTATGATGAAAAGTGTTTGATTATTCATTTCAACCGTATGTTAGGTAAAAATACGGGATATGATTACCTACATTCATTACGATTATAAAATATGTCTACTTGCTTAAATTCACTCCAGGAGTAATGCACGCAAGTTTTCAAAAGTATCTAAAAAAATACTTCTAGATATGACGTGTCTAGCTTATATGAAGCTGATACGTAAATATGTTTTAGCTTTCTTATTCGCCAGAAATAGTTCTTACCCATCGATACACAGCATCATTGTTCTCTACAGAACCAGATCAGCTATGTATAGGCATAACGATAATTGCCTCCCAGACAATTAAAACCGCAGATATAGCTCAAAATGCCGCAACCGGGCATCGAACGAGGTCGGCGTCAATGCGCCGCCCGCATTGTACGAGTTCGCCTATTCAGGTCCGAACACAAATACCTGAGCATTTGTGTCGCGGTTCACGTCACTAACCACAGTGTTGTTAGGGATGTTACCTAATTATAATATGTTACTCTGAGATATAACTACTCGAGGGTGTAGTAGTAAAAGTACCGGGCCGTAGCCTCGAGGTACTAGGTTAAAAAAAAATGAAACTAAAAATGCTCTTGTTTTTTACAAGTACCTACATATATTACAAGCGTTGGGCATCTCCTTTTAAGTTTGAAGAAGCCTGTGCTAGGAGAAGCCCATTTACGGTTCGATTCCCGCGTCGGGTAAATTTTTGTCGGTTTTTCCGAACACAGCTCGGGTTTGTGACCACGCTTGCAAAATGTTGATTGCAAAATGTTGGTCACCAATCAACATTTTGCAAGCGTGGTGATTAACCCAAAACCCATCTTAACGTTAACGAAATACATGATTTCACACGATTGCGAGGCCTATACCCTGCAGTGGGCATTAACAGACTCATACTTTTTAGTATCAATGTCATCATTAATTATCGTTACAATAAAATCTACACACACTGTACCATCCCTCACAGCTGGCAAAGCATTGTTATCGCAACGGGCTAAGTATTTTCGTTCGTTCTGCATATGGAGTGGGGTCAGGTCGCGTATTTCGGCCTCGACGCATTTTTAACTCGTCCAAATGTCAACTGGAAATAGACGGGTCAGATAATAGGCTGAGCCCATTACCGCGGTCGGGAATTTGGTGACAGTCGTCTGATCTCAACAAGCTTTAGAGTAAGTCTCCACCAATGCGGAGATGGGCAAGCGGAGTAGATGCGCCTAAAGTATTAGCTATCTAGCTAATAGGATTTTTAATTTGGATTGGACTGAAAAAGGATTTAATGCTGATATAGGTGACGTGTTAAGGTCAAATTCTGTTGGCTTTGTTTTAGTCTCACCCTTAAACCTCAACTCATTATAATCACGTCTCAATAACTTGTGTCAGTTTGTATTTCTAGTTAAACATACAATTTGAAATGACGTCATAAGACTTTATCATAATGAAACAACTCGATGTTAATCGTGTTCATGTTCATAAATCTGAGACTCATTTTGACACGGGATTTGAATCTGGAACCCTAATTCGGTGATCATTATGGAAAATTAACTAGACAGACCACCAGCGCATGGGAGTAAGCAATTATAAATCATTTAAAGTTGAAAAAAAACTCAATCTATGAATAGTTAATCTCAAATTGAACTTTGAACTTTTGGTAAACGTTAAAATCGTGTTCCGAGAACAGTTATTCAAGATTAACACAAGCATAAAATTACTTTCAAATGGCTACAGAATGTGAAAAAATTATGTTTAAATTAAAATGTCAGTCCAATGTTAACTATAAAGGTATTATTAAACATTATTAAAATATAATCAAGAAATCCACGCAACTATAAATTACAAGTTTTTGCTAATCACTGCATCTAATATGCTTGCGTTTTTTTAATCATAACGTAATTAAATGTTAAAGAAACTACACTTAATCATCTAAATTGGACACTTTTTTCTAATTTTACGTTCCCATTAACGAGCTCAGGCAATAAATATGGTAATTATAAAAAGTAATTGCTTCCGCTCGTGATTTTCTTATTTTTCGGCTATTGGCAAAATTTAACCTCGGCTGACCTAACAAAAGGTTATTTAATCTGGTTTATAAATAATAATAAAGTGAGGGTATTACTAGTACTCAAATAAGACGAATAAAACGCCTCGATGGTTTAGTTGTTCAAGTACCGGGCCGTGGGTAGAGGTCATGGGTTCTATTCCCGGGAAATTTAAAAATTTGCCCGATTTGGAATAAGGATAGGTATAAGACATAGCTTACCACAGCTGCTCCAAATGCCTCTGAATTATACAGAACGGCTGTGCAACCATAGACTTGCACTTAAGCTGCATATCGTCTGAAACATTCGCCTTAACGACTGCATGCATTCAATACTTATAGACATATCAGATGTCTGTTTTTGAATACAATGGACAGTTTTGAATACTTCTAAATAAATGTTTTGGAAGAAGGGAAGGGACAGATATCTGTATATTGCCTAACTGTATCTATCGATCTGAATTTAGATAGATGTGAGTGAGTGTTGGAAGTATAGGAGCATCAAAACGATTATTTCGTAAAAATAATCATGTGATTTTTGAAACTCAGTTTGTGGTCGAAAAGGTTTAAAATACACATAAAACAAAATACCGACACTACCCCTTTGAACCAACACTATTTAATTCCTAAGATAATTTACATTTAGATTTTCCTTTGATTAATTACCTAACATTTTCGCGGTGAAGAGAACATCTGACCCAATGAATAAGCGTATACAAGAATTTAATCGTAGACGCGAGTTATGTCCGTAGTCCAATGATTAGACGTACACATTAATTACGGCGAGAAGATTAATTATCCCCCGCGATTCTGTATGAAATTACACGTATTATCTATAAAAGGTATTATTAATGTTGTTTCAATCTACGTCTACGTCTTATTTAAATACGTAGCGGCGATCACGCGCGCTCGTTCGGGCGAAACATTTATGTTGTCGGAGCCATTTCTTGGAGCAATAAAATTTCCACTCATCGCAATTCAATAGTATCGGGGCGGGTCTCGCAGGCTGGCTGTGTCGCAGAGGCGTGACGCGTCGCGACGGATCGCTCCGCTCCGTCATAATCCGTCACGGAGATATACGACTATACGAGTAATGTACATATATATATGTGTACAGAACACGATGCGTTGGTTTCCGCAGAACATAGGCGTAAGCGTTAGCGAGAAGATGCAGCATGAAGTCATTATAATTTCTTACTCATCCAATAATGTTGTCATTTTTAATCATTGTCATTCCTAGAGAAAGATTTAAAATGATTGTACAGCAATTTGTACCTGAACATATATTGAATTATGTCTAGGGAAAGTTTGCGTCAACAATCGCCATTTCATTAACAATACAAATATTAATTACCCTTTAGCTTTAATTATTATACATTATATCTATGAAATAATGATACGAGGTTTATTACGATAGTTATATTTAAGTTAAATAAAAATATGAGGTATACTTTCATAATTATATTTTAGGTCAAATTTAATATCGACCCAGGTCTCACAGTGTCGCAGCGGGTGTGACGCGCAGAAGACAGATCGCTCCACTCCGTCATAATCCGTCACGGATGCGATAAGTGCGTGCGTTGCACTCAAAACACAGGCGCTAGCGTTTGCGAGAATATGGCAAGAAAAACATATCATACATGCGGGAATGACGTACTTACATGAGACAGATCGCTTCGCTCCGTCATAATCCGTCACAGGCGCGATAAGTGCGTGCGTTGAAGCACGACACAGGTGCTAGCGTTTGGCGAAAGAATGCACATTTTTTATTCCTTCTGTCGAATTTTTACAATCCGGTATTTGACTGACAGGTCAAATCACCTTCTTTTATTAAATGTCAAAAACGTAAACTTGTAGGAAAAACTGTATGGAATACAAAATTGTGACGTCACATTTTTGTATTGTCAAATCAATACTCTTTTGGTTTCAATTAGGTGTAATAATTTGTTAATAGCTCAAAAGTAACTGTGGGATAAAAAATGGTGCTTAATTTTTGATTTCATCTTTAATGTTGGTATATCATAATTTATTTCGTATGCAGTCAAATACCCAATTTAGTAGGTCTGGCAGTGTTACAATGAGCGTGACCGCAAAAACTTTGAAACGTGCTTTTAACTTTGGAAACGTAGGTTACATTGTTCGGTCATCAATTCATATCCGAAGGGATATGTTAAATTTCTTATTTCATTTTTTTAATGTTGTAAGGAGGCAAACGAACAGGAGAGTCACCTGATTGGAAGTGATCACCACTGCCCGTGGACATCATCAACCGCAGAAAAGCCAAGCAACTAAATAGGATTTGGCAATCCCTCATTGCCATAAGAAAGATAGAAAATTATCTGTACATTAATCGCTTCATCGTATGTTCAGTCGGACACCGTTTGTGACGGGTCGTAGTGTCAGCGTTCAGACACGGTGCACTTAAATTTAATAACATCATATTCAGCTCAAAGATAGAATGTAATAAGCTTATGCGACAAGTTATTACTGCGGTAATGCAATTATTTACGAATAATAAACTGACTTAGGCAGGCTTATGATAATTATTGTTATTGTTATGAAAACATTACGGTTATTGAAAACATTAATGAATGTTTACTGATGAATTCACCAGGTAGACTCATCTCTCTCATAAGATAAACTCTCTGTAATAAACATTTATGCATGATCTTCTTTCGCGGATAGAAAACAACATTGACATGCAAAAGAATGTTCCGAATTCATGAACCTACTGCCAATAAAAACGTTTTCTGTATTCATTGATTTTTCATTAAATTGAGATTTTGTTTATATTGAATAATTTTTTTGTAAATTATTTCCATAAATTCGACGAGCATTGTTTTGAAGATAAATCAATGATTGTCGTAAGCATTAATTTAATATTTCAGTAACTATTTGCGTAGTAAAAAATAAAAATGTCACCCTCATAAATAGTTAAAGTGAATCGAATTACCTTTTCTGTATGTGTCTCTTTACGTTTTAATATTGATTCAAACGACGCTTTAAAAAAGATTTCACAACAGTAAAGTATTTCGTCCGTAAAAGATCCGGTCATATTCAAGTCTCTATCTCGAGTATAGAACAAAGACCGTCCAACAATGGATTTCTCAATACGTAGCCGTCCGTATAAACTTCTGAACCAATCATATATCATTGGAAGCCCTGGATACTCTCATGTTACTCACATGGGACTCAATAAATAATTCACATACGTAAATGATACAGCGTCCACTTTCAGGTCATGCTTTGAATTATTGAACTATACGTACGCAGTGTGAATTCATCAAAAATAAAGATCTCGTTTGAAGACCGATCTACTTCTTAAAAGTTGAGAGTTCGTGCTTGCCCTAAATCGTTAAGTGGATTATATGCCTCTCCCAAACTAAGCTTTTACCATGGATGCTACGGAACGGATAGATAAATTTTAATACTTTTATAAACATCCATGACTAGAGTCCAAAAGCCGATGTTAATCACACACGCATTTGCCCCTAGCGGGATTCAAACCCGCGACCCTTGGAAAGTAACCCGTATATATGTACTTTCTTCTGCTTGAATATTTCCTCTTTATTAGTTATACCAACTGATAAGTGTAGATTGAATTTATATTGTCCTAAAATTGGATGCTTAACTATAACTTTCGTAGGCACTTTCTGAAGCCTTAACTACCACTCTTCATAGTTTGCGTTACGTAAGTTTTTCATGATAAAATGAAATTGTTGAAGTTGTGCGCTTAAGACGAGATTTAGAGCGGTCGGCTCCGGCGGTTTGCGTCGCACAAACTGCCATTGGAAAACTCATAACACGGATTCCTGTTATTGATAACGTTCCGCGGAGTGCGCCACCGGTGTTGCTAGGAGACCATGTGGAAAAGTAACTTTTTTGAGACCTGTCGTAATGTATGGATCTGAATGCTGGGCAATGAAAAAGATGGACGAGAAAAAGGTGCATGCAAGCGAGATGCGAATGCTGAGATGGATGTGTGGAGTAACCCGGCTGGATAAAATTAGAAATGAGTATATTAGGGGAAGCCTGAAAGTAGCACCAATAACAGAGATGATCAGGAGTGCAAGGCTGGCATGGTATGGGCATGTTATGAGAAGGGAAGATTGGCATGTCACAAAGAGAGTGTTAAATATGACTGTGGATGGAAAGACGAGCAGAGGAAGACCAAAAAAGAGATGGATGGATTGCGTGAAGTATGATAAATGTGAAAGGAGTGAATGTAGAGTTGACGGCTGATAGGAATGAGTGGAAGCAGAAGACGTGTTGCGCCGACCCCGCCTAGTGTGGGATAAGGGCAGGAAGATGATGATGATGAAAAGCACTTTACTCTTCTTATTCAGCGGAACAGTTTAATATCAAATCAATGCAATCACTTCGAACAACCTCAGTTGAAGTTCTTAAAAAACTTGTATAGAGTCTGACACAATTATTCGAAATCGAAAAACTTGAAGTCATTGGCTCGATAAAAAAAATAACAAAATTTGACGAGAAGATTTCCAGAAAATATGCTGGTGGAAAAGCGATCGGTCCAAAAAGCGGCTTGTACGTACATAGTAACTGTAATAACTAAGTATAGAAGAAACAGACTAGGCGGAAATAACGCTACTGGCGTTCGGCGTGACGACGCCTGCATTATATTTGAAATTGAAGATGACTCACTATCCCTAAATTACGTTGCGTAATTTCAGCCTAGTGTGTTCCTACACTAATAGTTCGGTCAGCAACATGGAATTCGCGTCGCCGAGGATCGGGCTAAATGGAGAGCCCTAGGAGAGGCATATGTCCAGCAGTGGACTGCGATAGGCTCATGATGAAGTTACTTAGAATTAAAACGCGAGGTTTAAAAACGTCATAAAATGTGACTCAGCAACACTCAGGCAACACCACCGCCGCGTCACACGGAACCGAAGCACGTCTGATCTATTGCCAAGTACAGCAATCTGTCTGCCGAGTTTACAACCCAGCTTCCTCTTCTAGTCTCTATTTCTAATGCGATAGAGTCTATATTAGTTTACGTTGAGCGCATGAGATGGAGCTGTTTGTTGTATATTGGTACAAAGTACGGCTGCGGTATCGGCAATAAATTGCATTCCTTGGCAGACGCATGGGAAAACTATCGCAACATGTCAACAGCCATAGATTTAGATCGATAGATATACTTTCGCTACACTTCTACCCACTCTGAAATTGGTACGAAAATTTGAAGCGATCGCTCCTTTTCGCAGTTACAGCGTGTTGCAACGTAGCTCACGTCAGTCAAAATAATGCAAGAGTTTTCTGTTGTCAGGGCATTTCTAAAGATTTATGTCTGTGTCAACAGCCGATGTTTCGATACGTGCGACCGTGCTAGGCCGTCGTTCACAAGTTTTTGCGCAACATCCCATATGGGCAACAATGGGAGCTCATTCAAATTTGAAGAAAGCAGTTCTCTCCCGTGATACGGTTAAACGATGATGCAAATATCACGCTGATTGAGACCCTATAAAAAGTAAGCTAGCTATTGCAACCTGAACGGGGAGTACAATAGTAAAGGATACATAGGTTTACAATGTATGTAAATGACTATGTAGATGCATTGACGTGTAGAGAGTTCCTATAACCAGAGCTTGCTAATACAGTGATCAATTGATCGCCATAAAACTAAATTGCAATCTTTTCAAAACTATAAATTATAGCAACACAAAGGAAAATAAAGCGGGAAAGTTCTTGGTAAATAAAAGTTGACGGAAAGATCTTTGGACAACAAAGACCCGAGGAATTCGCAAGGTAGTCCGCTTTAAGTTCCTAATTTGTGTACACCAGTACTTTGAGCACCTGGTCTAATCCACTGTGTAACGGTGCCGTTCCCTTGCAGCCTTCATGGATGTTCAGACCTCCATGAAGGTTGGAAATTCTTATCACCGCGTGCACTGGCCGCAAACTATCTTGCTTTCAAGTTAATAAAAACTCAAAATTTGTCTATACGTTCTGTTCTCGCGATTTTTTGATCAGTCATCTCGAGTCCTACAGCAGCCGCGGAGATAGACACGGCTCTCATAAATAACTCAACAAATATTAAGAAAAATATATTTAAACCATGAAGTGCCAGTAAAAGAGATATATAACAAGTCTATTGGTGATCTGCTCCTTTGACTTCAACTACCTTCTTCCTATGCGGCTACGTTGCGCTGATGAGGCTACGACAGCATCTTAAACCAGCGTACTCCGTCGCAACTTTGAGCACGTAATCAAACTTTTACAAGACAAAACTAGCAAATGGAGCTGTCCAAAACATCAATAGTTGTTCAAAGTGGATAGCACCCACTTAGAGCACCTGGTTAGGTGCTTTAAGTGGGTGCTCTAAAGTTGGCTGCTCAAAGTGGAACATCTCCAGCTCGCGACTCCGCGTCGCCTTCAAACATGGCGTCACACTGCAACTTGCGTCTTGCAGTTACAAAACGAAGAGACAATCTTGTTTAATGCATGTGCCCTCAATGTACGTTCATGTATGTTTTATGCGACATTTATTAAAAGTCGTGTCTTTTGTTGAAGCTCTTTTGATCGCGATGTTTCTGATCGTAAATGCCCCTTTTGACTTTCAATGACATGGATAAGATGCACGGCCGCTTTCATTCTCAGATGTATTCCTAATAGGCCTTTATGTTATGAGGTCTTATGACCTTAATCGTAACTCATTATCAACATGTTTGAGTCTTTTATATAGTTGAAGAAAAGGGAACCACGAATATTTCGTCGTATTTGAACTAACACACCAATTGCCTTGCTCCAAATTAACTTGAAGCTTGTACTGTGAATGCTAGGGAATGCTTGCTTGCATTATACATAGGTATATCTTAAACTTTATCTTCCAATTACAGTATCCTACGACAGCTTAACAAGAAATGTAGCGTGCGTAGGGTCTGAACCCTACAGGGCGTTTCGAGACGTTTTTGCGCCTACATTATTCTATTGACATCGCTAGGGCGGAATCCGTGAGGGTGGAATCCTCCGAGGACGCTGTTCTAACACAAATATATTTCTCTTTTCATCTCTGCACAGAAATATTCATTCCCAGATTTCACCCTCGTCCTGTCAGCCCGTATTAGGTTCTGAAAGCAGTCTGAAGAAATTCACATTTCATTTCATTCACTTTGCCGACGGCCGCGTCTAAATAAATAGTCGTACACTTTTTGCTGGAGAATAATATTCTGCGACGTCGACATAGCAAGCAAGGTTATGTACACATTATTATGAATGTAGTATGTGCTCATTTGAGTAGTTGTATAAGAGAATTTTATCATGGAGCTCATGGTCTTAATTTGATTCTTTTGATAGCATTTTGTTGGCTGTTCTGTCTTTCATTGGATATCATTTAACACTAAAATTGGTGCATCAGTACTTTCCAAGAAGAAATGTTGGACTATCTCACAGCAATAGTAAGTTCTCTTCATACTTGTAAGTTGGAATAAATACCCGGATCGCAAGACGCGTTGGGTTTGAACCCCTCCTGAACCACGTGGGATTAGATGAATTTTTCTTTGTTTATAATTAAATAAGTAAACATTACTAAAACAATATCCGATCTCGAAGTAAGCATCATCTCCTGATTTATCGGTACCAGAATCAACGAAGAGAACACAAAATCATTCTTTAATAAAACTAAACAACCACACCCGTACCCAGAGAGAAAACAATCACAAATTCATCACACGAATGTCTGCCTTGGGTGGGATTTGAACCCGAAGCCCCTGGCGTATAGGGCAGGGTCACACCACGCTACGTGTATCGAGCGAGCCAATACAAACTATTATGTTATACGTGGGTGTTCCATTGAACTCGGGGGTCAAGAATGTGTGTTAGATTGTTGTTGATCACGGCGGGTTACTAGTTACGATTAGTTATAAATCATCAAATATAATCATCTATACTAATATAATAAAGATCTCTTCATCTTTATTTGTTTGTTTGAACGCGGTAATATCAGAAACTACGTGTTCGAATTGATTTTTTTGTAGCGGTTAGTTTATTTGCCGAGGAAGGATTTAAGCTATAAAATAACACTATGTATGCGGAAACCGAAATCCACGGGGACGAAGTCGCGGACAGCCGCTAGTACTTTAATAAACTAGTGAACTAAAATCCATGACTCGAGAACAAATGTCCATATTCATCTCACAAATTTTGCTCCTAGCGGGATTCGAACCCGCAAGCTTTTGGTTTTGTAGCCAGGGTGTCCACTAGACCAACGGGCCCGTCGTGAGAATGTGAAAAGGGACTGCTTTAAATTGTGTTTGTCCACCCATTACAATTACTTTAAAATTCATGCCGCGCCTTTGAACCCTGCTCTTAGGGTTTAAAATGGGCAAGTCACGCATGCATTCGAAATTCGTTTAGAATACAGAATACAATGTTATTTTATCGAAAATGCGTTCACCATCGCATCGAGTAGTCCTCGATTCGATATCAAAAGCATCGATAGTCGGAGTGTCCCCCGGCGACCGCAGCCGCTCGCCTATAATGAAGTATTGAAAGCATTCAATAGGAGCGCGAGCGAGTTTAATGCGGGATTCAATTGAAATACATAGAGCTCGATCAACATATTTATGAATCCCGACAGTTGTTTGTCTGCCCTCTATTCGAGCTACGTACCTACAAGCTACGTTACTGAATCGGTTATTGAATAATTCGTGGAATATAAATTGTTATTGGGTAGTCGTTGACGTTGCCCGCCGGCGGAGGTCTCCCCCTACGAGGTGGTCCGCTTTGAGCACCCAATTTTTGAGCACTCGCTTTATGAGCAACTGGCCAAGTGCATTTTGAGCGCCTATTCATGTAACTATCATATAGGCCTACCAATAATATCAAAATCGGTGCCCAAATTGAGGGTGTTCCAAATTGTGGGTGTTCAAAGTGGACTACTTCCCCCCTACGCCCTCAGGGAGGGGGGGTATTTTGGGTGAAAAACAAGTTTTTGTTTGTGAATTAATATTTATCTAGCGGGAATGTCGAGACGCGTCTATCGTGCGTGCTCGCACATCCGACGGCTTTCTGTTTGAGTTGAGAGTTAGGCGTGTTGATTTGTTGACGTTTCGCACTCACGGAGCATTAGTTGTAACGCTCGGTGAATATGAAATTATGGCATGTTAATGTGCTGGGTGGAGGTCGTGCCAACCGAATTTTGAAATCAATGTTATATTTATTTAAATATCGAAGCAACTGGACCGTTAACTACAAGCTTAGGTACGCCGTATTAGACTGTCAGAGGTCCTAATTTTTAAAGACATCAGCGCATTTCGTATACCGCTGCACCGGCGATTACGCCAGCGGAAAGATAGGTAGGACGACGTAGGAAATTTTAAAGAAATAAACATCTTCAAGCCAAGTTATTTAAACTGATACAAAAATGTAAAAAATAGTCAGATTGGTGAGAGGCGTAAGAAGGAGAAGAATATTTATACAGACAAAACAAAAGTAGACGCGTGATTTTTAGGGTTCCGTAGCCAAAATGGCAAAAAAACGGAACCCTTATAGATTCGTCATGTCTGTCTGTCTGTCTGTCCGCCAGTCTGTCACAGCCACTTTATTCCGAAACTATAAGTACTATACTGTTGAAACTTAGTGAGTGGATGTATTCTGTGAACCGCAACAAGGTTTTCAAATGAAAATAGAAAAAAAAAGTGGGGGGTCCCCATAGTCAGAACTGAAACTCGAAATATTTTTTTTCATTGAACATATACGTGTGGGGTATCTATGGATACTAATGGATAGGTCTTCAAAAATTATATTGAGATTTCTAATATCACTTTTTTCTAAAGTGAATACTTTGTGTGACAGACCCTTCCAAAGTGGAAAAAAGTGTGTCCCCCCCCTCTAACTTCTAAAATAAGAGGATGATAAAACTGAAATAATTATATAATGTACATTACCATAAAAACTACCAACGAAAATTGGTTCGAACGAAATCTATTCAGTAGTTTTTTTAATACGTCAAAAATAGGATTTGTACGGAACCCTCAGTGCGGGAGTCCGACTTGCACTTGGCCAATTTTTGAATTTCGAATAGTACGCGCGCTGCCCTCTTCATTTATTTTTCTTTTAAAACCGGCCAGTCCGCGGCCGCGAATGTTTCATTCCTCGACACCCATAGTTCTCCGTTCTTTATAAAAAAGAATTATATCATAGAATATACATTACTATAAAAGTATGTTATGTAAAGTAATATTTAGCCTATAATTGTCCCACTGCAGGGCAAAGGCCTCCATTATTTGAAATAATGTTTTCGTTACCAAGACGGGTTAGGCTTAATCAAAAATATGGTCCAGTTCTATTCCCAGCCCGCATCTATCCAATAACTTTTGCACATAACATTATTTCGCGAGTCGGAAATTCTCAAACTTAGTTACCGAACGGTAGAGTCATAATTGAGCAAATAAGTGCTGAAGTTGGCTCAAGGCGGCGTTTTTGCTGAGCTAAAGTTGCCGGTAGTTCCGCAGTTTACCCCTCGCGTAATGACTTGCCACGGCTTTACGACCGCTCACGAACTTGGCTCTTTTTTATAACGCGCACTTGTACGATGTGACTTGGATACATCCTCTCTTGAGTACATTTAAAAAAGTTAAACTCTTCTTCACCATATAAATGGCCATAAATCTGTTCCAAAAATATATGTACCTATGTAGGTAATATTGTGCATTTAAACTTATTAAAAATCAGATTCAATGACGTAGAACTTGTAGTATAATAATATGACCGTGATATTAAAAATCACACAAAATCTGGTAGACTACTTTCTTGGTCAACCATACCAACTAGGATAAAAAATGAAAAGTACTTCCAGTTTTTATCCTTAGATTATTATTTTAATAACAATAGAATTCAGCAGAAAATTACATTTTACAGTGTAATCTATACTTATAATAAATCTGTAGAGAGGTCAATTCTGTACATGAAATATATTTTCAAAATAACTATCAGGGGGTGATTAGTAATCGATACTGATGCCAAAAATGCAATCAGTAAAATTTTTGTCTGTCTGTCTGTCTGTCTGTCTGTCTGTCTGTCTGTATGTTCCTTATAGAAACAAAAACTACTCGACGGATTTTGACGAAACTTGGTATAATTATTCTTTATACTCCTGGGCATATTATAGGATACTTTTCATCACGCTACAATCAATAGGAGCAGAGTAGTGAAGTAAAATGTTGGGAAAACGGGAGAAATTCCTCCATTTTTAAAGCTTCTGTCGCGTGTACAGCCTTAATGGTTAAAGTTACATAGAAATCATGTAAGGTGGAAATATTCTAAATAAAATTGCCTATAAAATATCGCTTGACAGCATATATCTATATTTTACAGTTTACTCACAATAACCCGTGTAACTGATCCAGATAAATTTGAACGCGCTAATCTCAGGGATTACTGGTAGGCTAGCCAAGATGCCATTTTGACGAATTCGCCATACGCTTTTGTCGCGACTTATAATACATATGTATTGCCACCCCGCACACGAACTGCATATTTATGTGAGCGGGATGGAGATATAAGTCTCTACGAAAGCAGATGGCGAATTCGTCAAAGTGGCTAGCCTATCAGGTTCGAATTGACAAAATCTTTTGAGTTGGATAGTCCACTTACCGTTTGTCAAGGAAGGCTTTAAGCTATCTATAATAACACTGTGTGCGGAAACCGAAACCCACGCGGACGGAGTCGCTGGCGGCCGCTAGTAACGCATATTTGTCCGTCGAAAATGATAAACAATCGTGCAATTGAAAGAACTTCGCTCAAAGGCAGACGGTGGGTGGCATTTATGTTTACCAACGATTCTGTTCAGTTAACGCTTATAACATAGTACAGAAGGGGAATATATACGAGTTGGGAATAAAGATTGATATTAATTTTCATAGGAAACCGGCGGGAAGTAATGCTTTGTGTAGTGTGTTCTCTGAATCGGGTAATAAATCCTTCACGGTAATTTCATATAAATGAAATAGTTATAAAGCTATTGTTGTACCAGTTAAAAAGATGTAAAAGAATACCTACAGTGAAATACCCAAACTTAGCCAGAAACGTTCCATTTTCGAAATGCGCGCTTCAATTGTTTATGCAGTCTGCTGAACAGCTTATCTAAATCGTGCAGTCTGCTGAACAGCTTATCTAAAAAAGTAGCAGGTAAATTAGATAATGCTTGTCATTACATGTAGGTAATAAAAATGCAACTGTCTAGTTATTAGACACATCTGTTTTTTTTTCAACCCAATATTTTAATCCAGAAAAGGTACGAGTACTCTTCATATCTTAAAAAAGTCACGAATATTGATGTCAGTTACTAAAGTGCCCGCGTCCTAATTTTTACTCCAGCGAAGTGTACAAATCTTCCTTCATGGTGGGCCATCATTCAAAAGAAATATGGACACTGGACTGGAGAGATTAATTGTCCAAACTTCAAGCGGCTCGGCGTATTTGGATGTGATCCTGCGCTGTGTCAGGTCAAAGTTCGAATTCTCCTTAATATTTACATTGTTTGGAGTCTTGTTGTTTTTAGGGTTCCGTAGCCAAAATGGCAAAAAAACGGAACCCTTATAGATTCGTCATGTCTGTCTGTCTGTCTGTCTGTCCGCCAGTCTGTCACAGCCACTTTTTTCCGAAACTATAAGTACTATACTATTGAAACTTGGTGAGTAGATGTATTCTGTGAACCGCAACAAGGTTTTCACACGAAAATAGAAAAAAAAAATAAAAAAATGGGGATTCCCCATAGTTAGAACTGAAACTGAAAATATTTTTTTTCGTTGAACATATACGTGTGGGGTATATATATGGATAGGTCTTTAAAAATTATATTGAGGTTTCTAAGCTCATTTTTTTCTTAAGTGAATACTTTGCGTGACAGACTCTTCCAAAGTGGAAAAAAGTGTGTCCCCCCCCTCTAACTTCTAAAGTAAGAGGATGATAAATCTGAAATAAATATATAATGTACATTACCATAAAAACTACCAACGAAAATTGGTTCGAACGAAATCTATTCAGTAGTTTTTTTAATACGTCAAAAATAGAATTTGTACGGAACCCTCAGTGCGGGAGTCCGACTCGCACTTGGCCAATTTTTTTTTGTATATTTGCCCGGATTGCACGAGATTCTGGGTTCAATCCCCCGCCTGTGATCAGATGAAGTATTCCTTATTTAGAATTTCAAAAAGGCTTGTTGTGTTTAACTGATTTACACTTAACTTTATTTCTTGAAAAAAAAAATTTCGGTCACCTACCCGATGACTGGCCTCTGCAAGATTTGCTTAACTTAGCAATCGCAGACCGAGCGCGCTAGACTCTGCGCAATCAAGCTGTCCTCAAAATGATGAATTATTTTGGTGTAGGTATGTAGGTAACCTATACATTCCGATAGACCCTTCTGTACAGGAAAACTGGGTAATAACTTTATTCATTAGATGTTTGTGTTTGGACGCCGTAAAGTTGTGTTTTCGTCGCAAAGGTGGCCGTGCCCGGTACCTGCCGGCAATTACTGCCTTCTACATAACACGGGTCGTATCTGGCTTCCGGTTATTATTAGCACACGTTTGGGGTACCAAGATCCATTTGTTTGTAAGGCGTGCCTGTATGTTTTGTTTGCGACCGACGGTATAGTTGGTAGTCAAATTTCATTGTTCCATCAATTATTGGGGGTTCCGTGAAATCTTCAAATGGAATTCATATTCAAATAAATTTTCCATTGAATTTGTTCCACTGTGCAGAAATAATGTAGATATTATGTGCTTCGACCACTATCACTGGAAGGCATCCTATTCCTATGATATACATACATTGCAAGCCGCTTATCCGATGGATTGCAGTAGTGTCACAAAAGCAAGAGTCCATCCAATAGCAATTTTTTATAAGAGGAGTTTTTCAAAACGATTTTGATCTATAAATAAGGATATACAATTGATTGAAGATACTATTTGCTGGCCGCTGTTATTTGCCCATAGTGGAAACTTGACTCGCCAAACTGGACCTCATAGAGGACATTTTAATACCGCGACATTTGACTGATGGGCGAAATATCGTTGCAGCCGAGCGGAGCGTGTCTGTGCACAATGCACCCCACTGCGCCCAAGGCGTCTCGTACCTGCCAAAGAAAACAGAACCTTATGTGGAAGAACTCAAGGTTGAAAGGGTGGTGTCTGAAGAGTTGCACGCAGATAAACAGCTGAGTATTCCTGCCAGGCGAAAGAACACCTTATGTGTCAGGATTGAAGGTTGAAAAGATGGTAATTGAGGAGTTGCAGGCAGATAAAGAGCAGTATCTGGAGCGTGCACGTCGTAGGTCGGGTTCTGACGGATCGAATCTCAGCACGACTGAGATCCTTTACAACGTTGCTAGACGTTTTTATTGCACCGGTATATTTATTATTTAACACGCGTCTTAATGCTGCGTATGAAATATTCATAAGGTTCCTTTTGAATGTGTGCAAAATGAAGAAAAAAGAGCTACAGAGGGATGTAAATAGCTTTTGGTCTGATGTTTTATTAAAAGACTTTTAGTTTTACTTTACTAAATAATAAAATGACAAAAATATGTTTATAAGTTAACTACATTTTTCATTTTTTTTTGAGGAGCTCGATGGCGCAGTGGTTAGCGCACTCGGCCTGCGGTTGCTAAAGTTAAGCAACGTTCGCAGACGCCAGTCATCGGATGGGTGTCCGAAAAATTTCATCTCGAGCTCCTCCGTGCTTCGGAAGGCACGTAAAGCCGTTGGTCCTGCGCCTGATCTCTCTACGGTCGTGTCAGACTGCTGTCCCACCGAATTATGAGAGTGAAGGAATAGGGAGTGCACCTGTGCTTGCGCACTCACTTGTGCACTATAATATATCCTGCGTACCTGGCTGATTGTAAGATCGGCCGCCATGGCCGAATACGGCCGGAGGGGGTATTACATTTTTCATAATTACGTAACGTCTTTGTTTGCTCAAAAGTTTGCCTGTTCTGGAAAGGTTTATTTCCGTTTGGAATAAGCACGCATCAAAGAGCAGAAATGCTTAATAAGGCTAGTGTAGTGATCACCGCTACCCATGGAAATCAACCACCGCACTAGGGTCGCATATGCGTTGCCTGCTTTTAAGAGCCTATACCCTCACGAACTGAGCTCTGGCGTCCTTTCTCACCAGCAGAAGCATAGGATAACGGTTACGAAGTGCTATTTCACTGTGGTATTTTATAAGGTGGAGGTACTTCCTCAGAAAAGCTGCTCATTCTAGTAGAACTTCCATTCAGCTAAATCTACTAAAAAGTACGTATACCTAACGATACACCAAGTTCTTCTATCTACACAAAGCCGGGTAACCTTCAGCATTATGATAATCGTCCTCGCAGCCTCCCTCGGCGTAGGTCTGTCAAAACAGACGCAGATTAGAGTGGTATTATGCCATTATCTCCGAGATTAATTGTCTGTCGCGACGTTCACGAGCCCTTCAGATGAAACTAGCGCCTAAAGCTCTGCTGAAGTCATCGATTTATATATGTATCTGGAAACAGGCGTAAAGCAAACAACACAATTTGTGCAATGTCGGATTTACATATACATAACATGTTTGTGGCAATTGTTTGCCCTGTGCGGGTTTTGTAATAACGATTGATACTTATATTATTACTATTGATTGATATATATTATCAATTATGGAACTTATTAAGAAATAATACTTTTACAAACTCACCTTTTCATCTCTCAACTGCGTGAGAATTAACGTGACCATATCTTGACCTTGGTTAAATAAAATACCTCTAACTAAATCAACTAAGTGTTTTTCCAATTCATGTCTAACATCAAAAACGTCAAAACGGTGTTTTTCTCCCGAATCTGTTTTAAAAATGGGTCGTTAAACAATAAACGAACTGTGTTTTAGCAAAATAAAGCTCATCAATTTTCCAATATTGGAAATACTTAATAACTTTTCTAGACTTTTAAGTTTCAATTTAATTAAAATCTGAAAGTCGTAATAACTATCGCTCTTCGTCGACAGACTTTTATTAATTCTAAAGGCTCGTCCAATTATTATTCCTCGGAGTTTCGAGCGGATTATTGTATACTAATTAATAGAACGGACGAGATCTCAATTATTAATCGGGTTGCGGCTTCGGTGCTAGGCGTTCCAAACTGTATTGCTGAAGTAGAACAAGGATTTTCAGTTATTTGGAACATTTTCAAAGAACTCTTCATTAGTTGTAACGTTAAAATCTAATGACTAAGTAATTCGATTTTAGGCTTTTATTCACTGTGCTGTATTCGTATTGAGCAATTTAAGTGTGTACAGTAATAGTGATTGTTTTTTTTTAATTTAAGGAAGAATTCATCGAGTACCTACTGGGCGAGAGTGCGAGATTGATTTCAACTTGATACTACGGATTGCGCTGTCGGTTTCGCAATTGTTCGTAAAATATCATACAATGTTTTTTTTATGTTACATGGAGCCTAACGAACAAGGATCACCTATTGGTGAGTGATCACCGCTACCATTAAAGTACAAATACCCTCCCTAACTGAGCTCTGGGGACCTTACTTACCAGCAGGAACATAGCACAACAGTTACGATGTGGTACTAGGTACACTTTGGTCTTCTGTAAGATGGAGGTACTTCTCTAGACGAGTGTCTCATTAGACTAGAAGTTCCACTTACCTCTACTTCTCTTAAAGTAGATTTTCCCATACTGTAACACGCTTAAATAATTGCATATAACTTGTAATCTTCCGTTTATAACAAAATAAAGATTTCGCAAAACCTCATATTCACAAAATGATACGCATTCTAAGCTCAAATCCACACAAATGATTCTAAGCGCCTCAAGCCCAGTTTTCTCCCGCTTGCGTTTTCGCGTTACATTGAAATGTGGTCGATCGTAAAAGCTGAAAAGCTGAGCGAGCGAGCGAAGTGAGCGGACCGATTTGTACAATAGCTTAAACTTGCGAGCGGTAAAAGCAATATTAATGAACGTTGCGCTCGGTTGCTATAGTGGCGAGGATTTTACACGGAGCGATATATGGAGTACCTACGTAGGTACCTAAAATCTACATCAGTCGAAAATATGAATATGGTGAGATATTTTTGCAAGGAAGATTTATATTTCCCACAGTAATTTTCAACAAAGTGTTGTGATTGGCAATTGGAAATCGTATGGGTAGGTGTACGTTTTTCACAAAATGCGACGACCGATTTAGTATTATAGTCGAGAAGCCAACTAGTGCACAAGCTTTTTTCGATTCTAGCTTAGTTCGATTCCAGCATTGTGTATATTAGTGTGGGAATTTGTTTTTAAAATTTCAATTTAATTTCTGCGATTTTCCCAAATAAACCAATTACTAAAAAGACAATCCCCTTCACACCTACCATAACAAACAAAGTGGGATAAAGCTATAAAATAATAATGTGTAGTAAATTACAGCGATTCACATTAATATCCAACATTTTCCGCACAATGCAGACTTTGTTAGCGAGATTAGGTTCCAAGGCGCATAGTAAATAGTTTTATTGCGTAAACTGAAGCTGAGGAAAGCACTCAAGGCATTCTGGAGATATTATGCTGAAGTGGAGATGTTTTGGCTGTGAGGATGCATATTTGAATTAAAACTATTGTTTTCTTATTATTCATTCTTGTATACTCATCATCATTGGCCAGCCCCAGATTAAATTCATCCAGATATAGAACCTGCTAAAGCAATTAAATTTTTTTAGGACTCAAACCTATGACCCAATTGCGTATATGGCAGTGTTGTTATCCGTTGGCTTCCTTTGTAATCAATGTAGCAACATCTTTTGTGATACTCGTAAAAATATTCCATGCGGTACGTTATCTTTATAATAAGTAAAGTAAAGTATCAGCCTATTAATGTCCCACTGCAGGGCAAAGGCCTCCATCATTTGAAATCATGTTTTCGTTACAAAGATGGGCTTTGGCTTAATCACCACGCTTGCCAAATGCGGATTGGTGATCACAAACCCGGGCTGTGTTCAGAAAAATCAACACAAAGTTTGCCCGACCCGGGAATCGAACCCAGGACCTCAAGACCAAGGCCCGGTACTTAAACCACTAGACCATCGAGGCGTTATAATAAAAGGACTTTTTAATTAGGCTTACTTATTTAAAACCACGTTCGAAACCTCTGCAGGAAATCAACAAACTTTTCCTTTCACGCTATATTAAGAAAAAAACAGTGTTAATACCAACACGTAGGTAACTTCCCTAGCAGTGATCGCCAACCTTTTTCCAACGCTCCCCTTTTTCTAGACGAGACGATTTACCACAAGCTCATCAGGGGTCGTGAACAATACTTATGGTTGGAACGAAAACTATCATTCCGTGCGGTGTTCGTTTTTATTATCGCGCAAGTATCGGGCATCAGCGGTGATGGAGGCCATTATGATTAAATCGTGCACATTGGGCATCGATCGGAATGTGGAGGAGGCAGAGAAGTTCTCCATTAGGTCCTGGCAATCTCGATTATGGCGGAGCGTAGGGTTGTTAGGTTTCTGGCCTGTTTATTTATTATTAAAAAAGGATAAGTTAAGGGAGATTTATATTCCGACAAGTTTTGAAGAGTATCTATGTTTCTGCTGTCAGATTTTAATGAGTAATGTAAACAGAATTGAAAAACTCAAAAAATTGCCTGGCAATCTCAACGTAAAGTTATTAGAGATTTAAATGGAGTAGGCAGTAGCCAACCACTTCATTGAGATTGTCCTTAAACTAATCTATTCTGTTTGATGTGGGAGTTTTCTGCCACCCACCTCACGCTTGTGAAGCGGCGTGCTTTGCTTCTATTCTAGCGAACTCCCATTGTATTAGTAGAAATGGAAGATACCTACTAAAATTCCTAGTATGACGCCTCTATCATAGGGTTCAATTAAAATGTAATTATTATTACGACATATTTAAAAAAAATAAGCGCAGCGAGATTGTTTCACCGCAGCGTTTATAGGAGGTATTCCACTTTCAGCACCCAGTTTTAGAGCACCCGCACGTTGAGCACTTGATCTACCTACTAAAAAGATCTTTAATTGGGAACAACAGAACAGACTACTTGTCTTCTGTGCTGGCAACCCTGCACGGGTTGGATCCGCGCGGAGATGTCGACTCGATTATCGCGAATGGCACGGTCGCGGCGCGTTTGCGGCGCGTTTTGCACAATTTGCGCGCACGACGCACCGCTCACGACAGATATTGCAGCGTTTACATCTGTTCAAAAAATGAGCGCAGCGAGATTGTTTAACCGCAACGTTGATAGTAGGTAGTCCACTTGGAGCACCCAGTTTTAGCGCACCCGCACTTTAAGCACCTGACGTACACTTTGAGCACCCATTGATATTTATGGTAGGCTAATTTGCTATATCAGAATCAGAATCAGATTTGCTATACTTGACAAGCCAATGCAATGAATAGGTACTCAAAGTGGAATAAGGCAGGTGCCCAAGTTGGAGGTGCTCAATAATTGGGTGCTCAAGTGAACTACTTTAGTCAAAATACATATCCATTAATTTTGAGCACTTACCATGATCAAAAGGTGCTCGGACTAGGTCAGATTTCCAATGAAAGGTGCTGTAAATATGGGTGTTCAAAGTGGACTAACTCGTTGCCAGATGGCGGGTCGGTTCGTTTTTTGTAACTTTATGCCCTTTGGTGATGTAGTTGTCGCGTTTATGACGGGGTTATTTTTACTGAGGGTGTGATTATTGCTCTGTGAATGTGGCTATAAAATATTAATTTTTTTGCTGAGTTAAAATTAAATGTATTCTTTACAAAAAATATAGATATTTCATTTTTGTCTTTGTGAAATGGTCCGAATAAATTGCCATTATTTTTAATTTTGTAGTTGACAATCAAGGTCCAAACCAAACTGGAAAAACCATTACAAATTCGGCGTCACAACTATCAAAATCAAAGTGCTACCGTGCAGAAACCAGAAAACCTCATTTGCCAAAGTAAACATTTTATTTTTACTCGCACATTAGACTCCTGTTAATTCCATGAAACCGTCTGCACTCATGTATAACACATTTTGCAAGGCGGACGTTCCGTGCCTACCTCTTTCATGTTTCTCTGCCCTATCCGCTTACTAATTATTAATAAATATGCATTAGGACTTTTCGAAATGTATGCCTGTAATCTTATTGGGTGATGATTTGATCATAACATCCGTGGCATGGTGTATAAAATATTTGAGGTCACATTCAAATATTGTATTTTATTAGTTTTCACTCACACGGCTAAATGTTGGCATACCTTCTTCTCATAAAGCGAAAGAACAAACGTGTTTAAATATTTATGGTTTTTCTGCCTAATGCCCTGTGTTTTCTGCTAAACTAATTTAACATAAGAAATCTGAAGTGTGCTTAACAGTTCTTCTATTTTTGCATATGCGTCGAAAGAAAACCAACCTAATAGCATGGTAACACTGCGGAGAATTGCGTAACTTTCACGCGCATTAGTCCGAAACCAAATGAAGCTATTATTCTCCATTGCCCGCTGCGTAGACTAATTCTATGGAGCACGCTGCGTTTTATGCTGCCTGCACTTTTCTGAGGAAGCCATTATGAAAACGTAGTCCAGTTTGAGCTCCTAATTTTTGAGGACCCGCAACTTGGGCACCTTTTTTATACTTGATATGAGTCCCATAGAGACATACGTCTGCTGGTCAAGAGAAAAGATGCGCAAAAGCATTCTCCAAGTATAAAGAAGGTGCCCAAGTATTATGCCTTGCCGTATTATATTATATTGACTTGCCAAAGTTGCCAAACATATCAAAAAGGCTTACCAAATACATGTATGCAATCGGAGCGAAGTGGTCTAGTAGTGGCGTAGTCTTCTCAAGTTGCGGTTGCCCAGAAATTAGGTGCTCAAAGTGGACCTCTTTCTGAGGAAGTCATTTCGAAAGGGTCCAATCTCGCATTGTTCCTGTTATTCGAGATAATTGTATAAAGGCGCTTTACTATTGTAAGCGTGCGTGCGTTTCAATGTCTAGTTATAGCATGCATGGTAGGTATGTGTAGCTATTCCAGCGATGTGCTAAGAAACCGTTTATCTTCATGAATGAAACATAAAATTTACTCAAGATATCGGTAATTGAATTGATGAAATAAGTTTAGTAATATAAGGCCTCGATTATACAAAGACATGAAATGAATCGGATACTAGGTATACAACACCTGCAATAGTTATTGTTTTCTAATGTTAATACTTATATAACGCATAGATAGGTACCTATGCGCCTATATATTCGCTGGAAAGTGGAATCCGAACATAAAATAAATGAGGCGATGCGACGCGATTTACATTCTTTGTCATACTAAAAAGGCCATCGAAATCTATTTGAATACAAATGAGTATGAAGAATGAGCTATTACCATAATGAGCGGCAATTCTCTTACAAAAGTCGTAATAATATCTTCCGACCCTTGCCCGACGCTTTCGGCTTTAATTAAAACGTGAATGAAGAATCACTTCCTCTTATAGTTTCGAATAGTCTCAGCACTATTGTGCTTAGCCTGACCCCGATGACACAGTCGGAAGCGCGGTTTAGTCGTGTCCGTTTTTCATTCGTCATCCATTGCTGCTTTAAAATTGTGAGGAAAATTTTGTATGAGGTTTGAGGGCGCAATGGATAGCGAACAGGATGGAGGGCTAGTGTTAAGGCTTGGTTGGTGGTAGAGGGCCGTACGTGTTCAAGAGTACGGCGGCGGCTGCGCAAATAACAGTGTTCGCAGGGGCCGCAATTTATCGCCGGCCCGTTTTTCCATCGGCCATGTTTTTGGCAGGAAGCGGTGGTCGCCGCCTGCCAACGTTGGTAACGCTGCATTCCAACGTACCTCGAGGACACCTCGATGGTCTAGTGGAAAACACCGGGCCATGGTCTCGAGGTCATGGGTTCGATTCCCGGGTCGGGGAAAGTTTGTGTCGGTTTTTCTGAATACAGCCCAGGTTTGTGATTACTCGTCTGCATTTGGCGAGTATGGTGAATGGTGATAAAGCCTAACGCCATTTTTGTAAAGAAAACATAATTTTGAATGGCGGCCTTTCCCCTGCAGTGAAACATTATTATACCTATAGGTGCTTTGACTCAGGAACGGTGGAGATCGACTTTAAACGAGGTGTTTATGCGTCGATGACGACAGCCGTTGGCAGACATTTAGCAACATTGTCAGATAATTCCCTCCATATACAATCTGTGACAACTTCAAGCAATAAAAGTCAAGAGGCATATTAGCTCATGACTAATTACAGTTGTTATGCGAGTCAAACGTAATTCATAGTCTGTTTCAAAGTAGTACGAAGATAAAGTTTTATTACTGACTATTACGCTGGCTCAACTGTGATTTCAAAGAGCTTTGCTTTAAAGTTTTATCTTTACAATTTATGTGTTACTCATAGCCCAATCCCAATAATATATTTTATTTATTTATTTATTTATCAAGATGGCACAACTACAGAATACAATTTCATGCTTTACAATAAAAGTAGTATAAGGTATTAATTACATTTAAATTGTTTTCCAATAAGTGTTGCGCACTTATTGGAAAACAATGCAGTGTTGCGCATTTTACTTACACATACGTATTCCTACTTAGTACATACAATAGCGGCCGCCCGCGACTCCGTCCGCGTGGATTTCTTTTTTTCGAAATAAAAAGTAGCCTATGTTCTGTCTCAGGGTCTAAAGATTGTCTGTACCAAATTTCATCAAAATCGGTTGTGAGGTTTAAGCGGGAAAGCGTAACAGACAGATTATTATTACTTCACATAAAAAAGAAGCGCTATTTCTATCTAAGGTCCCCTAGGAAAAGAAATGACAATGTCATTTCTCTATGTCACAAATATTCGTTACGTTTCACGGTATTCACGTTCATAGCCGACATATTTCACAAATTCCAATACTCGTTCTAACATTATAGAGAGTATGCGGCGGGCATAAAATTGTTAGTTAGTTACTCGTGGAACATAATTTACTAGAGTTAATTGTATATTTTTAGAACGCCTCAGCGGCCTAGAGGTTTTTAGTACCGGGCTGTGATCTCAAGGTCCTGGGTGCGATTCCCGTGTCGGGCAAAATTGGTGTCGGTTTTTCCGATAACCGGCTGGGTTGTGTGATCACCAATTCGCATTTGGCAAGAATAATCTTCGTAACAAATATAATTCCAAATGATGGCTTTGGGATGGCGTAGGACCGACCAAGATGGAGACTCTTATTTTCGGTGGCCAAGACTCACTTTGGGTTGCTGTGCCAACCTAGAAAGTAAGTATGTAAATGATGGCTTTGCCCTGCAGTGGGAAATTAATAGGCTGACATTTTTTTACAGTCTATTCATACTGTTGCTTTGTAACTTTAATGGCTTCAGTTACGAGCTACCGGGACACGTTAAGCCCCACAGATAGCATTGGCTTATATACTGAGTGCACGCTCCGTGTTGCCATATGCATAAAATGTCATTTCCTGCAACGCGGACGTCTAAAAAAATAACTTAATCCGTCGCAATTTTGTGAAAATCCTAGCGTGTTTTCGGCGAAATGTGGCAGAATCCGACGGTGGGCGGACAACCAAAAGTAAATACGACAGAGCATTACACAATCCGTAGTGTTAACAGATAGTTTATTATAAAATAAAGTTTGATATAAAATAAACAATAAAATTATTTTAATAACATATTTTTAATTGTGCGTCAATTTATAATTAGTATCTTTGCCAAATATAACATAAACAAGGTAGTTGCTGATGCTGCCATTTATGTTAAAGAGAGTTCGTCAATTTATGAATTTGACAATACCTAACCACATTTGCAAAAAGTCTACCAAAAAAAAAAAATTGGCCAAGTGCGAATCGGACTCCCGCACTGAGGGTTCCGTACAAATTCTATTTTTGATTTTAAAAATTAAAAAATTAAAAAAACTACTGACTAGATTTCGTTCGAACCAATTTTCGTTGGTAGTTTTTATGGTAATGTACATTATATAATTATTTCAATTTTATCATCCTCTTATTTTGGAAGTAAGAGGGGGGGTACACACTTTTTTCCACTTTGGAAGGGTCTGTCACGCAAAGTATTAACTTTAGAAAAAAGTGATATTAAACACCTTAATATAATTTTTAAAGACCTATCCATAGATACCCCACACGTATATGTTCAATGAAAAAAAAAATTTCGAGTTTCAGTTCCGACTATGGGGACCCCCCACTTTTTTTTATTTTTTTTCTATTTTCGTATGAAAACCTTGTTGCGGTTTACAGAATACATCCACTCACTAAGTTTCATCAGTATAGTACTTATAGTTTCGGAAAAAAGTGGCTGTGACAGACTGGCGGACAGACAGACAGACAGACAGACAGACAGACAGACAGACAGACATGACGAATCTATAAGGGTTCCGTTTTTTTGCCATTTTGGCTACGGAACCCTAATAACATCAACCATAATATCTGCAATCAAAAAAATAGCGACACGGCGACACGTACCTTGTAAAATATGTCTCTTTAATTATATATCTCCAAAATAGGGTAAGTTCACCCAACTTGGGAACCCTACGAACCCAGGACAGACAGTAGATAAAAAATAATAGGGGAATAAATTCGGCCGCACAAAGTAACGCACAGGTGCTCCGAGCGCATGATATTGAATCATTAATTAGAATGAACGCGAATTAATTATATTCAATTAATATGCGCCTGTGTTTGCTCTCGTCATTATTTATTCGAAGGCTTATCGCAAGCGGCCGGATTGAAAGCTTTCGATTACGGGCTATAGAGATTCGGGGTTGCTATAGAAATGACAAATGACACCCCTATTTATCAGGAAAGTGACAGCGTCTCTAAAGAAGATAAATAAATGAATGGATTTAGTTCAATGAATAGTGTCATATTATGATATTAAAATGATACCCTATTGAGTCGGTGCTTATATAAAGCGATAAATAATAAACCGTTATAAAAAACATAGACAATATAATATGCATAATATAAGATACAACGAAATGAGAAATACTAATCAATGTTAGGACTAGTATGTACCTACACATAGAAAGAAGTAAATTTAAACTGAAAATGAATTGGACATTCGTCATAAATAAACATGAATACAAATTGTCAGACATTGTGATAACTATAGAAAACCACAAATACTGCTGGATGGTTCATTACCATATTCACGCAGTGTTTGAAAATTCAATCCCGATAGGGACTAAAGTGCATCACAATGCATGTAGATTTTATTGTTACATCTATTCACTGTAAAGTGACATGCAGTAAATTATTAAAGGCTATTGAGCGAGTAAACGAATTTTTACTTTATTATTCAAATACATATGTATGGTATGTAGTCAAATACATATAAAACATAGTTGATGAAAATAATGCGACAGAATAGAAAAGGCAAAGATATACTAAAAGGTGGCATTACTTACCACGGCTAAACTAACCAATAACAGATTGCCCATCACAAGCTAAAACTACGTTTGGAAAATTGGACCCAAAGGTCATCATAGGAATTAAATTTGGCAAAAATAACAAATGAAGAGCGAAAGCAGTCTTTAAAAACCAGGCCCTTGCTATAAAGAGTGCGTACGTCGCCGATGATCAGAGAAGACGTCAACCATTACAGAGTTTTATAATTAAAAAAAAACATTTTATTATTATAGAAGTTTAAATTAATAATGACCCGTAGTAGTAATTGAGTACTACTACGGCTAAGCTTGCCAATTTAGGAATGGCAATCACAAGTCTTCGGCTTGGAAAATCGGACCCAAAGGTCGTCGTCGGGAATTAAACTGAGCAAAACTAACAAAAGAAGAAAAGCGATAGAAATTGTAACAAACTTGGCCTCTCCCTATAAAAGGGTGCGTGCGTCGCCGATGATCACAGGAGACGTCACGCATGACCGCGGTTTATCACGGCGATTAGATGCAGCCCTGCCCGAGACCGCTCCGAGGGACGCCCGCGTTTTACATTTTAATTGCATTGTTAGTTGTAACGAGCAGGTTATCTGCCCGGGGATTAATGACGGCGATAACGTAACGCGATTAGTTGCGTCCGCGTCCAACCCTCCCCCGTCTCCCCTTCCCTTTACCCGCAGCTGCCGCGGTCAAATGTTTATTTTTTACGTTATATCGCGTATATATTGCGCTATCCGGCTCTCTATTGTTATCTACGCTTCGTTTAATTTAGCTCTTTTTGTTGACTCCCGGGATTTCGCGCACAAAAAGCGAAATATATTTTTTGTACCGTAACACAAAACCGTCCGCTTTCGGCGTCGAGTGGCGGCCACGTTTCGTAATGTTTATTTTTGTAATGGCACCTATAGAAAACTCGTTAATGGGCGGGGATTGTTTCCTAACAATAGAGCGGCAAGTGCTAAATGCGAGTCGGTACCTGGTTCAAACATCGGTCCCTAACTGCTATGAAAATAACAAACTGGTACGAAAATGTCGAATGAAAAAAAATATTGTCGGATTAAATACGGAACATACCGGCATTGAATGAGATGCCTACATTCAGAAATTGTTGCATTCGTTACTTTTTATTAATAATCTTCTTCTCGTATGATCGTGGGATAGGTACGATAGTTTTGGCATTAAATTCTACGAAATTTTTTAGGAGTATGCACATGTCATCAAATTATCATCGTTTTCGAAATTAAAAGAACGGCATTGCGAAAAACATCAGACCTAAAATAAGTTTTATTGATTGTTATATTATTTTTAGTTTCCTAGTGAACCCGAGTACAAGCCAAACCTTTTACCAGTTTATCAGTCTGCCAATTTATTTATCCCCCAACATCTTCCATTGCTCTTAAGTATCCATACTATCCTGCAGATTCGAGCTTATCTTCGCTAGGCCGACGCATCTCATTGCGCCAGCTAATGGCAAGAATAAGTGTGACAATGGGCTCTTTGTTCTTGTCTGAAAGGTTGGCGAGGAATTAATAGTGATTGTAGATCCCCCTCGACGTTATGATCCGAATTGTGACCCTTCCTTTGGTTTTCATGGGCTTGATGCCTGAGATAAGTTATGGTTTCTATGACAATTGGTGTCTTTGGTGATTTTCTGTTTGAAGGAAATGAAAAGGATTTTCGCATTATCAAAGTGTCACTGTTAAATCGTCAAATTTCATCATCAAAATACAACATAATAATATTAACTTTTAAAAAATCTTGCATTAATTTACTACACATACCTATGCACATTGTTTAAATAGGTTAAGGATAGAACAGAATCACGAAAGTAATTTGTGTAGGTACCTATTATATTTTGTCGTCAGCTTCTTTGTCGTCCGCATGAATGTTCTCTCAATTACAAAAAAAAACTGTTCTCCAATGTTTATCACCGCCGAGTTTTTTTAATAAGATATGGTCGTAGTAGAATAGCTGTTTCAGTTTGCTTTGATAGCAAAGGAATTTGGTTTGCTTCCGTGCTTGCATTAATTTGTTTGTGTTTCGTTATATAAAAATAACTAGCGGCCGCCCGCGACTCCGTCCGCGTGGATTTCGATTTCCAATATCCTTTGTGTTATTCTGATGTATAAGCTATATTGTGGTAAAGTTTCATTCAAATCCATTCAGTAGTTTTTACGTGAAAGAGTAACAAACATCCATACATCCATACATCCATACTTACAAACTTTCGCCTTTATAATAGTAGTAGGATTTATTCTAAATTCTAAAGATAGAATTCGAAACTCGGTTAGAAGAACCTAATTTTGACGAAAACGCCGCAAAGGTACAAGTTAGTCAGCCGCTTCTGCCGTAGTCGAGTAAATCAACTTTGTTTCAAAACTTGGCGACGATGTTGTGAAACTTCTGACGTTCAAGTCTACAAACTAAGTTTATCTAACACTCGTAACTGTAAGGACTGCCCGCATCATAATATAAATGAGTAAGTAAGCACGCTGTGTGAGGAGTTAACCAATTGGTTAAACCTGTCCTATTTGTTCCTCTTGTATTTATTTTTCGGAAGAAAATATTAGCATGTAAGAAATGAGTACATCAATTCATTTAAACATGTATGGCGAGTATTATTTTTTTTCAAAAAATCTTTATTTGGACATAAAAAAGTGACGTAAAAAACTGTACTAAAAAGTACTATTATTCATTCTGTTTATTACTTTATTAATGGCATAATTGGAATCACTACATCTTACCAACTTACTTGTGTATACCAAAAAATAAGACCATTCAAGAAAATAAAATATTGTAAAAGTTCAACAAATCTCAAATTCGTTTTAATCTGAAAGCGGAGACTTATCAGTGGTACATCAATCTTCCGTGATTCATTAGCGTCTTTCGATATCAATGTCACCGGCTTACTCCTGATGGAGATATCGAATTGCACCCTCTTCCCCGATTTAATATTATGCAAATTTCCCTAAAAGAAAAAGAACTCACGCATAACTACTGAAGGCGATTAATTTTGCCAAAGAAATTAAAAAACCGCTCCTTTGAAAATGCTAAATTAAATTTTGCTGGCTTTAGTTTTTATGAAGCTTATTTTTTAGCTCTCCAGTAGGATTCATAATTTAACAGGCAACTTTGTTGATAAGAATTTATTATAACACTATTTAGAAATATTAGGAATACAATTTATTAAGTTAGTGTTTACAATGTTTTAAGTGTAGTTATAAAAGTTTCATAGAAACACACTAGACGGGAAGAATGCGATTGTAGTTTGGCGTGACTACCTTCGCCTACAATGTATTTTTAAATGGAAGATGACACACCATACCGAAATTAAGTCGCGTTATATTGAACAGAAAATGCATTAACAACGCCAAACTTCGGTCGCGTCTTTTCATCTTAGTGTGTACCTATCTGGTTTTATAAGTACTCACTCAATCAAAGAAGACAGGGAATAACAGTAGTAAAGTGTTTGTTTTAAAGATGTCGCTAAAGATTACTAGCTAAGAAAAATCTAATCTGATAAAACACGAGGAATACATTTTGATATTGATGAAAGAGTTTCTCCATAAACTTATTGCATATTTTCGAGTTTTATTACAAACCGAACGATTTCAATACGCAGTTTAAAATATAATTGGAGTAGTAAAAAACGTCAGTGCCTTTGATCGTATAATTTGAACGGCAGGGGGTAAGAAATAAATGTCAAACAGAAGCATATGGGATAACAATGCGCACGTATTTATTGTCGTAACACTATACTTAAGCCCGACATTATCCCATGCTACATTAAAATCACGTTTCGAAAACGACCCGTGGGGTGGAAATTTTTATTCTGTCACGCTTCAATTATTATGATTGCGATGCGTGAGCGCTTTGACTCGAGGATTAGGGTCTATCGACTGGAACCCCCCCCTCTAACCCCTTGATAACGGATTAAAATTAAATGCCGATAATATCCCGGTTATCTGTGTTCGAAATTGGCTCCGAGTTAAGATCGATGTAGAATTAGACGAAAGGATCGTCTTTGGTTAAGCTACTTACATTTAATTATATTTACGTGTTATACTTACTTGGATACGTTTTCGATAGGGTCTAATAAGGGTTAGGAGTTGACTCGTCCCTCTTTGAACGTATGCCCCCAGATCTATTAGCGTTTTGTATGTTTTGGATTCCTTTGCACTTGGTACTTCAAGTGTTCCATTGAATATCCTTTCGCTTACATATTCTCAGTTGGTACAACAAAAGCGAAAGAAGCGCTAATCTTCCGCCTAATCCGACAAAGAAGTCAGCGCTAAAGCAGCTGTCTTGCTCGCATGCAGTAGTTACTTCGTCCACTACACTCGAGTAAATGGTTGTTATTGCACGCAGTTCCTTGCTGACCTACTTCGTACCCGAAGGGTCACGGAGACAAACAACATCATCTACTCTCTGGGCTTCAACTACCGAGGAAGCGAGAAGAAAGATAGCCGTCCCTAAGAGAGCCTTCCACAGCACGTCAGTGAGATAAGCTCGCATAATGACAGGGATAGTCGAGAGTGACTTTGGTTAATTTCTTTCGGAATCTTTCAGCCGCTAAGACGTTTTTGCCGTGATTATGCTGGTTCGTTGGAAACTGTGCATGAAATGTTGTAAAAACGAATCAAGTAAGTATTTGTATGTGGCCATAGAGATCTTAAAGAAAAATCATAACAATAAACAAATGAGCGCAAACACAAGTGCATTCCCTATTCCTTGACTTTCACAGCACAGTAAGATATCATTATTTTTCTCGACTTAAGAGTTCTGACCGGTGGGAAACACATGAATAAATATATATTTTTAATGGTACAGTCGTGGCGGAGTAAAAGGATAAATTCCAAAACATTTTCATGTTATTAAAGAATTTTAAGAGTACAAAAACACATTCATACTTTTTCCTAGTTATTCACATCAAAATAGATTTGCTGATGTTCACATTAACATGCCCCTAATATTAACAGCTACACAATATCAACTTGTTAGATCTTAATCCGTCGTGGGAGTTTGGACACAGGCGCTTGATTGCCTATTTGGAATGTGGAAACATTATTCAATAACATTGTGATTTGCATTTATGTCAAATCAATTCCAATCCAATGTACGTGTTAACAAGGGCGGAATTTCTCATTAATTACTACGAAAAGTCTGATCGTAAATATGCTTGCAAATATAATAAAATAAATATTCGTAATTATCGTCGAACATCACATTCATTTATTTAATTACAAAGTAGCTAAAGAACCTGCGTTCAGTAATTATGCATGCAGAAATATTTAAATAAATTGTGATAATTATCGAACACAACACACAGATGTTCAGATGCATTTATCTGATTCCAATGTAAGTAGCTTAAGCAGCTGTACCCTTTATACTCGTATATTGCCGGACATAATTATTTAAAATACTATAAGAACTATATACATAAGAGAGGTACTTTAGAGAGGAAGAGCTTAGTGGAACTTCCACTAGAATGAGCCGCTAGTCACCTCCACCTTACAGAAGATCACAGTGAAGTAGAACTCCGTAGTGCTACTTCACTGTGATCTTCTGTAAGTGTCGTGTCGTGTACAGTTACGGAACTTCTGTGCTATGTTTCTGCTGGTGAGTAAGGTCACAGAGCACAGAGCTCAGTTGGGGGCGGTATGGGGTTTTTGAAGGCAGGTCGAATCTAGCACGCAAAAGTTTTCTTGCGGGAAAACACAATTTAATTTACATTATTGACATGTCTTAACTCTTTTTATTTATAATGTGTGTCTCACGATAGTACTTCAGTTAAATGTAATGCGTAATTCAATGATTATAACTGCTATATTAAACAACTCTTAAAAATGTCTGGCAATGGTAAGATGTTTAGCATCTGACATGTTTATGATAATTTCTCGTCAGGAAGTTGGGCGTTTATTTTTATTTATCTATATAGCTAGAATAAATTGCTAAATGCCTAATAATAAATAAGATTTGTTTTATGACAATTCACAGTGAAATGAATGTTTCCTTTCCTCACTATAATTAATTTCGTCCGGATCTTAGGTAAAGTGGAATAAAGTCATTTAGATATCATGCTATAAATTTAAAGCATAAAGTTTGAATTATTTTATCTTATATAATTATAATATATGCAAATAGTATGCAAATTGAAAACAATAAGTGAAACTTTTATCGGTTGAAATCTTAAGATGTAGGTGTAGCGTGTAAACAAATCTTTTTCTTTTAAATTTTCTTTAACATTCATCTCACTGCTATCCATGAACAAACGGTTGTCATCGGATCTAAGAAGTGGCATTTTACTGCAAACGCTGGCATTAAGTGGTATTTAATTGTAGCAAATATAGTTAATATCAGGTAAAGAGCATCAGTGATCGGATTAATCTGATCGTCAATTATCAAGAATTATTGTGAAGTTTAAGTCATAAGTTTCGCTCAACTTACCAGTTAATATCTGATAAGTCAAATATAGAATGGACTATCTGTGACATAGACCTAGAGGGGTGAAGTTGGCCCGATGATAATTCACTTCTTGTTTGGATGTTTGTCCGTAAATAATGCGGAAAGTACTGAAAGGACTTTGATGATTTGTAAAAAGCAACGATCGAGTTTCTTGCCGCTTCTTCTCGGTAGATGACTGCGTTCCGAAGTTGGTGGTAGATTCATTCTAATGTTTTATCATCGACGATTTATAATTGCCTCACTGAGGCCTACATAAATAAATAAAAAACATTTTGGTTTTGATTTTGATGAATTTTGGTATCAAGTATGGGCTGTTTGAGGATACTTTATCTCCCGATTAAATGCTCCCATGGAATGAAACAGGAATCTACGCGGGCAAAGCTGCGGGTAATAGCTAGTTAATTAAAAGAACACAATATTAAATATATCCGTCGCCAAGTCTGATTACTATATCTGATACACGATCACATAATTTAAGGGCAAGTTCCCGCGGCTTCGTCGTGACATTTCAAACTCCTTTCTTATAATATGTAATTCTAGTATAACTTTAACCCTTTTAGTTGCACTGACAATATATGAGGAAGCATATTTTTATATCATTCCGTCATTATATGATCTAAAATCAAAGACATTAACAAAATAAAATCTCTCATACGAAAAAAGGCAACCTTGACTAATGGCATTCTGTAAGTGTGACAAGGACAACACAATAATAATATTTGTCCTTTATACTTATACAACAAATCTTTCTTACTACTCAACTATACAGTATCAGCCAGCAAGACCTCGAAACTACAGGTTGGGTACATACTTAAATCACTAAGCCAAAGTGGCGCTAGAAAACAAAGACGTTAACAAAAATGTATATTGAAATAAAAAAGCGAGTAGCGGAGTCCACTAGAGCATGAGTCCTTTTTAAACAATTGATATAAATCGTTAGATATAGTCCGACAACAGAAAACTGTGACGTAGGTAGGTGAAAACGACAGCAGTCAATGGCTTCACCGATCCAGGCCCATTGCAAGAACGGTAGAGGGATAATTAAGAACGAGACTGACAGTGGCCACCGATGCTCACTTAAGCGCCAGACGTTTCAACTCGCGTCAAGTCTCGACAGCTAACCTGCGAATGGTTAGGACGTTGAGCAATTCAAGTCCCGTCATTATTTTGTTTCACATGATGTACGTTTCAATATATGTATGTACTATGACTTCGATAAGAAGCGGCGGTCGCTTCAAATTTGGGTGCCAATTTCAGAACGTGTATGGCGAGGGCATTTCTAAAGATTTAAATCTATGTACTGAACCGTGTCTAGAACAGAAGTCCTTACTCAGCAGAGCAAGTTTTTGTGTTAGAAGCCCCGTTGATGCCGGATCGTACCGTCGAGAGCGGTGTTTTGCCCGTGAGTAATTGAGCCAGGTGTTTGTCGTCATAACATTGCGACAGTTACTTCACTTGCACTGTGATGGGTCAATAGCGGATACTTACTTACTTACTGCGATGGCGCAGCGACCCAAAGTGAGTCTGGGCCTCTAATAACAGACGCCGCCACCTCAATAGCGGATACAGAAGACAGATAATATAAAAAAAAAATTGGAAACCCATCCCATGACTTCCCTACCGTGCAAAAAGTCCGAGCTTTGATTTTTTTCATATCTGAAACTAGATTGCCCTTTCATTTACATTAACTCATTTATTTGTAACAGTCCCAGATTGTAACATTAAGACATGCCTGCACTTAAGAAGCTAAGTTAATGTACACGACACTGATAATTTTCGTGTAAAGCCGAAAATGTATACAAAATGGACCTCGGCTTCATCATTTCAAATTTTCATGTTATTTAGATAGCAAAACTAGATAGAATACGTTACAACACCAAATTAATGAGCGAGTCAATTTATTTTATTACCCTAGTTAACACTTTCGGAATACAAATAAGGTGAGCTGTCCATTATAAAAATGGCAGTCATTTATTTTATTACCTTTTTATCAGCAAATTTATAACAAAAAGCACGTTATTAATTAGGGAGTACTTACTCGTAGACGGAACTTACTAACTATATAGGGTAATTTAAAATTATCTCTATATTTTGCACTTTTAAGTATTGCTGTATATTTGTTCACCTACAAACAGAATCATTTTAAATTAATCTTATTTAAAATTATTATATCAGCCATTACTAATGGCCGCATAAAACTTTTCGATGATTTATCAGTCTTTTATCTTTCATTTTTCATTTTATTGGTTATCTTACCCAGCTCGAACTCACTCCGCGGGATATATCTCTTCTCGAAACATAATAACTTCATAAATATCTTCAGTTCGTGATTGTAATAGTGTGTCCGTGATGTTATACATACCTACAATATTCCAGACGGAATATCTGCGTGTGCTCACAAAGGCGGACAAAAATTCTTTTGTGCTTTGTCGCTGGCCGCGGGAGCGACAGATCTGCGGCGAACGTATATTTATTTCCTAGATATCGTAACAAAGAGCTTCTCTACCTAATTTATGGCGTCTGTCGAGACCGGCAAGGCCTATGGCAGTGTAGGCGAACCTTTCCGCATCAACGTGCCATTTTTTCCGAAAAAAAATTAAATGGGGACACTGACGTGCCATCAAACAATTTTAACTTACTGATTATTTGGAAAATAATTATTGGTTCACTCTCGTAATACTTTAATACATTTCTTTCACATGTTTTATGATCGAATACGTGCCCAAAATATTGTGTCGCTCGCCGTCAATGGCACGCGTGCCATTGGTTCGCCTACCCTGGCCTATGGTATTCCTCTTATTTCTACAGCTTAGTCATAGCAGCATCGTGAATTTGAATTGGGAATCCGATTGCTATCGAATGGCAATACTTAACAGGAGGTAGGGGGTATTCTTCGAAGCGCTCGGTTCACGAAATTTTGAGCTCCTTTTTTGACAGGCTCTCGTCTAAACGCTCATTGAGAGTGCGTATCATATTCTGTTGTATATTTTCTTTACAGGCCCGAAATGTCGCCGTTTTACAACAAAAATATTCAGCGGCCAGACCAGTGCATTCATTGCTAAAGAACAGACTTTTTCTCTGTCATTTCTGGGTTTTGGATCTTGTTATTTCTACTTGTTCCTATGTTGAAGATTTGTTCTTTTTACCCAGGTAATATACTTACTAAACTTAAATAGTATGTAGGTGCATATAATGAGGAACGTGTGATTTGACACCTAATTTGATAGTTGTAGTAATTTCTAATGCTATCAGAAAACATCAAGTACTCCGCTCTACAGACTTTCGACATTCTGAATCATTATTTCAAGCCGAATAATTAATGGAATTTAATCACCAACCAAGCGAGCTATCTTGTAACCGAAGTAATCAACACTAAAGTATGTAATAAGCAAATTATCCACGTAACTGTCGACTACCTATGGGCGAGGCCACCTAAGAAGCACGAAATGATAATAATTTGCAGGATTTCCTCGGATAAACTGCTAAGCCAACGGACTAAGCACCGCCCGACAACGTCACCCTTTCAAAGGCGGGATTTAAGCATTATCACCGTGTAAAATGTCTATCGCCATCTTTGAATTAAGGTAGGAGCTTCTATATCTCAGATTAATGAATTTATCAAAGTTCTATATTCAGTGGTTGTAGTTTGAATACCATACATTAAGTTGCAGATAAAATTGATAAATGGGCTTAGAAAGGTGAATTTAGGAAATGTTACGTAACGTAACAACCAATATGTAGCAGGATCCAGGATAATTTGTTATGCTTAAGTGAACGGCTATGTTTAAAAAAAAAACATGAAATTCTTATTTAATTTTAGCCTTATTTCTGTGTTAGTTCTTATTTTATGGTCATACATAAACTTACTTTTATTAGTCAAATATGATTTTAGAACATCTATATAGTATATGGCTTGTGTCTAAGTAATACTACCACGAATTACCGCAAGGTTGACATGTACGTACATTAATAATTACTTTTGACAACCTACCCACTGCATTGATGATGCCTCTGGGAACATTCTAATTGCTTGTAATTAACCGCGCTAAGAAAATATGTTCTTATCTAAGGTTTGCTGTTCATGGGCTTTACGCTAGCTCTTTAAATGGTGCTTGTCATACATTTTATATGGACTACCGGTGGCATAGTTTCAAGGGGATGTGGTTGGCTGCTTTAATGCATGTGTGTGAGGACTCTAAGGGTTGTCGTACGTCACGTACCGGCGATGTAACTCAATACGTCATTGTGGCGGGAATAATGCGAGTAGTCTTCCTCTACACGTTGCGATGGTATTCACGACACTTGCGCAGGAGAAGGACTAGGGTTGGGTGGAACTCGATTCTGTGAGTTAAAATATTATAATTTAAATATCTATAATATAAAAATGAATCGCAAAATGTGTTGGTAAGCGCATAACTCAACAACGCCTGGACCGATATGGCGAATTTTTTTTTTTAATGTTCGTTGAAGTCCAAGGATGGTCCGACGAAGTCTGTCGGGTCAGCTAGTTTAAGTATTATAACAGACACAATAATTTGTATTACTTTTACACAGTACTGGGGTTAATCTTGATCCATCGTTGATCGAGAAAATGAATAGAATACCTAATATATTTTTTTATAATGCCACACCTCATAGGTATTTCGTTTCGTTTAGGAAACTAAATAGACTTGGAGCCAATGAGATTACATCTTGTCATTTGTCGGTAACGAAGACAAGTGTCTATCTATCAACAGAAGATTTTGAAGTTAATATTTTGAGATACGACTCATACACCGTTTAAGGATCCCCGCGTAACTAGGTATATTGTTTCCAGTACCTGCCAGTTTCCGTCGTGATTCAATTCTCGATTGTGTTCAACTCACCGAAACAAATAAAACTTTAATCGAGTCGACAAAATGACAGCTCGAAAGCTTGTTGTTTACCACATCAACCGGGCACCCTGTCCCGATACTAACACACAAAAATGCTAACATAATTCAGGCGAACTGTCGCCATAAATAATACTCGGAATAGAGCGTGTTTGTTCACAATGCCACATTTTACGTCGCGGGAGAGCCGGTGCAATGTGTTTTTCGCATCACAGTCAGGATGCAAAGCTGAACTCTAGACTTATTTGTTATTTTATTTATACGTCATTAGTTGAACAGCTTGTTGGTGACGGTAACACACTTGAAAATAATTGTCGACTTGTACAAATTGGACCTTACCACTTTCGATAATACTCACGTGTAAATTTTGTTACCCTCGACATACAGTCGAGTCGATTTTTTTGTATATCCTACTGAATTTGTACAATATTTCTGCTGCTATCTAATAAAGATACAATATCGCCAATCATATTTTTGAACGCTTAGAATGCTTCGATATCATTGGCGCGATGACTACTACCATACCATATTTATGGCGGTTTTGAATGTGTCGATTTTTTGAACGATTAGAATGTTGACAACACTGTGAAAACTTTGTATATACCGATATTATTGACTTTTGGTTGAGTATTTTAATTTGAGTTCCCCGAGTGTCACTACTTATCAGACGCTGACTGTTTCTGGTCTAATTGATACTGTGTTACTCAGAAATTAGACAGTGAAAAAACACAAAATAAAAAAAAAAGTTTCATTAAAGAATACCTCTTTCTAAAAGTGGGACGAACAAAACAGCTCTGAAAGAGAACGGAGTTGTCCGTCTGGATTGATTAATTACCAACAAAGTTTGAAAAAATTACAGAGTGATTACAACTCTGAGTTTTTACTGTCGACGATAAATTAGCTGCTCGTCAGACCTAGTTGTTGTAACCCGACTTGTTTTGTCTTTATGGTGGGATGATTTAGATGTGGCGTTGTAAGGTAAATTGTTTTATTGATTTGAGTTTGCTTATCATTAAGCGATTGAGAGCATTGTTTGCGAAACTGATTGAGAAAAAAGTTTACTTATGAACTTATTAGATTCGAATCTTAGAAAAGACCTTAGTTGTTGATGCACAACGGTGGTTGTCGGCATTATGACGACACATAAATAAACGTCTGTTTCCTCGTGTCATTACTATTTCGCTCAATGTTACTCGTAGGTATATGAAGTTTAACAATAGAAGGACCACGAGGAAACAGCCAATAAAACTTTAACAAATTTAAATATTTCACCAGGGGCGTTCAACACTTTCCACAACTAAAATACACTTAAAACTTCTGGAAACATTACATAAATTGATCTGACTCCACGACAATAAGCTTAAAAGAACTTGTGTCACAGATAAAAAAACAAAATCGATCAGTTCTACACTTTTGAATTTAAATTTAAAACTCACAGTCGAAGATTAGCTCATTTTTTTCCAGAATAGTCTTTAATTATAACTTAAGCGGGAGATAACAGGGACATTTAAATTGAGTTCACATTCATCCTCTCTTGTCGCGTTGAGCCGGCGGACTCGTCAATCATAGGATTAATAAGGTATTTACGTTTGCGCCACAAAAAGTAATCAATACCCGCATTTATCTGTCGCTGGCGTTATTGCAGTACGTCTAGATTGTATTGGTCAGATTGAACTTTGTGGCTTGTGGCTTCGCTTACATTTTTGGGAACTGATTTGTTCAGCTGAAATGGCTGAGCTGTTTAGACACATTTTTTTTTATCAATGTAATCGATGAACTATGGACACTACAAAATGGAAACATAAGTGTATTTTTTATAATCTTATAAGGAGGCTTACTTGTATCCCCATAACGTCTTCGTATATAAATGTGTATGTGTATGTATTTCCTAATGGAAACTGAAAACCTCTCCCTTGAGATAACCACTAATCTACAACCGTCATAAATGATTTGAAAGCCACTGTGCACAGTTTTAACAAATGTTTCTACCTGCGCAACGCACATTTACACATACACATACCCCTAACCTGATACATAATCTTCACTCACACACAATACATTAATTACTCCAGACCGGCCAACACATTTCGCCCGCACTGTACATGAACTGTCGTTAGCGGGGATCGGAATCTGATATGAATTATACCCCCTCATCATAAAGGCAGATGGAGTGACAAACATGACAGCTGATTCGGTTCGGTAATTACGCGTTTTTTTGGTTGTGTTATTACTTCTTTGTTCTAATTTGAAAGAATCGTTTTATTATTGCTAGGGTAGACTGAAAACGCAGTTGCTTCCAAGTATGTGGCCGTACAATGTTATGACATTACTTAGTTTTCTAGCTTTGATGTCCCCTGTTTGCGACAGCCTTAATCGTGTCTTAAAACTTAAGCATAAGCCGATTAATGTCCCACTACTGGGGAAAACCCTGTAATATGACATATTTCTATTAGTAAAAAAAGTAGAATCGGCCTAATCACCACACTTGCCAAATGCGGATTGGTGATCACAAACCGAAAGCAACCCGCTTTTAGTAAAATCGACACGAAGTTTGCTCGACCCGGTAATCGAACCCAGGACCTCGACAACATGGCCAACGATACCTAAACCACTAGACCACGGAGGCCTTAATATCGTGTTTTATTTCCACAACAATGTTTATTATAATTGAATTTTATACTCCACACACGCGGCGCGGCGTTTCGTAATCGCTCCATAAACATTTCGCGAAAATAACCAACCGATCCCAAAGAGAAGCTTATGTTTATTTAACATCGGGGTATAATTTATGTTCCTCTCGTGTTGTTGTAGGGTTATGCAATTAATTTCACTCGTGGCATTAGTGACGTCCCAAGTGTTATTCCAATTAGTCGTTTGAGGGTCGCGAGTTTATCTTGTTCGCTAGGGATGGGCGAGTGTGATGTGAACGGTGTCACTGAGATAGTGATCTTAAATAAAGTAAGCCGATTATAAATGTAAACAAGCTTTTCCTGCTCATCATTAAACTTTTAATTTTTATTAGAGGGAAGGAATTATTTTTTGTTTTCATTGTAGATAGTGATAATTAAAAGTTACATACCAAATATAAATAAGTAATCTTTTTTTGCTTATAAGACTACTTGGCATTCTCTTTTTTATCAAATGGGATGAAAGTGAGGTTTGTTTGATACTAAGCCATTCTACAAACCAACCAAGTCCTCTATCACCACCGTTTAGTAGCCAAAAAAAGTTACCAAAAAAGGCTTCCCCTGATATGCCGATATTTTAACAGAATAAAACTTAAGAAGATGTGGGCATATTTTGCTATGCCTAAATGCGGTTAATGTTTACTCGTTACCAATTATATTCGATGATCTCCCAGATGATGCCGAGTGATAAATCACTAACATTGTGATGCGATTTTACCTTACACTTGCCCATCCCTAATAGGCACCTCTTCTCCGAACATGAGAGACCAAGCCCTGAGTAATGGAGGGGGGGGGGGGGGACCGGGAGAGGGGGTTGTCTGTGTGATATTGCTGCATGACTAATTGATTCGGCGACTTTCATAAATTCACGGCAAAGCGCACGCATTATGAACAGTCACGAAACGTCTAAAAGGTTTACGCGTAAATACTCTTTCTTCGTGACTGTAGCGTTAATAAAAGAACTCATGCCGCGCGAGTCATGTTACATTATAATATTGTAGTAATTAATGCGCGTCGATTCTACAGAATTTGTTTTATATTCGAAAATGTAACTCCTAGACTGAGTAGAGAAACACATTGGGCCGAAAAAACGCGCCCAACGTCGGCGGTGACGGTATTTGAAATGGAAGATGACAGCCTATGCCGAAATTACGTGGCGTAATTATGTATAGAAAATGAATTTAGGCCGAACTTCTGTCGCGTTTTTTCTGCTTAATGTAAACACTAAATGATAAGCCAGAATCAATTAATCTTCATTGCTGAATAGAGTAGTGCACTGGGACTACTTGAAACAACAACTTATACGTACATATAATGTGTTTGGGTTCCGGAAAATCTATATCTTGCTAACGCATGTTTCTCATTAACAGAAGTGTTATCGGAAATGATTTTAGTTCAAAATTGAAGATCATTGAATGGCTTTTTCTGAGAAGAAATAGGAAGAAAAGATTACATTTAGTTGCTAGGTAACGCACCTCAATCACTGCCCTTGAAGCCTACGTAAACAACTTCAAAATCCGTTTCATCCTTCTAGGAAATATCTTTGAGTTAGCTAGCATAAATCTGTCAACAGTTACCGAAGGGAATGAGGTCCAAGCCGATTAGTGCAGTCTACCGCAAAGTTTGATGCTCATTTTGATCTATAAGACCTTATTGCTGTAACAATAAGGCATTTCGGTTCAAAAAAGTTTAAAACTGCGGTAGATTGTACGAAGGTCTAAGGCGTTTCTACACGTCCTTTTCTTGACAGTTGTGACACTGAGCTGAGAGATTATCATGAGTTGCAATGATGACGTAAGCTCGGCATGGGACATGGATCAGGCCCTAAAATAAGTAGCTTACGTATTTGTGTTGTAGGTTGACACATTTCATGTTAATGTTCAATTATGTATTTGCTGTTTTTTACTACGATCTTTTGAAGGGTACCTAATTCTTAATGAAACAGGTGTTTATTTATAAATGATTTATTTCCATTCACCATTAAAATGAAAACAATAACAAACGGATACTGCACTTAGCAACTGGATTGTTTCGCAGCGGCCAATTAGAGTTATGTACGTTATAATGAAAAAATACTACATGGACGTAGGTACGTAGGTATATTAGGTATATCTGTATTAAGTAAAAACCAATTCCAATTCTGAATTTTGTGTTTTATGATATTTGTTATGTGAATGTGTGTTTTTCTATGTCAATATGTGGGTAAATGTGTGTGAGTTTGTGTGTGGGTGGGACTATCTTTATTTTCTGCTAAATTTGCCGGCTCTTAATCCAAAAAAAACAATAGCCGATTAATGATATTTAGAATCTCTAAAGACTAAAGCCTAAACAGCACTACAATAGAAGCAGAACTATTGTCTGTTGTTATTTGCGAGCAACAATAAAATTAATTAAAGTCGCTTGACATTAGACGAATTAATCGTATCCCAAGACACGACAGTGATCATTATTAATTCTACCAATGCCAAGAGATTGAACTTTCATTCTCTTTTTAGCCAACGATACTGATCCGTTTACAATACTGGTTTAATTAAAGTAATAAGTCGTCATTCGAAAATGTCGAGTGAAAGATAATTCCCGTAATAAGAAATGGCAGAACCAATCTGTGCTCTACTTAGGCCTTATAAGGTACGCAATTATATTAATTACACAACTACGTTTCAAGTGAAATTTGTGTGAGATATGGAGTAAATGTGAATGTAACCTCGATAGTGCAGTGACGATACCAGTTTTCGATAAACCCAAAATTAAAAAAATATCCTACAAATCAAAAATAAACAATACTACTTCGAGCAGCTATTGAGTAATGTCTAACAAAAATAAAGACAATATAAAAGACAAGTAATTGGTTAACTCGCTCGTTTAAAACTCGCACGATCGAGCGAGATGACACATTTCAAATTTATTATTTTTTCTTGTCGCGCGACTTATAAAGTAAGTAGGTACACAGTTGAAACCAAAAAGTTTAAATATAATTATTGTTGTTGATTTATTATTTCTAGCTTTGTCGAAATGAATACTAAATATTTAAAAACCTTCTTAGTGATACTTTTATTTAATATGCTTGTTTTGCTACGTCTGTAACGTTCCATGGAAATATGAGTTGAAAATGTTGAAATATTATGACTTCTGCGACCAAGTGAAGGGGTGAAAGGAGTTTCACCATCACAAGTTTAACAAGCCTCTCCCCTTTCTTGTAACAAACGAACATACATTTCATTTGTAATAAATGTTTTGTGTTGGTCTTTAATTATATCTCATGTACGTTGTTCTAAGCGGCTGCTTAGTGTTTTGTGGTTTACAAGGGCTCATTATTTTCACAATATCATGTTAGGACTGTTGTTACAGTTACATAATATGATATAATTAATATTATTTCTTCTTTGTTATAAATGTATACGATATATATTACTTAATGCTTGACGTTTCGGCTGCGATTAGTATAAAATCTGATAAATGTACGAGAATGAGACCAGTATTCGTCAAATATTTTTTGTGGCGTAATTAGAGCTGAATCTCAGACGCCTGTTTAATTTTAATAATACTATGATTATAGTGTCAGTATCTTCATAACACCGGTATGTGCAACTTCTTATGAGTATTCATTTACAACGAGGAATCGGTCATTCCAAATAAGTATATCAATTAATGATTCATTGTACATAAAACACAGCTAAAGAGCCGCAAAACTGACCTTAACTAGGTCGGTCAATTTTAATATAGTAAAAACAATTACTTCCTCGCCATCTGCTACTATTTATTCATAAACATTTAAAAGTATAACTGCTCCAAATTTAATATACGTTAAAGCATTTTGAAAGGCAAGTAATTTGCCAGCAGTTTCTGCACAGCGGATATAGCGAGCACCACGAAAACCATTAAAATAAATAAACGCAGCAAGCAATTTACGTTGAGGTTTTTCGAAAGGCCGTTTCAAATCGGAAAATAACTCTGAAGTGCGGTTGTCTGTATTTTAAACTGCACTTTAGTATTGCGTTTTATCGATTCGAATAACAAGTCGAGAATCGATAAACGAGTCCGAATCCTATGGACGAAAAAAACACGTCGTATATTTTTTTTAGAGAAATTGGTTAATTTTTTTCCTCGATGTATTATTTTTTACATAGTTCTAGGCGTATCACGGCAGCGATTCATCAATCGTATCAATTTTTTTCGTAAACTAATTAAGGTAACGTAAGTGTGGTATATATGTAAATGTCTACGTATGTATCTCTAGGCTAAATATAATAATACGAATTACGTTAATACAGTCAGTGCTATAGTTTCATTTCATATAAGGTCCCATCCGTATATAAGATTCACCAGAACCTATTGTTATTAAAATATTCAATTAGTACGAGTAATTGCGTACTTCTCAGTAAGCTTGTGAAAACACTATTTCATCGTGTGACAGGCAACTAACTACGCTATAGCATAGCATGAATAGCCTAGACCTAAGAGCTACCTTCGCCTCAAAGGAAACCGCTGTGGAGTAGTACTTTGTGCTGTGTAATTGAGGTGAATGGATGCCCTAATCCTCAAGACGGACAGTGTTCTGGTTTTGTAGATGCCTGGCTGTAGTCACTCAACCATACATTTAACACATGTTCGTCTGTCCCCTATTTCATAGGAAACACTCTGATAGTTGGTGCGAAAAATATTAGAGGCATCATCATTGTATTGTGTGCCCATTAAAAACCTTTGATAATACTAATTGTGGAATAATATTATTTGAGGCATGTTTGTTTGCATAGTCATTGCCTTTGATTAAGATTATTACGATTTAGTTGCGCTACTGTGACTGCCAAATTGCTAACCCGCAACATTAATTGTTACAATCTCGACAGACTACCTACCTACCTATAAATTAACTTCGTCTTAGTATTTCGAACCTGAAGCTATGGATATTGAGGGACATAATTTATGGTTAATTGAACTTACCTTAAGTGAAGTTCAACCAAAATTATACGAGTTGTAGCATCCGTAGAGATTTAATAATAACGTATGTTTCCAACGTACTGCATCATCACACGAATTTTAGACATAATAAATAAAAAATTTAATCGTTCTATTGACTACCGCGCCTAGCACCTCAACCTGCCGACAGGGGGCGGGCGATCATTTATTTTAGAGTATTCCTTGACATTTTATTCTGCAACACTATTAAAACAGGGGTTACTTGGGAGGGTAGGGATCTTAAATCTCTACGGATGCTACAACTCGTATAATTTTGGTTGAACTTCACTTAAGGTAAGTTCAATTAACCATAAATTATACTTCGTTGTAGCATCCTAGGAGATTTAATAATAACGTAGATGTTCAGATCAAATAATTGCAGAATAAATAATAAAAGCGACTGAATTTAACAATGTTTATCGCTTTTAAACCATTTTCCTAATACATATCAGTCTCTTAATCAGCATAATACTAGAGGTAGGCACATAGGAACTTATTATAAGGTAATTTAAGTATTGCGTCAGATAATGCCCTGCTTGGCGTGGACCCGCCAAAGGTTACAACAACAACAAACAACTAGGGGAGGTCCTCCAGCCGGATGACGCCGGCGGAGCAGCCCGCGCGCGGCGCCGGCGACGTGGCCGCGCGCCGCGGGCTGTGCCCCAGGACCCGCGCACTTTGGTGCCGCTATCTCCCAGCACTTGCTTTATCCAGCGGCTTACCTTCTGCGCACTAGCACCTCTCACCTGCTTTTTAAGGCATTCGCTGGAAAAATAGAATTATTATTAGTGTAATATGAAAGGACAGTTTTTGATTCGCCTTATAGGACGTCGATGTTTTAACGAGGTCATCTATAATAATAATAGTACTAGGTTTGTTAAATACTATGTTGTTACTGTTAATAAGTCTTAACGTCTCAACCAGTTTAATAAGTTTATTACATCCAGGTCTAATGATTCCCTAGGAAATAGCTTACAAATATGAGATAGTACAAAATCTGCGTTACATATTTGGGTAGATTCGATCTAGCCCTAAACGCACTATTTAAAAATCGACTGACACACTCATTAATAATCCTAAGTCAGAGCAATTGTTGCCATTTAAGAGTCTTGAGACATAACTTATTGGCTGTTTGAATGTTCATGTTTAAAAAGTCTTTGTAAAGTAAATATATAGTGCTTCGAATTTAGAATAAATCAATGATACTCTTTGGAATCAGATTTAAAAAATAGGTAACAAAACTTGCCCCTGTAGTAGTACAGGCAATTACATGACACAATTGCTGTTAATTTCATAAGGTTTTCCATACCATCAAACCTATAATTTTTAAAGCCGGTAGGTAAGTCTGTTCTTGAACCGTTTTCGAGTAACCTCCAAATTACATAACTTTAACTAAGACCCGTGGGACACAGGCAATATTAAGCCAGTTTAGCAAAAGATACTGAATACGACCAGCATGAAGTACCTCCAGGGCGTCTCTGTCGGCCTTCGGACATGGCGGCGGCCGCGCAGAGGCAGGGAGGAGCGGCGGCTGCGCGGGCCCCAGCATGCAGCTGGCGGCGGCGACGCAGCTGGTGCGGGTAGTGGCGAGCGTACGAGTGGGCCACGCCACACGCGTGCTTGTGCATGGTCAGTTCACTCGATATGGAGGCATTGACAAGTTCCCATGCGAGGTTGTAGACGTTGATCTGCGATATGCAGAAGGATGTTGAGGAGCCAATTTCTTTATTTTCAGGCTAGATGTATCAATAAACTTGATCGATCTGACATTGTCTTCTAAATTTTCTCCAAATAAATTTTTGTCCCGTTTCACACTTTGATCTCCAATCAATATTTATGAAGCTTTTATCCAGTGATGGGAAAAAGAGATGGCGACAATTCATGGTCTCTTCATGGTGTGGATCCAATATTCTCTTGTTTGATAATACTCAAATCACCTATTTAATACTTTTTAATACTACCTAATACAATGTCAACTTCAAAAAATCATTCTGGTTTAAGTCTACGGTGAGATTGGCTATGCCTGCATACTTGCTCCCAATAAATTCCTTCCCAATAATGCCCATATCTGTTTTAAAATTGATCAATGTTAGGTATCAGTAGGTACAACTACCTCCTTTTGAATACTTTTCGGATGACATCTCGTGCCACCACTTAAAAAAGCAAAATTTTTAACATTATGTACATTTGTTTTCGTTTATTAATTACAATGATTTTAATTTATATGATTTTGAAAATGATTCATGATTATAATATTCATATTTATAACAATAATGTTTAACGAAATTAAAATTTCTAACTTAATTTTATCTTATATGTAAAATTATAAAACTTAATCCATTGTAGTTATAATAAAACTTTCATTTGTTATTTTGTTAAAGAATCTGATTGTTTACTGTTAGTAAATTAAATAATTATTTTTTCCAATAACGATAAGCATGTCAAATATTGTTAAATAAATATGGAAAGGGAGGATATTCTACCACAAGTATTTATTTACTTAAATAAATCCTCGATCGCAACATAGAAATGTAAAACCCACCTGTTTTATGAATAAATAAAAATATTTGTATTTGTATTTGATTAATAAATGTATAACATTTTAAGTTTTTTATGATGGACCTAATAATATTGCATGCCATCAAATTGGCAATTTGTAGCTGAAGTGAGAGCTAGTTTTAAGACCATAATGTACCTACAATCGCAATGAAAATATTTGATTTGATTTTATTTTATTTCATTTCCGGATGACATCTCGTGCCATCACTTATGAAATAAAGGTTACAATTATATCATTTGATCCCCATTTTTAGATACTTTATTTCCGGATAACATCTCGTGCTACCATTGAGGAAATCAATTACTACTGGTAGTATGTAGTTCCATCGTCGAACTCGAATGAAGTACTTTTGAATACTTACCGGATGACATCTTGTGCAACCACTTAGAAAAGCAAACTTGTATTTCCGGATAACATCTCGTGCTACCACTGAGGAAATCCATTACTACCTACTGGTAGTGTGTTGTTCCATCGTCGAACTCAAGTGAAGTCGGTACATTTTTAATACTTTTCGGATGACATCTCGTGCCACCACTTAGAAAAGCAAACTTGTATTTCCGGATAACATCTCGTGCTACCACTGAGGAAATACTACTGGTCGTACGTATGTTGTTCCATCGTCGAACTCAAGTGAAGTACAGATTGAATACTTTTCGGATGACATCTCGTGCCACCACTTAGAAAAGCAAACTTGTATTTCCGGATAACATCTCGTGCTACCACTGAGGAAATACTACTGGTCGTACGTATGTTGTTCCATCGTCGAACTCAAGTGAAGTACAGATTGAATACTTTTCAGATGACATCTCGTGCCACCACTTAGAAAAGCAAACTTGTATTTCCGGATAACATCTCGTGCTACCACGGAGGAAATACTACTGGTCGTACGTATGTTGTTCCATCGTCGAGCTCCAGTGAAGTACATATTGAATACTTTTCGGATGACATCTCGTGCCACCACTTAGAAAAGCAAACTTGTATTTAATTAAATACTTGCAATAGAATTTTATTCCCATAAAGGCTGCTTAATTATACAAAATTAATATGTCTCTTTTTCTCTTACAAAGACTAATTTCCATGGATAGTTGCTCCTTAACAAACAGCTTTCTACCCTGATAAAGAGGCATAGGAAAATATTTCCAAATGCAGCCCGAGGACTTATAGCTTTATCAATAAAAATTCAATTTTATTACTCCGTCATATAATGTTATCCTGTTGTTAAGGCTTAATTTTCATATTAGCTATGTAGCTTTTCTTGTGTAGCAAGGATTAATATTTCTCTCTCAAGGAGTTTAGTGTGCCTACATCCAGCCTTAAGACACCTCAATACAAGCTGCGGTTAAGGTGCCCAAAAAAGAAACAAATTCCCTTAACCGAGTTTCTAGAAGACATATCAGCCACCATTTCATAAGTTTTATGACGTTTATCTGTTGGCAATTCTAAAGTCATGTACAATGAATAAAGCTTAAACGCTAAAAAAAAAAAAATAATTCAAATTTGACTTGGCAGAAAATAATATTTCATTATTTATAATTAAACTTAACTTATTGGAAGTGTTTACAACCACTGTCACAGTATTTGAACATGAAACCTGGTATTTAGATGTGCACCACAACAGCTGTCTATCTATGTCTCTATTTGAGTTGACTTCATAGTACAGGTCTCATTAATTTTGTAAAAAATAATGTGCTGACCATAGTTGGTAAATTCATATATAATTACAGATATTAAGAAAATAAATATAGTTATTGCGCCCTTTTTTTTTTTTTTTTTTTTTTTTTTTTTTAAACATAAACATAAAACATATGTTAGTCAGAATAGCACCTAGAACATATTTAAATTATTTGACTTGTCTAAATTATACCAATTTTTATACGCCGTATTTATATTGTGCCAAGGCACTTTGAGACAACAAATGTAGCAGCACCAATATAGTCTCACTAAGTATCTAATGACTGACACGCGAACGCTAGCCTGCTCGCGCCCACCAGTGTAAGGATGGGCCAGCCCACAAGTAATGCGACGGTGTAACACTTTTTCATGTGGTTCAAAATACGAACTTTCCGGAACAGTTAATGACAATAAAATTGGGTAACAAGGCTGGTTTGGCCGATATTGAGCACAATAATCCCAGTCGGTTCATCATGTACACCACTGCCATTTCTCAATGGAAATAACCTTTAAATAATATGGGAATTTCTCCCATCCTGTTAATATAGAAGATAGCTGTGGTATTATCTATCATCAACAAAATCCCTGGATTCCTAAGTTAATACGTAAAAACACTTTACTGACCTTAACTTTATGTATTTCTACACAAATTAGTCCAAACCTTCATTTGAACAAAAACGCCGGGTATCCGTGAACGTTTGTCGAGAAAACTTCTTCTCCAGAAGCTTATTTTTGCACTGATGTTATCCTCTGTTTTGGTTTTCGTCTTTTTCCCCATTTTCACTAGCACAAACACACAAAATTTGCTTAAATTTAAATAAAACTACGTTTTTAAATCGGCGCGCACGCGGATGATGCAACACACAGAAAACTAATGATCGCCCGCCCCCTGTCGGCAGGTTGAGGTGCTAGGCGCGGTAGTCAATAGAACGATTAAATTTTTTATTTATTATGTCTAAAATTCGTGTGATGATGCAGTACGTTGGAAACATACGTTATTATTAAATCTCCTAGGATGCTACAACGAAGTATAATAATGTTTCATAGTCATTTGCTTTGTGATTACATATTTAGTTCACGTTATGGTCGTTTTTGTATTATTTAGAATGCGTATTTTATTTCGCAATAAATTGCACTTTGCAAAGCGCTTCAATTACTATTGAAGCAGGAATAAAAAATACATGTTTCAATTGGTCGCATTCAACCAGCAGTCTAGTCGAGAGCGTCCATTGATTTATATCCTTTTGAATATTTTAATTGATTCAAATTCTGTTTACGGCGCCATTATTTTCCTCATATATTACGTGCCGTCGAACAATGCGGCTTCGCAACAATACGTGACGTTAAATATGGCTCTGAGAATGAAAGCGGGGCCCAAGACGAGTGGCCTCACCCTGCAATAGTCGACAGTTCAATCATGCTCTAGTGGCAGTTCAGACTATTCGTTATAGTTCCACCAGTTTGTCAAGACCTCCCCCTCCCTGCTGTGTCTTAACCTATATGGAACTCCTCGGGTGTTATCAAGTGGAAGCGGAGGGTTCGCTTAAAATGGACACGTCAGGTGCGGAGTAAAAGGCAGCGGGGCTCCTTCTGATGGTCGTTTTGTATGAAAGCGACGCAGCACTCGCCCCGGCCCGCGGCCTCGTCTGTTATTCAGGTTAATAATAACTCGTGCATACGGAACGTCCCAGGATTAACAAAAGATTTTGTGGGCGAGGACAAAATCTGGAGAGCTTTTGTTGGTTGCATAAATGGTGCCCTCATTACAAGGGAAATGCTAGTCTTTGAAAAGTTTACTTTATAAGTCTTTGAGTGTGAATAAGAGGGATGTTTTCAGCTTGTGCTTTATTATGTTCTTTGGTTACATTCATTAATTTTCAAGTTAAAAAAATGTTTTCATATGATAATATTATCAATGAACCGCTCGTCTGGGGCAGTACTTCCGCCTTTGAACACCACAGTGAAGTAGCACTTTGTAACTCTTGTGCTATGTTTCTGCTGGTGAGTAAGATGGTGATTCTGCAGGTGACGAATCAGCGACACTCGTACAATTTTTAATGTCCATGGACAGCCGTGATCACTTACCATCGGGTGACCTTCTCGTTCGTTTGCCTCCTTGTAACTTAAAAAAAAGTTCTCGTGCTTTGGATATCCCTCTCATGTTCGTTTAATTTTGAGACAGGTTGTCCATTTTTCAATCTAGGTCCACATCCAATAGTAGACTGTAAAGGCTGATGCTGATGCTTTACCAAGTGATCGCTAGTCACGATCAGCTGAGCGCAAGTCCTCAGAAGATTCCTAGACCGCCGGTATCGCGTGACGCGTCACGAATCGTCGCGTACAGTGCGATTCACGAAATATGACCAGAAAAGGGGCTTGTTGGTGCAGCAGTTGTTAACAACCATCATACGCACTGAGCCCACGTGTGGTTTAAGCTCGCTATTCATAGGGAATGGTCGTTTCCCAGCAGTGGGACGTTAATAGGCTAATGATTGTGAAGAGCTCGATGGTGCAGTGGTTAGCGCGCTCGGCCTGCGATTGCTAAGTTAAGCAACATTTGCAGAGGCCAGTCATCGGTTGGGTGACCGATAAGTTTCATCTCGAGCTTCGGGAGGCACGCTAAGCCGTTGGTCCTGCGCCTGATCTATCTTCAGTCGAGTCAGATTGCTGCCCCCCACCCAATTATGTGAGTGAGGGAATAGGAAGTGGTTCCGCACTCACTTTTGCAGTATAATAATTATGTATATCCTGCATACCTGGCTGATCGTAAGATCGGTCGCCATGGTCGAAAAAGGCCGGATACCGGATATTATTATTAATGAAGATGATGTTGACCAATAGCGGTGTCTGTCTGTAGATGACTAAAATAAATTATGTTTTGATAGTCAAAGTAAATTGCATGCAATTGTAAGAACCAATCTTGACACATTCCGCTCGTACCTCACCTTTCACGGGACCAATAAAAACAGCGCTTTGCCAACTTAAATGAACCTCAGTATACCGTGTCTCGTTACAAATATTACGTGAATTTATATTCGACATGTTACACTGTGGTCGGAATATCGATTTCCTTAGTAACGAGATGAACACAAGATGGATCGTGTAACTGGTTTTGATAGGGGACGTTGTGCTACATATTAAATACATTATCCTATCGCGTTCCTTTGTCAGGAAAGGAAATATGAGAAAGATGGCTTTTTTGGAATATTATGTATAATGAGAAAAGAGGCAGGGAAGACGTAGGTACATGCTTGCATTTGATATAAGTTCAATAGGTACTCACTGTCTCAATCTTGATTGAATCGGGCAGTTAGAACTTACAATTTTTTACAAACCAAAGTAAAAAGAAACAGTTTACACAAGCATAGTCTACATAACTGCCGATTTATCTGGATAGTTAAATGCAGATTATGTTTGTTTTTACTCGGGTTAAACCCTTTTAATTCTTTTGAATGAATTTTTAATAGGTTATAACAATATTTGTCTATCCAATGTCACATGTGCACGCCACCCGTGCCATAGTTTAATTCGATATTACACTCAACCGCAGATATAACATCCGTGACGATAATGACATAAACATTTCAGTGTACAGTCGGCACCAGCTGCAATTTTACAAGGCCGCAGGCCGAGCCTGCTACAGTCGGACGCATGCACGGAAATTAAGTTCCGCGGAACGGAAGTCCGTAGGGAATATTATCATAAATGCAATGCAACTAGGATTATTTAAATTCACGAACGTATGTATAATCTGAGCACATCTAAAGCGTTTACAATTGGAATAGATTCAATGTTTCAAAATATGTAGTTGCATTTGTAAAAGTTGTAATATTTTCAGTAAAGAGAGAAAGAGTTTATTGGTGTGGATGTGGTAATCGGAGGTAATAAACAAATGTATAGCGACCATGGATAACGCTTGATATGGAGACTTGTTTTGAAAAGATTGAAGGTTTTTTGGATAAGTGGCAGAAAGACAAACAAAAGAGTCACCAGATGTTAAGTCATTACCACTGCTCAGTGTCTTAACTGGAATTTCTAATGCATTTTCTGTATTTCAGTCCCCATACCATAAATTGGTTTTCTGCACTATGAGCCCGCTTATTTAGATATATAAGAAACACTATGAATTTTCATAAAATTACATTTATGAAAACTTTCGGCCATTACGCTCCTTTCCAAAGTTAGACCCTCCAAATTCATAGCTTAGCTCCAAGTTGGTGTAAATTTTGGTATTAATACGGCATACTTAATGAGTATTCCTTGTACTATATTCGAGCTTCGGCTTTGTTTAACGGTAATGGAGGCAGGATACGGATATTGCACGGTACCCTGTAGATTATGGACTTAAGAGGCGTTCGGAAACTGTAAACATTTAAAGATGTGTTGTTTGGAAAATATTGTACATATAAAGAAATATAAGCTCATGAGTTGGAGATATTAATAATATTGATGTTAAAAAAAGGAAATTAAATTACTTGCCAAATCATTATTAAATAACAAGAATACTCTCACTCCCTTATTTTTAAAGCAAAAGCCATAGTCAAAGCGTTTATATTGCAACTTGATTTACATTGAAATTCTTTTGCACATAAAATATTTTTTTACCCTACTTTAAACAACTTTTGTTTTGAAATACCAAGTACCATTTTGGTAACGTATAAAACCTCTTCAAAACATGTTTGGCACCAAAACCGCTTTACGGAAACTTTTTAAGTGTAACTATTGATCTGCACCATACTTGCACTAAATAATTTCGCACTCGCACAATTTGGAACCGAGACTAATAGTAAGAGAGCCCACGACCAAAACCATGTCTCATAGCAATACGGCAAAAACCCTATAAAATCGTTAGATTGTATGATTCTGAACCCGACTAGGTGTGTAGTAACGGTCGAAAGTGTAGCAACTGCGTGGGAGGCCATTTCTGCTGTGTCAAAAAAAAAAGACAGTCGGTATTATAGCAATACGTCTGATAGTGAAAATGTACATAGATTTTATAATTGTATTACGAAAAAATTTGTTTTCAGACATTTTGCGCGTAGCATATAGCCTGAGCGCATTTTTGAAATTGTCAACAAATTTAGCCGACCTGTATCATAGCAATACGGATAAAAAAATTTTTCAACTTTTCGTATTGTTGCCATGATTACCAAAAACCTGTTTTCAGACACTTTAAGTGTAGCATATACTCCCAAGGTAGAGAAGGTGCTACACTTAATTTGTCTGATATAAATTTTTTGCACATGTGGACAACTTATTTTATCATGTCCAACAATTTTCAGACATATTGCTATGATACCGATCGGTAAAATTTGTTAACATTTTCAAAACGGTCTCAAAATTTAATGCGTTCACATTTCCGTCTGAAAATTGTTTTGTTCGCATCAAATAACCAAAATTTACTAATAAAAAAAAATTCAGACGTATTGCTATGAGACATTTTTTTTGTCTCATTTTTAATTTTTTTAAGTGATTTTACGGGTTTGCGCTACACCACTAACGTCTGAAAAATATGTTTCCGGTATCTCAGAATTATCATTCAACTACAGTCTGAAAATCAGACATATTGCTATGATGCAGTTCGGTAAAATTTTTGACAATTTTGAAAATTCGGTCAGATCAAACGCTACGCGGAAAATGTCTGATATTGGTATTTTCGAGTTCAGGATAATCGTATCTATCGATGTGATGCGGTTTTGGCCGTATTGCTATGAGACAAAAATTTTGGTCGTGGGCTCTCTTACTATAAGAAGGTTTATACGCACGCAAACAATGTGCGCTGTAAGCTTTGATCTCTCGGGGAGATGCCCTCTCGTGCTTCGAAGGGCTTGGAGGGGCAATGGGCTTAAAAGGCTGAAAGTAGCAGAAACGAAATGAAACAACTATTGTTTCACGGTGGATAACATTATGGTTCAGTGTCACTATCAGTCTACGCCTATAGATAAAAACAAGAGCGTCCTTGGATTTTCACACTTATTGCCTAGCCCAAAACCAAGCTCGAAGATTGTACTATGGCTAGCTGATAGGCCTTAGCAATGGGCTTAAAAGGCTGACAGTAGCAGAAACCAGATGAAACCACAATAGTTTTACTGTAGATAATATTATATTTCAGTGTGACTATCAGTCTACGCTTTTAGGTAAAAAAAATAATATCCAAGAACATTCACACTAATGGCCTAGCTCCAAACTAAGCATGAAGATTGTACTATGTATGATAGGGAAAGGATAGACATAGGCCTATGAACATCCATGACTCGAGTATGAATGCCGATGCTCCTCATCTCAATTTGGACCCACCATCCTTCGTTACACTACACTAACGGGATTGACAAAATATGAACGGATCTATAGTAGTTGACTATAAGTCAAGATTTTTATTGATATTGTAACATTGAAATACAGTGATTGCTTCCGACGGAACATAAATCGGGACCTGGGTGAATAAGTGATGCACCGGTGCTCTCAAGCTTGTAGACGCTCTAAAAATATTGCACGTGGAAGAAAACTCGCAAAAGAAAACGTTAAAATCTGACGTTGTTTAAGCAAGATAGTATTTCAATAAACCGATTAGTTTGAAATTTCGCAGACGTAAAGTTAGAAGTCTGGATTAAATAATAGGGTTCTTTTTATCCCGGAAAAAAATTATGTTCCCGAGTGAAAACAAAAATATTGTTGGCGAAATAACTGATTTCATTTATAATTGTTACAAGCAGCCGCCCTAGACTTTGTCCTTGTGGATTTTGGTTACCGAACACATACTGTAGACTACCCAATCCCAACTAATATTATAAATGCGAAAGTAACTCTGTCTGTCTGTCTGTCTGTTACGCTTTCCCGCTTAAACCTCGCAACCGATTTTGATGAAATTTGGTACAGACAATCTTTAGACCCTAAGACAGAACATAGGCTACTTTTTATTTCGAAAAAAAGAAATCCACGCGGACGGAGTCGCGGGCGGCCGCTAGTACAAACATATTTTTGCTGTTCGAAACAGTAGTTCCTGAGATTAGCGCGTTCAAAGAAACAAAGTATTCAGCTTCATTACATTAGTATTGATTGGTATTGTGTGACTAAAAGTTGTTTTTTCATTATTGTTGTAAGCTATGATTAAAAGTTATTATGTAAACAACAACCATTAGTGCAACTAAATCGTGTCGCATTGTGACATTCTGCACAACCTGACGCCTGAATGAGTGATGCGTCTTTGCTCGCACTCTGCAGATGCAAGGAAAATACTGCACGTAGCTAGGAGACGGGAAAATAAATGACTTACGAAACTGAAGTGATGTTGAAAAACAAAAAAAAAGTATCATTTCTGCAAAAACTTGTTTAAAAATAGCATGTAGATAAGACGTAGCATTTCGTAAATGTTGTGCCATGTTTCTGCTTGTGAGTAACGTCTCCAGTGCTTAGTAGGGAGGGTAGTGTGTGTTAAAAGCAGGCAACGCGTCTGCAACCCTTGTGCGGTTATTGATGTCCATGAGCAGCGGTGATCATACTTACCATCAGGACCATTTCGTTCGTGTGCCTTTGACATAAAAAAAATATTGTGTGAAATAATGAGTATTGTACCATTCTCCTACATTCACAGTAACTTAAACCATTTTCTACATTGGTATATACCACCGTTGCAATGAAATGTGGCGTATTTAGATCACTAGAGTAAAGGTATCTAGAGCAGTTGACTACAGTAGAGAAAATTCATTAATCAATAAAAAAACACTCTCAAGTTTGTTCTGATTCCGGAGGCTCCAAGATAATATTATTTTCTTTGCATTCGTGTCTAATTAATTTATAGGAACGATTCTTACCAATATGGCTTGGATATCTGTTTTGTGGGAAATCATCTAGAGCAAGTCCATTTAGGAATACAGCAATTATATCTCGAGATGTATTAGGAGTTGTTATCGAACCAGGAATGTTGATGAATGAAATTTAATAGCCGGGAATGTAATCAATCGTTATGAACTTGCTTAAAATGTTCTCTGACAAATTGCATATACGGTTTCATAGCTCACGTTCCAGTAGTCAACAATCGTGGAACCGATTACTGAAAGAATCCCAAGCATTGGTGTACGTCTAAATGAGTTACGAGTATCTATTGCTAATAAATGGAACTGGTCACTTACCATCGACCTTAGTATCAGTTATTTTTAGTGTAGTTTTGGGTGCCAGTGCTATTTATGTCTCACTGCAGCGCAAATTCCTCCATCATTTGAAATCATGTTTTCGTTAATAAAGAAAATTATACAAGCTATTGTTTTATTCAATATTCTTTACAGGTAAATAGCATGTTAATCTGTATCGTAAAAAGTGAATTCAAATATGATAAAATTATCAGAACGAAGTTGGTTTTTCGTAACATTAAGTTTATACATTTTCATATCCCTCGGCCGGCATAAAACTGTAAGATGTTCATTCAAGTACACTATACCACATGCATACAACTCTCTGCGGTGGTCTACAGATGTTCAGAAACGTGTAATTAGCCACTCGAGTCCATTCATCTCGCCGCCGTAAAATAACCCGGGCTTACGGACATGTTCTTAAAAATAACCAACCGTGAACTTCTTAAATAACTTCAAGCGCGAAATGAAATGTGATGGCGGGTGATACCATCTCTATCGGGAGATTTGATCAAACGGAACCGTCTAAGAGATACTCGGCATTATAATTATATTGCGTTTTTTTTAATTATGTGGGCGTCCAATTGGAATATTTCTTTGGAAAGATTACTAAAGTAACACGACATAATGGTAGCACTTCATACCACAATCATAACTAAGGTGATGGGACTGCTTCAGCTACAACTTTTATTAAATCAATTTCGACGATCTAGAGAACATAAAATTATAGTTTTAAAAAATATGTGAGTATGTATATCCTACATATCAAGGACATCGAACGCTTTCCAAATCCATTTAAGAATCTACCTAATACTTTTGTATTACACACACTTTGTATTATACATTCTTGTACATACTTATGTATGCATCACCTCCGACAAATTTGAACATTATAATATTATCATAATTAAAAGCGTGGAATTGTTGTTTACTCGTGCCTCTGTTAGCGCGTGGTTAGACACTAGAAGGTACTTATTTGTAAGCGTTTCAGAGCTCAATTGGGTGGGATTGAAAATGAGTTATAGCTAAGTCGACGTGAGATTGATTCCTATGGTGCTCTAAAAGCATCCAAATATTTTTGGCCAAATCATCTCATCTATGGTAGTAATCTTCAACCTCATTCTTTCATTGGTTACATCATCAGCCCCTCCCAGTCCACTGCTGGGCATAGGCCTCTTCTAGTCATTGGTTACAAAAGATAATTATATAATTCCTACATTTTCACGAGGTGAGTCACTCTAAATTATTTTCCTCCAACCAAGTAATAGGCTTTTAATTGGGAAACATTCGGCTAGCTTGATGCATTGTTAGTGATTTTCACTGGTTCGGCACTAATGATGAAATGAGCGCGTCGCCTGACCCCCCTCGGTTGTTATGAATAGATACTGTCTCTCACACTGATGTAACGATATTTAATACAACGCACTATGTATAATACGACTAAGCCTTTAATCTGTAAATAATGGACGATACAGAAATACAGAAAACAGTGTTGTGACGCTACACAAAGCCTATTTTATTTGTGTAGTGCCTAAAGGAGACGATCCATTTTGGGCTTGATTGTGCATGGATAAATTATATACCAAAAAAACTGTAAATTTTTGTTAATTAACCTCTATAAATAACAACGGAATAGGCTTTGGCCAACTTAAGTTAAATGCATAATTATATATTTTACATTATCAAACATACTTTATAAACGATATAGCACTATATTTTTTAATTTTTAACTGTCTTCAAAAACGCACCTAATAACATGACAGATTAAATAATCGATTAGAGAAAATCGATAAGCGGAGATTAAATTAAATGCATCATGTTCCAGTGTGTTTTTGCTACATTTTGAAAAACTAAAATCATTAATTATTTGTAATATTCGTTATATCTTAATAATGATCTACTTTTTACGTCTTCATAATAAAGATAATAATAAAATCAAACAATTGATCGATTAAACGATCAGTGTCAATTGAAATGGAGCCATTTTGGCACTGACCTATATCTTGTCTATGTATAGATCAGTGCATTATGGTTTTACGTCATACGTCAATGTCAATCCTGTCACTTGATGTCACACCATATAGATATGGCAAGAATAATGAATATTCATGCATGATTTTAACATATTTGGCCGTTGTATTCAGCTATTAAAATTGGGCAAATGTAATCTTTTGAAGTGTTCTAATCGGTGACCAATTTGTAGCCGTGCACATCCAGGCCCCCGTTTGTATGAGAAACGGATTTCTCCTTTGTAAGTAAAGATTACTTACTGCGCTGTTTTTCGCCTGAATGTATGAAGCGACAAAGGGGCATTTATGACGGATGGCCGTTCCACTGAGTGACTACCGTTAACCTTAAAGAGGTTATTTACCCTGGCCAGCCCTGTTTGTCAGGGGTGGTGCCTATGGACATTACCCCAATCTAGGGAAGGCCTACATCTAGCAATGTAGTTCCAGGCATCCATTCGCCGGAAGAAAATTATTTAATTTTTACAGGTTTGGCGATTGGGCCTGCGGTCCCTATTCATAGCGGCCCCAGTCGCCGGAAGCCTCTTTTATAAGGAGAAAACTGTAATAATGAAACGTTTCGACTGATATAAAATTCCATTCACAGCTTGATATTAAAAAAGTCATAATTCACATTCAAAATGAGTACAAATTCATATTTACCATGCAAACCCCTTTTGATAATTTCAATAAATGTCAATTACAGATTGAATCCGCCTTCACAAAAATAATTAGTGCATTACGAAGGGTGGGTACTGCACCGTTGGATTATGGAATATGCGTTGCATTGTCAAAACGCATAGGAGGGGTTGCTGCACATTGCAGTAACACGATTAGTCGCCTATTCAGCCAGAACTATTTCACTATCCCTCTGCCAAACAAAATATGAATAAACGGTTGATGCAAGCTTAATTAATAATAACCGAATTATTCCGTCACGCAAGCATACCCTACTGAATATAGGGTAGAACGAGCTGCTGACTAATAAATAATAATAATATTATTTTTCATTATTAAATTATGATATTTTAATAATCATCTCATTTAGATCAAATGGCATACCATTAGCGTATAGGCTTTTTGTAGCCTCTCCATTCAGCCCGATCCTCGGCTACGGATAGGCATACTAAAAAACATTTTTATTTAATACATAATATATTAACTTAAACAGATTCATATAACACCCAGTCCAGAATAAATAGACAATTTCATGCACGCTTGATTGAACCTGGGACAGCATTACAAATAAATTACCAGCAGTATTGAAATTAATATGTACAATATTTCACTAGCTTGAAGCGTATGTTTTAGTTAGTCTCAAATCACTAATCTGTTTTGAACACAAGCCGCCAACTTTAGCACTCTAATGGGCATTTCCTCCACAACCCCAGACTACATTTCAGTAAATGTGAACCATTTCATACTTTTCTTTGCGCACATTAATATCGACTGCGGTTAATTTCACAGTAACGACGCCGTTGGCAGCGTTTCAAAAGCCGCTTGAAAATATTGCAAGAGATATGAATTGGACACATTTATAAAGTAAGCTGTGGTTTTATTGCCTATCACGAGAATATTATTGCTAGCTTTCTGTTATAGCGCCGGTTACATTACGACTGGGGATTATACGGAATAAGAGGGTAATAAATACATTTCCAATATTTCATTTGATGATTTTTCCATTCTATATTTACGTCACATTTATTAGATTTGTTGTGATCGCGCTTCTTAGAAATATCGTAGGAGGTTGCTTCAATATGAACTGTTTGATTTATTTTAACAAGATATTTATTTGAGAAGAAAGAGTTCTCGGAACGTATATCCCTTAATAACTGTTTTTTTTAATTAAAGAAATAATAAACTTATATCAGGCCATATCACATACATTGATCTGACTGCATGATAGCTTGTGTTACAGATAGCAGAACAACAGTGGTATTATAATGGTATAAGATAGAATACTCTTAAACATAATATTATGTACTTATTGCTAGAATAAAACATTTAATAAAAAGTGTGGTTTAAGAACCTTACGAACTGTTTAGTAAACAAAAGTGTGAGTACCCTTTCAGTCAACGACCTTTTAACTTCCCTGCAACATTTTAACATACACTTCTAAAACTCTCCATAGATTAGTATCGGTTACAAAAACGATAACATTACACGTTATTTGCTAGCGAAGTTGATGTACACGACAGGGGCCTTTGCCCTTTGCCTTTCCACGGCACATTAAGCGGGGTGGTTGACTCTGCCTTGTCGGAAACTAAGTTCAACGCTCAATCCGGCCTGATAACATTGTTAGATTTGTTCTCCACACCCACTTAGAGTAAGCTCCTTATAAACTGAGATTTATGCTATCACTTGGATGTTGAGGTAAAAATAAGCTGGAGATATAGCATTTTTTAAGAAATAAAGTTCTGAAGAAATGCAATATACATAGGTTATTGACACCGTTTGACATGTGAGAAAGTTGAGGAATAAAATACAATAATGGTTATACCAATAATATAACTTTTAAGGTTATTTTCCTACATTGACAGATCACGACGATAACTCTGCCTTCTCGGAAACTAAGTTCAACGCTCAATCCGGCCTGATAACATTGTTAGATTTGTTCTCCACACCCACTTAGAGTAAGCTCCTTATAAACTGAGATTTATGCTATCAGTTGGATGTTGAGGTAAAAATAAGCTAGAGATATAGCAGTCTTTGAGAAATAAAGTTCTGAAGAAACGAAATATACAAATACATAGGTTATTGACACCGTTTGACATGTGAGAAAATTGAGGAATAAAATACAACAATGGTTATACCATTAATATAACTTTTAAGGTTATTTTCCTACATTGACAGATGAGGACGATAACTCTGCCTTCTCGGAAACTAAGTTCAACGCTCAATCCGACCTGATAACATTGTTAGATTTGTTCTCCACACCCACTTAGAGTAAGCTCCTTATAAACTGAGATTTATGCTATCAGTTGGATGTTGAGGTAAAAATAAGCTAGAGATAAAGCAAACTTTTATTTTTGTTAAAGAAATAAAGGTCTGTAGAAATGATTATAGTCATTGTTTATTAACACCGTTTGACACATGAGAAAATTGAGGAAAAATATAGAAGTTTTAGGTAAAATATAACTTTTTAGGTTATTTTCCCAAGTTGTCAAGTTGCTGACTCTGGCTTCTCGGAAACTAAGTTCAACGCTCAATCCGGCCTGATGACATTGTTAGATTTGTTCTCCACACCCACTTAGAGTAAGCTCCTTATGAACTGAGATTTATGCTATCAGTTGGATGTTGAGGTAAAAATAAGCTAGAGATAAAGCAATATTTTATTTTTGTTACAGAAATAAAGGTCTGAAGAAATGATAATAGTCATTGTTTATTAACACCGTTTGACATATGAGAAAATTGAGGATTTTTTTTATAGAGAGTCGTTCAGGATGACCTTACTCCACCTGGTGGTAAGCGGAAGTAAGGTCCAGATATAAGGTTGACTGGCTCAAAAGCACATATTATGTAGTACTCATTGAGCCAGTCACCCTTACCCTGAAGGCCTGCAAATATACGAGTTTTAAGTTAAATATAACTTTTTAGGTTATTTTCCCAAGTTGACAGGCCAAGTTGCTGACTCTGGCTTCTCGGAAACTAAGTTCAACGCTTAATCCGACCTGATAACATTGTTAGATTTGTTCTCCACACCCACTTAGAGTAAGCTCCTTATACCTATACTGAGATTTATGCTATCAGTTGGATGTTGAGGTAGAAATAAGCTAGAAATATAGCAGTCTTTGAGAAATAAAGTTCTGAAGAAACGAAATATACAAATACATAGGTTATTGACACCGTTTGACATGTGAGAAAATTGAGGAATAAAATACAAAATTGGATCATTAATATAACTTTTAAGGTTATTTTCCTACATTGACAGATCAGGACGATAACTCTGCCTTCTCGGAAACTAAGTTCAACGCTCAATCCGACCTGATAGCATTGTTACATTTGTTCTCCACACCCACTTAGAGTAAGCTCCTTATAAACTGAGATGTATGCTATCAGTTGGATGTTGATGTAGAAATAAGCTAGAGAAAAAGCAATATTTTATTTTTATTAAAGATATAAAGGTTTGACATATGAGAAAATTGAGGAAAAATTTACAAGTTTCAAGTTAAATATAACTTTTTAGGTTAGTTTCCCAAGTTGCCAAGTTGCTGACTCTGCCTTCTTGGAAACTAAGTTCAACGCTCAATCCGGCCTGATAACATTGTTAGATTTGTTCTCCACACCCACTTAGAGTAAGCTCCTTATAAACTGAGATTTATGCTATCAGTTGGATGTTGTGGTAAAAATAAGCTAGAGATAAAGCAAACTTTTATTTTTGTTAAAGAAATAAAGGTCTGAAGATGTGAATGATAATAGTTATTGTTTATTAACACCGTTTGACATATAAGAAAATCGAGGATTGTTTTTTATAGAAAGTCGTTCAGGATGACCTTACTCCACCTGGTGGTAAGCGGAAGTAAGGTCCAGATATAAGGTTGACTGGCTCAAAAGCACATAGTACTCATTGAGCCAGTCACCCTTACCCTGAAGGCCTGCAAATATACGAGTTTTAAGTTAAATATATAACGTTTTAGGTTATTTTCCCAAGTTGACAGGCCAAGTTGCTGACTCTGGCTTCTCGGAAACTCAGGTCCAACAACGCCTCAGGTCGGATTAAGTTCAACGCTTAATCCGAGCTGAGGCCTTACCATCAAATCTTAAAGCGATCTTTAAACGAGTGAGTAAGAGAGATGCCGCTTTACATGATGTAAGGCGGCATCTCTCTTTCTCACTGGTATTTAGATCGCTATAAGACTTGATGGTAAGGCCTCTGATAACATTGTTAGATTGGTTCACCACGCCTACACCTCAGCCTACACTGAGCTTAACTTACGCTATCATTTGGATGTTAAGGTAAAAATAGGCTAGAGATAAAGCAAGTTCATACGTTATTAAATATTAAAAAATATTAAAAAACAAATGAAGAATTGATATTGTTGGTTGACACTGTTTTTTGACAAGCAAAAGTTATTTGTTATGAGAAAATATTGGTAAATCAATAAGTTAGGCAATATCAAATGTTTTAAGCTACCTTTTTGCCAATGCTCAATAGACTCAACATACGTATAATAAAATGGTCACTACAGATTCTGTAAGTGGCTTACTCATCCTAGAAAACAAATTATCGTCTGTATATTATACTCACTTACTATTCTTTACCGTTATCATTATATCAAACTTTTTGTTTGTCCACGCCTCTTCCTGCCAGCAGGTGGTCTGTTAATGAATGTCCACTCTTTTAATGACACATTGACAGGATTCATGACAACTTTTTCGGCGATGTTTAACGGTAATGACTTTCGAATACTTTCTGGCGTGAACCATGTATAGCCCATAATACATTTTAAATGCCTCGATGGTCTAGTGGTTTAAGAACCGGACCTCGAGAAAACTCTCGAGGTTCTGGGTTCAATGCCCAGGTCGGAAAAAAATGTGTAGATTTTTCACAAAATTAACACAGCCCAGATTTGTGATCACCAACCCGCATGAAGCAACGAAAACATGATTTCGAATGATGAAGGACTTTGCCCTGCAGTGGGACATTATTAGACTGATACTTTTATAAAACTTTTTATACTAAGATCCCTCAAGGGAACGGCCCACTTAAAGGTAAAGCTATTACGCCATTAAACGGTCGTGCCTAATATTAAGCCCATCACTCGCGTGCTGCTGACCCTATAAAACCTTTTCACGTCTTTCTTGAAGAACCTTAATCTGTAATCTCTTGAAAAACTTGTTCCATTACTTTGAAATACCGACATGGGGAGCTTTAATTCATGTGCTAGTTTCCAAGCCTTTTTTGAGGTAATCTAGCTCTCACATTAATATTATATACTCGTATAAAAGACATCATGATCTCAGAGTACAAAGTCTGCCAAACAAGTTCAATCCATTTTCATTTTAATGCTAACTGTTATCATGGTTTAATTTGGATTGAAAATTTCAACAGTATTTGGTAGCATGATGCGCTTTTAAGTGTATATAACATGAAACATCACAACTTTTTTTCTTTTATAGAGTGGATAATATCCTTAGCATTAAGTATCCTATACATTTTGTCGTACGTCGCTCTACCGGAAATTGGACACAAAACATTCTTCCGCATGACTAATGGCAATTTCCCCCAGGACTATCGCTGGCCTGAAATCGTAAAGATTGGCTCTTATAAAAAGCCAAACGCCGTTTTGGTGGCATAGTCGACGCGTATACATTACAATACAATATTTGTACGTTTAACTATGAAAGTTAGATTTATATTTATCATCATAACCGGTGCCAGACGAAACATAGCATTGGATTTAGATATTGGGTCATCCAAGCCTGATAAGGAAGGTTGAATTTTAGGTTGTTAGGTATCATTCATTCTCTGGCGACTCAATTAGGGCAATAAATCCGGTATATTTGTTGTAGCTAGTCCACTTGCCACTCCCAAAATTTCCACAACGTAAATAAAATTCCCAAATTACCAACGTGACACATAAAATACCAGACAACATATTATCCTCTGCATATCATCCGCGTAGATTTCCCGTGACGGCGAACGCTCGTAAACAACAATCTGGTCTAACCAGCCTTCCAAAAAGTTGTTTATCTCCAAGTTAACTCATTCCACGAACAGGACAAAGTCCCGGTGGCTAATGTATTCCTCCCGGCCCACTCCGTGTCGTGCATTTATTTGAGAGGTCTGTTTGCGACGTCAAGAACAAGAACTATGGAACTAGTTTTAGTTAAGTAACTAGAACAGTGACTGTTAATATCATTTCCACAATCGTGAAGCATCGTATCGTAACTGCCCTGTGATGGAGTGGTCAGAGCTCTGGGCTCAAAAACCTTGGTTTTTCCAGTTTGATTAGGACATTGCAGCTGTAATATCCTGATTGTCTTGTCTACTCTCTAGTTGGCAACACTCTGTACTTATCAGGCGTTTAAATCATTTAATTCACTCAATTCTGAAGAGTCTGTTAAACAAGTATACGGTTACTGCAATCGTTATTGACAGCTTTTTAAATCGCCTATATAATAATAATACGTACTTTGTAAGGGCGTTTATAGATTCAACCACGACATCGTCGAAACCGATCGTGAAGTCATTACCTAGATTGCAAGTTTACTACCGCTATAAAGCCATCTTGACCATTATTCTCTTTCGTGCATAGATTTAAATCTTTAGATATGCCCCGACACGGAAAACTGTTGCAATATTTAATTTGACATTACGTAAGTTTAAACTTGCTGTCACTACGATAAGAAGTGACAGTCACTTCAAAATTTTAGTAACAGTTTATTGGGGTCGAAGTACGGCCAGGGCAAACTAACGATATAAATCTATGCTTTCGCAGAATGCAAATGACGCGAACGGCCATTAAGCGAGATGTAGTAGCCGCGCGTAGCTGGACGTATAAATCAATCAGTAGCACAATAACATTCGGTGATTGGCGATCCATCGTATGTCCGTCAAATCGGATTGAGCTAGTTGTGCTATTTATAATGGAGAGACAGACCATCATGACCTGATTGTGGAGCTATGTGAGGTATGTTGGTATGAAGAAGTTTAGTCATAGAGAGTGTTGTCAGTGTTTGACGCAATATCAAATATTGTGCTGTGTTAATATCATTGAGTATTTTGATATAACTTAATAAATGCATGATTAAATTCACTTATTTTTGACAATGGACTGCATCATTCATCACATAAAATATAGATTTTAATAAAATTCATACAGTATAGGGACATTTACAGATACACAAGGGTAACCTATGCTTGCTTATTTTTAGTACCATTGAATTATTACTAGTACGTATGGAGTAGACACCTTAAAGACATATCTTCCAATACGCACAGTTGTCCATTGACACAGTTGCCGTCTATTATTTTCATTATTGAAATATGGTGTCTTGTGTTTTAAAAACGTGTAAAAACCATTCCAGTGCGAAATATAAAGCTAGTGGCGTGTCATTTCATAGGTAAAGGAGACAAAAAAATCAGAAAATTATTCGCCCCCTCCCCATGGCTGGTGCATAGATTTTGTTCTCGAAGACCACTCTATACGTAGTACTAATATCTCAATGGTCTTGCCATGCGATAAAACCAAAATTAATTTATTTTACAAATCCCTCCACGCTGCAGCCCTGGGGCGATGAATCAATCAGCCGCACACGATTAGTGCCGCGTGTCGCATATCGTTATCGCTAGGGACAGGGTCCGGGGTTCAGTTCACGCCTTCGCAGGCTATTTATACCGTGCGTGTTGCCGTCCACTCGGGTTATGCGTGATCAGAGGCGGGGTTACCTGGGTGAGACTAGATCTAATGGTGTTTAATAATAGAAATATAGTCAAGTTTTGGTTAGTTTTGTTTAGTTTATCATTTAACCATCATAAAACCTTTCAGCCACTTTAATCTAAAGTTATTACTAGCCAAGCCAATTCACCTGTTAAAAAAAGCCAACTTTCGATGTCAAATCCTACGTTCGACCGAAAACCAAAATCTGGCTAACTTTAACTCGAACACTTTTTGAACCAACAGAAATCGCATATTTCTTTCTTGTCTCTTATAAACCTTAAAAAAAGAAAGAGAAGTTTGACATTATTTGTTTTATTAATGTTAAACATTAATGAGTGATGGGTACGCACCGTCCGTCTTAGTCAGCATTGTTTATGCGCGGGCCGCGTTCGCGCCTCCCGTCACGAACAGCTGATTGTTGGCGGTCGACGCCATTTTGAATGTGTGGGTGAGGGCGATTTATATGACATTGATTTACTGTCGAAAACTGGAAATTGAGTTTGATATAATTTTTACCCATCGGTACACCAATGTTCAATTAATTGTAGGTATATTATGTTACTTTGATAATATTGTTGGAGGACTTTTTACTTTAAGTAAACATGCAAAATGACAGACCTCATAATTTTATTTTGATATTTTATTCAAATCAATTATTATTGTCAAGTGATTTCGTTGATGGACGTTTCTTTTTTTCTGCACAGATTTTACTGAATTATTGCTTGAAATGTTACTTTTAAAATTAAATCGCACTTTTGATTATTTGGTTATTTAATATTCCGGGTGAAAAAAGTACATGTAATAAGTGTTCAATTTATAAAAAAAACACTCTTACTCGTGCACTGCTTTTGCAACGTTTCTAACTACACCTACATCACACATGTTACATTAAAATAATTTTATTAAATCAGAACTAATTTCACCTCGGCTCGTGTAAACCGTCCTCCGGATCGACCCACGTCACAAACAGCTGATTGCCGCGCTTCGTGTGCATGTGAGGAGGGGGCGGGGGCGGGGTGCGGATGTCCGCGCCGTTTGAGTTTGACAGCCGCCGGATTGCGGATGTTATAGTCATAACCGTAGCGTAACGAGACCGGACCGTTCCGTACATTATTATTTATCACATGCGCAGACATTTTATTAGACCTGTTTCATTCTTGTGTTTATCCCAACATACAGTCAGACGCACACAGCAGAGCACGCTATGACTCTAATCTGGACCAGCCTCAAGCCTTCTTATGATATTGGAGCGATTGCCATCTGACCTCCAAAACCTTACAAGGGAAACCAGACTATTACTGAATGATAGTCGGGTCGTGCTCTCCAAAGCATGGAATCATCATTCTTATCAGACAATCAGCTGATACAAGCCTGTAATGTTCAAACCAAATTGGGAAAAACCTACATAAAGTGTAAATGTTCCCTGCGGGATTTAAACCTACGAATTGCAGGTTTCACTGCTCAGTTATCTTCCACTACAATAAGGAGGCAATCAAACTCATGGTTAACCATTTTACTAGACCGGTCAGAGATTAAAGATTATGTTCTACTTTGAAAGATAAATAATATGTCTTGCCAGCGATGAAAAGTTGAATGTCGCCGAAACATGTTTGGATATTGATTTTTCAATCTGTTTGCTGGGTGGTCTTTTTATTTCCGGCGGGTGGCGTCCATTCAATACGATTTTATCAGTATTTGAATGAACTAATATTTCTACCGGGAAATTTCGGAAGGAATCTATAAATATTTCAATAAACTCGATATTTAACTTATTGTTATGGTGCGGGGAGCTATGGAAACTTACAAGAATAAGAGTGAGACTTTCATAATCACTAACTAATATTACCAATGATGAAAGAAATATTTGTTAATGTACAAATCTTAGATACTACTTTGACTAATATAATAAAGCGGAAAAGAACAAACAAACATACAAAATGTTTGTTTGAACGCGCTGATCTCAGGAACTGCTGGGTCGAATTGACTTTTTGTGTTGGATAGTCCATTTCTCTAGGAAGGCTTAACACTATGTGTGCGGAAACCGAAATCCACGCGGACCGAGTCGTGGGCGGCCGCTAGTCCCTTTACATGGATTTATTCCATCTATAAGCTTTGTTTTCACAATCACACAGTTCTTATTCACATGAATACTTTTAGATGTTATGATTCTCGCACTCTAATTTCACACACCACCTTTGCGTTCCTCATTTGATTCAGATAACGAAATGTACTTATTCTGTTAGTTCACGTTTAACCTTATTAGATGAGGTTGAGGTGCTTTAGAGGAATATTCTAGCTAATAGGAATAATATTGGAAGTATAAGTATCACTATGGATACATTTCATTGAAGAAAGCATTATTCTGAATATGAAGTGCGAATGCTTTTTTAACGGTAATTGTCTTCATAACTTTGATTATGGAACATAACAATATTATAAGTATTTTGGAGATGTTGTACAAATGTAGCTAAAGTTATCTGTCTTGTCTATGAAAGAATAATAAAATAAATAAAAGAATATACAATACCTATATTGGTTCGTATCTATTCATAGAGTAATTAACGTAGGTAATTGTACGTACCTATGTGAGAATAATAATACCCTCCTAGCCGAATTCGGCCACGGCGGCCAATCTTACGATTAGCCACCTACGCGGGATATATTATAGTGCACAAGCGCATGCGCAAGCACAGGTGCACTCCCTATTCCCTCACTCCCATAATTCGGTGGGACAACAATCTGACACGACCGTAGAGAGATCAGGCGCAGGACCAACGGCGTAACGTGCTTTGGAGCAAATACACCGCCAACTTCCAAACTCCGGACTGTGTCTGTGTTATCACAACATGAAAACATAGACACAATTTCATCGGTCCGACCAGGGATTCGAACCCAGGACCTCCGGCGCGGCCGCCGCTTTAAAGTGCGACACACTAGCCACTACGCCACGGAGGCAGTTATGTGAGAATATTAAAGGAATGTTGGTATACAGGGGCGCAGGTCCATTCAGGGGGAGGATTAACGAGGGCCACTGTTGTTTAATTATTCAGTCCAATCAGGTATTAAGCTTTGATCACAAAATGAACATCAAAAACATGCATTCTATACTAATCTCTTTAAAGCAAATTAATATCAAAATTAATTGCGTGCTAGTTCAATTTCAGAAAATTAATGATAATTTAAACTAAGTGAATCACGATAACATAATTTGATACTTAAATTGCTCTTTTTAAATATTTGTTGATACGGACAGAAAATGTTAAAATCAAAACTAAAACAGGAATGAAATAAAGAATTCAAATAGGTAATTTCTGATGTTAGTAATTGTAATGCTACCCAGATCCAGCAAAATAGCAGTTACCTACTTGTTTTACAAAATTATTTGAATCAGGAAGTCCAGATGAAAACAGATGACAGTTGTACCTTTCGACAAAAAAAAAAAGTTCCAGCCAGCCTCATAAAAAAACTTTTTTGACCAATTAGTCATTATTGTCGTAATGGATACTTTATGATTTTTTTAAAGGAATCCCTTTAGTTCTTTCTCAGAACTTTTTCTCGGAACGGGTTGATTTTGTTTGGCAATTCTGTTGATGACAGACAACGTCATCAAGAAAAAAAAATGGTTGACCTCAGATTAGAGAATCCTTGAGCATCTACCATAATACTGATGCGAGTGCTGAAAGCAAATAAGGCCGGAGTTTGTATCTGAGTCACGTTATGGAATTAGGCGACTATATTTGGCACAAGGCGGCTAAGTAGACGCCATTAGCGAGGCACTCGTTACTTGCGTCACGATTTATCCTAGATTTAGAAGTAATATTATAAATATAGCATCCGATTACATCGCCTCGAGCGAACATGAAGGTTATGAAGTGTCTCAAATTGGATTTGCCATCTTGTGTGTCGTCTATTAATTATTTTGGATCTTAAAATTGGATTCGAAAATGATACCATTCAAACAGTCGAACAGAGAAAAAACATCGGTCTGTCTTAGCTCTTAGGCTCACGGTCAGCTTTAGACAGTACATAGTCTTTTTTATTAATATTTTACGGATTGTTCATGTGGTCAATTTGACGAGTCAGACTAATTTGTCTATTATGAATTAAATATCTCTGGCCTAGAGGATCTTAGGATTATTTTTCCCGTCAGAATTTAAAACATTTAATTCCTACGTAAAATTAAGCTAAAACCCTACTGCGAGCATTTAAGTGCTGCGACTAAAACTCTGCTGGCCATTGCGTTCCGTTCCACCGATCGCGTGGATATCATACTTCGCGATTCTAAACAGCCATTATGGCTTCATTTACACGAAACGAAACGTGTACCCGTGTACCGGTGTAATGGTAATGCGGCTAGTTAGAATAGTATTAGTATTAATGGTAGCAACATTATTGTGTTAGTTATGTGGGCAATTATCGGGGCAAAAATGCGATGAGGCCGAGAAATAGTGTAATAACAAGCGACGTGTGTGGGTTTGCTAGAATAATAAGATACGTCAGATAAAATTGTCCTATTTATTTTCTTTGGCAAAAAAATGCGACATAATTATAGTACCTATGGACATAATTATAGTACATATGGTTTATTTGTGGCTGTATACACAAGCTGAATACTTTTTAAAATAATGGTTGACCAATTTGGGTAGGAAAATTAGCTTTTGTGTAAACTATCTCTCGAGACTGAACTCGAATGGCACAAGTAAATGATTCACGACTGTTCTAGATTAGGAAGTTATTTGGCGTACATAACTAACCGGCCTCACAGAATATATAACTAATCTAAAGCAATTTATTAGCCTTGTAGTTTCCTAATTTCAGGGAAAAACCCTCCAATGTTACTATCAAACGATGATCCAATAACGTTAGACTTAGGTAGATACTTTGTTTAACTAAAACCTATAACTCTGTCTGACAGCATATTAAGAACTTGTCTTGCTTGGTGAAACCAATGCTGTAGGTAATGAGAATACGCAATTTCAATAATATAAAACAAAGCGTTCGGTTTACGTTTCCGTATCGCGCTCGTGCTGGCGCGGCGCGTAGTCGTCGCGGATTACTTCGCCCTCACTCCGCATTCAATTCCGCTCAGTCGCGTCAAGCGGCGTCCGGCGCATTCAGGATGTCCTTTGGATTGCATTCGTTTTTGTATCTCGTCCGATGGTTCTTTAACATGCGGTGAGTTTATTAGAAGCTGCTTTGAATACTTAGACAAAACCACTTTCGACTACTCTTCGCACGATCTTCAGCTGTCAGTGAGGTTAGACCATTAGCTCGCATGTCATCTATGATACGTCATGCTAGTTTCTCTGGATATTATGTACATCTCCAAAAAAAAAACCAAGTTTCTATCTAAAAAGAAAGTAAAATAAGTTTGCGTTCGGTTTACGTTTCCGTATCGCGTCCGTGCTGGCAGCGCGTCGTCGCGGATTACTTCGCCCTCACTCATTCCGCTCAGTCGCGTCATGCGGCGTCCGGCGCATTCAGGATGCCCTTTGGATTGCACTCGTTTTTATCTCGTCCTATGGTTCTTTAACATGCGCCTGGTCCTGGATTAAAATATCATATTAAAGTGTGTATGTAAAATTCAAACAAATAAATCTACCTATCCATCTATCTAATTGTTAATTTAAGCTTAATTATTACATTCCAAGTTTTTGCGGATTCATTGCTCTCAAATGGATTTGTTAGGAATTTTACATATTACTATGTAAATTTATTTACACATATCTCCTTGATACCTTTATGGTATATGCTGTAAAAGTTGCAAATAATTAGATAGATAGGCATAGCCATATTCGTGTATTAGTTTCACTTCTTTTTTAAATAGAAGGGCGTACCTTTTGTCGCTCTAGCAATGTTTCTCGGGACACTGCCAGAGTCTTTATCTCCTTATTCGCCTTAAAATTAAGTCTTCCTTTTATGTATCTACTGAAGTCAATTTAATAAAATCGTTTATTTTATTATCGTCTGGCCGCCATAAGTTGCGTCGCGTGGATTTCTCCGCCGCCGCATTCAATTCCGATCAGACGCATCATGTGGCGTCCGACGCATTCAGGAATGCCCTTTAATCACACGCTGTCCGATTACGGCGGAACATACTTACGATTGGATTCGTTTTTATCTTGTTCATCCGATGGTTTTTACATGCTGGGTCCACTGGTAACACTTTCAATGGGTATATAATTTCGATAGAGTATTATATTTTTTTAATGTTCTGTCGCACATACAGAATATACATACTTTTATCTGATCTTTGGTAGCAAAGATCTTTGGTAAAATAATGGCAACGTCGGCCCATTGCCAGATTTACATTCTATCAATTTAACTATGCCTCTTTCTGCTGATAAAATGTTAAGAATCAGCTATCATTGAAAACAAAGGAGTCAATCGTTTTTGTATGGAGAGTTAGGCCCACATAAAACTTTAGCGTTTATTTACGAAATGGGTATCAATTTATTCCTTATAATCTCCAGATTATAGTGGTAATATTACTTTTTCATATTATAACCGGAATCGTTAGAAATCAGATGTGAAAATATGTATTAACCTCATAAACTAATCTGTCATTTTACTTTCCTGACGTTCAACGCCTGAACCGTAATTACTTGCACATAAGGGCGATTTTCCATTATGTTTTTCCTATGTATCTGAAGTAAAAGCAATTTATTATGACTAGTGGCCGCCTGTGGCTCTGTCTGCGTGGAATAAGTTTTTCGCACAACAATCTTAAACTATAGCTTAACATTTTTTAGTTCAAGCCTGCCTCGACTAATGGATAATCCAACGCAAAAATATTTTTTCAATTCGAACCAGCTGTTCCTGATAGTAGCGTGTTCAAACAAACAAACAAACTACAGCTTTTTTATATTATATAGTAAAACCATTCATGACAGTTGACAGACGGAAGGTTTCTGACATTTGTATTCAGTTTTTAAATAAAATTAAAAATCCGGCAATAGACTAGCACTTGCGTTCCGTTATACGGATTTTTTTGTTTTGTTTATTCGAATTATTTTATTTAATTATTTAAATTATTAAAAATCACTAAGAATCACCGCCTTAGATAAAAATAGGCATGAAAACCGTTCCAGGAGTAAATTGCGTCTCCTTTATGTTCGATTTCAAGTGTTTTATTTTAATTCTATTGATAAAAACCTTATTTCCTTCAGTTATCTGTATGTGAGCCATTGTTTACTAATCTTTGGACAGATAGTTCACGGATATAATCAAAATAAGGCTTTTTATTTTGGTTTTCTGATTCCGGTTTCGTTTGAAATTCACTTCAATTGCAAAATTCATTAAAAAAATATACATTTTTAACGTAGTTCTCTTTCTCCTAAACGTTACCGATTGTTGGCGGGCCCAAAAAAAATGGTCTCCTTTTCGTTTCCTTTGAACTATCTAGGTCTACATAAAGCAGCTTCTAATATTGCTTCAAGGTGCCCCTTTTTTGCTTACAATGTGTACATACGTGTAAGTAACTGCAAACTCGGTGGGTGGCTAACTGCATATGTATTCACTGTACCCGTTAACCCGTAACAAATAATAATTAAGTAGGAATGAAAAAAATACACCTTACAAAATACGAGACCTGGAAATAATGTAAATAAAAAATATGTACCTGGAAAACATACAGTAAAAAAGCAACCGTTTGTTATACAACTTTTGATGTTTACTACTAAATAGTAAATACGACTAGTTCTTCCGTGTCATCATAAAAGATTTCGACTAGTTATTTTGAATTTGTTCTGTGCCCCAGATTCCGATGGGCAAAACGAAAAGTGATGTTTACAATCCCCTCAATGGGCAAAGCCTTTACAATCCCTCAACGGGCAGATTCCAGTTTCCGAGAATTCACAAAAGCTATCCGTAAAGTCCTAATGATAGAAATGGGTTTGTTTGTCCTATCTTATTGTTTGGTGCCGCCCCGATTTGTTGACATTCGTTTTGAATACTTAACAAGCAATTCCTTTCCATTATTGTTACCGGTATGAGTTGGACGTATTCGTGGATATTTAGGAATCTTTTGACAGCGCTAAACATCCGCTGTTTGATGATCTGAGGCGTGTTAAAAGACTCTGCAATCAACGAATCGTACTTAAAATTCTACATGCCTTAACAAAAGTAGAAGTTTTGCAACGAAAACCTCGTTTCATTAGAAATCCGGACGATATTAACAATCTTCCACGCAACGCTTCGCTGACAAGTTTTCGCGAATTACGAAATGCCCCGCCGCTTAAATTCTTGTGCCTTGCATTATTGCCAGTCTGGATTCAATTTATACACTCAGCACGTCCTTAGGCTCCGCTGAGCCAGGCCCGTGGATATGGGAAGACGGCCCCTGGAGCGCCGACTTAATTCCAACGTGCCTGTCGCATACCACTCCACGTCCCCTCCGAATGAAAAACAACCCTACGACCTCACATTACAGCAGTAACTTACTCAGCAGAACCCCCTCGAGACCCGTCGCCAGGTCAAGGCAAAAGAAGCCTTATACTTAACGCGATTAGATCGCAGTTTTAACTCTAAGGCGGAGTAATTCGCAATTATGAAGGCTGAAAGGGCCGCATAGATCTGCGGCGTCCGAGCGTGTGTTACCTGCCTAAAAAGGTAGCCGGGAATTAGGAGCACCCTCAGCTTAAAAACCGGGGAACAATTGGGTTGTTGAATGAGACCAGATAATGGGCCGTCCGAGAGAAAGTTCGAACCACCCGCGTTGATAACAGTTTAAACTTTAAACAACTGTTTACAATACAACTAAATCCGGAAACGGACATGGTCGTAAATTAATGCTGGGGCAATAATCCGCCGGCCGAAGATAAACGGAGTGTATAATTCAGTGTAATTTCCCCGCAGGCAAGTTCGATTTACGACTCTGAATCTGTGTTCCGCTGATGATTTAGTTTAATAACAATGTCCGTTAATAGACCATCTATATGTGCATAATGGATTAGACAGAAGAAATATTGGCACTCACTAAATATTGGATAATTTGCGCGCCGTGCTTCGGCTCCATTGTTTAAATGGTTCGAAATTTGCGGGATAATTTGTTGAATAATTCGATTGCGTTATTTATGGCATTATTAGATACAGTCCATTAACAGTATACAATATGAAATGGCAGTCGAGCTGTTTAAATTGTACGCGTAATTGAAGTGTGAATCACTACTACTACCTAACCTGACTGGTTTTTGTTTCGAGATAATAAGAGATTTATAAAGTGCCTAAAAGTAATCAGAATATGCTTGTAACAAAGAATTACTTTTCGAAAAATGCTTATTTAATAAAAATCTATAAATTCTTTGTTCGAATTCAAATCTTGACTATGGATGCTAGGGAAGGGATACGTACGATAAACCTCATACCTCATTCTTTCATTTATACAAATAAATATACTTCAATATGCTATGCCAAGATCAGGACAAACAGTCATGTTCAAGTGCATGCACACAAATGTTCGTCCTGTGCGGGGATCGAACCCGCGATCTAATAGTCAACTTCTTGACCAGTTCACCAAGCAGGTCGTCTATTATGAATTACTTTACACAATATCTTGAACAACTCTTTCGCTAAAATAAGAGTAAAATAATGTTTTGCAGCCCATTATACACATTGCGTTTCCATTATCCACTTTTCACTCTAAATGCGCATTTATGAACTTTACGAGCTCTGTAAAATGACACGACTTTATATCCGACTAGTCAAGATCAATGTTTCTTATTACCACATATCTATAATGATATTTATTAACGGGACTAAACGCGATTTGATTTATGTAGTACATATATACTACTTACTGCTTGACGTTTCGGCTGCGTTACAGCAACCGTGGTCGCAAGCGGACTGGTGATGCGGGGCGTCGTCTGCTCGGGCGCGGTGAAGAATGTTCTTCCTCTACCCCCAAATTGTCATTTATTATATTGTCACCCACACTTTCACGGCACACGACACTGACAGTATCAGGGTTCAGTTTAGTCCCGTTAATAAATATCATTATAGTAATGCAACGCGAAAGTCTAAAATCTCATACCACATATCTATTTCAAAATGAAAAGAAACTGACCTAAGATAAACATGGATTATTCAGGCTTTGGACTGAAATTATAAATGAACTGAAAAGAACATGAAATGAAATTATACTGAGCAATTAGCTCAGAAAACACTATCGGATTTAATAATGTAATACCTACCTAATGTAAAAATTTCTATCACTTTAGAAATTCTATGAAAGACTATCGGCTGCCCTCGACATTCCCCTCGTGGATTTCAGTTTCCGCAGACATAGTGTATACTGCCTAAAGCCTAACATGTGTCGGTTTTTCCGAATTCAACCCGGTTTTCTGATCACCAACCGCATTTGGCAATCGTGTTGATTAAGCCAAAACCCGTCTTTGTAACGAAAACAAGATTTCAAATGATGGCCTTTGCCCTGCAGTGGAACATAAATACTTTCCTTTAACTTTACCTACTGTACCATTGAGCATAAAACTGCTTCATAAACAATTCTACGAGTATTATTAAGAGTAGCCCTCAACAATCCTCAGAATCTCGAAACTCAAACTAACAATACCACTTGAAACGGAAATTTCCAGCCGGACTATAGTAATAAAGTGAGACCAACCGCAAGCGTCCTACAGACGCTGCGTACCGACTAAGCCATGACCGCAGATGTATATAGATGTACAATGTACGTAGCTAGATGTCCAATGTACATAGCTGTACATTAGTACAGGGACTAGAGACGGCGACGCATAAGCCGGGCTTACCGACTTAGAGGTGATTGAAGTGGTCACTGCTGTGCGTGCCAAGGGAAGCCACGTTGATCACTATAAAGCTAAGTATGAAACAAAGTAGGTTTCAACTGGCTGTCCCTATTTATGCTTACACTAGCGATCGCCCGTGACTCGTTATAATCTGGATGTCTTCAAGACAAGAGTGAACAGGTATCTACTAGGCAAGCGTGCTCCATCTTAGGCCTCATCTACACTCTCCATCAGGTGTGATCGAGGTCAAATGCAACTCTTTTTTAAATAATAATAAAAAAAACTCCGTCTGCGTGGAATTCGGTTTCCACACATATTGTGCAAACACAAACAAATGACGTAACAATCGTAGTTCGCCATTACACGGTACTGCATACCTATGCAGCAGGGAGTTCTACGTGTCTCGAATTATCCGACACGTAGGTAATACATACTTGTATTTTTCATAATTAAAAGGTAAATTAAGACCAACCCAATCCGGTTTGACTTCCCCATTGAGAAATTACTACTACGTAAAGAGTAGAATAGTTTTGAAATATTTTCTTATACGCACTGTTGTCCATGGACAACAGTTGCCGTCTATTGTACTATTTTTATAATCGAATTAATGCCGTCGTGTATTTATTAAAACATGTACAAAACATTATAGGACGAAAAACAAAGCTAGAGGCGTGTCATTTCATAGGTTTTTTACCTATGAAATGACACGTCAAAATAATCACTAAATAATCCGCCCCCTTCCCTCCAAGTTGACGCATAGATTTTGTTCTCGATGTCCACTCTTCTATAGAGTAGATACTACTACGTATTAGTAATACCTCAATGGACCTTCCCTTGCGCGTCGTCGTGACGCCATTTGTGTTACTAAGCGGCGTAACAGTATTACCACGGTAGGTATTATTGCCGAAGCCGCGAAGTGCAATGTGCATCCTTGCTTATGATCTGAGCTGCACTAAGCCATGCAATGCGACGGTAACTAGGCCTGCATCAAAAACATGACACCTATGATGCATGTAGGACGTAGGTATTCGTAGAATGTTGACTGGTAGCTATAACTTTTAGTTTTATTTGTTTTGAGGCACCTTGACTGCGGCGACATACAATGAAATGACACGTCAAAATAATCACTAAATTATCCGCCCCCTTCCCTCCAATTTGACGCATTGATTTTGTTCTCTAAGTCCACTCTACGTATAGAGTAGGTACTACTTCGTATTAGTAATACCTCAATGGACCTTCCCTTGTGCGTACGACGCCATTTGTGTTACTCTAAGCGGCGTAACAGTATTACCAGGGTAGGTATTATTAACGAAGCCGCGATGTGCGATGTGCATCCTTGCTTATGATCTGAGCTGCACTAAGCCACGTGCATTGTGACGGTAACTAGGCCTGCGTGTGTTTTTGACACCTATGATGCATGTAGGTATTCATAGACGTTGACGAGCCGTTTGGTGCAACGGTCGAGAAGTCGGCTATTACACCAAAGGTCGCGGTTCGATCCCCGAACGGTACAAACATTTGTGTGCATGAACATGTCTGTTTGTATCTGTCTGGGTGTTCCTATATATAATATGTATGTATTTACAAAAAAAGTATATAAGTAATGTTTATCCCTTGTCTGGTCCACAGCACAAGCGAATGCTTAGTTTGGGGCTAGATGGCGCTGTGTGAAAAATGTCCAGAGATATTGTCCAAATTGTCCAAATAGAATGTTGATTGGTAACCATAATTTTAATTTTAGTTTGTCATAAGGAACCTTGACTACGGCGACATATAATGCTCTTTTTAGCTTATGTACTAGTAAAGAAACAACTGATCTACGAGTAGCCTTAACGAACCTCACTTGTTAAATTCTTTCTGCCTACAAGAAAATGTTCATGTTTTCTAATAGGGCGCCCTGTTGTTTTCCGTCATTGAACTGCATAAATAAAGTTTTGGCACTAGTTTCGATAGATATTTTTTATTTTCAAATATTCAACACAACGCATAATAAAATAAGCCATTGAAATTAGGGATGTAACGGAGGTGTCATATCGGAATCGAAGGCGGAGTCGGAGTTTTTTGATTTCATTTTTCGGAGTCGGAGTCGGAGTCGGAACCGGAACCGGAGTCGGAGTCGGAACCGGAGGCGGAGGCAGGGTCAGAAGTAGTGGCAGTAGAGAGATATTTTATTTAAGGACAAAATATGTATAGCATAACCTTTTTCATTTATTTTATTAATTAAACGCAAGGAAATGAAATATGAAAAAAAATGAAATTATAAAATTAAACAAACGAAAAACAAAATTCCTTGCATGTTTCCAAATAATTAATAAATTAAATAGAATTAATCGACTCCAAAAGAAGTGTATTATACTTCACGAACAAAAGTTTTGAAGCTTTGTCTCCGTCCAATCTATTTCTTAACGAGCTGTAGTTTTAAGACCAGCTCTAAAAAGTTGTCCACTAGTCACGGAGCCTGGTGGACAAGATAAATAACCTTGAGAACGTGTCGCGTGCGTAACAAACTCATCATCATCATCCTAGTGCCTCTCCCGGTTGCATCCTCGGCCATTGCCTTGGAGCCCAGGGTACGCTGCGACTATGATCCTGAATTGACAAGCCTGGTTATTACAATGGAGCGACTGTTGTCTGACCTCCGTAACCACAAAGGAAACCCCACCAGTTGGATCATAGTCGGGACCGACGGCTTAACGTGCCTTCCGAAGGACGGAATAATCATTCTTATCGGACAATCAAGTGATTCGAGCCTGCAATGTCCTAACCAAACTGGGAAAACCAACACAAAGTGAAAGTGTTCCCTGCGGGATTCGAACCTACGACCTCGGAGTTCGTAGTTTTTAAGCACAGCGCTCTAACCACTACAACACGGAGACAGTTAACAAAGTAATAAATGCACGAGCAGGAGTCCCCGACTCCTGGAGGTCCGCGCGACATGGATAAACCTGTTCAGAACGGTCGACCCAGGCCGTCGCCGATATTTATTAAGCTTCGACCTCCGATTCAACCTCCGACTGAAAAGTTTCGGAACCGAAGTCGGAACCGAAGGTGTAATATTAATCGGAAGTTCCGACTTATCGGAGTCGGAGTCGAAGCTCCGTAACATCCCTGATTGAAATACAGGAATGGAAATAAACTTTGCCAACACATTATGTATCTTTTTATCAAATGATTTTGGTATTGACTAGAGAGCAATACCTACGCGTGTTTACTAAGACCCATAATGACGTGTTAACACGTACAAGATTCTTCGTACACATCGTATTTGTTTAACTAAAGGCTATTTCACCGGTTGTTCTTGACCGGTTTTTTCCACTAGTTTATTCGTGGGTAAATACTTTTATTCGACAGCCAACACTCATGTAAAACGGTTTGAGGGAATCCTAATAAGTTTCGTGGTCCATTCTAATCAGACGATGTTTATATTCGATTTGTCACGGATGGTAAGTTTCTAAATCGGGAGTTACAAAGTTGTTATACATTGTGGTTTGAATAACTCTCAAAGTCAGATAACTGAATATTCATATTATTCATTACTTTCTTGTTGTTATACATGGGCTTAAATATCATAAAGTTACAAAAAAGAACCTTGCAAGGGAACCTACTGCAAAATGTCTTACAAGCCAAAGTACTCTATAGTTAATAATATTTATTACATAATAAAACAATTTACTTGATAATTTTGGCTTTTCTAGTAGTCAATATTGTCCTTAATATTAATCTTTAGAAGGGCCTTGTTGTTATAAGTTGTTTTTATTTTATTAGTTATGCTTTAAATCGTTCTTGTACTACCTTAAATGTTTTTCAATCCACAAGGCGAGGTTTTAATCCCACGTGGGTATGACATTGTAACTAACAAGCTACCATGTAATCCAGTTACTGCCGCAGATGCGCCCATTCATCACGCCAGACTCCTGCCTTCTATCTCCCACGACAGCTCGATACTGCCTGACGCGTAGAGCTATGCAGAGCTATGGCTAGCGATACCTTTCTTTTAATTATATGAAACAAATTTAGCAATACGTCCTATAGAGATAGATGCCACTTAAAAATCCCAATAAACAAAGTTACATAAAACAATTTAAGCAGCAAACATGCTTTTTAATTGTAGGGCGTATTATACTATCCATACATTGAAATTTTTATTTAAACGAGGTATATAAAGTGTCTTTAAATCCACAATTCAAGGCTTTAATCTCACGTATGACATCGTAACTAACAGGCTACCATGTAATCCAGTTACTGCCGCAGATGCGCCCATTCATCACGCCAGACTCCTGCCTTCTATCTCCCGCGACAGCTCGATACTGCCTGTCACGTGCAGCTATGCAGGGCTATGGCTAGCGATTGCTGCGTATTATATAAACATAACAATAGTCAATACTCATAAATAAATCGCAAAAGTGGAAAGTGCCGCATTTGTAGGGCACTACCATCGCACGTATGTAATTTTACCATTTTTACTCGCAAGAGTTGACGTAAAATTTAAAAGACACGAAGGTACTATATTTTGTAACTACAGTCGTACTAATTTAAACAAATAAAATGAAAGTTAGAAATGGAATAGGCACTGAAAATAAACTAACTGCTTTCACATGTTTACGAAATAATTATTAACTGAAACACTTTTTTTTGCATATTTTTAAAGTCAAAAGATACTTGTAATGTATTTAAATTTAAAACGCTGTATTTTTTTTATTACAACGGTTCTTATTAAAAAGAACAAAATGAATGTCATAATTGAATAGGCGCTCGAAAAGTACTTATAACTTTTGAGTAGGTACCTAAGCATCGGAGCGCGAAAATTATATATTTAATTTATTTAAGCCCTTAGCTACACAACATCTCAAATATTTTCGAGCGGGCACCGTAAAATGTAAGAATTCACGTCAAACGGGTCCATTCCATTTCAAAGCTGGACCCTTTGTTATTTTCCACAACCACGACGAACAAAAACAAACGACAAACAACGCGCCGTATTTCTTGGAGCCACTCAACTAAGCTGCGGTTCTGCTAAAGTATCTCATTCTGTTCTTGCAACACATAAAAGATAATATATTAAATAACTTTCTTACTTTGATATAATGTAGTCTTTATAAAACGATATACGAGATAAAACATCTTCGTCTAACTATTGTGAGATTTACGAATTTGACCGCTGCGACGGGAAAGGGATTAAGTGTTAAATCACAATTCACAACTATTACAGTTATCTTCATATAGGAAAGGTACCTAATAAACTGGGAGATTTTTTTTTAACAACGGATAGGATATTGTCGTTATTATTATAAGAGATCCTATCGAGTGTGCAAACCTTATTGTAGGACCGAAAAGTTTATAAAGTTCTTAGAGATTATAAAGATTTTCGACTTGAAACCTATTACATCGGCTCGTACCAAATATGGTTGGGAAGGGAGAGGAGTGTCATCGGTGAAGGTGATCTAATTCTGACGTATACTATAACGGGGCCCCTTAAACCTACACGCTGGGTCGCAAGTCCCAGGGCCGACTGACATTCCTCTCTGTTCCACGCGATGGACCCGGCACCCGCACGGAGAATCCATGGATAGCTAAGAAGTTCGTCTCACCTCAGAAATATCTCACGTTATTCCACAGATCAATTATCAAGATATGACTCAGTCGAATGGCAGAAGTTATTGATAGCGGGATGTTATTTATTGAACAGAAACAATATTCCTTTCGACATAGCAACTTTGTTAGTAATACCGGTGCTTCTATTCGGAACAATGAACTTAAGTAGTACTTATCAAGTTATGTTCTTCTGAGACTATAACAAAATAAATCAATAGATAGTAATGGATAAAAGACAATTCAGATGTTCTATATATTCTTTTATGTTACTTAAATAAAATATTTTTTTGGATTAAAAAAAAAAAATTCAGATGTTTGTCTGTTTGTAACATTATTTAGAGGTAGGTATTAGCATCCTTACGAGCGGCAATAGAATTTGGTATAAATTGTAACAAGATGTAATACCCAATGCGAACCTAAAATTCTGACTTTCGAATACTTTTTGTATCGTATCGTACGTGATGATATTTTTTTAAGTGTTAAAATTGTCAATATCAATCCAAATAACGTATGTAAAGGGTTCCGTTTTTGCTATTTGCCTACGGAACCCCAAAAAGATAGACCGACGTCATAAAGTATTGCATTGCAAGATAAGCTGGTTTAGGATGAGAAACAAAGTATGTTTCTTAATAAAACTAAGTATTCTGCAATCTACTCTTTATCTCTTTTATTTGTTATCCCGCAATCTATATAGACAAAGCCGCGCGCCCGTCTAGTCGCCCATAAAACAAACGGAAAGGTTTTCCTCCGCCTCCCGCTAGTTAAGCGAGTTATAAACTTAGAAAGGACTTTATTAGTTCAGTAATATTGTGTTGTCATTCCCCCTTGTTAGGGTTCCGTAGCCAAATGGCAAAAACGGAACCCTTATAGTTTCGTCATGTCTGTCTGTCTGTCTGTCTGTCTGTCTGTCCTGGCTCGTTCTCCGCCGTTTCTGAACCGATTGCCACGAAAATTGGTGGAGAGATGCATAGTGATAATTCAAGAATTGGTTTTTAAAATAATCGAAAAATAATTATTTTTTACCCCCCTCCCATACATCGAAAAGTACATTCGAAAAAAAAATTCGACGTACCCCATCGTGTGGGGTATCGTTAAAAAGGTATTTTTAAATACAATAAAACTTGCCTTGAAACCATGTGGATCAAACACCCCAGTCTCGAGATATATTAATACAAAGTTAAAATTAGAGCGTCCCCACCCCCTTAACTTTTGAAATACTATTACAATAATTCTGAAAAAAATGTCCTGTATACCTCCAAGTAAGTACTTTCAACGAAAACTATAGCGAACCCTGTATCATACATAGTTATTTTTATACAACTCGACCAACTTATGACGTGCAGTTGCCCTTACTAAATGTTGTCTTAAGCGGTCGGGCCATCTTTTAGCTACGGAACCCTTTCATGGGCGTGTCCGACACGCTCTTGGCCGGTTTTTATTACGGCTGTAACGAGGTTACCATTAGAGGCGTCGTATTCATAGATTTAAATCGGTAGATATGCCCTCGGCGTACTTCGACTTGCTTTGAAATTGGCACCAAAATAAGAAGCAACGGTCGCTTCTTATCGCAGTGACAGCGTGTTGACAGTTGACAGCAACTAGTTTTTAGGAAGATTTTCATGCAAGAAAGTGTACATGATGCCCTTTTGAAATGCAATAATAAAATTATAAAAACACAAATAAAGGTAAAGATGTTACGCCAAAGCAGTTTGTGTGTGTTAAGTTCCATTCGTAAGTAAGTAAGTGTCTATAATGTTATTAGGGGTTGATAGTTCTTTAAGTTATACCTCGTATGTCATGGGAATAATGTACATGATGTAAAAGAAAATAATGCGAAATTTTTCTTGTGTTGAGGCATTTTTATCGATTTATATCTACGGTGGTATTAATGTCCCACTGCTCGGAAATGACTGCCATCATTGAGCGATGGAGTGGTCGTAAGCTAACGGTTGCACTAAACATGGACTAAGTAGTTGGACGCCATTTTTCATTATTTATGGAATCTTTCTTAGGTTCGCATTGTGTAATATCTTATAATCTCAACTCTGAGATCGATCTTGAGAGCGAACTTGATATGCTATTTTATATTAGACTAGCATTAGTCTTGCGTTTAAGGTTTTCAATTTTGAATACTTCTGGCCCAATTTTAATTAAATGTGGACGAAAAGATTGTAAAATATAAGTTTTGAGTTCTTGAGATGGAGCGTGGGCTCCTAACGGCTCGGTTTATTAAACTAGTAAAAGTACCTATGCCATGCAAATTAGTAAACCGAGTTTTTTTAATTTTCATTATTTCAGCGGCCCTAAATCAAAGAAACTTTACTGATTGCTGTAGATTAAATAAAATTTAATACAACTTATGTATTTGAAGAAATGTATTTTATTATTTTTATTGTTTTAGTAAGTGTTAATTTATTTTGTCCAATCGTAAAATTAGACATAATAATCAATCATTATTTTCCCAAAATACCCGTTGCACCCACGTCCTGGGGCCACTGGGCCGACGCACAGCCGAGGGTCCCTTTGATCTCGTATCAGATTTAATCACCGCACAATTAAGCCTCACCCCAGTACTTTTATCTCGGACATCGTCCCATTCCCTTGCGCCCTTTTGAGCCACAGCTATTATTTTAAACATTGTTTGTGCAGCAGTTATATTTTTTGTACACCCTTGAGGTTGAGATAGTGGAATATGAACAATTAAGCTTCCCCCGCTGTGTTAGGGGGTTTACTATATAAATAGGAGTACTGTTGTGCTATGACTGGTATGTTGGGACGGTGAGAAAGGTCTCCAAAGCTCAATTGGGAGCCACGGGGTTTCAAAAGCAGGCGAAGGAAGGAAGATATCTTGTGCGATTAGGATCGGGTTTGTTATATCTCTTTTTTTGTAAGCACTGTAGACTGCGCGCTGCTGTTACATTTTCTTGCCTGAAAACGTGTTGCAAACTTTATATTTTGAATCAATATTGCTGGATGACATTTCTCATGCCATTTAAATAATTTATTTGAAGCATCTCTTATCTAGAGTGTCCATCTATTTAAATGAGTAATTGAAGTTTCATATGTTGTTCAAGCTTTGTTGATGTGTATGGCTCTTATTAATACCTCAATGGTCTAGCTAGACTCTAGTGGTTTAAGTACCGGGCCGTCTCAAGGTTCTTCTGGGTTCCAATCCCTAATTTTTTTTGTTGATTTTCACAAAACAAGCACAGCCCGGTTTTGTGATCGCCAACCCGCATTTGGCAAGCGTGGTGATTATGCCAAATCCCATCTTTGTAACGAAACATGATTTCAAATGATCGAGGCGCTTGCCCTGTCGTGGGACATTAATAGGCAGATCTGATACCTACTTTACTTTACTATGTTGTCCAATATAAGGATGATTTAATCGAGTTAAAGCTGCATTATACAATGACTTTAATAAAGCAATTGGTCCACAAGAGTTTCCACGCTACTAAGAGCTTGAGCCTGTTTCCCAACAATTATAATAATATCGCTTCACTCGACGTCCGTGTATAAAGTTATTACTTTTCAAACAATGACCGTGGGCTAATGTTATTTATTAAGGAACAAATCATATTAATAGTCTTGTAAAGCTACGTGTGGTGCTACATTTATTATAACGATATAAGATATGTCAACCTAGTTAAACTTCTTAGGGCAAAGACCTCTTTAGAGATATAGGGTCGACAATAATACCTTGGGTAAATTAATTTAATTTATCCAAAATACATCTACGCGGTTGACTTAGTAAGGCCTCTATCTCAATTTATTTATTTAGTTTACTTATGAACTATTATAATAATTATTTATTTGCAGGTACTTTTAACGGTTCTAATATTTTTTGCACTCACTTGTTTTTACCCTCCACGAAATCTTATCAGATCCACCAAAGTCATAATTAGAATTCAAATAAGGAAACCTTCACACTACGCAATAGTAATTAAACACAACTAGTCCATCAAAATCATATCCAATTATAAGAATTAGAAATAAACCTGGTTTGGTTATCAAGCGTCACACAGTCCGCCCACTGAATTACATCTAAGATAACGCAAATTACTTTGAGAAACAGTGCCCCATTAAATTACGATTCAAGTCAGTCGTTGTGAAATTATAACAGTTTGGTAATTACGAGCCGTAGTGTTGTACACAGGTGTGTCTCTGAAATAAAACAAGGAATAACAAAATATATTTTAACACGTATACTAGCGACCCGCCCCGGCTTCGCAAGGGTAGATAAAAATTGACAGTGTCAGTGTAGCGTCCGTTCTCATGGTCTAAAGATTGTCTGTGCCAAATTGAAACCGTAACTGACAGACAGACAGACAGATACAGACAGATACAGACTGAAGACAGGGTTACTTTCGCATTTAAATTATTAGTAGGGATAAATCTTCCTTCTGAATCACTACATCTAATAGAAAAATAACACATGAAAATCGGTTGTGTAGATGTAAAGATTTACCATACCTACATAGACGCAGACAGATAATATCGTCGGCTTACTGCAAGAACTCATTAACTAGCAGTTTTGTGATTTTGAGATACGGCCTAATGAAGTTTGGAAATATAATTAGGTATTATTTAAAAAGTATACTAGGTATAGTCGAAATGAAAATTCTTACGTATAGATCTAACATTTATTCATTTGTTTTATATATCGACATATCAAAATATACATTACCACTTTAAAAAAAAATCAAAATATGTAATTAATGACTTTTGCCAATACGTCCATTTCTAAGCAATTAAAAAGTAATGACTTCTAACATATGTCAATAGCCAAATTCGTAAACTGTTAATCTGGTAAATTAACTTTAAACCACACTTAAACTTCTTATCTAACACTACGACACTTTTAATGAGTATACGTAAAATTCAATGTAAATATTCCTCACTTAGATCATGCGCATAAAATCATTATAAACATTTACAGAACCACAATTTTTGGAAGAAATCACTAAGACTCTTTTAATGAGTTTCGGTTAAATTGAGTGTTCATATTTTTCACTGAGGTCATCCGCATAAAATCATTATAAGGATTTATTGAGTTCGGCCAGTGCTGGAAATCAATAGTGTCATAATACTATGCTACTACATGAATTAATTAAAGAAAAATAATGACTTCTTTTTACACCTAAAATCTAAGAAAGAGTACTTATCAATTTTTTACAAATTTTATCTTCGAAATTATGACAATTAGAAATTTACTGGTTTTTGCATAATGTAGTGCTACCGTTGGTGAATCCAACAATGTCAGTATCAGTACTTAATGACTTTTTTTAGTTAGTGACTTCTTGCAGTAAGCCGACGATATCGACTTTATTTTGGTTCTGGATGGTCTGTTTTTTACACCACCACCTAAGTAGAGGGGCTTGTTTTATCATAGTATAGCCTAGGCACATAGACTAATCTGATACAAAGCTCTTAATCATGTTTACAGCCTATCTGCCAGAGAGCCTTTTTACAAATCTGAGAGTTTCAAACTAGAAAAACAGTCTCGTTAAGAGGACTAACTCCACAACACTACCCCAGTATCGCACATCGCGTCCAATTGTGTGCGTTTGTATTTGCTAGAGATATCGCAGTAAAAAGTTGTACTTTAATAAAAAAATACATAGTTGCTCGGCGAAAATGCCTCTCCGTAGCGACTGGCGCTACATTGTGGAATTATCTCTGGAGGTTTAATCATGCTGTTGTTCAAAAGCACTGGAAATAATTTTATAGCACAGATAGCGTGCAGTGTTCGTTTCAATGAAACATTTATAATAATTGTGGCTGCCTCTGAAAATGAGTCATTTAAATGTAGGCGCTAAAGGTATCTTTGCGTGGGTGAACACGTCTCTACTGTTTTCGATTGTATAATAAAGTATTCTAATTACATTCTAACATAACAAAGAGTAACAATTCTATTTTTAAAAACATAGTCTCACAATACTGGCAGAGAACGATCTCACTCCCGAGGATGCAGACGACCCGGCAAAGTGGAGGAGGTTAAGCAGGAAAGCGGACCCCGGCACGAGGCTGAGAAAACGCTAGGACGAAGAAGAGAGTCTCACAATATCACGACAAAGGGCTGAAAAACATTACCGAAAAAAATCAAAGATTTTTTTTCCGCAACGTTGAGCCATCTGTAAATTACAGCAATACGCGACATGTGGCGGAAAACGATCTAACGATATAATTGAAATCGTCCCTAAAAGGAGCGAATAAAACACAATAGACACCGGTGACAGACAGAAGCACGCATAAACAGAGCTAAAGTGGTACTTACCCCCCTCTCCCGGCGGCTGTGGGGGGCGGCTGATATAATGACGATCAACTGCAAACAACAATAACAAACGCGCAAATTAACGACGACGCAGGGCTGCCGCGGGGAAAAATACAAAGAAGCAATTATCACAACGGAGGTTAGGGGAATTTGAGGAAATAAAACGAAGAAAATATTTCAATTTGGAAAAAAACTGCCCTCCAGCTTTGTGAGACAACAAAGTAGTCTTTTTGTTTTTTAATTACAAAACAGGAAGGAATTAAGATTTGATTTTAAATAATAAAAACATTTTGAAATTATTGGGTGCCGGTGCTGCTTTCCATTTTAATTAAAGAACGTCATCTGTTTGGAAAAAAACAGGGAATAATTTAAGTTAGGTTGAAACTGTGTTTTTAGAATTACATAATAGGTATTTTTAAAAACATTGAATGAAATTTAATACCTCCCTTTGTGTTGCAGGACAGAAGTTAAAATAATGCATATTCATACAGGGTTAATACCATGCAATTTCATTTTGATTCTTCACCCACACAACACACACAACAACGTTTTACCACAAACTATGTACGTGCTTATTTTCGCATGTTTATGTTCACTTTCACTCGAAGTAAAAACCCATCTAGCCATCCTACAATACCATTCGGTATATAAGATACTGCACCTTTTGTTATCAGATTGTGGAGTTACGTTCTTTTACGAGCCCTTTGAAAACGACGCTTAAAAGTCAAAAGAAAAAAATAACCTCTCTCGAAACACCATCTGGGTAGCCCTATTTACGATTCACACATCGGATCAGGGCTTTGACAGGGCATGCATGCCATTGGAAATCGATCTTTATGCCTATGGTTATAGGATGCAGGGTGGCGGAGTGTTAGAGTAATCGGATTCTTTGTTACAACCGGCCATTATCGGGCCGTGGCACGTCATCGCTGAAAGGGCGCCTCTCGGTACATTAATCACTTTATATCCTGCTACGCTAGGGTTCTTTGAGGCTAGTGACAGTTGTTTATCGCGCTTTCTTGAAATAAGCCATTCAATAAAAACTCGAGCCGCGTCCCTCTTTGTCACCGTCTAATCGGAATACGCTTGAACGGTAATCTAAGATGTGAAAAGTACGGCGATTACATTTTTGCTTTATTAGATCTCGGGAATCTTTGGCAAAGAAACCGATCAATTGGATTTCGATTAAGCTAATAGCAGATTTTCGTCGTCGAATTTTTCGTAAGATTGATTCTAACTAGATAAAAAGTATCTTCACATGCTAGACCTACGGTGGTGCACTTTTAAAAGCCCTCTGAATCCAAAACAAATATTAACTATTCAGAATCGCCAACTTGTGTCATCGAAGATAACCGGGACCCCACAAATAAGTCACTTGAAGAAGCTTTGAAGGGTCCTAAGTAAACTGACTCTGGGACGTGGTAGGCGATGGGACGAATCATGGAGTGGAAAAAAGATATTTGAACCCTTGTATTTCACATGAATCGATGAATTTGAGAGTTAACAAATATAACAGATGATTTGTAGAAAATGTTCTTTTATAGATCTAGTTTCTACAATTCGACTATTATCGACGTCAGTATAACGTAGGTTCAAATAAAATGGAAATGAAAAAGATTCTTATTTCAAACCTCACCAGAGAACAAGACAACCAACTTAGCCCCCCAACATCAATATCCATACTTAATATTATAAATGGGAAAGTGTGTCTGTCTGTCTGTCTGTCTGTATGTTTGTCTTTCTTTCGCGGCAAAACGGAGCGACGGATTGACGTGATTTTTTTAGTGGAGATAGTTGAAGGGATGGAGAGTAACATAGGCTACTATTTGACCCATTCCAACCCCCTACTTTCCTAAAATGGGGGGTGGAAATTTGTATGGAAAATCTCAACTACTTAAGTTAGACACTTGAAATTTGGCATGCAGGTCCCTTAGATAACTTGATGCTTAGTTGCAAAAGGATATTGCAAAATTCTGACGGGAACGGGAGTTAGCGGGAAAAAACATTTGTATCAAGAAATCCGATATCTATATATATATATGTATGTATATATACATAGCGGCCTAGCGGCCGCGCGTGGTTTTCGGTTTCCGCACACATAGGTATAGCCTAAAGCATTCCCCGTCAAATGAACGCGTGTGTATTAATATATGTGTGTTTTATATGTACTAGCTCCGCCTGCGTGATTTTACTAACAGTTCTACTAAAATATTTTCTTACTGACTTCTGACCGACTGTATTTATAATTTATAATTTATAATTTATAATTTATAATTTATAATTTATAATTTATAATTTATAATTTATAATTTATAATTTATAATTTATAATTTATAATTTATAATTCATAATTTATAATTTATAATTTATAATTTATAATTTATAATTTATAATTTATAATTTATAATTTATAATTTATAATTTATAATTTATAATTTATAATTTATAATTTATAATTTATCCATATCCATACTAATATTATAAATGGGAAAGTGTGTCTGTCTGTCTGTCTGTATGTTTGTCTTTCTTTCACGGCAAAACGGAGCGACGCGACGGATTGACGTGATTTTTTTAGTGGAGATAGTTGAAGGGATGGAGAGTAACATAGGCTATTTTTTGACCCATTCCAACCCCCTACTTTCCTAAAATGGGGGGTGGAAGTTTGTATGGAAAATCTAAACTACTTAAGTTAGACGCTTGAAAGGCATGCAGGTCCCTTAGATAACTTGATGCTTACTTGCAAAAGGATATTGCAAAATTCTGACGGGAACGGGAGTTATATATATACTAGCGGCCGCCCGCGACTCCGTCCGCGTGGTTGTCGATTTCCGCACACATAGGTATATACTATAAATATATGTATATCTATATCTATACTAGCGGCCGCCCGCGACTCCGTCCGCGTGGTTTTATGTTTCCGCATACATAGGTATCTAAATATATAAAAGGAGAAACTGACTGATTGTCATATCATGGCACAGCCTAAACGGCTTAACGTAGGCCCTTGAAATTTGGAATGGATGTAGCTTAGGTACCGTAGAGGTGCACTAAGAAAGGAATTCCTGAAATTCCCTCGGGAACGGGAGTTAGCAGGCAAAAACTTTTGTATAAAAAGTCGAAACTGTTCAAGTTGGACGCTTTAAATTCGGCATGCAGATAGCTGAGTAAGCGTTTAGCTTAGTTGCAACAAATTATTGCAAAATTCGTACAGGAACGGTAAACGTATAACGTGTAAAAGTCCGTTCCGAGTTCTCCTCTGAGTCCAGAAAAGGAAAATTGTGCTACCCCGAATTTAACGCGGGCGAAGCCGCGGGCAAAAGCTAGTTATATTTATAAGTCACAAAGTGGTCGCTGTTGTCAAAATCGGTTGGGAGGGCATCATCATCACATTATTATTTTCAAAAACAAAAACAAAAGCCGGTATTTATTTAAATTTTTTACCAAGGTTTTTTTTATGTTGGTCACGCCTAGTTTTACTTTTTCAAATAATATACGCACGTCATCAGATTACATTAGTATTCCTTACGAAGGTCGTGTTTAACTCACTTTTATTTATTCGACTGTGCCGCTGCTTGGATCCCAACTTTAAATTGAAATGTGACTTTTATCGGATAAAACTAACCGTAGTACTGCAGAACTTTTAACCCACGAAGCTCTGAGTACATTTTCGTTATTTGAAAACTAATTGAATCCACGATTAAGTAAGGAACGAATTTGTATTTTTTTAGGTTGCACGGTTAATTTCTAACGAAGAGTATACAAGGTTATTTTATAAGTAGGTATCATCCGTTCTTGCCAACATTCTACATTTATATAGTATTCGGCAACAATCTTAAACATAATATTTGATATAATTATCTGGAAACAAAGCTCACATACATAACTCAGATATTAAAAAAAAAAAACCATTCTTTAAGTTAGAATTTACTACTGGTAAAAACGCACTAGGCGGAAAAAATGCGATCGAAGTTCGGTGTAATTAATGTATTTAAATGTACAACACAGTCACGTAATTTCGGTCTGGAATGTTTCTACACTTTCTTCATAACTATGTACCCCGGCCCTTGAATAAAACCTAGGTTATACATATAAGATATCAGGTTTCACCAATACGTTAAATATAGAAATTAGGACTATTATTAACACCGCAGAATACTTTTAGTTCTGGCCTGGGCTAACAACTCAAACACACTCGTGGCACACTGATAATCGCATTTAATACTCCTATGTAAATTGGTGAAAATTGTCCGTGCAGGAGTAAATAAATATGGGTGAGTTATCACACTGCCTCCGTGGTGTAGTGGTTAGAGCGCTGTACTCAAAAACCTCGGAGGTCGAGGGTTCGAAACCCGCGGGGACCACTTGAATCACCTGATTGTCTGATAAGAGGTTGATTCTGTGTTTCGAAAGGTACGTAAGCAGTTGGTCCCGACTTGATCCAAATGGTCTAGTTATGGTACTTTCCTCTTCTAGATGTCTACATCTATCTGTCCATGTGTACCTTAAGATTATTCTTGAGATTTCTGTTTTCTTGTTTTAAGTATGTAGGTAGTGCATTAGTAGGTAGTTAGTATATATTTCAATAAAGTGGTACTGTCCGGAACAGAAGCGCTTAGACTAAATACCACAAGTCAAACCAATGCATGCCTATGAGAAAATACCTCATTTGATGCTCTGTTTAAAAAATATAGTATTGTGTGTTATATCGTCTTTGGCGTCAAGTTATTTCGTGTTGACGCAGATGCGCGCGCACAATGGACGCGATTATGCGTCTGTGTTTGCTCGGGATATTTGTTAATACGACGGGTGTCGGTGGCTCCCAAACTGTGTTCTTGGCACATATGTTATAAAATAGTATCAAAATGCTCGCTTTGAAAACTTATTTTCCTGTAAAATTAGCGTAAATATAAAACGTCGGTTGGTAAAGAACATTTTTTTTTTCAATACTTATTCTGAGCAATTTTGCACGTCTTACTTTATTTATTTAAAGTTGATTTGTCACCAGAATGAATATAAACGCTTATAAATGCTTGTGTTATTAAAAAAATGTGTTTACTATTTAGTAAAAGTATTTTTCTTAAGGGTATTATCTACTAAAGAATCTGAATGTTTTCCGACTAAATCGATAAGGACACTAAAACCTTCACATGAAACAAAAAAACCAACAAGCATGAACTCCACAGCAGCGTTAAAATAAATACACTTAATTTCGCATCACATTCTTCTACATACAGTACATTTGAGAAACACAGATATCTAATGTATCAAGATCGAATGGTCGGCGGCGTATCTCAAACAACAGGCGCATCCCGCGCGATATTACGTCCGTAAAAGGGTGAGGCGTTCGATCTCCAGTCGGGATTCTTAGAGACTGGTAATTTTCTATAGATTCTCACTTAACTGATAGACTTATTAGGTAATTATTGGCTTTATTTTTGTAAGATAATTAATAGCAAATAACATTCGGTGCATTATTACGTCCCGGTAAGAGCGAAGATGCCTTTTCCATAAAAGTTAGTAATAAAGAAGTTTAAGTTTTAAAAAAAATTAAGAAAATATAGTTACACTAAAAATAACAGTTGCATTTAAAGCAAAAATAACTCATGTGGCTCATTATACTCGTACTTGAGCAACGCAGATTTCCGACGTATCAAGATCGTTTGATGGCTGTGTATTTCAAACGACTGGAGCAATCGCGTCTGCTACAGTCTGAGGCATGTTCGATCACTGGTCGGGGTTTGTAGAATCTAGTAATGTAATCTTGAATGGACTGATAAGCTTACTTACTTATAAGAAGACTATGTGAATATTTTTAATACAATAACTGTATCCAGTTCTGGACGTACCACCTCATAAGTTTGGCTACGGCCGTTTGCAACGTTTAAAGGAATATCACTTCCCTGTGATGTCGACAATATAACAACTGCCCTTGTACCACGCAGTCATTAACGTAAGATTCCCATGAAGTACTTGGAGAAAGAGGTCATAGGTATTTCGGTAAATTGATCGTTTTCCAAAAAAATACCTAAGATAAGACTTAATATGAATTGATGCCAACTTTATTCTGCAGATAAGGCGTCTCCTGGTTTACGGTCCACAGGTTATTACGTTTACTCCGAAGCTGTATATCAGCTTTATATGCCCTTATTTTATTACCCTTCGTAAAACATAATAAATTCTACGCAATGTTTTCACAAGCAGTTATAAAAATTGTATTATGAAGCATAGGGTCTACGATATGAATCTCAGAGTGAAAATTTACAATTCACAATTGAGAAAATCTCGGTTGTCGTAAAGCAGATTAATGTCGTTAAATTCGAGTTGAATGTCACGTGAGTCTTCTTGAAATATTATTGAATTTTCTATTTGTTTTCCAGCGCCAAAATGAAATAGTACATTTTTCTAATACCTTACAAACAGTATGACACTAATAGCTGTTTATCAGCACTATTCAGGACTAATTGGTGAGGGAATCACTTTGAATGAATTGTGGGTACTTGTGGAACCCTTATATGGTTTAGTGGTTTAAGGACCGGGCCGTGGTCTTGAGGTTCTGAATTAGATTCATGGGTCGGGCAAAAAATTGTGTCGATTTTGAACACAGACTGGGTTTGTGATCAACAACCCGCTTTAGGCAAGCGTGGTGATGAAGTCAAAACCCATATTTGTAACGATACCATGATTTCAAATGATGGAGGCCTTTGCTCTTCAGTGGGGATATAAATAGACCGATACTTACTTTTAACTTTACAAAAAAAAGATTACAGTTATGCCTGTTATTTAATTCTCAGAAATATGTTCGCGGTTGTTAGCCATCCTTTTATGATTAAAAGGAACCTATGCACGAAAATGCCCAGAATGTTTGTTCATCATTTTGAAAGCCTTTGAAAAATGCGACGCTGCCTTACCCGAGTGGAATACACGATCTTAAGTTAACGTTCCATGTTTGCACAGGGTGAAGTAAAGAACTGGCACATGATTAAGTTTCAAGAGAATATTTTTCTTACTTACAAAGTAAGGTACAAGTTTAAGATGTAAGTTAGAAGGGGATTGGTTGGCACACTTTCTTGTAAAAAGGAAATGTGTTAGCATTCGGAGCAGTGCAGGTAAAAACATAAATGATAGAAAAAGAAAACTAGTTCTTATCACTACTTCTAGACATAAATTATTCGAGTATGAGTCAAAGATTTATTATCTGGAAGAAATTTGAAAATATCCCTGAATTGTATAACATCATAATATGGTGCAGATGACGACCATAACCAGACTTGCCAAATCCTGGATCATGGTCAAAAGCAGACCCCGTATAGACACGGGATAAACGCTAGGAAGAAGAAGATGGTGCAGATGACGCAAACTTTTAGCAAATAAATAAGTAAGCAAGGAAAACAAAAAAAGCAATAGATGAATCAGTAAAAAGAAACAAAAATTAAAAGTTTTTGTAGTTTATTATGGATTGGCCATAGCTGGTTCAAAATCATTGCAAAACTGTTTGCACAAAGCCGTATAGACGCTTCAAGTATAAGCAACGAACAAAATAACCTCTTACATTACATCGTAGATCAAAGTATTATAGAGCGATTGCGAACTCGGTCCATTTGATTACACGCTTTTGAATTCAGTGTAGGATTTACTCGAGTGGAAAGACGTCTAAAAGTACCGGCTTTAGAATAACCCTCTTTTTACTTCGGTGCGGTGAATAGACTGAAGCAATATCAGACTTTATCGTTCGTTTCATTCTTCGTACTGGTATATAGCTGGATATCTTCTTTTATAGAAGCTTAGTTGTCTGCCCGACATGTAATTTAGGTAACGTGGAGCTGCCATTAATTGAGGGATAAGTAGTTAATAAGAGTCTTTATTTACTTTTAATAGCACTACCTACCTACTATTCACTTTTTGTTTAGCCCTAAGGTTGACTGGTAGATAATGTAAAAAAAATGTAAAAATAAATAAATTATTATTTCAATGCCTAGAAGCTTAAAGGCCGCTCTTTGTAAAAAAAAAATAAGTCGTGCAGTGAAGTTTAAATAAATAAGGGATACACCCAAGATTTCCTTCAAAATGGGATAACCATAATTCTGATGTCTTACATTCAAACCTACCTACATAATAATACCATGATGGCTGACTGATGTCGAACTGAGAAAGTGCTGCATAACTTATTTTAAGTACCTTCTCTGTCTGTCATGTATTGCCAGAATAAAGTCAAAGATTATGATAACTTCGCACAGTTCACCCATCTCCATTACCATATAGCCGTAATTAAAAAGACTCGCATCAAGATACACCACCGCCCTGGGCCATTATAAAGCACTCGAGTACTTGTAGATAAATAATAATTGGCGTAAGTTTATCGGTGGAACCACATGTTTCGCAATTCGCTATACACCGGCTGTGCGCTAGAGCGCAAGCGACATGTGCGCGACATATGGTGACCGGGACTCCCCCCTCCCCCCCAGAGGGAAGGACCTGGGAGACGTAGCGACGCTTCGGATAGGACGTCTTGACGGCACGATGTTATTTCTTTGGAGGTATAAATGGTGTAACAAAATATACTGCGAATATTTTAAGGGCCTTTTAACACCTTATTTGTGTTTGATTTCAAAGGCATTATTTTGTTCATTTGTTTTTATGTGGTTGGTAAAACAGCTTTGCTCAATTTTGATTTGTTTAGCACGAGAAGTCGCGTAAACTTATGAGGCCGCAACGATTGTGCAAAATACACATGGGAGGAGAAGAAAACCATTTCATATTTGGTATTAAAAGGCTAAATTCCGGGGTTTTTTTTAGCTTCATTTTATTTCTTTGTCATTTAATTTTTTATGATTTAAGTACATACATACTTCATATTTTATTTTGTAATTCTATTGAAGTTTATGGAATTTTCTCACTTTACGCGTTTGGTGCTAACACGTGAGATTTTTAAGAGGAAAGGTAACAAACCCAACAGTTAAACTTTTTAACAAGCCTTCGTAGGCCACGTGAAAACCTTTGGAAATATTTACTTCGCTCAACTAAAGTACTTGAATTAAAAATCAAAACGTGTAATAGAAAACAACAAAAATTAAATGTCACCGTATATTTTTGTCTGTCTAAAATTGTTTTAACAAACTGCGGTCACCAACCCGTCTGCCTAGCGTGGTTATAATAGGCATAACCCCCCATTTTGGAGAGCACTATGTGCATATGTGGAATAATAGAAAATAAAATTGGCGGTGAAGGTGATCGTTAGTATACTATGTATAAAGGGGCCCCTTAAACCTACACGCTGGGTCGAAAGTCCGGCGCCTACTGACATTCCTCTCTGTTCCACGCGATGGACCTGGCACCCGCACGGAGAATCCATGGATAGCTAAGAAGTTCGTCTCAAACCTGTAGTAGAATCGATATGTATGAATAGGGTATTGAACCTTCCTATGACAAAATACAAAAGAACATTGCAAACTCTTCTAAAAGGCTCACAAAATCTTGTGACGTTTGAATAAAAAGTAATCAATGCAAACATGATGACGACTGCATAGCATTCGTGAATCGTTCCCATTTAAAAGATTTCAGATAAATAAATCACATGAATGCTAAAACGTTATTTTTTAACATAATGCTGCTAAACTTGAGCTCTGTCGATAACGAATGGGGTCCACGTTTTCCCTAGCAATGGTACGCAGCTTGTATTTACATAAAATATTTGTATAAAAGCAACTAGATGTACCAAGGAATGTCGGATACACTAAATGTATGGCCCGCTTTACGTGCACGAAGTCTGCCTTTTTGCTTGGAAGACATGGATAAATATTTATTTAAGCTTACACAATCCATACTTTTTATGAGTAAGGAGTAGATTCAAAGAACAGATAAATGATATCTGCTTTGTAGGTACGAGTAGATGGCTTAATTATTACGGGTTACCTGTTGTTAAAGTTATTAAGTCCGACAATTGAAACAACATTCAAAAATAGAATTGAGAATCAGAAGGTAAATCTTATCAAAAATTATATTAATTTACTCAAAAAAAACCCGATTTGAAAATTCTACGATGCCACTATGTACTTTATGAGTGAATTATTTATCTGATAACAAGCCCCAACTAACATTAATTGAACTAATGTGAAATAAAGTTTTGACGTGAAATGGACATGAAAGCTGTATGCTGTTAAGCAGGACATGGTCGATCACAATTTTAAATTTAATATCCTTCTTTGTACCTGTGTTCCATGAATAAAGAATTTGTATTTGTATTTGCATTTTTAAGCCGCTTCATAGCAACTTAAAAATACAAACACAAATTCATAGCAACTTAAAGATTGCATGAGCTGGTTACTTTAGAACTTGATTACATTTCATTAACGATTCAGACGTAACGACATTTTGTAATTTGCTTAACTTGAGCGATAATTTTGTTTGAAACGATCTGTAACCCCGTGCTTGGCCATGTGACTACGGTTTTAATAGGAAATGTTTTAGCTGTCAATGATTTTCATTGTATTTGAAACAAACTGACAAATATTAACAATAATTACTTGAGTGTTTAAGGGCTTTAAAACCTCTATGGTCTAGTGGTTTTGGTACTTGGCTATGGTCTCCAGGCTTTGAGTTCGATTCCAGGGTTGGGCAAAATTTATACCGTTTTTTTGTACACAGCCCGGGTTTGGTTCAGCTGAAAATCCATCTTTGTAACCAAAACATGATTTCAATTGATGGAACCCTTTGTCCTGCAGTGGGACGTTTAAAGGCTGATACTTATATGAGCTTCGCTGTATATAGTAACCTTTAATTGTAAACTGATTAGATCTGTAGTAATTTACTGCCTCAAACCGCCTTTTTTCAAACTAACAGGAACACGAAGAAGTTTATTCAAACCTAAAAAACACTAAATCGTCATTTGTATACTCTTCCATGGAAAACCGTACCGTACCGTTGTCCCACGGCTGCAATATCATAACTTTTCAACCATCAACTGTATAAACACTGTTCGCGTCTTTTGTTTGTCCTCGAATATTACCCATTCAAACAGAGTTAGTAGTTGTAAAAACGAAACGCGACGGGCGAATGGTAAAAGTTTTATCTTTTCATGTTTTGACGAGCCGTCATTCGGCGGGTAACGAAATTATAGCCGTGTCGAGTGCTTTGCGGGGGGTGGTCCATTTTGATCACCCAATTTTTGAGGACCCGCAACTTGAGCAACTAGCCGCGAGCGTCTTTATAAATGAAATAATAAAAAATAAAATATTATAACATCACATACATTGATCTGACTCCGTGTAAAGTAGCTTAAGCACTTGTGGTAAAGATATCAGAATAAACAGTGGTATTACAATTAATATATGTATTTAAGTACATACAAATAATACCCAAACCTGGACAAACAGATATGTTCATGCACACAAATGTCAGTCCAGTGCGGGGATTAAACCAGCGACCTCTCGGTCTCATAGTCAACTTTTTGACCACTTTACAACAATCGGCTCGTCAAAGTCGTCAAGCACCTTGAGCTCCGCGGGTGCATTTAAGGCACGCCTATATTTTTTTTTTGGCTTCACAATAACATAAAAAGTAATTTTGAGAGGACTAGGACAGGTGGTTCAAGCTGCGGGTGCTCAATAATTGGGTGATCGAAGTGGATTTCCCCCTTTGCGGGGCTAATCCGGGGGGAAAGGGGGTAATACACTCCGCCTGTACGCATTACGTGAGAGTTTTTACAAGCCCGGCTAAGTACCGCACTATTGGAGACTCGCAGTTAATGGAAGAGCGGAGTAGTCTATTAATATTATTTCTCGTGGTCCCCATATACTAAAGTAAACGTGGTTTGATATTTGCTGTTAAAGTGGACGAGCATGTTGCTAGAATTAGGAGGGCCCTGAAAATGGCTAAAAAAAGAGTCTCTTATTTATTTTGTAAGTGGACAATTCCATCACAACCGATTCGCATTATCGTTTGGCTTAAGAACTTGGGTGATGTCAGTGTTTCCTTTAAGCGGGATAAGGTTTGAGGCAATATTAAGCATAGGCTGGAAAATTGATTAAAAAGTTCACACAATGAATGTATTAAAGATTGACGACGCATGCAACTTCCGCCTTTACGAAGTAAGTTCCTGAACCTTCCAACATTTTTAGTTATACCAAACATAACAAACATCACATACAACTATGCGGACTCCGGCAGATTTTAAATTATTTCTCGTGACGCAGGTGGATTAAAGTTCGGGCGCACACGCCGTCTGCCCGCTCGATAAATATTTGAGCTCGCTCGCTACTATGTCATACTCGAGCCACCGCGGCACACACATCGCCTGAATTCCTCCCGAGTTCGGTCTGAAGACCGCATCGCTCGAATATAAGGCGGCACAAGAGTTTACCGTACCTAAAATATAGCAAAGGTACATTTCCTGGTATCAGAAAGTAAGGAAAAGAGTCTTCCCTTGTTGGAGGAACTAGGATTGTGACAGTATCTCCTCTAAGGCTCGTATTAATAAATCTCACTCAATTCTGAGCTCGAACGTGAGCGCGAACTTGAGGTGATGTTTTGTATGAGAATGACATATCTAGTACGCACTTAAGATCGAGCTCAGAGTTGAGAGCGATTTATTAATATGTACGAGCTTTAGAGAGAGTAAACTTAAACTCAAAAGTTAGAAGGCACTAGGCATAGGCTGGTTCAATTCATCCATATACAAGGTATGTACCGTTTACGAAGCTATTTCTAAAACCATTTTTTGCCGCCATGCCATCTATAACATGCCACGCTGGCAGCTTTTAAATTATTTCTCGTGACGAAGGTTGATTAAAGTTCGGGCGCACACGCCGTCTGCTCGCTCGATAAATATTTGAGCTCGCTCGCTACTATGTCATACTCGAGCCACCGCGGCACACACATCGCCTGAATTCCTCCCGAGTTCAGTCTGAAGACCGCATCGCTCGAATATTAAATATATTATTAAATACACAACGAATAAAGCATACGGATAAAAAAAATATTATTGCTTTTGTACAAGGAAAATTCAATATAGCTTGGTGGAGGAACTCAAATAGCTGGCCCGCTGTTCAAGTGGTCAGTGATCCTGACCACAAAACCAAGGGTCGTGGGTACGAATCCCGCTCGTGGGAAATGTTTGTATGTTAAGCATGGGTATTTGTGCTCGAGTCATCGACGTTTATAAAAGTATTTTAGTATGTAGAATATTCGTTCCTTAACATACATAATATAAGCTTTGTATGTTGTGTTATACTCATAGCCACCGCAGCACACACATATCTGGAATTCCTCTCGCGTTCAGTCCTGAAGACCGCATCGCTCGAATATTTAGGTGAGGTGATACTGAACTTTGTTGGCTGGAATTTTTCATAGAATTTTACCTGAAACAAAGAAAAGGTAGGTACATCTAGGTATCAGATCGCAAATAAAAAACACTTTTATTATAGAATTAGTTAGTTAAAATTCTAAACTAAAACCTTTACCTTTTTTAGACAAAATGTATTCTTTTACGTCATAATTTGTGGAGTTACAAAGTATGTTTGATTTTCACTAAACAGTTTTCCGGAAACAATGTGTACTTAGATACACTTTACAAAAAAAGTCACGCAATTTGATATTTCAAGTAAATATTTTAAATACATAAAAATCTCCTATGATACCTTTTTCAATAATATCTACCAGTTCAATATTCGCCCTTCCTCATATGCTATTAGCCTGAAAAGGGAAGAATAAAGCCCTTTATACCGACATTAGGCCACCATAACCGAAGCGGCCGCCTGCAGTCTGCACTGCTACTGCACTGTATTGTTTTTATTGCTAATGCACTTGCTAATCTTACATTGCATAAGGGTAATGTTCGTGGAAAACAGAAGCTTAGGATTAATATTTTAAATATTGTACACCCATTCCATTACATAATATTTGGAAGACCTTGCTTTTAATGTACTTTAAGTTCCAAAATTAAGTAAATAAACGAAGCTTTTTAATCTCAGTTAAGTGCACGAATCCTGCGAAAGCAGGTTTCTCCACAGAATTCATCAGAACTTTTTGTACTTTCCCTGTATCATATTATTCAATTACTTAATATATTTAATAGCAGGTATTGTGTGAAATATGATGTTAATATCTTTTTATCTAACAAGATTTTTCTAATAGCTTGTTTCTAATTCTCTCAGGTCATTGTTATGGATATCATTGTATATAAAATTACTGCCAAATCTGGCTCAAAGGACCATGTATGTAACCTTTTAGCGACATCACTGGTATTGTTCAAAAGAACAGCAGACTAATTTATATAATGCCCTAATTTGTAATTGTTTAAAAGACCTTTCCACCATTTAGTAATTAAAATATAATTATCTAAAATACCGTCCCACGTTACGTCAGGCATTATTTGTGACGTTGATGATTAAACCGCTGTCTCGGAGCTTTTAGTGCCAAATCTGCCTCAGAGGACCATGTATGCAACCTTTTAGTTACATTCCTGGTATTGTTAAAACCGGCAAATTAATTAAATAAAGCACTAATTTGTAATTGTTTAAAGGACCTTTGCACCACCATTAATCTGGGCGGGCGTATCTAAAATACCGTCCCACGTTACGTCAGGCATTATTTGTGACGTTGATGATTAAATCGCTGTCTCGGAGCTTTTAGTGATAAATGGCCGTGTCAAAACAACGCGGCGGTGACGCGTTATCTTGTTGGTAGATGCTCCAATTATACAGCTTTACTCATTTCACTTCTCGATATATATTTTTTTTATATCCATAATACGCTTCTAAGTGACCCTAATTTTATTTGATTTTTTTAAAATCCTTTTTACCAGTTATAAGTCCTTTGTCATAAAAAAAAACATGAGAACAATTGCAGAATTGGGACTATTTTTTTTCATAACACATTGCGATGTTAACTTAACTTTTATATAACAAAGCCGAAGAGTTTCATTGTTTCTTTTTTTTTTGTTTGTTTGAACGCTCTTATCTCTGGAGCTACTGGTACGAATAGAAAAAAAAATAGTCCATTTTTCAATTTAGGTTTAATTAATGTTTTCTTAGGTTTACGCGACTGCGACTGTTACCTGTGTTGTCTGTGCTTTAAGCCCAAGTGTAACACTATGTGTGCGGGGACCGAAATTCACGCAAACTGTGTCGCGGGCGGCCTCTAGTATTGAATATGACGACCAACCAATTTCGAGCATAGGCTTATAATATTTGTTGAGACAAATTCGTTCGTGACTGTACTTTGTAACACTATCCTATGATTCAACCCAACGTTCTTATATTACTGAAGACGTCTAAAGAAGATAATATTACACGGAATCGCGGCTGTCACGCTCCACTCAGGCTTGATGTACCTCATTTCCTCTCGATGCTGAGCTATTCTCGACTTTATTCTCAAGGGAATACAGACGTGAGTTTGCGCTGTTAGTGATGTTGGACAGAATATCGATATTGGAAAATAAATCGTTTTTATATGACTTGCCAATTTACACTTTGTACTTTCAAATAATAAGAGCACGTGTACAAAAATGTATTGTTATTTTTAGCAGTTCATATCTTACGGATATTATTGGATCCAAATTTTGTCCTCGTAAAATTCAATTACTAGCCTTCTTTAATACCATGACAGTTATTAAAAATAAAAGTAACTTTTTCCTTATTTTTCCAGGAAAAATAATAAGAGTGCCCGAATATTTTAATGTATTAAAAGCTATTAATAATTCAATTGAAATTCAGTGGAAGCATCGAATTAATATGATACGAGATAATTAATTTTATTGCATTTCGTCTCAATTAACCTCATTTAATCAAGCAATGTAACAGCAAATAATTGTTGATTTATCAATTATAAGCGGTATAATGCTTGGTTCAAACCCAGGCTGAGTTCCGGTGAATTTTTCTTTGTCTATAAATATGTTAATTAAGCACAAATATTTCAGAACGGATGTTGACAAAATCAAAACCAAACCAAGACAAAATATCCGCCCGATTTAAAATTATTTGTTAACCTATGTTATATGTAAGTAACGATGTTTAAAGATATTAAATAACTTAAAAGGTAATCGACAATCGATAAAATCAATCGATACTTTATCCACTCGCGGGACATCCCTACACCGTCGCCGACCGCTGCGCCAAACCGCAGTCAAATGCCTGCAAGAAAGTGCCGGCAATTACGGCGCGCTATTAGACCCTGCGGTTCATTCTTGATGCAGTTTCGAATTACAGAGATGTAAAAAGACGGCCAAGTTCGAGTTGTGACGCGTTGGTTCCGTATATTCCGAATACTCGTATACCGACTAAAACAAGTTATGACTACTGAATGCTGTAACGCAGCGAATGGTTCCCGTTAGATTGTGGACATGATTCACTTGCCACTGCAAGTACTAAATTATTGAGTCAGGATCATTTGCATATTCTTAAGTATTATTTTTTTCGTAATTTGTTTTTTACCCATTCGCATTTAATAAGCGTGCAGAACCTGCCTACAATTCGAATTCAGAATGTAATTTATTTCAATTTCCTTAAATGGAATTAATCCATGTATTATTTTTTGTATTGATAGGTTGTTAAAAAAATTAGTAATAAATTATTGGGTAGAATGTCGAGGCATACAAAGGCTAATACAAATATTACTTTGCATTTATAACACAATAACAGCAACCTGTATCTCACCAGGGAACGCTAAAGCCTAGACCGCGATGCGGGCCGCAGATAGCTCACTCAGAACATCTGGCCGGATATTAATAACTTATAGTACTTTGAGAATAAAGTTACATCAGAACACTTGCGCCTGTGTAACCCGTCATCATATCAAGGGGCGGTTTTATTCTTGTAATTTAATAATGATTTACAGTTCTTTTACGCCTCAACAGTCTAATGGTTTAAGTACCGGGTCATGGTCTCGAGGTTCTGGGTTAGATTCCTGGGACGGGAAACAATTGTGTCGATTTTTCTTTTGATTTTTAGGTAAACAAAATCAGCTGACCTCAGGTGGCTCAAGCGGGAATGGAAACCGCCTACTGAACTGAACTACCGAGACCGTTGGTGGACCTGATAAACTTCCTTGTTATGCTTACAATAAATTATACAAAAAATCATCCATCAGCCAAACAACATCCTATTCTATCAAGCTCTTTATCAGTTTAACTTTGATTAGAATCCATTTATTATCCGGTACAGACATAGTGTAAAGAACATCACTATTACAGATTACTAGAAACCGTGACCTGTTCAATGGATTATAGTCACACGTTTATAAGTAGGAGTGAGCTAGTCACTCTTCAGACACTACATCACTATTCAGTTGTGAATCATTCGTTTGTTTTACGACATAAACATTAACGTTTGTTCTACAAATATATTATGAAAGAAAACGTGACAAAAATGCTTGTTACTATTGATCAGACCGTGAAATGGAGGGCAGTCAGACGTCGTCGTCTCAAAATATTATTGGGCTTGATTTTGTAAGTTGTAGTTAGTTTTCGTTTATTTGTTGCAGCATATGCAATAGCTTAGCAAAAAGTAAAACCTTCGGCTTATGATTTATTTTTGGGAACCAGAGTTTGGCTAAGAATAAAATAACCAGGTCGAGTTTCAACACTACGATAACCATTAGTTATGCCTGAATCCACTTTAGTCAATTTTCGATTGCATTGATCATAAAAAAATTGGGACTTTCAGTAGTTGTAGAAAGATAAAATCAATGTTACTCTTTGAGCTCAAAACAATTAGTAAAATCACAACTTACTCATTTTGTCCATATAAATCACAGCACAATATAACACGAAACATCCTATTGATTCCCCATTGATTCATCATTAACAATGCGAATTGAAAACGAAAACCGAAACAATGAAACGTTATAAGCCCGCATTGCCGTGTCCGCAATCACTTCGGCATCAATCATTCGTAATGGTTGTGCAAATCACAGTTATGTATCAAATAAATTATTTATCGGCACGAGACGAACGCTGTAAAAAATGAACAAAGTGTATTTACATGTTGGTTGCATGAGGTTCGTGCCTAGATCACATGCGAGAGTCGCAGGCTGCTCGGTTACATTTATCATTCCCTAAATTGTCTGGAACGTAGAAATACCGATCATAAATTTCCAAACAGGCACAGGTACCTACATGCTTACTGAAGTTAATGGTGCATGATATTTATGCAATTTACGACAGTATGGTGCTTAAGAAAAATAAATGTTTACTATCTTCTATGATGAAAATGAGTAATGGAAGGCACTTTGAGTCATTCATTACGGAGATATAAATAATATCCACATTTAAAGTACTTAAAATATTTTAGGGACTTCAATCCCAGAATTTCACATAGCATGCAAAACCACTGAACCAATCTGAATACTCAATGGAGGAAGTACTCAATGTACATCACTTTCTTTTCAAAACAAAAGAAAAACGAAGCGCCATTGTCATTTCTCAAATATGGCGTCAGCGCTCCACAGATGCTTCGCAGGCAATTCAAAACATGGCCGATTGTGTAGTCCACCAGTGACGTGTCACAAAAACCTAACGACTCAAAATTGTAGGCACGCAGCGGCTGTCATATCGGATGGCTATTTACGAGAAATACCCATTAAAATTGTATCAAATTTCATTAGTTCGGAAAAAAGACTTCTCCCAACCATGCGGTGCTTGGTTACGTTTGTTTCGACGACAAAAATGATTTCAATTTTGAACTGTGTTGCAATAGCAATAGAGGTTAGAGGAGCGGTTATGGTATGTTTGCTGCGGTAAAGTTGTCGGTGCGATGTCAAGAATTTACTAATGGAGATAATGGATCGGAGGCCGGCGCGACTCGAGATCGTTTCGTGCCGAAAATGTCCGCTGTTCCATTGGGTTACGCGGTGCGTCAAGCATTTATGTATATTTGATAATATCTACTTTATTTAACAAATAAGTTCAAATCTCGAGTTAAACATGATTTTTAGAAATTTAATTTAATTTTAGTTTGAAAACAAGATCTAGATTCTGGAGGACCACTAACTGTGGAATATCCCTACAAAAAATTGACGTGTGGCGGCCTTTTAATCGATACTGTCCACTTTATGAAGCGTCTTTTGACAGCTCACGCCCATGAAAATTCGAATTGTTTTCGTTTAATTTTCGAAAAAAGAATATTGTTCTTCATGGACGGTTACTGCCAACTCAGTGATGTGCTACGAAAAACGATTAGATCATTGTGCCCCCGATTACAAATAATCGATAGAAATAAATGCTATGAATAAATCTAAACTTGTTCATAACATGTTCATAAGGTATAATGTATATTTTACATAGAAAGGTAACAACATTTGGATTTAAATTTCTTTTACTAATATGACTTACTTGTTTTATATTTAATATAAACTCAAATATATGGATTTATATTTGTTTACAATAAATCTAAGAGAATGTTAAATCAAAACGCATGTTTATCGAAATCGGTTATTTTTTACGTACCTAAGTCGAATAATGATAATAGTACAATTGGATTGTTGACACATTTGAGATACTTTAGGACATCACCAATGTTGTCAATCGGCGACCTGTCAAAAGACGCTTCCTATAGTGGACAGAGTATAATATAATAAATAACTTTTCAGCCTTCAACTGATTACTGTTGCTGCAAAGGTGATGTCCATAAAATGACCCAGATTCGACAGGAATGAAATGTATACCAGTGGATTGACATTGGAATATGATATAATGTTACCAAGGGGGCAACCCTGAAATCGTTATAGTATAGGAGCTAGGAGCAAAATAAAATAAGGAAAAAATCGTTCAAAACAAAGTTTACGTAATGTTGTGGCTTAATATGACGTTGTTTTAATGCTGTTTCACTTGTGATAATTATCAGCAACACATTTCACAAGCAACAGCAACACAATAACAACGATATTCTCACCCACAACATGGCTCTTTGCTCCTATACTATACCATTTTTTTTATATTTGCAATCTTAAGCCACAGAATTACCAATAATACAAACAGTACTGTAACTATTGAAGTATCTATGGGCCAGAAGAAAAAAATATTCAAAAAACAGAGTGTTTGTAATGTTCTGATTTAATATGATGTTGATATTATGTTGCTGTTGCTTGTGAAAGATGATGATGATAATTATCACAAGTGATACAACATTAAAACAACGTCATATTAAGTCACAGCATGACGTAAACTTATTTTATTATTGTTTTGAACGAATTTTTTCTTTATTTTATTTTGCTTCTAGCTCCTATACTATAACGATTTCAGGGTTGCCCCCTTGGTAACATTATATTACATTTCAATGCCAATCCACTGGTATACATTTCATTCCTGTCGATTCTGGGTTTTTCGTCCATACATTTATGGACATGTCCTTTTAAGCTCAGCTTCAAGCTTAATGCTTTTGGCAAACATAGTGATTAGCCAAAATCCATCTTTGTAACGATAACATGACTTCAAATTATGGAGGAATTTGTCGTGCAATGGGACACCAATGGGCTAAAAATTTACTTAACTTTACTTCAGAACTACTACTCTGTTCGTTTAGATTTAAATAACTTTATTAATACTTCCGCAATGAATGCCAATAATATTACCTTTATGTACCCAATTAAAATAAACAGTATCTCTAGTATAATCTCTATTGTACTTTCCCGTGTCGTATCGTACCATGTGCATCCATGGAACAAGGTCCATTCCTGGTTGCGTCGCGTACGCCCGCGCCCCCACTCTAGTCCCTCGCAGTTATTAGGGTTGCCCCTGTGGAGTAAACTAATTTGTGTGTCGAAAAAGGCCCTTTTTAAAACGTGCCTAACACGATTAGTGACCCTCTAAAAGGGCAATTATTAGTGGAAGGTGCTTTTTAAAGGGAGACTGCCGTTACGTATATCCCGCTTAATATTGGTTATCAATTGAATAAGCTCCGCAATCTCGTTTACAAACACATTTTTGCCTAAAACAAAAGATGCTTAATTTTTAACGCCAAAAAAATATTTGTGCCGTTCTGTTTATGGTACCCATCTTCTAATAAATTATTAATTGTACTTTTAATATTTCAACGATCAGCCAAATACTAAATATATTATTATTATACTGCACAAGTGAGTGAGCAAGTACAGGTTAGTGCCTATCCACTCACTCTCATAGTTCGGTGGGACAGCAGTCTGATACGACCATAGAGAGATCAGGCTCAGTACCAACGGCTTCGCGTGCCTTCCGGAGCCTGGAGTATTAATCTTAGTACATTGTTACTAGATTCCTTTGTGGAATAAAAACAATGAGAAGAATGTCTTATAAAGAATTGGCTTTTAAGCCCAATGATAAAATGTATTAATATTTTAATTAAGTAAATAATACATTTGGCAGCCCTAAGCGATATGCCGCCCAGACACGCAACGCAGCGTGCTAATCTGCAACGGACATAAGAAGCGATTAGGAAGACGCTATACATGTACATTGTACACATATGACGTCACTTAGTTTAATTGGTAGGTAGGTATATATACTCAAAAGTGTGATCACGGGTACAAACAGAGCAAATACAAAGAATATTAATATTAAAGCATGCACTAGCCGCCCGTGTCTCCGTCCGTTTGGATTTCGGTTTCCGTATACATATTGTTAGGTATAAGTGTTACGTGCTATATAGCTAAAAGCATTACTCGACTAAGCGACTTTCCAACACAAAAAGCGCGTTCAAAGCGCGTTACAAACTAACAAACAAAGACTTTATTTTATTAGTACAGATAACAGTATTGAATGTTTTAATACCACCACGTCACCGCGGAAAGCTTATTTAGCAGTTGTTCTGGTCCTGCGCCTCATCTCAGTATCATAATCAGATTGCCGTCCCACCGAACATGAAAATAAGGCGATAGGGAATGCACACTACATATTCTGCTAGCCTGGCCGATTGTAGGTTATAGATTAACCACCATAGCCAGAACGGCAAGGAGGGTATTATTATTAAATGTTTAAATGTTATTACTACCTAAATGTGTAATCACATTAATTCGTGACTACCAGTAGCTCTGCAAATAATGAGTAGTCATTACACATACTTGGATCGCCTTAGCATAATATTTACAAGTGATGAGCACGGTTTGCGAACCGCGCCCATTCTTCGAAGTGGTTTTAGGGTTCCGTATAGACATATTGCTACATGGTACCTATCCAAATTAAAGTCAGCCTGGCTAAAGGTGTCTTAGACAGATAATAATATAGAAATCTAGTAATAATACACAGTAGAAATAATAATAGTAACATTTTTATAATTAGTGATGTGCCGGATTGCTAAAATGTAAATGTGTGGATCAGAAAACAATTATTTATATACGTATGCGAACTTTTTTAATTCTCAATAGCAATACATAATACCATTGGCAAGTGAATACTGCTCAAAACACCATGTTTTTCCCGACATTTGACAAAATAATATTTTTATTTTAGCTCAATCTATAAGAACCCTATACGTGACTAGAACTCGAACTTGACTGTTTTTAAAATAAAAATTGGAATGTTACGAGCCATAACGGTGTACGATTATTGCTTATTCAACAATAGAGAGGTATTCGAAATTGACTACCGTGACATTTGCAACTTATAAAATTGAGTTGATTAGAAACGATTTGTTATGGTGCAAACTGGATTAGAAACTTTTGTAAGGACGTTTGTGTTGAACGAGGTCGAATTTTTATCGTGAAAAATTGGTTAGCCTTAGTAGGTAGTATTGGCAAATCTATATACCTAATCTGAACTATTTTTACAGATTTTGTTGTTTATACCCCAATATTATTTTTTACCCAAAAGGTTGTGTACCGATATCTATTTATGTTTAAGCCGCTAGTGCCCATAATACCTGAATAACGATACTAAAGTGTCCGGAGTAAGGTGACGACGAAGGTGGTCAAATTAGAGACATGTTAATGGTTCGATGGTTCTGTATTGATTGATTTCATAAATGTACATTTAATTTTCACCATAATTATAAAACTACTGATTCAGCCAAACGTTACGTACGCGACCTTATTAGCCATTTTTGCTAAGTTTAACTTAATTCTAGTATTAAGTAGTGTACACACTACAATTGTTTAAAGTTATACACACTACAATACCCAAGGGTAGAGATTCGACGCCCGCTACACAATTTAGCTTAAATAAATACAGCTCGTTAACATAGTTTCTATAATTTTACGTAATATTCGGTAAAAAAAAAACAAACTTAGAAGTAATAGAAGCAAGCGATAATATCAGAAACATAAGTGAGTGTTTGCAACAGTCTCAATTTAGCAATACGAGTAATAAGTTGAAGATAAAGATAGCAGCTTTTTGCTACTCGGCACAATTAAATAAAAACCGGAGACTCTCCCAACTCGAATGCTTGCGTGTTTCGTGTCAACCATCTGGCACAATCGTGTCGGGACTAAGCGAATGTGTGCTCACGAGAATGCTACTTGCTAAAAGCATTTTTTTTCTCGTGTGCTCCGATAACACGAGGTTAGGGTTGTTCCTTGAACGAAGGGAGATCTTTTACAAGTTATTTTGTTTGGTACATCAGGTATTTTGATGTGTGCATGCGTGGGTACTTAATACAATCATATATTACAAATGTGAAAGTTTGTATGTTTAGATGTTTGTCCGTCAATCACGCTGAAATTAATTTACGGATTTTGCTGAAATTTGGTTTACAGGCAAGGTATGGCAAACTTAGGTGGTAGGATTTTTTTTATCCCGATTAAATGCTCCCATGAGGTAAAACAGGCATCTTGATAACGCAGGCAAAGCCGCGGGTAAATAACGATGAGGTTTTTTAATGCAATGGGTTGGACATTTTTAGATGTTTAAAAATCATAGTGTATGCTTCTACAATGTCATTCTATCTCTCTGATCGACTATCCTGCATTATAACTTTTATACTTGAGTCAAAGCAGCGTGAATCTCCCACGATATACCGATTACTTTAAACGACATGTACTTGTATGTAGGTCTTCATGTAACAAAAACGGAAGATGTCGATCGCTGGCATAGTTAGAAACGAGTAGATTCGTGTCATCCATTGACACAATCGTGTCAATTCGCATCGCAATAGGGTCGCAAATAGTCGCAATGTTAGTATATTCTAGGTGAAAATTCTATGCTAAAAGTATTTTTCTCATGTCACGTCTTGCTAGGGATGTAACGCATTCCTCCTTGCGTCGTATTCCTCAGGAATGAGAGATCTCTCTGACGATCCTACTCCATCCCTCCATCGGCTTAGTCCATCTACTTAGTCATATATTGAGAAGTCATCGAGAAAAAAAACTAGTATTTACTGGTTTGTATACAAAAATTGTCTCTAGTTACTTAGTTTATGTTCACCGCTGGCCATGGACAGGAGACCCTCCTGTGCCTCCCTATCACATTAATAATGTAATTGCGTATTTTATTATCGCCTTTAGCAACGATTTAGTTATACAGCGTCATTAAAAAAAAATACAATCATACGTCAGTGTTGCCAGCCCTAACAAAACAACACAGGGCGTCCAGCACTGACCACGCTAAGTGCGAATGCGTTCGTCCGCTGTTAGCGTGCATCTCCAAACTGCACTAATAGTCTGCGCACACACATACATACACATACAGAAATACGGCAGGTACGTTTCTTAAAACAGTTTAAATATTTTATTAAAGTTCTGAAAAAACTAATAATAATTGTAATCGTTATTGAAATCACAAGAAAGGCAATGAAACGCAAGAAAATTGTCTCCCATTTAAAAGTATTCGTCAGGATTCTAAGGGAACCTGTTATCGTTAAATACGAACAATGACAAATAATTAAGTCGCAAGCGCAATTGTTGCAACCACTTTGAGGTGCATCCAATGAGGCGCACCTAAGCTAGGTATTCCTCGGAGCGCTCCCATGTTTTGCTTTTGACTAAAACTATAACATTAATAGTTTTATTAGTATCACGTGAAAAAAACAGGTAATTTTATTATCAATATTAGGCAGTGTTGAAACGAATTCGTGCACACATACACTGTGTTAACTAAATTGGTAAAATTACATCCGTACTAATATTATAAATGCGAAAGTCTCTTTGTCTGTTTATCTGTCTCTTACGCTTTCCCGTTTACACCTCTCAACTAATTATGATGAAACTTGGCACAGACAATATTTAGACCCTGAGAAAGAATAGGACGAAAAAAGGGATCTGAAATCCACGCAAACCAAGTCGCGCGTGGCCTCTAGTATTGTATATTTATAGTACTCACACGACACAAAATACATACAACAACTCGGTCACGGCATAGGTGAACGAGTCTCGAACGATCCCATTATCGCTGGCGTGACGAGACGCCCCACGGAAACATGACGCGTGACAGCATACAATACAATGTTGGGTTTAGCGATGTTCCGAAGTTCGTGTTTATACGAGATGGTTTTGGTATCATGTTTCTTAAGAAGGGCAGGATGTTAAATACATCCTGCAGAAACGAAAAACATGCAAGAAGGTGCAAGAGGTTTTTCTTCGAATGGTCTTAATGTCGTTAGACATACTGCAGAAACAATAGCCTGCGGTAGGATAAAGGGACGTGGTAGGTATTTGTACAAATATGTTTGTAATTTGTACAGTTGTACAGTTCAGTCAAATAAGAGTGTTATTAATCAATAAAATAATACATAATATATGCTAATAGATTTGTGTAAAGTCAGAGGTGAGAAGGAAACTTTTGACAATAAAAAATAAAGGACGCGCGGAATTCAAAAATGGAACTGTCTCCGCGCTCCACCTTATTTATTTTTATAGTCTCCAGTCTTCTGCGATTTTATTCCTCGACACATACATAAGAAAGAAAATATGGCTAAGGTTAATTTCAGGGGATCCTTAGGCCTCAGATACAACCTTATTCACCCGATGATTAAAGGTGTAAGGAACTAAGGATCATCATCATCATCCTAGTGATTTTCTCGGTCGCATCCTCGGCCATTGCCTCGGAGTCCAGGGTCCGCATGTAAGGAACTAAGGATATCTAGCCTTATCAAAATTGCGTGCAACCCTAAAAAAATACACACGTTAAAAGCGCCCGCCTATTTGCATGAGTTCTGACGTCACAGGTTGCGATAAAGCGCTAACAGCGCTAACTGAAAGTGTGCTAAGTCCGCTTCTATCTGACGGGCGCCGTACTTTGTTCGCAAACCTTTATGTTTCGGCGCTTCGCTTTTAGTTTAGTTTGTATTAAGCATCTTAGGAACTTACAAAGTACTTCGTGAGCACACTAAACGTGGGAAGCTCTAGAAAGGCTCTTTAGTTTCATGACGTAGTATACTTCATCGTATACCATAAGGATCCTAATGTTAACAGTAAATTTGTAGTGAAGGAACCCTCTTGGGTCCAATTAGTCGAGTGGACAAACAGTTGAAAACATAGCTAACAATAATGGGGTCCTCGCATAAATGTAGAATTCATTAAACTGGTTTTAAAATCTTAAGGAATCACAGTTTTCAAAAGAAACATGAGTGTTAACTCTGTTATACGGATGTCAATGGAATGGCTTTTTCTGCAAATTCTTTTGATCTTAGTTGATAGGCCTTCAGTAGTAGTAAGTGGTTAGTCTGAGTAGATAAAGCGTAGGAACACACTGAAATTACCAAAGTTCGGCGCCAATGCATTTTGTAAACAAAATTACACGACGTACCTAGTTTCGGCATTGTGTGTCATCTTCCATTTAAAGTACATTGCAGTCGTGGTCACGCCGAACTTCGGTCGCGTTTTTTTCGCCTTGTGTGTTTCAATACTGTGAGTCCAAAGAACCGGCATATAAAAACGATAATGGAATATGCTACAAGGAATCTAGCATATTAAAGCGGTTGTAGTAATATTTAATTTAGTAACATTATACTCTTACCCAGAAGCCGTAATAGCCAATGACTGCTTTATCCTTACATAGTTACTTATTTATACAGGTTTGGCTGGGTGAACTAGTCGCAGCCTACGGCGCCTCTTATCAGCACGATATACGAGTCTGGTCGCCCACTCCCACGGAGCCTACTCCCACGCGTGGGCCAGCAGTGTTTTGCGCTGGGAGGGCTAAGTATTAAGGATTTGTCAGGACTTTTACATATAATCACCCCAGATTGGGCGATGACCCGCTCACCCACTGAATTCACCCGCTGGTAGGTGGAGATTCAACGTTTCTTATATTGGACCAATATAAGAAAACGCATAGTACCTACAATGGTGAATAAAGTCGCCAGAGCTCAGTTGAGGAAGATATGGGGTTTTGAAAGCCGGGAACGTATTGGCGATACCTCTGGCTAGTTGTCCATGGGCGCCGGCGATTGCTTACCACCAGGTGATTGGCTAGCCAGTTTGCAGCCTATCTTCTTCTGCTTCTTCCTAGCGTTTATCCCGTTTCTATGCAGAGTCCGCTTTGACCCCATTTGAGTTTGCAGACTATGGCAAAAAAAATCTAACACAATGAAAATACCATACCTACATCGTACCAATACTTTTACTACTTTGTCCTATTCTTAGAATTAAAGTTGGAAACCCTAGTCCGACGTTGGATCTTTAGGTATTTATTTTGCGGTGCGAATTTATTCCACGTGTAGTTTCTGGTACATCTTCCTTACAGGGTTTCCATCAGGCGAGATATTGGCAATACAGCTGCACTCGAGAATTTCAATACCAGATTATTGGATTTTTTTGTTAAATCTTGATAGTTGAATCCAGTTTGTTGAATGATTGAAGCGTATCAAAATATGGACGTTGGTATTGTTAAAATTATACATGTGTAAGACGGTTTCTATGTCAGGGAGCTGCAGCTCCGAAATAACTAATGATTTTCGTTTAGTAATTTAAACTGTAAATGACATTAACTTTTACTTTAATTTATTGTGTAGTTCTATTTTTAAGTGCGTTCTTATTGGCTCTTTTAAGATGCCGATAAAATTAAAGATTGACGTTTGGAGTGTATTTTCTAAGATGACAGAATTTATGGATTTTTCTGAAATTGCTCTAGTTTGCGATCTTCCGTCACAAATTGTTCCGCTAGCTCGTTTGCCACAACTACCATATGATGTGATGCGCAGTGACCCAAATCTCACAAGTTATTTCATAAATAAATAGTTGTGTAGTGTGTAGTGCACTGCCAACCATAATCATAGTTCATTTGGCACAGAAAAGCATAATATGTAAGTTATGGCCGCACCAATTGTACGGACGTGGTGTTGCAAATGTTTCCATTTGACCTGGAACAGCAAAAATGTGGAATTGGGCCAAAACTGTTTCGAACTAAGAGAATTGTACTGTTTCTTGTAGCGTTGAACACGTGTGAACTGGAGAAGATATTGATTACTTCGTTTCTATACATAAATAGAGATTAATCAATACTAATCAAATAAATCTGAAGAGCTTGTTTGTTTTAACGTGGTAATCTCAGGAAGTAATGGTCCGAATTGTTTTTTTTTTTGCGTTGGATAGTCCATTAGTCGAGAAAGACTTTAAGCTATAGTATGCATAGCCTTATACTGTGCGGAAATTGAATTCCAAGCGGAGTCGCGGATAGCCGATAATATCAGATAATTTTATCTCATCAACTTATTTCGATATACTTTTGTTAGAATAGTCGAGAAAGTATCAGAATTTGCCTTGAAGTACAAATAAACTAAGCAGAAAATTAAATATGACTCCTGAAGCATTCTCAACTTCCTTTAAATACCTATGTTAAAAGTACATAAGTCAGTATATTATTTTATGTCAAATTTTACTAATTTTGCTCAAATTGGAATACATCAAACGCACGGTCAAATGATGTAGTCAAAAAATAACTTCACTCTCTTCCACAACTTCAATAACCACAAATATCAACCTAAACACTTCCCTTAAGTCATCAAAGTTAAATGGCGTGGTGTTTTCATGGCCACGTTTTGATTGCCAGGACATTGGCGGCCACCATTCCGCCAGTTCTGCCAAGCAATCACTGCCTCTGCCAACTCGCCGGCCTCGCTTGATATTTGCCATTAAACTTTATGAAGCTTCCCATGTACCCTTGTTCCGGATTGTTCCACTTCTCTATAGGCTTTTAGAGTACTGTTGTATTGCAGAACCCTACTGCGGAAAATAAAACAAAACTAAATAGCTGTTGGGACCAGCACTATCATGCTAATATTATAAATGTGAAAGTGTGTTTGTTTGGATGTTTGACTGTCATTCAAGCTGAAACTACTAATCGGATTTTAATAAAGATTACTATAAAGGCAGGGGATGGGCTGACTTGGGTGAAGGTATATTTTTCTACCGATTAAATGCTCCCATGGGATAAATTAGGAATTTTGTTAACGCGGGCAAAGCCGCGGGTAAAAACTTGTTGTAGAATAAGTATAGCGCTGTTGTTGAGTAGGTACTATCTTTTTCAATATTTCCCTTTAAATATTGGAATCCACGCCGCGTTTAGGTTGGTAGATAGTTAGGTAACTGCGGCTAATGCTTATGGCCTAAGGCCTTTGCTAACCCCCCAGCTCCCAAGGCAATGGAGGGATACCGCAGTTTGTAGCAGAGAATTAGTTCTCAATCTGAGATCTGCCGCCCCCGCGGCGAACGGGTATATGTACGTAAACGTATTTTCCTGACGATAAAAAAAAAAGAAAATGTGTCAGTAACGGTAATTTACTTCTTGGAAACATAAAATGGCGTCACTTACGTGGTCATAAATTGATATGGATATATCGCATCATTACAAAAACATAACGTAAAAGAGTATCTCCGATCACAAACCTTCTTTGGTTTCGTGCGTAAGAAACTAAAAACGAAATAAATTGCTTTTTTAACTTTCGTATCAGTCCATTTAAGATACACGTATGCAGAACCCACAAGATAGTTGAAGATAGCTTTATATGAAGATAACTGCTTTTTGTCTCAATTTAACTCTAAATTGGCTCGTTTTAAATAGGCCGCGGAATAAAAACTGCTATTAAGATAGGAGCCATTTTCAACGGGAGTTATACGCAGTTTAGTATATTTAATGAGCAGTGACTGCTTTTCAAAGAAAATGTACTTCCACACGACGATAATATCCGCTTTCATTTGGAAGAATTAGACTTTATCGCGCCTCTTTAATGGTCTTAAGATGATTTAAAGATGGTTATGACTTCGTCTCAACAAATATGATAATCAACCGTTTTGTTAAGAGCTAGCTTTGGTGCTCATGTTTTATCCTACTACTATTATAAAGGCGAAAGTTTGTATGTGTGGATGTGTGGATGTATGGATGTATGGATGTTTGTTACTCTTTCACGTAAAAACTACTGAATGGATTTGAATGAAACTTTACCACAATATAGCTTATACATCAGAATAACACATAGGATATTGGAAATCGAAATCCACGCGGACGGAGTCGCGGGCGGCCGCTAGTGAACTTATAAAGATAAATTATAAACTCCTACAACAAGGTCTGGTTGTGGGTTTTGATAGTTTAGTTTTGTAGCCGTTTGTATTGTAATTAATTGAAGTTAATGAAAGCTTTTTAATGCGAAATCAAATTCAAACAAAATTATTTTACGAGTATACCAGTCTGATTACTCGTATTAAAAGGTTAATTTTAAATGACTGATTCATGTTGTGAGAATTTTATCGTACAACTAGCGGTCGCCCGCGAGACTATCCGCGTGCGTTTTGGTTTCCAAACAGTGTGATAGCTACTATATACCGACAAATGGACTGTCCAAATCAAAAATACCTTGTTCCTAATTCGAACCAGTACTTAGTTTCTGATATAAGCGCGTTCAAACAAACAAGTATTTAGATGTCTAATCAATTATATATTATGTATTTAGTTTAATGTTGAAATAGCTTGAACGCCGACCAGTATGTAACTGCCAATTTAATGGAGCAGAAGTATAAGTACTTTAATAAAATTAGCATCGCCTGCATTTATTAAGACCGTCGTTACTCCACACGTTTCATTGTGCGTGCAGTACGCTCAAAATTAGATGGCCCGACTGACGTTTGCTAGTATCGGCAACGCAGTAAAATTTCATCAAAAGTAAATTTATTTGGTTCGTAGAATATAAATATTTTAAGCCCATTGACTAAATCGCAGGATAAGTCATTGACTTGGATATCTTGCTGAATGACTGATCTGGATGGAGACTTTTTTTATGTTATTGTGAGGAAAGTGGGTCACCTGATGGTTAGTGAACATCGTTGCCCATGGACATCGACAACCGCACAAGGTTCCCAGGTGCGATTCCGAACTAAGCTATTGCAACCTTACTCTCCAGCAGAAACAGCACAGCAGTTACTAAGTGCTATTATGATCTTATGAAAATTGAGGTTCTTCCCCAGACGAGCGTCTCATTCTAGTGGAACTTCCACTAAGCTAAGATCGGCGGCGGCGCCGTGAATATAAAATTATTATTATTGTGGCAGGCCTTTATAGCTTCAGCATGGCCAACATTTCCCACACGTACTGTATAGGCATTAGGCTTCCTGAGCCGGCATCAAATTTTATAGGCACTTGAACAGGCGCGGGCGCAGGCATAATGAACGAGTGCTCGCCTCGGGCGGTGGATGCGGGCCTGTCAGGCAGGGGTGCGCAAACTTTTACACAAGTTCCAGAAGTTACCAACCTTTTCTGACACCTTGCAAGTCGACAGGGGCTGTCAAACTTATTTGACACCTTTTATAGATAATTCAACAATAAAGAACTTAAACAATGCGATGAAGGCATTACTTGGGATCCTAGTTATTTCTTTTTTTTTTTGCACAGTTGAACATTTGGCGTAAGGCGAGGGTGGAAAACATCTAAACTCAAACTGACATCAACAACTAATAATAATTTGAAGATTGTTGTAGACCTTATAAATTAACAAAAACATAATAAAGTTAGATAAATAAACGCAGAGAAAAATACTTAGTTATACGATTTGCTTATTGTTTATCCGGAATAACAAGTGCCTTACTTGTAATTCCGGAAAAACGCTGTTCTATTCCTATTTAAGCCAGCTCTATTTCTAAAATAGATAAACCCATACGTGCCCAAGTGAAGCCATACACGCCGAGAGCAGCGGAAAAGTAATAACAAAGTAAAGTGGATTCTCCAAGTCCACTGGGAAGTTTGAAATTGGATGTCAAGCGCACTTGTGACGTCATCGAGCGACGGAGAGTGTGGCGATCTGCTGTTCAATACGTTATTTCCTTGTCTATTATGGCCGCTATGTCCACCCCCTTTTCAATCAAAGTTATGTTATTTCATTTTAATGTCTACTTATCGGCAATATCGACTGATTGTTACGAGTATTATGAAAGTCTAAACGTACAAATACTAATATAATTTATCTCCGAAAGTTTGTTACGTATTAACTTTAAATAAAGAAATTATTCTAATATCAAAAAAATAGGTTAAATATACAGCTCATGACTCGTTACGATTGATAAAACGATACGTTACGATACGATTTGAAAAGGTCTCCATAGACTGGGAATGACATTGGGTAATGGGTTACAGGGTCGGCGAGCTATGCCTTTGGTTTTGCAACTATCCATAGTCTGTGATAACCACTTACTATACCGGTTACTGCCTTAGTAATATAAAGAATAAACATAAACATATTCCATCATCACTGTTTCCTTTAAAAACGCGTCCCATTGTATAAACATGGAAATTACTTACGTCGATCGCATTCCATTGCATATGAAAAGATCTTTGGAACATTCATACTATGTATGTTTTAGTTATTTGAGAAGGCATCACTCGATACGTTGGATATCTTTCCGCACCTTTGGGTCCATCCCTCGTATTCACACGTTCGTAACCCGACCCTTCACATGTGGATGAACTTCCTAGCGCCTTCATCACGTCTCTGTTTGAATGGTTTGAAAAAAGAAGCGTTGGATAGAGATGGAAAAAGTAAATACCGCAGAAAGTAAGAAAATATGGAATGCCATCAATAAAATAGAAGCGCATATCACTGACTAGCGGCCGCCCGCGGCTACGTCCGCTTGAATTTCGAGTTCCAATAGCCTAAGGTTTTCCTAGTCAGTAGTTCCTGAGATAAGGGCGTTCAAACAAACAAAAAAAAACAAACAAACAAACTCTTCAGATTTATATATTAGTATAGACTAGACAAACTTGTACTCGTAGTAATAATTGAATGTGCTATTTAGAATACACCTTTTTTACATGCCATGCAATACATACACACAATAAATATGTATGTATGTACATAATATAGAGTTAGTACCCAAACTGGTTCGAAAGCGCGTTTTTTTTTATTAGCCTATTAATGTCGTCTAAATTATACGCCCCTTTCCTACAAGTTGACGCATAGAATTTGATCTCGAGCGACGTCCACTCTATACGTAGTTGTAATACCTTAATGTACCTATATCGCTCAGGCATTGTTCCCTCCACACTCGATACCAGAACACCCACGAACGCAAACGCATAAAAAAGCAGTAAATATGGGATTAAGGCGAAATAAACGTAAGGTCTAATATTGAGATACGATTCATCATAAATTAAATTAAAGAATATCGTTACGACTCCGCCCACGCGTATTTCGCAAGGCGTCCGTAAATATGTATGAAATGACCGCCTATTCATATATTTATGTGGACAAACACTTTATAAATAGAATGTTTTTATATTCCTCTAAAGATCAAAACTCAGGAATGAAGAAAAATATGCTCTAACAATAAATACGAAATGAAATCTGTAAACCTTTTTGGACGCATATTCGTCAACTACAAAGTACATAGTTCATAATTTGTTATTTTGATCAGTCTGTTTCGTTTTTGTTTTAAACTCGTTAAAATATTGATTTGTATATTTTAACAAGTTTAGTAACAAGGGAAAAAAAGACTCCGAGTCCTGCCACACAGTGCCGTAAATAGGGCGGTGCCAGCGGTGCCCAGGCACAGGGCGCAGACCCTGGAGGGGCGCAGAAATGACCGACTTTCAAGTAAAAAAAAAAAAAAAAAGGTCGCAGTTCTGTGAGCTCGCACCCTGGAGGGGCGCAGAAATGACCGACTTTCAAGTAAAATAGTACTAAATTACGACTGTCGCCGATGAAACAGCGTTGAGATTATGACATTTGCGATTAGTGAATTGCACCTCTGAATTTATTTCAAAATTATAGTAATCGAGCGTAGACAGACTAGATCCATCAAGTCAGAAATTGTAAACATTTCAATTACAAATATTGCACTCAATTGCACCATAACAACCATCATTAAGACAAACTCATATACTATAATGAGTAGTTCATCACTTAGTTTGATAACAGGTTAATTAGCTCGGCATAATACAGTATATTATAATAACAGGCTGTTATTTCAAGCGATGCGCTCTAATGACAGTCCGATCGATGTTGTTAATGGTTCCCAGAAGCAATTATGCGGCTGCAGGCGCCTCTTGGGCCCTTATTATATTAGTGTACCGTGTAGTGAAGCTAGCATTAATCAGCGTATAAGAAAATGTTTACGACGCCTTGAAGAAACCATCAAGAACTAAGAGAGAGGTCCTATAAAAATATTAAAATAAGTATAGGTATTTCTTAGATTGTATTTGTGTATGCTTATTATCTCATCATCTTTTGCTTTGGTGATTAAATTATCATTAAAATTGTTTTAGTGTGCTCGCTACCGCATTCAAACATTTCGTTAATAACTAAAGGTTGACTGGTAGAGTATGCTTTTAGAGTTAAGTCCGCTTTTTGTACCTTACATGTGTGGTCAATAAAGTTTTTATAAATAATTGAATATTTTGATGAAAAAATAAAACAAAACTGGCTGAGCAAATGTAGTGAAGTATAGTATCGGCCTATTAATGCCTCACTGAAGGGCAAAGACCTCCATCATTTGGATAATTGTTTTTGATACTAAGATGGGTTTTAGCTATAAATATGGTATAAATGTGGAAATATGCCCTTTTTTAACGATGAGAATGTTATTTAACATCGGGACTAAACGCGAAATTATTTTTATAAGCACCTGAGTACTTACTGCTTGCATCAAGGTACTTTTAAAAATAATGTCGCGTTTAGTCTCGTTGTAATGTTAAATAATTATAATGAAACGCGAAAGTTTAAAGATTAAAATATTGACAACCATATGAAAAAAATGTAATATTATTGACAACTTGGTTGCGTTTATTTCTTGCAGCACCTTGAGTCTCACTATCAACCAGACGCTGACCATTAATACCTATATGTACGTTTAATTCTGTTCAACCAAGAAACACGTGTTAGGTCCCCTGTGAAATTAACTGAACTCAAACTCATCATTATCTATTTCATAATTTACCCGTTCGGTTCTTTGATAAGTTGGTATTACGCGCAGGCGGCGCAGGTATCATTTATGTGGCTAGCATAGAATTACTAATAATTCCTGTTTGGATTTAACCCTACTTGAAACGGAATTGTTAATTTGATTGCCACAAATAACAATTATTCAGTGCATTTAATATTTGTTTTGTTTCGTCGAGTTTGTGATTGAGTTATTTTAGGCGTAAATGTTCGTTCGTTTTTGTTTCAATTTATATTTTTTTATTTGAATAGGTACAGTAAGCATCTGATAGAAAGTGGTACCCAAATTAATAGACGCAACCAAATAGAAAGTCAAATCTGTACAAACTAAGTCTCCGAATAGTTTCCATTCTAATCGATAAAAAAGTTGACAATTTCAAAATGTCATTAAGATAGATTCAGTCAAAACGTCATAAACATATCGCCAAGAACATTTTTGAACACTTAAAATTCACCGATAAGATTGGCGCGATGCGCGAATTTGTATTTGGAGTCCCACTGCACCACAAAGTCTACACTTTTTACATTTAGGTATTTTTACTTTTCCGTAAGCTTCACTATCTGAAACATTATTTCCAAGCATTCGCAGAGCGTAGAATTACTCTCCTAGGTGTAGTCCTTTTTGAGCACCCACACATCTAGAGCCTAGCACCTTGGCTAGCCCACATATAGCACCTTTTGATATATTGTTTCAGGTGCTCCAAGTGACAATTTTTTTTTAAATGCTAAATCCTTCAATAGGTTCTCAATATGGTGTAAACCAGGTTTCCGATGTGCAGGTGCTCTAACCCTGGGTGATCAAAGTGGACTACCTCCGCCTCTTCAGCGAACCCTTTTAAAACTACGCATTTGTTTAACCGTCCGGGGCGTAATCTATACTAATATATAAAGCTGAAGAGTTTGTTTGTTTGTTTGTTTGTTTGTTTGTTTGAACGCGCTAATCTCAGGAACTACTGGTCCGATTTGAAAAATTCTTTTTGTGTTGGATAGTGTATTTGGCGAGGAAGGTTATAGGCTATAGTATATATCTATTATTTTATCCCAAGGGGATGAAAAAGGGGATAAATGTTTGTATGAAACTTTGTTAATTTTAAACCGATCGGGCTGGGACTTGGCATGCATAAAGCTACTATGACATAAAAATCCCCTTAGAAAGGATTTTTATGTGTTCCACCCCAAGGGGATGAAAAAGGGGATTAATGTTTGTATGAATCTTTGTCAATTTTAAACCGATAGGGCTGGGACTTGGCATGCATGAAGCTACTATGACATAAATATCCTCTTAGAAAGGATTTTTATATGTTCCACCCCAAGGGGATTAAAAAGGGGATTAATGTTTGTATGAAACTTTGTCAATTTTAAACCGATCGGGCTGGGACTTGGCAAGCATGAAGCTACTATGACATAAATATCCCCTTAGAAAGGATTTTTATATGTTCCACCCCAAGGTGATGAAAAAGGGGATTAATGTTTGTATGAAACTTTGTCAATTTTAAACCGATCGGGCTGGGACTTGGCATGCATAAAGCTACTATGACATAAAGATCCCCTTAGAAAGGATTTTTATGTGTTCCACCCCAAGGGGATGAAAAAGGGGATTAATGTTTGTATGAAACTTTGTCAATTTTAAACCGATCGGGCTGGGACTTGGCATGCATAAAGTTACTATGACATAAAGATCCCCTTAGAAAGGATTTTTATGTGTTCCACCCCAATTGAAGGGGATGAAAAAGGGGATTAATGTTTGTATGAAACTTTGTCAATTTTAAGCCGATCGGGCTGAGACTTGGCATGCATGAAGCTACTAACATAAAGATACCCTTAGAAAGGATTTTTATATGTTCCACCCCAAGGGGATGAAAAAGGGGATTAATGTTTGTATGAAACTTTGTCAATTTTAAACCGATTGGGCTGGGACTTGGCATGCATAAAGCTACTATGACATAAAGATCCCCTTAGAAAGGATTTTTATATGTTCCACCCCAAGGGGATGAAAAAGGGGATTAATGTTTGTATGGAACTTTATAGGTTTAGTATATACCTACGTTTGCGGAAACCGGAAACCACGCGGACGGAGTCGCGGGCGGCCGCTAGTATAAAATATGTGGCGTCGTTCGTCAAGATTTGCCAACATTCGCACAGGATCGAGTTTCCTGATGGGATCCCACATCGATTCTGATGTCGTTTGCTTAAAACGCCTTCAGATTTGAGATAAAAACTTCTCGGACGATCCTAAAAAATTGCGAGATTTCAGATTGCTGTTTCAATGTTAGGCATTTGTCTTTTTTTGGAATCGTTCTTGTTTACGCAAGCTTGTGCTGTTACTCGTATAACGGTCGAATTATATCTTTTGCGTTAAATGTTTGATAAGGTTAACATTTAGTTTCTAACAGATTTAGTGTCTGACATGAAACTGATGATGTACATTAAATAGAGCTGATGGCGTAGTTAATCTTCAAGTTACTTTGATTAAATTAAATATGATATCTTGAGTAATAACGAAGGTAAACTCGCGTTATTTTCAAAGACAATCATCACATAAGTAAGACATTTAATATAATCATTATAATATTGTGCTTTTATTTTGATTGCGTACGTACATTTTAGCGTTGTGAATTAAATTGAATATGTCTCTAAGTCACCATTTATTGGGTCAAATCAGTGTTTTATTGACTGAATCAATGAACGATCTACATGTTTACTGCCAGGAGTAATCATCGGCATAGATAAACAACGTAGGTTGTAAACTCATTTATATCCGCAAACTGGTCTGAAAGGTTCGAGTTTTTATTGGACCGCGTCCAACGCAATACTTGCATTTCGTTCCGCACAAACTAAAGAGTGGAAATATGAGTGGTACGCTGTAAAACACGAAGCTTGGAAATAACAAAACGTTCCATTTGTTATCGGAACGTATTTCAGACACAGTATGAAGAAATAGCAGTGAACTTTTTCATCCCAGTTTGTTCCTAACTGTTAACAAACATTGACCTGGAATAGTCGACGAAGGAGCACAGGCCCGTTGGTCGAGTGATCAGAGTCCTGCACGGGCGTAGCCAGGGGGAGGGTTTTGGGGGTTCAAACCCCCCCCCGAAAAGTTAAGATAAAATTTAACTATATTAATTAATTACACTCAAAAGTATGTGGTTTGGATTGGATTCTCTACGGGCGCACCGCGCCGAGCCGGTTATGTGCCTAGTGATTCTTCAAAAAGTCATGAGCTATACATTGTCGCTATCAAAGCAACTGCAAGCAATTAACACAGACCTCATAACAGCATTCAGCCACGTGGATAATGTTATTAATGCTTTGCAACTTTTGAGAGATAAAGTTGACGAAGAGCACCCCCATCTCTATGAGAAAGCAAAGGTGCTAATAGAAGAAAATGGTGGAATTCTGCTTATGCCACGTATCGTCGGGAGGCAGTTAAATCGCTCTAACATTCCTGCGTCGGATATATCCACATATTACAAAATAAATTTATTCATCCCTTTTCTCGACCATACAATTCAACAATTAATTGAGAGATTTACGAAACACCGTAAAGTAGTATCGGCACTGTCTGGTGTGTTACCGTCAAATTTTGCGAAAGGTTGTGAAATTGAAGAGGCATTTTGTATGTATTCAGAAGTGCTGCCTGAAAAGAGTATATCTGTCGTCAAAGCAGAACTTGAAGTGTGGAAAGCAGCTATGACTCTCACCTCCCCTACTCCAAAATCAGCTTTGGAATGCTTAGATAAGTGCGACCAAAAACTCTATCCAAATATTTACACATTGTTGCAAATACTGGCTACGTTACCTGTTTCCACTGCTACCCCAGAAAGGTCTTTTTCAAGTCTAAGAAGGCTTAAAAACTACTTGCGGAACACAACGGGTGAAAACAGACTGAATGGCTTGGCTCTCATGAACATTCACTATGGGATAGAAATTGATGCGAATGAAGTAGTGGATATATTTAAAAAGAAGAACAGAAGATTAATTCTATAACGTGTACCTAGGTATAACTGAGCGTAATTTTTTTATTTAGCCTATATTGTCCCCCTGCTTGAAAAAGGTCTTCGACGATTCCTTCCATTCCAGAAGTTTTCTCTGAATCTGTTTATTACATATTAAATATTGTTCTTATGAAGAAACGGCTATTTTATGTATTTTTATTCGTTTTATTTTCTTGAACCCCCCCCGATTCTAAAACCTGGCTACGCCCGTGGAGTCCTGGCTACAATTCCAAAGGTGGTGGGTTCTAATCCCGCTAGGGCAAATGTTTGTGTGATAAACATCGGCATTTGTACTCGAGTCATGGATCTTTATAAAAGTATTTAGTATGTCTATCCGTTCCCTAGCATCCATAGTACAAGCTTCGACGTTAGTTTGGGGCTAGGCAATTGGTGTGTTAGTCCAATGACTCGCATCTGTTCGTGTTGAACAAAAAGCAGTGAACTTATACACGTGTGACTAAGGTGCACATTGGTTATTCACGGCACGTTATTACCAATTCCACACATATTAACGCTGCTAAATTGGTATTTATATATTCTCGCATTCTCTAACTGGATATCATAAGTCGCAATCGTATTCGTGTGACGTTGTGTTTCCTTTGATTAAAAATGATACAAATAAATACATATCGGATACCTTTACATACATACATTTGATCCCAGAGTTAGTAACTTAGCACCGTGTTATAGATATCAAACAATATCAACGTAGGGTAATACAAGTATGTATATTTAATTTTATATTATTGTGTTGTATATAACATAGGACGAATATAATTTTTAATTTATCGAACAAACGTTTGTCGGATGGATTCGATTTGTAAATTTGATACTGGTGCTGTAATTTCCGAGTTTTCTACAAATTCCGTCAAAAGTCACACCTATTTGTAATTAAGTGGTTTTAAACAGTAAGAAGTTTCATACTTCTTTGCACTTACACCAAATTATTGTTCAATTGTTTGAGTCCGTGGTTCTTTTTAGGCAGGAGGAAGCTGTTGATGTTCAAATTTTATTGTTTATTTTTTTATACGATTCAACCAACTTTTCCAAAAATATATACGAATACATTTCACTGGTATTCCGTGCATTGGGATTGAGCGGAGCGAGGTCGCGGGGTCGGCAATCGAACCCGCGACCCGCTCCCGAGCGTTGCCCGCACGTGATGCGATCACCAACAAGATAACTTATTCTAACTCGATATTGATCTGGGCGACATGACATCCACGTTATATAAAGGTGTTGGCGACCTCCCGCGTAAGAGAATAGAGGGGGAATATCCTGGAGAGTAATAAATAATGATCGTAATAGCTAGTTATTTCCATCAATTTTGATTGTACAATCGAAATCTTAAGTAATTCAATCTAAATAATGAATAAAACGGAATGTGGGTTTCTGGAAAGGTGTACCAGATAAAAGGCAAGTAGTGCAAATGAAACGCCGTCAGCATAAGAAAGAAAAGGAGTGAATGACTTCTATAGTTATCGAAACTGTTTCTTAATCCAGTAAAGTAAATACTTTTATGGTGGTTTTTATTTATGGCAGTTTGACTGAAACGATCTATGTATATGACGTTTTAAATTGGTCAACTTCCTGACCGATTAAAATGTTGGCAACTGTCTAGAAACTTTGTTTGTAGTTTACCGAAATTGTTGACTATTTGGGTACGTCTATATATTTTTTAAGCATTTTCAACCAGACTGTACTTTTTGTACACAGTCGAAATGATGAACAGAAAATAGCTGTATCAAGTCGACCACGTAAAGAATATCCTTTCGGCCGAGATACTGAACATTAAAATAGGTAAAATTAAATTTTCGCATCTCGCCCATTTGGCCGAGATTTTTGCGGCCGAGTTACTGAATAACTCTTTATTTCAGTACCCACACTATCTATCAGACGCTGACTATACATATTAGTTCGCTGTTTAAAAGTTAAAATGTCATCTCAAGCGCATACACATTGCGTTGGATGTTAATTAGAGATACCATTAAAACTTCGTAGACGAGATCTTGACAGACGTCCGAACTTGTTTACGTTAAACTTCTTTGATACACTGCGACATTAGATGTTGAGATGACATAGTTAGATATAGCTGGTTCATCGGAGCTGTAAGATAAATTCGTCAGTTTAATTAATAAATACAGTTTGACTTTGATGCCCAATTTGTAATAGATGTTTATTCTGCAGAGAAAAGATATCAAGCAAATAATAAGTAATGGTTCTTTTAGTCCTTTTTCTTCATAATCAGTTTAAGTTTTTTATTAGACTCGTTTTGTTACTGAGTAGAATATGTTTCTGTATTCTGGAAAGTAGCATTAGCTTGTGGTCAAAATTTCAAGTGGGATAATTAAGTTTCAAGAAGATCATTCAGAAAGTATACCAACTTGAAATAAAGATTATTGAAATAGCCGTACTTAGCTTGTCCATAGTTGTTGTTAATTTTAATTTATAAAAAATAAAATTAACAACAACTATGGACTACTTAGTTATTTTCTACAAAGAATTAATCTACTTAGTTATTTCCAAAAATTTTATACCGTAGTAGGTAATAATATTTTGGAGCGATCAAATAAATTATTTCCTCAATCAATGTTTTCTATCATACATTGTTATGATGGAAAATATTTCCAAATGTTAAATATTATGATTTTGTAGACATAAGTAAAGCTATTTATAAGCACAGCTGGCATGAAAGGGTGAATATATCATAACTAACTAGTATCAGTAATAAATTAATCGAACCCAACTGAAGAGATATCGTAATATCGTTTCCGTTCGGCCTACACAAAAACTGCCAATAAAACTAGAAACCAGGTGTGTCGAGATAAATGGATTGCCTATTAGTTTATGACGTTAACATTTCGGATAGAATTAGTATTCATCAAATGAACGCTGGCCGCTTTCAATTATGTCACAGTATGCTCGTATCAAATGAAATACAGTAATATTATTCGATTTGTTTTGTGGCTGTAAAAATAATTAAATCCTACAGCCTATCAAAGGCTTTGAAACTATAAAACAAACGATTCTACTAATGCTTTTTTTTCTTAAAGTTATTAAAATGTCATTAAAAAAAGACGCGGCCTACTTCAATGGTATGGTAACTATTGAAGAAAATTAGATGTTATTATGGATAGCTCGGTAAAATTGTATTTAAACTTTTACTACCGCAATAAACGCAAGTAAACTATTGTTTTTCAACAGTGAATTCAGGATATCGTAGCTAAATGTGTATTGTGTGGATTTCTACTTTACAAACTATTAAATTAAATTGGACTTTAAAAATAGTTTATGTAACCGATTTTCAGTCGACAATATGCGAAAGTCTTTTTAAGGTACCCTGTCGAGCTGTTTAACGCAAACTGTTCGCTTCAATACTTCTTGTACTCATTATAAAGTTTGTATATGTAACGAAGTGGATGGTTATCGTCGATGACAGATGTGGCACAGCCCTGAACGGTGTCCGACCGCAGTTCATGCCTGCGATGAATTACTTCTATTCTGCAAATTTAGGTTACGGTGCCTGTCTCACTGGTGGATTATTTTAATATTCAAACTGTTACAAACATATTTTATACTAGCGGCCGCCTGCACCGACTCCGTCCGCGGCGATTCCGGTTTCCGCACACATGTTATACTATTGTAGATGTAGCTTAAAGCCTTCCTCGAGAAACGAACTATCGAACGTATACAAAAATATTTTTTTCAATTCGAACTAGTAGTTCCTGTGATTAACGCGTTCAAACAAACAAAAAAACTCAAAACAATATTTAATACGTTGGATAATTGGGTTCGAGTATAATATTTTTACTTTTCGATTAAAAGGGAAAGTATAGCAAATTATAAAACTCTACTTTTCCTAATCTAAAGCACGACGACTTTATTTTCGGAATGTGCTTACTTAAGGACAAAAAAACATAATAGGTACCTAGTTAAGTTTTAAATAGAATTAGCTTGAGATGCTATCCACGTTAGCAAAGGATGCAAACTCATGTAGCTGGTTGGTTGGCCCCATGCCAGAGGCACTTTCCAATGTTGAGGGAAGAATTATTTTGATTATATGAATACGTAATAGTTTAAAGGCGGAGTTTAGTAACTTTAAATGTACTATGTCTATATCTATTTAGTTAAACTAGGTAAGTATCTTTGTGCTCTTAAGGGGAAAAATTCAAATCTTGATTATTTTTTCAGAGTCCTGCTTAGAAGTATGAATCAGTCCCTGAAGACCTCCTCCTTAAAACGAATAACTTACTAAATTATGTTTAATTAAAGATACTTACTTACTTATTTAGTTTCATAAGCTTAGCAAGCAGAAGCGGATTTTGGACATCATAGCACGCCAATAATAATTTGAAGCGGAAATAAAGTAACGATAGTAATAACAACAGAAATAACGTATTTAATAAGTAAAAAATCTTTCCTGACCAGTCTTAATTGATGAAGAAAATTACAAGATTATTATTTTTTTATTGAAATAGTTTGTTGTTTGTGATATTTTTTATTTTATTCCAAGTCTCCCAGTGGGCCAGGTCACCGCACGTCTCAAAGCCACAAGCTGACATAATTCGTCAGTTCACAAAGGCGCGGAATTTCAACACAAATCTAACCTTTCTGCCCAACGTTCCGTCCCGACAATTATTTCGCAAAATATGCCTTCGCGCTTGATAAGTTATTGTTATTGGCACGTTTCATTTCCATAATTGAGGCCTTTGGAACCCGAGATAGGCTGGAGACGCCGAGTTATATAGAGATTTGCGATTACACTGTAAATAATGGATTGAGGGGTCAATTATAAATCGCATGAAACGGAGGAATGAAATGAAATCGACCTTGCAATGGCTTTGTTAAGAGACTATTAATGTGGAAAGCGAATTGAAGGCTTTTGTTATTAAAATAAAAAGTTTAGGAAATAGATGAAAACGCGGATTTAGAAAACTTTTATTATTTTTACTGGAAGATTTATTTCCTCTTTAAGTTAAACGTTACTCGCAACGCAACTGATTCTCAGGTATGCATGAAAACCGAAGAATTCTTATCAATCGGGTTTTACAAAAACATCTTCTAGTTATGGTCATCTTTCTGTAACTAATCTTTTGCAGATTTCACAACTAAAATATTCCTCCTTCCCAGAAGGCATAGTTAAGTTAACCTCAAACAAAAACATCTTCGCTATTCAGCAACATTCCTCCATAACCATACGCTCTAATCCTTACCCGTATAAGAAATAACATTTGAATTATTAATTCAAAATTGGAAATGATCCGGAACATTGCCTCCAGCTTATTGGGTCGGCTTATCTCGAAGTCGATCGAGATAGCAAGCCTCTTAGTTATGTATAAGGTCTGTGCTTAGTATGGAGCAGTAAAACAACCTACATGGCGAGTAACGATGGCGGACTCCGATAATCTACTCGGTGATTTTAAGGCCCGTTAATATCACGTAGGAGGTGAATGGGCAAGTATTGAATTTGGCACGAAGTAATTAAGTACCATCACGCACTATCAACACTACTAACTTAACTGCCTCAACTGTGTAGCGGTTATAGCGCTGTGCACAAATCGCGGAGGTCGTGGGTTCGAACACCGCGGGAAACAATTTCCTAGTTTGGTCGGACTCGGACATTGCAGGCTTGAATCACCTGATTGTCCGATAAGAATGACGATTACGTGCTTCGGCTGGCGCGTTAAGCCGTTGGTCTTGACAATGAACCAAAATAGTCTGTATTCCCACGTAAGGGTTACATTTTAGGCAGCTATTTTAATGATTGTGCATCTTACCACATAGTTCCATATAATTCAAATAAATATATCAAATACTATAGAAACTTATGATACTGACTTAACTGATTACTTTGGTTTGCAGGAAAAGACGGCTTACTGCTGTACCCGTCGTTATATCGTGAGTATTTGAGTTAATCAAGCTTTGGCTGACAGATGCGCGTGCGCAGGTTTGAGCCAAGCTGACAGCTACGGGCTGATTAAGCTGCTCGGCGCACCGACAGACACAGAGTTACTAAGTGGAAATACAGCTCTGAATCACATAATGAAATGTGAAAAGTAGATAGAGATTTAACTTAAGTAATTACATGGGTATGTATCCTTATGGGAAATAAATTGTTTAAACTCAAACCAAATTATTATTAAGAGCGGCAAGGAAGTGGCTGGCCAAATAATTTCTAAGGATATCAACACAGAATTAAAGGAAGACGAAGCAACCCAGAACTTATAGACAGAACAGTAGCAAGACTATATGTTTTTTTCATATTACATACAGGAGTTGACGATAACCACTTCTAATTTCTGATACCAATGTATCATTTTGACCTGAAAAGAGAAGCACTAATATAAGGTTCCACTCAGGCGAGGACCTAAAAAATTGCGGGTGATGCCCTATTCAACCACTGGATTCACCCACCAGTACCAGGATGTGTAACTATTTTTTTGTATTGGTATCGTCCACCCACCGCGTCCAGGCTATACCTCAGGAGATATCCCTCCACCCACCAGTAGGCGAAGCCAGTGGGTGAGCGGGGCATCGACCAAATTGCACATTTGATTGTTAAATAATAAAATTACTAATGGCAACATTGTACTACCCCGCCTGCAGGCTATATATGCATCTGCACAAGCCATGCAATCCGCTGCAATTATCATATTGATTTAACTGCGTTTGGGAAGCGCCAGTGGGCGTACTTGAGATCGCCAGAAAATGCATTGTGAATAAATTTGTATAATGCCTTTAATGTGTCGGGGTATAATCAGGAAGATTATAATGTTGAACATCTGTTTGTAAGTTATGTAAATATTTTTTTGTTTAGAAAATCAGTCTTTAAATGGTTTAAGTTTATGGCTATTATCATGATCAGCCCGTCACAGTCCACTATTGGACATAAAGGGTGAGACTCTACCAAATGATGGACATAATAGGTGTGACTCCACCAAAGCGGAGATGTGCGAAACGGAGCGGAGATGTGTGAAGCGGTGTGGAGACATGTCGTAGGCAGCCAATAGGATTTTGGACTTAACACGTGGCCCTCTCAGCATGGAAATCCTATTGGCTACTTACGGCACATCTCCGCTCCGCTTCGCTCTCCGCTTTTGAGTCTGTCCAATCGCTCGTCGATTCGGCCAAATCACAGCAGCTCGCATCCATCTTAAGCCAGACAACATGTGCAGGTCGTTTCTGGTCTAAAGTCTTCCTAAGCTGCCTACCTTTTGGGTGTTATATTATGTAATAAGCAAAAAATCTAGAATCGGGCAATCTAGTCATTTTTTTTTATTTAAAAATGGTTGTATCTCTTAGATCGATAAAAACCACCAATCCACATTTGACAAGATGATTGCGCCCAATCATTGTAAAGACGACATAATATAAATGATTGAGGCAGTTTCGTGGAGGGTACGTGCTTCTCTGCAAACTGAAGATGTAAAAACGTAATTGGTTTTAGCAAAAATATAAACGATCTTTCAAAATAGGACCGCAACGTTCGTGTCACTGTAATATAACAATTTACGATCCAACGGAATCGAAATAAGAAAAAGTTCAGATTTTATTTCTTCTGTTTGGCAGATTACTTAACAAAAAGGGTCGAAATATATTTAAGAAATTAACGAAGGACCCACAAACAATATTGTTCTTTTATTTTTCTAAAGAAATTACTCTTGATTCCTATCTAGTCCAGATCAGCCAAAATTTACGATGGTTTACATAATCTATCTCAGAAAATATCCATTTAGTGCTTTATGAATCAACGGCCTAGTTTTAGTACTTAAAAACTCAAACAAACAACAGGAGCTTCTCTCTGGCTTTGTGCATTGTAAAAGACGACGTGTGCCCTCAGTATGTACCCTCAGTTATGGGGTTTTCAAAGGCAGGCAACGCATCTGCGACCCTTGTACAGTCGTTGATGTCCATGGGCAGCGGTGATCACTTACCATCAGGTGAACCGCTTGTTCGTTTGCATCCCTATCATATAAAAAAAGGAATACCTTCTTACGTAGGTACATTACCTACGTTTGCTTTGTTTCTAGTTGATTATTTTAAAGGTATTGACGAAACACGTCGGTCCGTGCCTCCCGGACATTGCGGTCAGCTCCTCCGTCGAATAACTATCGACCTATCGTTTAAGAATGTGCTGCGTGTCGTTGGCTATTGGCACCGCAGTATAAGTGATGACAGTATGTTGAGTACGTGTGAGTTTAAACCGTAGACATGATTAAACTAGGTGAATATTTTTTATGCTTTTCGCATTCTACGTGTACTGTAGTGTCTTTTTCTATGTACATAATATATCTACTCTAACACAATGTGTTTTTAACATCACTCGTTTCATTCGTCGTGACGATTTTTTTGTTTGGAAGAATGAAGAAATAATATTTCATCATCTTCATTTATGTAGATGCACATACATATAACTCGTCTATAGTTAGAGATAAGCTTTTCTCATTCCTCTGTGTTATTTTTAGCTTAGATATTTGTTAAGAGATGCCATTTTATTATTAAAATTATTTGATGGGATAAGATCTAAAACGAATTAACTTATCGAAAAGTTGTGGCAACGTTCGATAGTAGGTACTACCGAATGAAAGGTACTTACTATTACACTTTACAATATCGGCCACCTCAGACGAGAGGTGGCATGGCATTACCATCGCCCAGTGGAGCACCACGGTCTGCGCAATAAATATGTATTGTGTATTGTCCCGGGCGAGAAGACCAACGAAAGTTCTCGATGAATACCAACTATCGAGATCTATCAAGATGAAGCGGCCAAGTTCCATAGTAGAAGCTCTGTCCTGCAAGATATAGTGTACAGACACACTCAACACGGTCGGGCACTTCACAGACTTACTGCAATCACACTACACTGTGTGTCGGACACCTCAGACGAGAGGTGGCATTACCATCGCCCAGTGGAGCACCACGGTCTGCGCAATAAATATGTATTGTGTATTGTCCCGGGGCGAGAGGACCAAATTTAGAAAGTCCTCGACGGATTCCGGCGGGTGCTCTGAATTTTTACAAGCGTACGCCGCCTTTCAATGGCTTGTTGAGTCGTGACTGTCGTCACGTGGGTGTTTAGAGAAGAATCTATACCATTATCTATGTAAGGTGAGCTAAAGAACGACATAGAAACACCATTTTGTGGCTTTAATATGTCATCGCTACGATGGAATTGTGCACTGCACAGTCTGCACATAAAAAACGATACGTACGGCTTTATCATTCCCAGAAAATTTTACATAATTTAAGAAAATGTATCATTCGAAAATTATTTACTATTCAAAAGGTAAGTTACGAGCTAAGCCGGGACGAGTCGCTAGAAATAAATATTTACATATAATATGCCTTAAGACTTCCATATCAAAAGCGATGAATTTGCAAATGCTGACAAAATTAGAGTCTATTTTCCTGGCGCTCGCAGCTATGAAGATAAATAATGCGCTGACTAGAATGGTTATATGAAGCGTTTGAATAAGGAGTGAAACTTGCGCCATTCCGCACACAATCTGGGCCTTTTCAAGGCTCCTGAATAGCATGCGCCCATGATGGAAAAGCCTGCTTTGTCCCACCTCGAATAAGGTCAAACAAGACCTCATTCCATTATGGATAATGAGAATATATTATAATACTACTCGTTATTTAGTGGTGAATAGGAAAGAGGGTTATTTAGTTCTAGTAAACGGTTGGAAAATATTTTGTAGGTATTTTTATATAATAACGGGGCATATGAGATGAGCGTGCTATCCAACTGACAGTGATGACTTGCTGATTATTTTAGCTAGCCCATTCATCTTATAAGAGTTGAAATAGTGATTACACCAGTTAAGCAGGCATACTAAGATTCATATTATAAGGTGATCGCTGGGTTGAAGCTATTTCTAGTTCCCAATAAACGGACGGGTGCTGGCTGGCATAATGCTTTAACATATTAGCTAACATACTATACACAATTTACTGACCCTACAAGATGACAATTAAAATATATTGTTTCAATCAATCTACGTGAGTTTTTGTAATCAAATATTAAAATCGATCTTCTGAATGTTTTGGTAAATGTCCCGAAGAAGTGATATTTTGTCCCAGGTTTCTAAGAGTGACGTCCGGGAAGCCCCAAACATTCCATCACCGCTCCAGTTTACAAATCATTAACTTGTAACGAAAACGCCCCGAATTTAAATAAACGGCAACGTCCCGATTTACATGGAACCATAAAATTATGTAGATGGCGAAAGTTGTCGGCACGCGAACGAATGAGAATTTCCATATTAAAAATGTCAACGGTAATGTTTGATTAAGTCGGAGAACGCGATGTTAAAGTCTGGATAAACGTAATATTGCGATGTGCCAGTCTAGAATAGTAGACACTGTCCGATATCTTCCATCGTAAGAATTAAATAAATAAATACCTCTGGACATTATTCACACAGCGCCATCTAGCCCCAAACTAAGCATTAGCTTGTGCTATGGGTGCCAGACAACGGATAAACATTACTTATATACTTTTTTTTTGCAAATACATACATATTATATAGAAACACCCAGACCGATACAAACAGACATGTTCATGCACACAAATGTTTGTACCGTGCGGGGATCGAACCCGCGACCTTTGGTGTAGTAGCCGACTTCTCGACCATTACACCAAACGGCTCGTCAAATTAATTAATTAATCAGCGATTAAGAGATTATAGTGACGGGCAGCAGCGTCTCCCTGTGTTACGAGCTCTTACTGCGGTCACCAACCCACCTACACAGCTTGGTGACTATGTTCATATTCCTATCTGGGGTAGGTCCTCATCTCTCAGTAGACTGTACCAGACCGAAGCATATAATTAATTTAAATAAATATCAGATTCAGCATCCGAGTATCTGAGATCCGACCAGTATCCAAGAGGTAGGAAAAATTTAATTAAGTTTAGCCACAGTTTGATCGTCAGTGTTAAGCAACTAAGATCAGGTACGTTTGCAATCGTTATTTAGAATAGCCCACAAATTCGTATTCAGCCTGCGTGGCTTGTCATAGCCTTCAAGTACTCCTTATCTACCTTTAAGGAAGGCCAATGCTCCAACAGTAGGGGACATTAAAAATAGCTGAAACGAGCGAGAGTAATTAAATCGGACAGGTGAGCAGTTGAGATGCGGTCAAGGGGGTAGTCCCCCCCTCCCCCCTCTTTCCGCCTATCGGGTTTCATTGGGAGATATCTCGAAGCGTTGATGAATGGAAGCGGATCAACGTTACGGCTTCCAAAGGTTGCTATTGAAAGGTATTAGCTCGTGGAATGGGATGGCTCTTTGCGTAAATTTAGGTATTATATCTGGTAGGATTTAGATAGGGTTTACGACGAATGTTTAATTAGCTCGAATATAAATTGTAGGTAATGATACTTGTTAACGGGACTTAACGCGATTTTAATTATGTAGTACATTATTATACTACTTACAGCTTGACGTTTCTGCTGGGTTACAACAACCGTGGTTGCAAGCGGACTGTTGATGCGCGGCGACGTCAATTCCGTTTCGTATCGTCAAATGGTAAATCGCGTTTAGTCACGTTAACAAATATCATTATAGTAATGCAACGCGAAAGTCTGAAATCGCATAAATTGTAGATATAGTTATAGTAGTATGTTCGGACGAAAAACTTCTATTTTTGGATTAATGTACTTACCCTTAGATTAATCTGAGATTGTACATACCTGCAACAAAGAAAGAACTATATTAATACAGAGTATGAAGTTATTTTAACTTCACACTTAAAAAATTAAAGTACATCATTTTCATGGGCGTAGCCACACTGGGGCAAGCTGGGGCACTTGCCCCACCCTGGGCCCTGGGCCCTGGCTCTGACCTATAAGGTGTCTGATTAAACAATGTTTTTTTCTAACTCTAACATCAACAATCAAACTATCCGTAAGTTATTCCAGAAAAAAAAATAGATGATTGGCTTAAGGTTCAAAAAATCGGAGTGCCCCGGTGGATAGGTTGACTGCTGCCCCACCCTGAGCCCAAAGCTGGCTACGCCCATGATCATTTTTATAACTTTATATTTTACCTGCTACATTAAGAATGTGGTTATTTCTTTTACTTTTATAACCAACATTAAAATTCAATCTTTACTTAGGTATTGTATTTTTTTATTCAAAGGCCACCTTTGTTTAAATCTCATCTTTTTGCAAACGCAAAAGAGTTTCAGACGGCAATTTCGGCAAAACAACTTTATACGATGTCAAAAGTAACAAAAAACTTTATTTCAACTTTGTTATTGTTAGATTTCGATTCGATTTCTATTTACGCAATTACACGTGCCTACAGCCTTGTGTAAAGCCTCATGGCCGCTGAGTTAATCGATAAATTTAGCCAATTAATAAAAAATAAAGTTAGAAAAGGTTACTTTGTAAACAAAATTATTGTTATCCTTTTCCTTGTGGGTCGATTATTCACGTAATTTCGTTGAAGTTTGGTTTTCTTTTGTGAACAAGTTGGTCTGAAAGAAGTATTTGCTGTTTTTTGATGTAGAAAAGCCTTGCTATAGAAGTTTGAGGTAGTCATTTTTATTTTTATAACTTATTTCATTAAATATTCCAAAGAAAATGCTGTACTTGTAATTACTTTTGTAGCAAAGTACCTTCAATTTGTACTAAGAAAATGTATTTAACAATGAAAGTTATTATTGAATTATGGTTTTTCTATCTATAATTATAACTTTTAACCTCTTGCCTTCTGACAGGCCCGTTGATTTAGTGATCAGAGATCCCGGATACGAAATCAAAAGTCGCGGGTTCGGAACCCGCTAGGGTCAAACGATTGTGTGGTGAACATCGGCATTGGAACTCGAGTCATGGATGTTTATAAATGTATATGTTACCGGCAAAGCATATAATCGAGGTACTCTATACAATACCTTGGCAATGTATTGAATACCTGAGGCGTTCTGGCAATGTATGAAATACTATGAATTATATTTTTGCATACTTTACCAAGGTAATCTGTGCAATGCCTAGGGATTGTTTAGAGTACCTGTTGTGGCGCAGGCAATGTGTAAATGAATAGAGCATAGTGTATATTTTCAAATATTTTGCAGAATAAAACCTAACTTAACTATAAACTTTGGGACGGAAGACTAACTTGATTGATAAAAAAAGTAGGTTAGGGTTATTTTTTTTGTAAACCCTTTAAACTGTTTAATTTTTAAAATCATTTTTATAAAATAGAAATCGATTTAATGGAAACTAACTATCTTACGAAAGGTTGACTAAATTTAATCGTTTCGTCACTTCTCGAATGATACCCAACATCGCTATCCACGTTCTACTCATTCCTAGCTCTCGTATTGCGTACATTACCGCGTGCGTATTTGGTATTGTATAGAAAACCTAGACAAAGTATAAAATACATAATATTTCATACATCACCTATACGTTTTTGGCATTCTATTCATTGCCTAGGTATTGTGTGTAATGCCGGATTGTGCAGATTGCCGGTAACATATATAAGTAAGTCTATCCGTTCCCTAGCATCAATAGAATTAAGTTTGGGTTAGGCAATTGAAAAAGAAATCATTGGACTAACCAATGAATTTATTTATTTATTTTATTGACCTTTAAAAACACTATTGTTCCAGCCAAAAGAAATCAAACGTTTATCAAACACAAAAGAAGCCACAGCAGTCACAATTATAACCTGTTGTTCACGAATTAATAGCTCAAAAAACAATAACGACATTTAAATAGCTATCATCAAATAAATCAGCAGAAAACTTTGAACAATGAACATTGGTAGGATATTATAACGATTGACAATTGACAAAAGATTTATTGAGTAAACAATGCTAAATGTTTGTGTTGGTAACAAAAGGTGAACATGAACAAAAGGTACATAGCACAATGGACTTTGCTGTGGGCTCTACGATTTTCCTAAGGTCAAAGTTACATCACAATATTGTTTAAAAATACAGTGACTTTAGTACGGTTCTTGTAAAAACGTAAATCTTATCGGTAAAGACAGGATTTGGCTATTTTTAAATCCTCGAAAGAAATTATATCCACCGAAACTCGCCTTTGTTTATTTTATTAGTTTTCCTTTATTATTTGAATGATATTTGTTCATAGATAAGTTGCGTTGTATCGACCAGGACTCAAAATCATTAGTTATCAGTTAAGTTTTCATAAAAAATGTTGAAAGATTTTTCCTGAATTAAAATTTATGAATCGCGAGAAATAATCCCTTCACACTTTGGCCCATCTAGTTCAACATTGTATAAAGTTCTGCGAAAGCTTACAAAGGTTCCTTTTGTAAAGTTAACAAAGCAAAGGAAGGAATCTTTATAGGTTTTCATAAATACGTGTCTCATACGGGTGCTAGGCTCATGTAGCGTGAAGTCAGCATCCCCCCCCCCCCACTGGAATAAAACGATGCTTCTCCCTGACTTTTCAGTTAAGGGTCTCCAGTTTCCAATCGATAAAGTCTGGTTAAGCCGTTCTGGCATTCAGCTGGCCAGAGAGGTCATCAAAAAAACTAAAACAATCGACCAGGACTCAAAAATTAGAGCCAACATCCGAAAGAACCTTAGCCAAAATACGTTTTTTTTTAGTTTTAGGTGAAACACATTCCAACTATTCACACATTTGATCCACTATTATTGAGTCACATTGTACTTAGTTCTGCGAAAGACTCAATAAAAGTTCTTTCTCTCTTTATAATATTTCATATCTTCAGAATCTTTATAATATGTATTTCATAAATACGTGTCTCATACGGGTGCTTGGCTTGTAGTGAAGTCAGCGTTTCCTCCCCACTGCAATAAAACGATGCTTCTCCCCGTCTCTTCAGTTAAGGGTCTCAAGTTTCCAATCGATGCTGACCGGTCGCTTCTCGAAAGCTTTGCGATTCAAATACAAACACGAATATATTTATTGCTTTGTAATTTGTAATGTTAAACACTTTGAAGATCGGAGAAGTGCTTGTAAGAGAAAAAAATAAATTGCTGATGATACATCATCGTCGTCTCCACTTTTATTTTCTAAATATTAAGTTTAAATTTTAATTACCTACACAAAAAGTAAAGTCTCAGCCTATTAAAATTCCACTGCAGAGCAAAGGCCACCCAATTGAAATAATGTTGTCGTTACTGATATGGGTTTTGACTTAATCACCACCCTTGCCAAATGCGAAATACCAAAGATGTGTTCGAATCAATCGTCATAAATTTTGCCCGACCCGAAAATCAAACCTAGGACTTCGAGACCACACGGTAGGTACTTAACCATCTGACCATACACAAACGTGTACAGAATAAAAGCAGTAGGTTATTCGAAACAACTGAAAGCTAAACAAAAACCGTTCCATCCTGTCATTGCCAAGACCAGTGTGCGAGTTAGTAGTGGGAAAACACTCCATAAATCTTACGCCAGTTCTTATCCCAGCAAAACCGTCCACCGCTGGACAAGAGCCAAATAAATGTTGTTCACTAAAAGAGATCGTTTCTCCGATAAGTGCTTCTAAATTTCACGTGGCCTAGATATTAGACAATAGCCACTTGATTGTATGTTTAAAATAAACCGATCAAATTAACTCGAGCTTTATTAAAGTCGCCATTGTTTTAAACTCGCTACTATTTTCTAGCAAACCTAATAATATTGCATGCAGTAAATTAACAAAACGTGTTTTATTAATACTATTGTCTTAAGGTGTCGGTGCTATAGGTCGAAAGGTCAATTAAAACAAGACATGGGATATTATTATGGCGTATTGTGAAACCACACGTATAGTTTGAATGATAAATGTAAGAGAGGGCTGTAGGCTCTTATTATAATTTATAAAGCGTTCGCGGAAGAGTTATTAGATGGTGGGCGTTTGGTAAGTCACAGTAGAAGTACAAAATATTTATATAAAAAGGTATAAAAAAGTATCATTTGAGACTTAGAGTGGACAATGTTTTTATATTATGTACCTATTTCTTTAATTACTTGATTATATATCAATTAATTTTTATTATCAACTTATTAATTCTTAATATTGACAGATTGGCAGTTCAAATTACGAAGCGATTGTCACAATTTTCACGTTCGATGGCACTATTTTTCGTTCAGTAAAAATGTAGACTTCCTAGTTTATAAAGATTTTTGAGTAACTGTCCAGCTTCTTTACCTATGTAGCCTTTATGGTAGATGATTTTAACAAAATAAACCACCTGCTAATACAAAATGAAAGATTTTGAAAGGCCGGCAACACATCAACAATACCTCTGGTGTCGCGGATGTCCATGGGCGGCGGTGGTTGCTTACCATCAGGCGACCCGCTAGCTCGTTTGCCGCCTCTGCCATAAAAAAAAAACAACACGATTACCAAAACCGTTTCACGTAGACAGTAGGTAATTGTTTCATTACTTTCGAATTCACCGTCTCACTTAAGATTACCGCGAATACCCTTTCCAAGCCAATATTTATACGGTGAACAATACATTTAGTCGTCTATAGCAGCACTTGTCTATTCTGGGCTACAAACTCGCAAGCAATGAAACTCAATAGCTTCATTACTAGGCCCTGGAAATGCACATTTATGAGAACAAACCCCATTTAAACCAAATTACCGGTTGTTAGGGCCGATATATGACCATTTATGACTTCTGATATCGCTTACAATAAGGCAGCTTTTTTATTGTCTCGAAACGTGATCAATATTTATGCCACACGCCATTATCTAGGGCTGTCAAGCGGATAGACATTTTTTTACTGTTTAAATAAAAATAGAAAAAAATATATGTTTTCGCAGATCATGGTTTGCGTGTTTTTATGTATGTGCATTTACCAGTTTGTTTGGACATTCAATATAAATGTTTAAAGGTATTAAGTTAGATGTGCCAATTGAAAATATATCCATAGATAATTTCCTAGTTTCGGGGCAGATAATTCCTTGAAAAATACTATTCTATATTATCTTAATAAAACTATATACATTGTAGGTTGTGATGTTTTAAAAAAAAATATTTTCTGCGATTTACTATAATGCGATTGAAGTACAAAAATTAAAACAAGAACAAAAATAATAATCAACATTGCCCAGTAAAGGTATTAAGTAAGGTATACGGTCTTCCCTATGAATAGATAGGGAGATCCATCAAGACCTAAAATGATACTCTTATTTCTTATTACATTTTAGACTACGTACTACATATCGATGCCTAACGGCCAAAAAGGCCTAACCGCCACTTCACAAACTTTACAGGAGAGAGGATTAAAGACGAAAAATTACGAAAAAAAATCATAAGTCGTTGGGTTTTGCTTCCTAAGATTCCAAATTTTAGGTGTAAATATAAAAGGTACTTCTCTTCAAAATGTATTTATTAAAGTATTACAAATCATTCATCTAAGGGTGTTTATAGTCGCTTATGCTCAAATGGATTTATTTTTTTACAGCAAAAATGTCGTACCAGCATTTACCAAAAAAAAACATGTTAGCCTAAGCGACTAAATTGCATCTGTATTTTTATTAAAATTGCATAACCGACATTAAGCCAACATAAGAAGTGATTGACGAAAAAGTCTTAGTGTTAGCGAAATACTAAATACCTAGGCCGTTCAATAAGTACTTAGCCTCGCTGCCAGATGCCGCTATTATTTCAAAAATGTTTTACTATCGTGCAGTAAATACGTTTTGAAGTATACTGAGGACTTTTCAGACTTCTCCCTTCATTTGTTTTATTTTGACAGCCTATGGAAGTGAGCATGTCGGACGGTTTTTACAAAAATGGAAATGAACAAAATCGTTCAGTGATTAAACTCTTGTTTTTGGAAGGGAAAATGCGCATGGATATCAAAGAGCGCTTGAATGCTGTGAAAGGTGACTCTTCTCCTTCCATGTTGACCGACAAAAATTGGTTTAATGAATTTGATCGAAGCCGCAGGTCGGTTTTTGATGAGCGAAGCAAACCCAGGCTAAAAATGGCTTCAACGGAGGAAAAGGTAAAAAAATCCACGTTATCGTGTTGGCAGCCCGGCGATTGAAGATTCACGAGATAGCTGAGACTGTGGGCATTGCAAAAAGAACACTGCGTCATATTCTGTACTATGAATTGGGTGTGAAAAAGTTGTTGGCGCGGAGGCTGCCGCGTTTGCTCCAACCTGACAACAAGCGCAACCGTAAGACAACATCGGCAACATGTTTGGCCCTGTTGCAACGCTGTCCAGCGCAGTTCTTTCAGCGTTTTATGACCGGCAACAAAGCGTGGGTTCGCTGGTACACACTAAACCCAGGGAACAGTCGAAACAGTGGACTTTTCCCGATAAATGTGCTTTAAGGAAGGCGAAGACTGTTAAATCGGCCGGAAAGGCAATGGCCGCTGTTTTTTGATATTCACGAAGTATGATCTACATCGATTACATTGAGGAGGGTAAAACGACTATGGGGCTCCACTTTTCTAACTTACCAGGCCGATTCGACGACAAATTAAAAAAAAACGGCAGCATTTGGCAAAGCAAAAAGTGCTGCTCCACCACGACAACGCGGCGGCAAACACCTTCGCCGTTGTCATGGCCAAATTGATAGATTTGTGCTACAAATTGTTGCTCCATCCGTCGTAATCCCTAATTTTGGCTTCTTGCGACTACTTCTTGTTCGCAAATTCGAAAAAATCACTCGCCAGAAAAAGTTTTGGGTCGAATGATGCGGTCATCGCCGCCTCAGAGGCCTATTTTGAAGACCTCGGGAAATCGTATTTTTTGGATGGGTTAAAATGGTTGCAGCATCGCGGTGCCAAGTGTATCGATTTGAAAGGAGACAGTGTTGTACAATAAATCTAAACTTCCTTAAAAAATCGTTTTTTTCATACTTAGGCTAAGTAATTATTGAACTGCCCTCGTATACAGGGTGTCGCAGATAACCTGTACCAGCGAAAGTCTGCAACCAGGGACACCAATACCCATAGATTGAATCATTTATTTTGAGAAAAAGGTGGGATAAGCGCCACAATGCATAGTAATTTGTGATAGGGCAAATAATCCTAAGCGCCATATCTTATATTTGAAAATTGCAGCCCGAAAGTATTAAGCGACATTTTTGTTATTTATTGTTTTCAAGCAAAATTGTCTAAGTAACTTTTTCAAAATATTATATTTCCTAACCACCAGAATGAAAAAAGACACTAAATATTGGGCGCTTAGGACGTAAAATTAAGGCTTCGAGCCTTAATTTACCAACCGCTTAAGGGACAAAAATAACGCCCTAAAAAGACGAAACCTAAATAGAACGACGCAGAAAAAAAAGGCGATTCCAATGATGTATATAAGTCGATTTCGCAAAAAATGTCGCTTAGGCCATTTTGGCCGTCAGGCATCGATATAATTTTTGTTGGAATCGTAAAGTATTTTGTCAACCCTACCATCACGGGACATAAAAGGAGTTAAGTTTCCTTTGAATCCTACATCACATGCCGGGTCTTTGTTGAATAATAAATACAATACAATGTTACTGAACACTAGTTTCAAAGGGTGCATTTTATTTGCTCAAACGCTGACCGTAAAATTATAGGTCATACTTCACTCGCAATTTACTTGTTTTATGCACTAATGTGACATAAATGGAACTTTAAAGGCACTTTAGAGACATTGATGGATAAGATTATGCGCCGTTTGTCGATGTTTATAGGACATTAGTTAGTTATTTAGTTATTGAACGTGTAAAATTGAAATAAATGTATCACTTATCAATGTCCTACTAATGCATAATTAATCTACGTGGATTTCAGATACGATTGTAAAACCTGGAGATTTCGTGCTTAAGAATAAGAAAACAAAGTGTTCCTTCCGTAGTAAAAATGGGTTCCTAGTATTTGTAGGTATGCATACTCACAAGTAGTACTTAAAATATTTTTATCTTTATAAAAGGTTTTCAACGCCTCGATGGTCTAGTCACTAGTGGTTTAAGTAGCCTTGCTCTCGAGGTCCTGGGTTCGATTCCCGGGTCGGGCAAACTGTGTTGATTTTTCTGAACACAGCCCGGGTTCGTGATCACCAATCCGCATTTGGCAAGCGTGGTGATTAAGCCAAAACCCATCTTTGTAACGAAAACATGTTTTCTAAACGACAAAAGTCTCAATGTTATTTAAATAACATCATGGAATCTCCAATTTATAAACTGGCATCTACAAACAGAAATACAAATGTACAAATGTTCGTGCGGCCGTCACAGCGGGGGTAAGGCCCGCTGCCTCCGAACGGTTTAAATGAGGCTATTTAGTTACTGGCATTGACTTCGAGGTAACAATTAAGCACTAAATCTTACTTATCTCGGAACTACATAGAACAGGCGACCAACTAAAAGATACAAAATCCATTTCCTCTTTATCAAAGGTGCTGTAAGAAATCGAAGTTAACAACGGAGCAATGGACGCGAGACAATTCGAATAAGACAATAGACGTAATCGGAGGGATGTTATTGGTACGAAGGCGTACGTTGTAGGTCTAAATGGCGTTCAACCTAACTCTTTATTTGGCACAAAGAGCATGTTTTACGACTTTCACGGAATGTTTTAATTCTCAATGGCACGTCAGGTTAAATGGAAATGCTTAGGACATACGCTGTGGAGAACCTGTAGATTTTTTTTTTTGGTTGTTTTGTCCTTTTAAGGACAGGCAAAGGGAGCTGAGCCCATACAGCCATTGTCTGTAATATATTTCTTCATCTGGAATTTGGTTGGTAAAAAGGCTAACAAAGCCAAGTCTTTCGTCAAATCATTACATAGTTTTGTCGACAATAAATAAATAACAAAGTACTTATGTCAGAAAGTCAGAAGATTTTGACAATTAATGTCAATCTCAATAAGTCAAAGTCAGTTGGTCAGTTACATTTCAAATGGATACATTTTTGTACAAGATTATTTACAATTTGATTAAATATCTCCCATAGTTGATACAACAAAGTCATAAATGGGTTTAAAACAAAGTTCGTTACTAAGTAATTTCGGAAGAGAGCGCGGGATACTCTCTGAAATAGTAAATATCTCCAGCAGGCGGTCTATGAAAAGGATTCTAGGTAGAGCGAAACTACTACATTCGAAGAACAAATGATCCAAAGTTTGAATGCTATTAGAGCTGCAATAGTCGCAGGTGGGCGAAGAAACGATATTGATCTTGTGTAAATGTGCATTAAACCGACAATGTCCCAACCTCAAACGCGAGATAATGGTGTAAAATTTCCTACCACTAAAGAAAGACCCTTTTGTGAACCAAGGACGTGTAATATTTTGATTTATTTCGATGTACCACTTTCCTTTAGTTTTTGTTATGTTTTTCCAGGAGTCCAGAAACTCTTGACGCAATTTCTTTTTAACAAACACCAAGATGTCTGCGTCAGGGATAGCAACATCAGTGACAGGAATTCTAAATGGACTGGTTGTTATGGTCCTAGCAAGGTAATCAATTTGTTCATTTCCAACGACCCCGATATGTGCTGGTGTCCACATTAATATAATATCTCTATTGTTTAAAGTTGTTAATTCATAATATTTTTGTCTAATTTCATGTACAATGTAGCTAGTTGAGGAATTGAAATTCGGATTATCTAACGCCTGTAGAACACTCATACTATCTGAAATTATAATCCATTTATCCACACCACTCTGAGATCCAATGTAATCTAAAGCCCTGAGGATACCATAACCCTCAGCAGTGAAGATACTTGCTGCATCAGGGAGTCTGTATCCACAACCACCTCTGTTTTGTATGTCATAAATAGCTGAGGAGACATTATAAGAATTTTTTGCCCCATCAGTATAAATTTGATAAAATCCTGCAAATTTATTTAACAAACAGTAAACATCACTTTTTTGTTTTAAAGACTTATCAATAACAATTTTCAAATGAAAAAATTTAGAAGAATAACAGCCTTGATAACAAGGTAAAAGCAAACTTTCATAAATATTGTAGTTATTTCTTAACCTTAATATTTCAGGTGACTGATCAACCAAAAAAGAGGAAAACATATTTACAAAAGACAGCTGGAGTTTTTTAAGTAGAGGGTTATCTGTTATTGAGGAAACTTTCAGAATAAATCTGAATAAAAGATATTTAAAGCGAAGCATTAGAGGGGGAACATTACATTCCACTTGCAATGATATTATGGGAGTAGAGCGCATTGCACCTAATACAATACGTAAGCATCTATTTTGTATTTTGTCAAGCTTATCAACTAAATAAGAAACACCTGCAAAACAGAAAAAAGCGTATTCAAAATGACTTCGCACAAGCGATTTATACAATATTAACAACATTTTTGGGTCAGCACCCCAGTAGGTACCAGCTAAAGATTTTAATATGTTACAAGCTTTTGTAGCACGATTTATTAAGCAATCAACATACTTATTGAACTTAAAGTTACTCTGAAATAAAACACCCAAGAACCGAATGCTTCCTTCAATTGGCAACGGAATTCCACTATAAAACACGGTGATATTTGAGGTTCGAATTGGCTTTTTGGAGAATACAACAACCTTGCTTTTTTCAGTGCTGATTGTTAATTCCAGACTATCATAATATGCCTGGAGTCTTTGGAGGGCAGTGTTAAGAGTATTTGTAATCAAAGACAAATTATTACCAGAGCAATAAACAACCAAGTCATCAGCAAACTGCAAATTACTAACTTGAGGACCTAAAACATTGTTCAAATTATGAATGTACAAAATAAAGAGCAATGGACTTAATATTCCTCCCTGGGATACACCTTTATAAGAAAATCTTGGTCCAAAAATCCGATTTCCATGTTTAACAAATAGTTTACGTTCATATAAAAAGTGGAACAGCCAATTTACTAATTTATCTGGAAGTTTCAGATCACACAAGATTTTAGCAAGTATGTTTAAATTAATAGAATTAAAAGCGCCTGCTACATCAAAGAAGACCCCTACTGTGAGACCATTTTGAGACATTGTTTTGCCGACATCTATAGAAAAACTAGCTAAACTCTCTCTAGCCGAACGGCCACGTCGAAAACCAAACTGATTGTAAGGTAAAATGCTATTACTTTCAATAAAAAATTCAATGCGCTGCTTTATAAGCTGCTCAAACAATTTGCCTATACAAGAACTTAATGTGATGGGACGGTAAGATTCTGCTTGGTGGGGAATTTTGTCTGGCTTTAAAACTGGGATCAGACAATCAGCTTTCCATTGATCTGGGATAAGGTTTTCTAACCAAAGACAGTTTAACAAATCTAAAAATTTTAAAAGATTAGATGGGTTCAAAAGTTTTATCATTTTGTATGAAATCAAATCAAGACCAGTTGCTGTATCCTTTCGAGATCTTAAAGCCGACTTTAACTCAACAACAGAAAAAGAATCAACTGAAAAAGAATTATTTTGTATACAATTTTGATTATTATGCAGATTTCTGACAGTGTCTGGAGTGAATTTCCTTAAAAAAGTAGATATCCAGTCGCAATTACAAAATTCGCTCTGTGGAGAAAACTTTTTATTAAATTTTTTCATTTTAGTCCATATTTGACTCATTGGTGTTAGCCTACAAATGGAGAGACAGAACTTCTCCCAACTAATTCTACGTTCCTGTTTCAGAGTTCTTTTTTTGGACGCCTGAGCGCGCTTGAAAGCAATATAATTATCAAGACTTGGATTTGTTTTAAAAGTAACAAAAGCTTGTTTGCAAGATGCCACGGCCTTTGCACATGTATCATTCCACCAAGGTAAGGGGACTCTATTATGGCGTTTATTATGAACCTGCTCAGAGTTTTTGTTAGCTAATGATGGTACACATTGATTAACTGCAGCAACAAGAGTTGAACAAAACATATTATAACTTTCAATTAAGTTTAATTTATCTATACAAAAAAGAGATAACATATTATTTACAACCTTTGTATATTCATTCCAATCTACTAATTTCAGGTTAGCATGGGGAGGAATATTCGAAGAGTCTGAAGATGGATGCGGGACAGAAGAAATTGAATATTCAATGAGAGTGGGGAGATGATAGCTGCCTAAAGATTCAGAATAAACTTTCCAATCACATGAAAGAGCTATTGACGAGCAAACGAATGTTAAATCGAGACCATTAGGTCTCCAATTATGAGAGCCCACTGTAGTAGGCTGACCATTATTCAGAAGCACCAAGTTATTGTCATCCATAACATCCATAATGTCACGACCTCGTGAATCAACGTGTGCACAACCCCACGTCGTGTGATGGGCGTTAAAATCGCCAGCAACTATGAAAGGTTTAGGAACACTGCGCATTAAGCGGTCAAGACTAATTTTATCAAATCTAGGCGTAGAATTTCCTGGAATGTAAATAGAAACAAATGTTAAATATTTTTTACCAATCTCAATTTGAATTGCGATATTTTGTAGACAGTCATCAAAAAAAGTATTTATTTTACGATATTTTATACTATTATGTACTAATATGGCTACTCCATTATGATCATTACCACAGTCATTTCTCACAATGGAGTATCCATTTATATTAAAAGTAATGTGTGGCTTTAACCACGTTTCACAAATTAAAGCTAAATGAATTATTCCAGAAGTTTCCCCATTGCCATGGAGAAACTTCTGGAATTCTAGTCGATTGCTTAATAAACTTTGTGCATTCCACTGGGCTATGTTAAGGGACTTATACATGATGGGGGGGATTTTGAATTTTTATTCTGGAGTGTCTCTTTGATTGAGTCTGTTATTATTTTGGTACTAATACTTGTATTGTTAGTCTTATTTAAAGTCAGAACTTTGACTAAAGATTCTGTAATTAGGCTTAACGCTTTTTCATTGTTTAAAATTAAATTGATTAATTCTTGGCAGTTTTCAGTTTTATTAAGGGATGGGAAATTTTTATTTTTGTTATTAAATAAATCTGAGAATGGAGTAGCTGTAGCCTTTGTCTTGTTTTCAAGGATTTTTTGCTTTTTAATTGGGCATTGTCCTGACACCGAAAGATGGTTACCATTACAGTGAACACATGTAGCTTTATCTGGAGACGTAGTGCATTCCTTAAAACTGTGAGGTCCAGTACATATTGAACAACGCTGGGAATTATGACAAAACTTTGCCAGGTGACCAAATCTAAGACATTTAAAACATTGTTTGATTGGAGGGATATACTGCATGACAGGCAGTCGCCACATTTTGATATACACGTGGTCCGGAAGACACGTCGACGCTGAGAAGGTAATAGCAACGGATTGAGTCGGAACAAGGCTGAACCTGTCATCAACTCTCTCCTTTTTCATAAGACGGCGGACACAAATAATTTTTTTCGTACACGTGATGGACTTAAATATTTTTTTGTTACTCATGTCTGTGGGGACTGAGTGGATTACCCCAGTAATCTCAGTCATGCCTGCAGGTATTGAAGCTTTTAAATTTTGCTCTCTCAAAAACGTTGTATTATCTAGAAAAGTATTGGCGAAATTGGGACTGGTAAATACGACCCCAATTTTAAATTTGTTGATTTTTTTAAGGTATTTAATACCTTTCACAAATCTCGAAAAACAACCACTTAAAAACATCATGTCCCTAGTTCCTAGAAGTTTTTCGTTAGTACTCTCAACAAAGACAATAAATTCATGACCGGCGATACTGTCTTCGGGGTACCTCCGACAGTAGTCTGAGACTCGATAAGGCGAGTACTTCTCTTCATTTTCCTCAAGCCCAGGTCCATCCGAGTATTCAGAGTCGCTAGACAACGACTCGATAATTGTATTAGGATTTGAGGAGTCGGGGAGCGCTTTTTTGCGCTTCTTCCCCATCCTCGCAACAATAGAGAAACTCAAAAAAACTTACCAACTGCTACGGCTTTTATACAAAAATATACAAGACTAATCCTAAAATAAACAATTATGTACAAACAAACCCTAAATATGCACAATATACAGGTAAAATTTACAAAAACTCGCTGGACAAACAAAAAGACCGCTACCAATTTTCGCAGTTCCCGCGCCGCTCGAGAACCTGTAGAGTGAGGGGTGACAGAATAACGGATTTATAAGAGGGATGGACGAAGAGGATGTTGCCTTTAAGTAGTTTGTAACTGCATGTAAAGTCTACAATATCGGGAACACAATATAAGATAATGGTTTCAATATAGGAACAGTTTATGGTGTGCCCACAACAGCAGGAACGTTTTTCACCTATTCGAGGCCCTAGGCACATGGGCCATGGAATGTGACAAGTGGAAAAGAGGGGTCTGCACAACAGCTACGTCTGACATAGTTAGGTAATTAATACTTACTCCAAAAATTTAGTCCAGTATTCTTAATGCAGTATTGCGGTTACTATATTTAGAATTAGTACTTTTAGAATACCCTGAATATTCTAGACCACTATTAGTAGGTGTTACTTATATTGCTTATGACGTGTAAAAGAATTTCGTCGCTAAAAGTCGCTTTGACTTTTTGACGCTTTGATGCTGCAGAAGAATCAGATTAGCAGACCCTTTGTAATGATTCCAACACAATACAACACCTATTTTATAATTGTGTTTTCTTGTCCCATATTCGAACCTGCTACCTCCCACCCGTGCCAAATCAGTCTTCCAAGTACACTCATAACATGCATTACCTTAACAAACCAGAGTCGTGTTTCCTAAGCGGCATAAATTTAAATGAACATGCATTTTAAAATGTGCATTGTATGCTCATGTCGGTTTTTAATTCATTACCATAGTTGGCACTAAACATTAGCCCCAGTTACCCTCCAACCTGTATTGTGGGAGACGCAACATATACATATTCACTGCTGCAGGATGCATGGTGTAATCCACTTAGAGCACCTAATATTTGAGCACCAGTCACTTGAGCACCTGGCCTATTCGAGTTATTGACAGATCAAAGTACATCGTATGTATACTAAGTAATGGTGTTTTTATATGAGCATTATCTCATCCTCACGAGAGGACTCCCATTGCATTATAAGGAAAACATGCACATTGAAATGTGACAGCATCAACGCTTAGCAACAAGAAAGTTGTTTAACGAAGTCGCGGGCGCCTGCTAGTTGTTAGATATGCCCAGCCTTGCTTCGAACTACTCTGAAATTGGTCAAAATTTGAAGCGACAGTCGCTTTTTATATCTGTTACAGCATGTAACCGACGTGCGTCACGTCAATAAAAATTATTCCTTAATTTTCTAATATTCTAGTTGCGGGTGTTCTAAATTGGGTGCTCAAAGCGGACTACGTCGATCCATTAATTTCTTCGTATTATAATAAATTAGGTAAATTTCGATAGTGCGCTTAGCATCAATTATACCTACTCGTATTCATGTTATAACTACGCATGTCCGTTATATTTAAACAGGGCAAGCAATCTCTCAGTTATAAATCAAGCAATTAAATTAAAGAAGAATATATCAACGGTTTTATAGAACATATAGTGATGTGCCATTTATTGTCAAGTCTTTATTTTCTTTCTCAGAGCTATGCGAACTTTTAATTCGCAGTTTTTTACAAAAACGGAATTGCTTCTTGATATGGAAATGTAATTAGAATACAATGCAATATTCAAAGTCTTAGGCGCTCCATTTAAAGCTAATTAATTAATATTCTAAAAACGCGGTGATCTATTTCTTGTCAGCTTAGAACCATATCCGTTGAACTATAATGAACCGTCGCCTTTTTTAAATTGTTTTAAAAAGCAATGACGCCTTAACGATTTATCTGCAAAAACTCCTCACATAAGAATAAAAAGTGTATAGTCAAGTACCTAATATCGGTCATGTTTTACGATTTCTTCCTAGCTTTTATCGCGTTTCTATGCGGGGTCCGCTTTGACCATGATCCAGGATTTGGCAAGTCTGGTAATTACAGTGAAGCGACTGTCATCAGACTTTCGTAACCCATAGAGGGGAACCAGACAGATTGGATCATGGTTACACATTCAGATATAACTGAACTAAAGTCAGAAATCACTGAATATGCAGTTTCCTCACGGTGCTTTCCCTCCGCGCCGAGTTAATGGCACAAATCCACACATAGATTACGTAAAATCCAGAGGTGTGGGCCCGGATTCGAACCGCAGACCTCATATTGTATGTAAGGCGCTGTCCGTACCACAAGGCCACCATCGCTCTTGGTCATGTTTTACGATAAAAGCTTCAAAATGCTGAGTCACAAAACTATTCCCATTACTATAACATCCCCCATTCCGGTCGAAGAGAAATACTGCAACGTTATTGTTTGAAATACGAGTAAACAAAATGTATTATTTTAACATCAAACTGTGGTACCCCTACCTGTGTTATTACATTGCAAGTTTACGTCTGTAGTGGTGCAAGCAATTCCAGTCCTTATCTCACATGAGTTATGGTCGTTATAATTTCGGCAACTGTTGTCTGCGGTCTGTGGTTTAGCGAACGTACGTAAAGTAGACATGGCCCGTATGCATACCACTTTGTATGGGGAGTAAAATAACACGTACGTGCAGGGATAGACTTAAATGTTTAGAAAAGCCCTGAACCCAGAAAAATGTGGCATTTTTTTGATTGACGCGACGTATGTTGATTTTATGCTTTCACTGCGATAAGAAGCGACAGTCGCTATTAATTTTAGTGCCAATTTTAGAGCTAGTCGAAGTTTAGCAAGGGCATAATTTTAAAATTTAAATCTACGCGTGCAGATGTACCACTTTCCTGTTGCTAAGCGTTGATGGAGTCACATTTCAATGCAATGGCGAAGGGAAAGACCTCCGGGAAGGAACAGTTAATGCTCAAATAAAAGTACCATTAGTTAGATTATACACGACGTATTCTGAGGTTAATCCTTCAAGCCAAATGTTGAAGTGTCAAAAAATGTTTAGAAAAAAGATACATAGAATACGTATCATCATTACAGGTGATTTTATTACAATTATATGAAATAAATTCCTTGGACTAACACACCAATTGCCAAACCCCAAACTAAGGTTCGAACGCATATGCGTTCGTATGACGTATGTATATAAATACTTTGAAATAAAACATAAGCCCCTAGCTGGATTCGAACCCGCGACCCTTAGTTTCGTAGCCAGAGACTCTGACCACAAGACTAACGGGCTCGTTTAATTAACCACTTCAAAAGCAGCTGTGTAATATGTTTTTTTCATTTTTCCAATCCAATTAAAGAAGATTAGAAGATGACCTACAATTTCGATTAAATAACTTTTAAATTATCTCAATTCGTGATAACTTCTTTACGAGTTATTGTTATAGCCTTATTACCATATTGAAATAGCCACTTATGCAAATTATTTCCAATCCATAATGCCATTTAATTCCTTAAGCCGTCTAAATTGCACTTAACGGCAAATTATTATGTCATTCAGATTGTGGTGCTATAAAAACATCTTTATATTCAAATCTCTTCGCCTTTTACGGTATAACATTCATTATTAAATCTTCGATAGCTTATATTCTGGCACGGTGCATTTTGACAGATAATGCACTCTATACGAAGACAATAAAGACCATATTAAATTAAGTAATTAAAGGTCATCATAGTAATGGCAAGAATTTTCATTTAAATATTTTTTATCTATTTCTTGTTTTTATTGACTTTGCTTAGACACGTATGATGATGAATATCTTTTTAGTTTAGTTATAAAATCTGCAATTATGCACTAGCGCGAATGATTGAGGAGGATACCTGTTTGTTTTAAAAGTTCATGTTGCACCATTTCTAGAATAGAGCATTTCAAAAGTAAAATTATTTTAACAATAAAATAAACTATAATTTGTAGTTTCAAGATTATACCGGGATTATGTGGTTAAAAGTAGCTTTATTTCATGGGTAACAGTCGCGTAAACCTAAGAAAATATTAAATAAAAAATACCTCAATTTCCCGACAAACAACACAAAAGTTTTGAGCTCACCCGAGTGCTATACCAGATGCGATTGCAGACATATTGTTATTGCAGTTCGGTTGCAGGGCAGACAAATCGATTGCGGTTATCATGACATACGTACCTATAAATAACACTGTATATTACATCCCGTATTCAAATATACCAGTTATACGACACATGCTATATATTTTACGGTATTATTGAAATAGGGGTAGATAAAACGGGGTTATGATGATGAAACATTATACTTGAACTCACATTAACCTGTGTAATTGGTAAAACTGATCTGGATTTTTAAATAACTTGCGTATACTTGGGGTAGTAAAATGGCTTAATCACGTGTCTAACATAATTAATTATGTAGATATACTGAATGGACTGCTTGCAAAGTCATCAAAGCCTGATGTAGCTGTCTCTGAATGGAATGCGTAGCTATGGATTTTTTCTGATATTAAATTGATTTTTATTCATCATTTGTTTGCCCTGCTCCCAGTCTTTCAAGGGTCGGTGCAATATTAACATTATTACATATTGCGTTGTTTACTTTATTAATTAGGTATATTTAAGTTATTAATATAATTTAATAATGCTAATATTTTTAAAAATACAGAATAACATAACAGAACGAACTTTAAAGCAATTATTAAGACTTGCGGACCGTACCTTTACATCATCCGTATAATCAATGAAACACTTAATCTTTCGGCAAATCAATGTTATCGCGAAATTTAAAGTATATTTTTAGTAGAAATCAAGTGATTCTCACGTTGCCATGAGATCTATTAGATACAGTTACCGTCGAAGCGTGATTTCCTCGATTCTCCGTTTAGCCACAATGTAATTGATGGTTCTGATAATTCGACTACGCTGTGCGAACGACTGCCAAATTGAAAGCCACGAGCGTAACGCTTTCTAGATTTTAGATTTTAGTTTTATCTTCAAATATCTGTAGGACGAAACTAGTATTGTCATTGGAAACTTCTGATAAACTTTTCGAAATAACGTCGAAAGAAAATTTTGTCTAGACTCGAGTATAAATGTCGATGTCGATGTGAATGTTCAACACACAACGCTGGATTCGAACCTGCGACCAATCATAGTTTCATATCAAGGGATCCATTATGCCTATGTGTAGAACGACTGTAGCCGTAGTTTAGTAATTAAGACAAAAAATATATTTGTATTTAGAAGAGAACCTGTAAAAATACATACATGAATCAGGACAACCTAAAAGTAAAATTGGTTTGTTAATCCTGAAAAGGTACTGATTGAATTATGTTTGTTAATTTATTGAATTGAAAAATACCTAAACCATTAGGATTTTTTACCACTAATCCAACACTATCCCTGGTTGGTTTATAAGTATAGCCCAATACCATCATGTAGTCAACACGAGCAAAGCCGTTGACGGAAGGCTAGTCATTAAATAATACCAGACGATGCTCCAAAGAGCACGGGGGTATAATTGTGTGGCTGACGTCAAATTACACTGGTGGTACTATAATTTGCCATAAGGTATTGTACGAGTAAGTACTCCGGCAGTTTTTGATTATTTTCATATTTAAGGCAGGAAATTGACCTTATCTGTCTCATGATGGTCGCCCAGTAACAAAGTAACTAATTATTTTTCCGAGAATGAGCCTAAAGCAGTTGGATCGCTATCTTTATGTTAGTAATGTACCACTGGAGGGCTCAAACGTAAAAGGTTGTTAGAGTTTTATAACATTTCAACGTAATAGAAGCCAGATACAGTGTTATACTATAGCTTAAAGCGTTTCACGTCAAATGGACTATTAAACCCAACAATATTTTTTTTATTTCGAATCAGTTCTTTCTGCGATAAGTGCGTTCAAACAAACTAACAAACTCTTCATTCAGCTTTATTTGCTTATAAATATCAATGAAGATTTTCTGATAACATTGGTCCTGGTCCCATGATCCAATTAGCCTGGTTTCCCTCTAAGGGTTGCTGAATGCAGACTCGCCAAATCCTGGATCATGGTCAAAGCGGTCTCCGTACAGTTACGGGTCAAACGCTAAGAAGAAGAAGATTGGTCCTGGTACCATTATTTGGTCCTGTTATACTATCTCTTTCTATACATTCGGCAGTTGGTCCCCTGTGCGTGTGCGCAGCTCGCGTGCCGGAAGCGAGGGCGCGGCCATGTCTGAAGCGGACTGTGTTCCGCTCCATTTGCCGAGCTAATGCTTCATTACGGCCTCTGTTTTTGCTCTCTAGACAAATTCACCACGAATGAAGCTATGGGTAATAGGGAAGTAGATGCTCTGAATATAATATTCCTAGAATTGATTTTGGGTAGTAAAGATAAGTGTGTGCTTTCGAGGACTGAATAAGAATAGGTAATGAGACACAATAAGAATATAATATGTAGTAGGTTAACTCTCCACTGTTTACCGCTAGAATAACTGAAGAAGCAGGCCAACTTCAAATTATTCGACATTGAAATTGGACTTTTATTTCTTGTGTTTTATTTAACTACCTATAGAAGTGCTATGCTATGTGGATCGTTATACGAGTAGGTTAATTTCTTTACATCTTATTTCATTGACGAAATATCGTTGACAAATTCGAGATCAAATATTATAGATAGTACCTACCTACAATCTTTGGATTTATGTTTAAGTATAGTAAGACGTATAAGCATGTCATATAACAAACTCTCTATATACCCCTAAAAGCCCCCACCCACGTTCGTGATAACAAATCCTTCAACATTACTCTATTTCCCAGTTATTAACCCTAATAAAGCATTGTACACTGTACAGCCTGACAGACGGACGAACACGCAATCAATTAACCTATCGGGACGTCCGAACAACTGTTATTACCACAATTGAAGCGTAATTATACTTCGTTGTAGCATCCTAGGAGATTTAATAATAACGTATAGTACATATGTTTCCAACGTACTGCATCATCACACGAATTTTAGACATAATAAATAAAAAATTAAATCGTTCTATTGACTACCGCGCCTAGCACCTCAACCTGCTGACAGGGGGCGATCATTAGTTTTCTGTGTGTTGCATCATCCGCGTGCGCGCCGATTTAAAAACGTAATTTTATTTAAATTTAAGCAAATTTTGTGTGTGTGTGCTAGTGAAAATGGGGAAAAAGACGAAAACCAAAACAGAGGATAACATCAGTGCAAAAATAAGCTTCTGGAGAAGAAGTTTTCTCGACAAACGTTCACGGATACCCGGCGTTTTTGTTCAAATGAAGGTTTGGACTAATTTGTGTAGAAATACATAAAGTTAAGGTCAGTAAAGTGTTTTTTCTAAGTATTTACGTAATAACTTAGGAATCCAGGGATTTTGTTGATGATAGATAATACCACAGCTATCTTCTATATTAACAGGATGGGAGAAATTCCCATATTATTTAAAGGTTATTTCCATTGAGAAATGGCAGTGGTGTACATGATGAACCGACTGGGATTATTGTGCTCAATATCGGCCAAACCAGCCTTGTTACCCAATTTTATTGTCATTAACTGTTCCGGAAAGTTTGTATTTTGAACCACATGAAAAAGTGTTACTTACACCGTCGCATTACTTGTGGCCCATCCTTACACTGGTGGGCGCGAGCAGGCTAGCGTTCGCGTGTCAGTCATTAGATACTTAGTGAGACTATATTGGTGCTACTACATTTGTTGTCTCAAAGTGCCTTGGCACAATATAAATACGGCGTATAAAAATTGGTATAATTTAGACAAGTCAAATAATTTAAATATCTGTTATTATATATGAATTTACCTACTATGGTCAGCACATTATTTTTTACAAAATCAATGAGACCTGTACTATGAAGTCAACTCAAATAGAGACATAGATAGACAGTTGTGGTGCACATTTATATACCAGGATTCATGTTCAAATACTGTGACAGTGGTTGTAAACACTTTCAATAAGTTAAGTTTAATTATAAATAATGAAATATTATTTTCTGCCAAGTCAAATTTAAATTATTTTTTTTTTAGCGTTTAAGCTTTATTCATTGTACATGACTTTAGAATTGCCAACAGATAAACGTCATAAAACTTATGAAATGGTGGCTGATATGTCTTCTAGAAACTCGGTTAAGGGAATTTGTTTCTTTTTTGGGCACCTTAACCGCAGCTTATATTGAGGTGTCTTAAGGCTGGATGTAGGCACACTAAACTCCTTGAGAGAGAAATATTAATCCTTGCTACCCAAGAAAAGCTACATAGCTAATATGAAAATTAAGCCTTAACAACAGGATAACATTATATGACGGAGTAATAAAATTGAATTTATTGATAAAGCTATAAGTCCTCGGGCTGCATTTGGAAATATTTTCCTATGCCTCTTTATCAGGGTAGAAAGCTGTTTGTTAAGGAGCAACTATCCATGGAAATTAGTCTTTGTAAGAGGAAAAGAGACATATTAATTTTGTATAATTAAGCAGCCTTTATGGGAATAAAATTCTTTTGCAAGTATTTAATTAAATACAAGTTTGCTTTTCTAAGTGGTGGCACGAGATGTCATCCGAAAAGTATTCAATATGTACTTCACTCGAGTTCGACGATGGAACAACATACGTACGACCAGTAGTATTTCCTCAGTGGTAGCACGAGATGTTATCCGGAAATACAAGTTTGCTTTTCTAAGTGGTGGCACGAGATGTCATCCGAAAAGTATTCAATCTGTACTTCACTTGAGTTCGACGATGGAACAACATACGTACGACCAGTAGTATTTCCTCAGTGGTAGCACGAGATGTTATCCGGAAATACAAGTTTGCTTTTCTAAGTGGTGGCACGAGATGTCATCCGAAAAGTATTCAATCTGTACTTCACTTGAGTTCGACGAGGGAACAACATACGTACGACCAGTAGTATTTCCTCAGTGGTAGCACGAGATGTTATCCGGAAATACAAGTTTGCTTTTCTAAGTGGTGGCACGAGATGTCATCCGAAAAGTATTCAATCTGTACTTCACTTGAGTTCGACGATGGAGCAACATACGTACGACCAGTAGTATTTCCTCAGTGGTAGCACGAGATGTTATCCGGAAATACAAGTTTGCTTTTCTAAGTGGTGGCACGAGATGTCATCCGAAAAGTATTAAAAATGTACCGACTTCACTTGAATTCGACGATGGAACAACACACTACCAGTAGGTAGTAATGGATTTCCTCAGTGGTAGCACGAGATGTTATCCGGAAATACAAGTTTGCTTTTCTAAGTGGTGGCACAAGATATCATCCGGTAAGTATTCAAAAGTACTTCACTCGAGTTCGACGATGGAACTACATACTACTAGTAGTAATTGATTTCCTCAATGGTAGCACGAGATGTTATCCGGAAATAAAGTATCTAAAAATGGGGATCAAATGATATAATTGTAACCTTTATTTCATAAGTGATGGCACGAGATGTCATCCGGAAATAAAATAAAATCAAATCAAATCAAATATTTTCATTGCGATTGTAGGTACATTATGGTCTTAAAACTAGCTCTCACTTCAGCTACAATTTGCCAATTTGATGGCATGCAATATTATTAGGTCCATCATAAAAAACTTAAAATGTTATACATTTATTAATCAAATACAAATACAAATATTTATTCATAAAACAGGTGGGTTTTACATTTCTATGTTGCGCTCGAGGATTTATTTGAGTAAATAAATACTTTTGGTAGAATATCCTCCCTTTCCATATTTATTTAACAATATTTGACATGCTTATCGTTATTGGAAAAAATAATTATTTAATTTACTAACAGTAAACAATCAGATTCTTTAACAAAATAACAAATGAAAGTTTTATTATAACTACAGTGGATTAAGTTTTATAATTTTTACATATAAGATAAAATTAAGTTAGAAATTTTTATTTCGTTAAACATTATTGTTATAAATATGAATATTATAATCATGAATCATTTTCAAAATCATATAAATTAAAATCATTGTAATTAATAAACGAAAACAAATTTACATAATGTTAAAAATTTTGCTTTTTAAGTGGTGGCACGAGATGTCATCCGAAAAGTATTCAAAAGGAGGTAGTTGTACCTACTGATACCTAACATGGATCAATTTTAAAACAGATATGGGCATTATTGGGAAGGAATTTATTGGGAGCAGATATGCAGGCATAGCCAATCTCACTGTAGACTTAAACCAGAATGATTTTTTGAAGTTGACATTGTATTAGGTAGTATTAAAAAGTATTAAAATAGGTGATTTGAGTATTATCAAACAAGAGAATATTGGATCCACACCATGAAGAGACCATGAATTGTCGCCATCTCATTTTCCCATCACTGGATAAAAGCTTCATAAATATTGATTGGTGATCAAAGTGTGAAACGGGACAAAAAATTATTTGGAGAAAATTTAGAAGACAATGTCAGGTCGATCAAGTTTATGGATACATCTAGCCTGAAAATAAAGAAATTGGCTCCTCAGCATCCTTCTGCATATCGCAGATCAACATCTACAACCTCGCATGGGAACTTGTCAATGCCTCCATATCGAGTGAACTGACCATGCACAAGCACGCGTGTGGCGTGGCCCACTCGTACGCTCGCCACTACCCGCACCAGCTGCGTCGCCGCCGCCAGCTGCATGCTGGGGCCCGCGCAGCCGCCGCTACTCCCTGCCTCTGCGCCGCCGCCATGTCCGAAGGCCGACAGAGACGCCCTGGAGGTACTTCATGCTGGTCGTATTCAGTATCTTTTGCTAAACTGGCTTAATATTGCCTGTGTCCCACGGGTCTTAGTTAAAGTTATGTAAGTTGGAGGTTACTCGAACACGGTTCAAGAACAGACTTACCTACCGGCTTTAAAAATTATAGGTTTGATGGTATGGAAAACCTTATGAAATTAACAGCAATTGTGTCATGTAGTACAGGGGCAAGTTTTGTTACCTATTTTTTAAATCTGATTCCAAAGAGTATCATTGATTTAGTCTAAATTCGAAGCACTATTTTTTACAGATTTTGTACTATCTCATATTTGTAAGCTATTTCCTAGGGAATCATTAGACCTGGATGTAATAAACTTATTAAACTGGTTGAGACGTTAAGACTTATTAACAGTAACAACATAGTATTTAACAAACCTAGTACTATTATTATTATAGATGACCTCGTTAAAACATCGACGTCCTATAAGGCGAATCAAAAACTGTCCTTTCATATTACACTAATAATAATTCTATTTTTCCAGCGAATGCCTTAAAAAGCAGGTGAGAGGTGCTAGTGCGCAGAAGGTAAGCCGCTGGATAAAGCAAGTGCTGGGAGATAGCGGCACCAAAGTGCGCGGGTCCTGGGGCACAGCCCGCGGCGCGCGGCCACGTCGCCGGCGCCGCCCGCGCGCGGGCTTCTCCGCCGGCGTCATCCGGCTGGAGGACCTCCCCTAGTTGTTTGTTGTTGTTGTAACCTTTGGCGGGTCCACGCCAAGCAGGGCTTTATCTGACGCAATACTTAAATTACCTTATAATAAGTTCCTATGTGCCTACCTCTAGTATTATGCTGATTAAGAGACTGATATGTATTAGGAAAATGGTTTAAAAGCGATAAACATTGTTAAATTCAGTCGCTTTTATTATTTATTCTGCAATTATTTGATCTGAACATCTACGTTATTATTAAATCTCCTAGGATGCTACAACGAAGTATAATTTATGGTTAATTGAACTTACCTTAAGTGAAGTTCAACCAAAATTATGCGAGTTGTAGCATCCGTAGAGATTTAAGATCCCTACCCACCCAAGTAACCCCTGTTTTAATAGTATTGCAGAATAAAATGTCAAGGAATACTCTAAAATAAATGATCGCCCCCTGTCAGCAGGTTGAGGTGCTAGGCGCGCTAGTCAATAGAACGATTTAATTTTTTATTTATTATGTCTAAAATTCGTGTGATGATGCAGTACGTTGGAAACATACTATACGTTATTATTAAATCTCTACGGATGCTACAACTCGCATAATTTTGGTTGAACTTCACTTAAGGTAAGTTCAATTAACCATAAATTATACCACAGATTATACCGTCGCAGCGTGAAAACGCAACAAAAAATATGATAAGTGCCGTTCTTGTCGATGCAATATGGAATTTGTAGATGGTATAGAAGAAATAGTTGTTACAATACGAATGTTAAGTTCGCCTTTTGTACCTTACTTACTTGTGTGGTCAGTAAAGTTTTTATAAATAAATAAATAATGTTGGCGATTTTTTTTATAATACTTCAGTGGGTTTACCCGACATTTTTAGAATCGGGATAGTGAAACACTAAAGTTTGTACCTACTGTGGATCTTCCGCAAATTTGAAAAAAATAATTGATAAAAAATCATCCCAATTCTCCCATAGATAGTTTAATCTGTTAACAGAAAGGCTATTTTAACGGAATCAATATAAAACAATATTTTTACAGTTTTACTTTTGTGGATTCGTGCTCAATGTCTTGATGTTAATTATTTGATAGTTACACGCGTAGTTTGTTCAGTAACAGGAAAATGTCGAAGAAATTCTAGTTCTGATTGATCAGTTTATGGTAATAAGAAAACAGCGCGTTGATTCATATCTTCAAAATTACAATGTTTTATACAAAACACTGCTCAGGTGTTATTTACTTCTCCCAACGATTGACCAAATAATTAAAAAAATATTTAATTTTACAATAACTACAATATTCATGTATACGGGTGTGCTTCTTTCCAATGGTTGTCGTTTTTAAATATAAAGTACTTTATTACTATTTATTCAACGGAGAGCTCTGTGGTAACTTCAGGTTTTACGTAAAGGTACCAAAACTACTAAAACATTAATGAGTAATTTGGACCAAGCGTAGGGTATGATATTAAAACCCAGAAGTTAACATACAGACAGAGAAAAAGAAATATGTCTACATGTCTGGGTATTGTGAAAGGGTCGATCAGTCAATAAATGATTTAATACATTGATCCACGGATTTCAGTGCCATTTAATCTTTATGTTCCGCGTCCCATATACCACCCTTTTACGAGGGTCATGATGATTGGCAGGCACCAGCGAGAGCGTGAGACCTCGCAGATAGATCCAACGCCACATAAACAATGTCCCCTATAAATGTGCCTCATCCTCATTTAACTTCTACTCAGGCCATTACAAGAGCAAACCACCGGTGGAAGTTGGGATTTAATTCCACTCTTTCGTAACACCTTCGTTTCTTTAAAAAATGCACTTCATCTGAATTACTCCACACTTTTAGCCACAGGAGCACTATCTTTCACCCCTTCCTTTTTTAAGTGAAATAAAAGGTCCCGGCAGTATTTAGGTGAACTATAAACCAGGGAACATCACATACTTCTTGATTTAGACTTCGCGAGTTCACTCGGGTAGTGCGAACTATTTATTTTCATTGGGAACTTTGCAGCAGTGTTGCCATATTTTGTGCTTTTTATTTTTATGCTTCGCAGGTAGCGTAACGCTTAGCACTTACTTTTAGTCTCTTTGAAACGTTATTTGTAAGATAAGCAAGGTCTGATGATCTTTTCGTAAGATGTAATTTACATTTTGGTACTTTGAAGACACTAGCTTTTAACACAGGCCTACCCGAAAAAAATGCAGAAACATAGTTATTTCAATTTTATTATTCAACTAGCGGCCGCCCGCGACTCCGTCCGCGTGGATTTCGATTTCCAATATCCTATGTGTTATTCTGATGTATAAGCTATATTGTGGTAAAGTTTCATTCAAATCCATTCAGTAGTTTTTACGTGAAAGAGTAACTAACATCCATACATTCATACATACAAACTTTCGCCTTTATAATAGTAGTAGGATTCATGTCTTGCCAACGTTTCCAGTTATTAAACCCACATTGTCATCATAATACAAGTGCATAAATAATTTTATCACATGGCAACACCGCTGTGCAGACGCAATGCTTATAAGCGATACTTTACTCCAGGCTAACTATAAAGGATGGAGCGCCATTAAAGCTTTAGCGAAAAGTAGGTCTTTGTGTGCGAACTGATAAAAGACCCTTTCTTGCCCGATGTGAGCCCTGTGAGTAATACTTCTGCCTGTTTCTATAGGAGCAAGATAACATTGAAGAAAAATATTCGTACGAACGTGAATGTGAGCTCTTTCTTATACACGTCACAATTTTTTGTAAGAAGCCTGTCCTTCTCGTGTTCAGCCCGCCGATTTTTGTGTATTAGAGTTATCATTTTAGGTTTGTGTTTCGAAAATCTTGTAAAATAAATGAAAATGAAACCGAACGTAGTTACAAAGCTAATGGAATATCCTATAACCTCACCTGATACCTGAGTCAAAATATATTTTTATTATAAGTTAGATAAAAATATGAAAAATTGAACGAATCTTCCGGAAATGGTATATTCATTTTTCTAGTACCTAATTCTGTTTCTGAATAAAATCTACACTAATACTATAAATAGGAAAGATTTGTATTTTTGTATGTAACGAATAAAATCAAAATATACTGGACCGATTTCAAAAATTCTTTCACCATTGGAAAGCTGCATTCATCCCGAGTAACACACGCTATATTTTATCTCGGTACGGAAAGTATGTACATAGTTCCCTCGGGACGCAGGTGAAACCGCGTGACGGACCGCTAGTCTCATACATTTAAATACAAAAGAATATTGCGTAAACCCGTTTGCAGAAACTTTATAAAAAGGTAAAATTAATACCTGTTACAAACGTCAATTACCTGATTGCATACAATTTATTATACGGGTACACATTGCATTAACTGTTTGCGATTCCACCAGCATCTAACGTTGTATGATGCATGTGTAGATAGAAATATAAACTGTGCTTAATTCTTAATTATCATTGGATACACAGGCCAGCCCATATTGTATTGAATCTATTTATTACTGCTAGATTACAGAGGTGATCAGACCGTGGCATTATGTGGCCTCCTCACTTTAATTAAATCTCAATAGCAACAAATAAACGAAATAGTATGAATGGACCCCCATCTTGGAGAGGCGTACGATCAGCAGTGGACTGCAAAAGGCTTGATTTATAAAGCGCCATGATTAAAGCAAGGCACATACCTATGTATTTTGAAACTGTTTGAAGTAGGACGAAAAACCATAGCTTTCCATTTCTGAATTTTTTCACTTGTACTTGTTCTCTTTCGGTGACTACATATTTCAAAGCCATGTACAACGTACAACCATAGTTCCATTTCTGAATTTATTCATTTGTTCCCTTTCTGTTATAGCAAGTGCATTGTTGCAAGCGTGCGCATGCGCCGCGGCAGATGGTATCGCCCGCGGCACCGGCATAGCACATTACTCGCAGATACACAAAGTGAGGATGGCAGTGAGGCAGATTATTAACGATAAGTTACATTCTTTTTTTTTGTGTCAATAAAAACGGTGGATGGTGCATTTGCCGTAAACTTAATTTGTCACACTTTAGACTGTTTAACACAATGGGAGTTAAAACACATGTAATTCCCCCCACTTGCTTATAAATAAGACAGTAATTAGGAAATATTATAAGTACGTAAGTAGACCGATTTAGTATTGATCATGAATCGAACAACTTACCCAAGATAGTAAATCAGTTCATCATCTGATGCACACAAGAGCTCTTTTATTTTTTAAAGGACATTAATGTCCTTTAACTGGAAGTTAGTTTGACAGGTTATTAAAAGTTATGTAGACCGTCTGCTAAGTAGGTAAACTACTTTTCTTACTAGGACTTAATTTCAGATAGTACATCTTCTACAAACGGCTGAAGGAAGCTATTAAGAACTTTTATACATCATCATTATCATCAGCTTATAGGCCTTTACATCTTTGGCAGATAAGTAGCGGGATCGTGAGATGTGTGTGACATACGCGAGACATATCTTCTTCCTAGCGTTTATCCCGTTTCTATGCGAGGTCCGATTTGACCATGATCCAAGATTTGGCGAGGTTATTACAGCGAAGCGACTGCCATCAGACCTTCGTAACCCATAGAGGGGAACCAGACAGATTTGATCATGGATACGCGAGACATATAACGAGTCTAAATCTTCTAAAAACCACTATGAAGTAAAAACACATTTCCCCCACTGCAATTTCATCTATTCTATCCAGAACCAGATACCATCGTCTGCGCTGTGATCAAATAATTTCGGTTCTGTGATCTAACATGATACACAGCAATTGTTCGCGATTATCTATGTTCTTTGTGGCCGTTGAGCGAACTTATCTCAGTTAGAAAGCTGTAGGATTGTTTGCAGATGTTCTAACCGTCTCTGAACACGATCTTGCGATAAGAATTGTAACAGTATATTGTAACAATTCTAAGGATGTAAGTCCTTTTTGTCAATGTGGAACAAAGAATGGCGATGCATTAGAAGTGGTTAGTGGTAAGTAGATTTTGTTTCGGATTCAGATAACATGAAAAAAGGATATTTACTGAGGTGCTCAATAAATTTAAAAAGTTTCAGCTTTGGGATTTCTTTATAACGGATTAATACAATTATTCTTTGGAAGAGATTATTAAAGAGGTAAAAGAGGACTAGACTGATTTCTTTGAAACATCTCACCCTTGTATGTTTTATCACTCATGATCCTTTGGTTTTTTAGGAAAGTTTCTAAATAAATATCTAGGGGTTTTACCCGTTAATTCTAAACGAGAACCTGTTAAAACAGTTCATCTGTGTAACTAATCTGTTTAATCTTTTTATTTATTTATCTTAACTTTAACAGCTAAAAGGTTGATTACATTAGGCATAGTGTCTGCTAAATATCCGCTCGGTGTGGGAACCGATTCGCATGTGTAAAGTCATGAGCACCAACATGTATACAAATTCATTCAAATATGAACTTTACTGCTTTGACATAAGGGTCGATGTATATACATTTTAGTGCTCAAGACTGTACGCAACTGTTTATGGCAGGAAGTGCGGGTTCGTTGCGCAGGAGTCGACAGTCGGCGCCATATGGTTCTGTGTACGACAAAGCGCTTGTTTTCGCTTTGCAAATTATTACGTAATCCATTATTTTTATATAGGGGCCCCTTAAACCTACACGCTGGGTCGAAAGTCCCAGGCGCCGACTGACATTCCTCTCTGTTCCACGCGATGGACCCGGCACCCGCACGGAGAATCCATGGATAGCTAAGAAGTTCGTCTCTCTTAAAACAATGAAATAATCTATGAAGGGTGAGTAGGAATAAATAAATAATTTTACATAGGAAAGCCCTAGGAGAGGACTATGTCCAGCAGTGGACTGGGATAAGCTGACGATGATGATGATAATGATGATAACAAACTTAACAAAAACAAAATAAAATAAATACATTTTTAATTATGTATCGCTCGAAATTTTTCGTCAGGAAAAAGCAAACGCGCAATGTCACCTGTAGCTTGAGCGTTTGATTACAATCTGACAATTTATCCGATCACATTGGATATTTTTTTTAAGAATTAGTGTTATATTTTATGGAAAACAAAGTCGACTTTAAATTATTATTCATATGGCTATTCATTTAAAATTGAGGTGGTATTTTAATAGAACAAGTCAAGAAACACAAACGCTCACCCACGAAATACGCTTATACCAGAACTTTATGCACCTAAAATGTAAGAAATTCACACGCGTCAGTCTCTTAAACGCCCTTATTCATACGTTAAATCACCGTAGCACACTTTAAGTAAAAGGTGCCAACTGAGATAGAAAAAAAACATAATCCCCGGTGCTGCCTTGTAACGTGACAAGAAACCTATTGAGAACATGTAATGGTAATTCAATGGTGAAAAGGATGTGGGCTTGGCTCAGATTGATATCTCGCGTCCGCTAAGAAAAAAACAGCTATGTAGCTGAGTTAAGTATTGAAGTTGTCTATTGCAAGTTCATCCAGTTTCTTTGCAATAATAATATAGGAAGGAAATCGACCAGAACATGGTCATTTAAGATGATTTAGAATTATATCAGTTTACATTTAGCGTCATGGTTTGTAAAGATTATTCAGGAAAATATATACTTTTGATGGTTAAATTAGTGTAAAAATGTTAGTCTATATTTTTAAAACCAAAAGTCTGCAAGCAACGACACGCGTACCTACGTCTTGCCTACACCATTCAAGCACTAATACACTTAAATCGTAAACCAGTGCAATTCTTTTAATATTGTGCAATTCTTTTAAGAGTGCAATAGCTATCTTGCTTCTGGAATTATATGATGCAATGCGAAAGTGCATAATCTTATGTCAGCAATCTTTCCACTGTTCTCAAATAAGCATTTTATCCAATTTCACCGAATGAATCGCTCTTTGTGCCCACAACTGGGCAAAAACTCCGAAAAATGTAACATCTGCCGTCCGCCGAATTCGATTGTGCAAATCGGTTTTTGCGACGCTTTCCACTGGCCTCGGCGAGACCTACAATCGATTCGGTTTTTGTGCCTAAACGGGTAAAAACGATGTCCTGTAAAAAATCGAGGCTGTGATAGGGGGGAGGGGGGAGAGGGGCAAAAAGCCGGGAAACGACGGTAAGGCCCTGGGCGGTCGTGCGTGACGTGGCTTGGACCTCAGCTGGCACGTCCGTGCATTTAGATTTAATTCATCTTATCTCTATAGACTACTATTGTAAAGAGGTTTCATAGCTCAGGGGGATAATCTTAGGAATCCGCATTGTTTATTTTATTCCATCAGAAAGCTACACCATTCAGCAGTGACAAAGGATTTACTCGTAATCATGGAATAAATATAGGGGATATTTAACACCTTAAGAAGGACCAACTCCATATTTGGGTGGTACCTACGAATAAAGCAGCAGTTACGTTACAGTCAAGCATAATATGATGATAATGATAAGCAATGGCCCATCAACCTCTATCTATAGGAAAAGCGCAATAATTTCAAACCTTAATTTATTAGGTAGATAGTTTCGTGATAAACCTACTGAACATTTTTGGGATACAGAACTATGCGACGACAACTTTACCTTGGATGACTCAAGAGGAAGTCGCACCGTAGCGAGCGAAGTTTCATGCAAATTAGACATGCATTCCCTTCCGAAGCACCGGAGGATCATACGAACTTACAGCTATTCAGCTACCGACAGTGGCCCGACAATAGAAAACTTCGTAGACACGACTATTGAAAACTTCGGACAATTCTCGGCTATTATTCTTTTTGAAAAGTCCGCGTTTACCTACAAAACTATGAGTTTGTCGACGAAAGTTTGTGCAATTTTAAAGTTGATAGGAACCGTGGAAGGCACTAGGTATCAGCATTATAGTTTTCCTGTCGAATACCGAGTACGGCTACTTAATTTAATTAGCCAACGCTACAAAATATTTAAGTACTTGAATACGAAGGAACAAGCGTGGTAATTAAGTTAAAACTTATCTTATAAGAGTAAGGCCAATAGGATTTCAAATAATAATGGAGGCTATGCCTGCCATGGTAATTTAATATGCCGATATATGTACGTACTTTTCTTTTTACAAGAAAAAGAGATATTGCAGGATATTCTTATTTATTTTTAAAGTAAAATGTTTTATTATAATCTCTCATGATACTGTTAGATTGTTCTGTTAAATTATTTAAAAAATATATATTGGTGGGCTGTTTTGTGTGTACCGACATGAAAAGGCTGTCAAAAAAAAGTTTTAACAGCACAACATCAAACATTACGAAGCATTGTATGAAATATTTTGCTTGTAAAGCTATTTTTAAATATTCAACGAAATGAGTAAAGGCTCATTTTTTACAATTTTTATAACCGAAAGACCGATAAAAACGTGCTAACAATAACAATGACCGTAGAGCGAGGGCAAAGTTTAAGGATAACAAAACTTTTTTTATCCTATTTTTTTTTAAATTACAGCAGTCGAAAACAGGCAGAGTTTATCAGTTAATCTCCATCACGGTAAGGAAGTGCTTATCATTGTGTGCTTAGTAAATATACTGCCTCTACGCAGTGGCTAGTTAAATAGGAGGACTTCTAGGTGACGGCCGCTGTTGGGGACTTGGGTTCAAACCCCGTGTCTCACCGAAATTAGGTAGGTGAATTTGTGTCGTAAAATATTGATTTTTTTTTAAATAACAGATTATGTCTTATTCAAATGAAATTACGTTGATTTTGATGGATTTTAGAATAACAATGCCTGCAATGTACAACTTAAATCAATAAACAGACGACGTACATCTGGCATAGTAACATCCCTGTATTTTCAGTAGAATTTTACAAAATAACCGGCCTTGAACAAACATTTTACGACGAGGGACTTACTAAAAACAACAAAAAAAGTAAACATGAAATTCAATAGCCCAAAATGTATGATAAACATATCGAGCGGAAATATGGGATGGCGTATAAAACATGACACCTTTACTAACACACACAAACACACACATGCCTACACACAAACACACACACTCACAATATGCTCAAGTGAAAAGAACACAATAATACAATGGTTATTGTCTGGTCAATGTATCGATTTGGTTTCAATCACATTGTATAGAGACAATGTCGGGTATATTGTGTTTTGAAAGATGACTTACCATAATCTGCAAAATAACAAAAGTGTTCATGAATCAACACCTATAGTTCAAAATCTTTTGTCTGAATATTATCGCATAGTACCATTACTTATTATTTGAATAAATAAAAACATGCAATACTAAAAGTTTTTGTTTTTCGGGCATGTGCTTGAATAAAACCAAATACCTAGAGTATGGTATGGTTCTTTGTTAGACATCAAAAATAAGCAAGAGTTTATTGGGAGTCATTTATGTATACGCAACATTTTGATAAAATATCGAATGTATTATTGATATCCGATATTTTTTCAAAATTAAACATTAGTTTACGCCTGGGACTATACCTAACCACCTCTTTACTTGGACTTTAGGATTTATTGCCTAAAATTTTTGTGGTTTCAGACGCACCACATTTTTTCATCTGGTAACCCCAACCTTGGTCACGCGCAAGGTACACCTTCAAACTTCACGTCACACTTCAATTTTCATACTTCAAAGCGGTTTAATTTCATGGCGTGTTTAAGGCAGGTGCTGGAAGGGAGGCCGATGGGGCGAAAAAACAAATTACACCCGTAAACAAACTTGCTGATGAAACTTTCAACTTTCTTAACTTGGGGTAATTTTGATTTAGTATGCAAACACCTTTGATATATTGGGCTTCGAAATCTATATCTATACTAATATAAAAGCTGGAGAGTTTGTTTGTATGTTTGTTTGTTTGTTTGTTTGAACGCGCTAATCTCAGGAACTACTGGACCGATTTGAAAAATTATTTTTGTGTTGGATAGTCCATTTGACGAGGAAGGCTATTGGAAATCGAAATCCACGCGGACGGCCGCTAGTGTATACATATAAAATGTATGTAGGTATATTGAAATTTTGTGGATTTTACAACAAGCCAAATGTTTGAAACGATTGTTTCTTCTATCAATTTACGAGGTAATTTCACCACTTACAGAGTGTTTATATTCATGTTAAATATACTTTAGTCCTGAAACTAAAAATACATTTCGATAAGATATATGTTTAGCAGTCTTTTACCAAATACTTCGCTCGGTGTAAAATATGGCACAGAATTAAATAAACTGTATTTCACAAACTTAATCTGACTCCATTTACAGTTACAAGTTAAAATCAATTATGGATTAACGATACTTATATAAAATACCTTAACCATCTGATTCTCACTCTCAAATCAAAATCTGTACATAAAAATCTGAAATATCGGTATATTTAATGAACTTCGCAAGAAATAAACCAATTTCACTAATTTCAGTCTACCTTTTTCAAGCAGGTACCTACCTATGCGAATCGCCTCGTTCGTAGCGTGCGGGAACTAATTGAATTAAAATACCTCGGGACTTCGTGTCAAAGATGAGTCTGGGAGAAATCACGTAAATTGAATATTATATTTCGTTTCTTATGTACTCTACGTTGGTACTTTGATAATATTAAAGAAAATTATTTTCGATTTTTGTCTGAAAAATAGTAGAAAAGTAATTTAGTGACCAACGTGCTTTCCGAAGCGTAGAGTTTAAATACTCCGGATTTTTCCAGTATAGGTGAGTTATACAAACATAAAATCATCTTTTATAATAACACAATATAGGGTTGGGTGCCTAAACTCTATCAATTTATCATACTAGGTGATATCGTAAAGGTGAACGTTTTTTTTTTTGTAAAATAGAGAACATATTTTGATCTAAATTGGTATACAGGCAAGGTATGGGCTGAATTAGGTGATCGGACACTTTTTATCCCTATTAAATGCTCTTAATAATGCGCGCAAAATCGCTGGTAAAAACTAGTAGTAAAATAATATCTCTAACAGCACTAGCATAATATTTCTTCCATCTTCTAATAGTAAATCGTTACAGTGCCCGTAAATTTGATGGATTGCGCGAATCGTCCGGACTAAGTGGAAACCGAACGGTCGACGGACGAGCGAAGTAACAAGCGTTATTAGAATAACTGACAGTTAGCCGTTGACGGATTAATGGTTGAGAAGTCGATTTCTATTCCATGCCTATGTAATGGCACCGTCGCGGGCTATTTCAACGAGGCTTATAATTACTTCATAAATTGTATGATTTATTAAAAGACATAGGTTTAAGTTATTCACGGCAATGGGGATTGTCAATTTTGTACACGATAATTGGGGTCGCAAACTTTTTTGTGTATCATCTATACTAATACTAATATAATAAGGCTGAGTTTCTGTCTGTTTGTTAGTTTGAACGCGCTATCTATATCTCTGAACTACTAAATTGAAAATGAACTTTGTAATGGCGAAGTAGGTAATAGTTATAGTCGTAGTCAAAGTCACACATTTTAATTTAAAATATGTATTGAAACTTTACTTTGACATACATTTCTACCTGTATGCTCAACCACATCTTAAAACAACCACTTTGAAAAGCAAACATCAATTACATTCCGTGTGATGCAGGTACTCAAAAGTGCTTAATTAAATCAGACCCGCATATCGTCGTTGGCGGGCGGGAATCGAACCCGTGCAGCCAAGTGTGAAGTAGCATTCGAGAACACTCCTTTGTCCTGGTGAAATGTTTGCGCCCGGCCTTACTCCGCCCTGCGCAAACATACACTACAAATATACCTTTTAGAATATGCCAATGCTCTACAATTCACTACCTTACTTCAAAATGGATACGGACTAGTTTGGCATACGCATGAAGGTAAGACAACTTTGTATTGCCTTAACTCGAATTCGTGTTCGAGTTGTTAGGGACTCGAAACGTACCCGCATCCACAGTCAAGACGTGCATGTTACTTGCGTCACGTCGTTTTAGTACCGTGTACATCGCCGGGTTTGTTCGAAGGCGTGGTGTAAGGTGTGGAACAGGAACAGCCATGGACGAATTGCTGAGCGGTAGGTTGGGCGGTAATTGTGTAAGTACAAGGTCTGTGTGGTCGGTCCATATTAACAGATATCGGCTGTCTCAGGGGAGGTCGCGGTGCGTTTACACGAATTGATTTATGTCTCGCAGACTTGATAAATAAAACATTGCCGGTTGCGAGTGAACATTTAACACTTTTGATTGCCGTTGAAGGTGGACCCAGCGGATTGAAAATATTGAAATCGGGAGCGTTGATTGAAACGAATGATTTTACGATTGAACTTTGGACCATTAGGTATTTTCGAATATCATAGAACATAACAACTCCGCCAACTTCACTATTCGTAATTTAAACAATATGCCACAATGTAAGCTGTCTACGTATGTATCTTAAAAACGAGGGCCAATTAGTAATGTGTTCATCATCATTTTTTGATCTACTGTAACTGTACCGAGTGTGTAGTGACCAATATTAACATATTAGTATCTTATAAAATATATTTAAATCCTAAGCGTTTACTACAAAATCGCCACTTGTAAACTCACTCCTTATCCACTATTCCCTAGCAAGTGACGACAGTGTTTGCACGTCGTACCGGGAACACACAGTGACAGCCGAAACGACGCTCGCCGTGCAATCGGAATAATTAAAGTTTGTCCACACGTCAGCCTTCGTAAATAGAATGGATGGAAGATGATAAGCGTCGTAACGACGTACCCTCGTACATAATGTGAACAAGAACTTCCCAGACTTTTCTATTTTACTTTTCTATTTAATCTACTATTTTGGACTTGACCAATATGTCACAACTAGCGGCCGCCCGCGACTCCGTCCGCGTGGATTTCGATTTCCAATAGCCTAAAGCCTTCCTCGTCAAATGGACTATCCAACACAAAAATAATTTTTCAAATCGGTCCAGTAGTTCCTGAGATTAGCGCGTTCAAACAAACAAACAAACAAACAAACAAACAAACAAACATACAAACAAACTCTTCAGCTTTATATGTATATTAGTATAGATATAGATAGAAGAGTTTAGATACCACTATACCTTGAACATAAGCTAGCTAAGTGTTAAAACGGTCTTATCGGTAATGCTCTCATAGGTACTTAATGTTCAAACAAAATGAGAGCTGCATAATACCTCACGAAATTGGCAAAGCACAAATGGGGTTTCTATCTTTGACTCTAAAGTCTAAATCATTCACCGTTGCTGAAGCTGAAAGGAAGACGATCGTATTATTAATCATATTATAACTGCGTTTTTAGGTCCCGTGTAAACGCACCCATGCTCCACTATTCCCTAGCAAGTGACGACAGTGTTTGCACGTTCCGGGAACACACAGTGACAGCCGAAACGACGCTCGCCGTGCAATCGGAATAATTAAAGTTTGTCCACACGTCAGCCTTCGTGAGTAGAACGGATGGAAGATGATAAGCGTCGTAACGACGTACCCTCGTACATAATGTGAACAAGAACTTCCCAGACTTTTCCATCTACTATTTTAGACTTGACCAATATGTCACAATAGAAGAGTTTAGATACCACTATACCTTGAACATAGCTAGCTAAGTGTTTAAACGGTCTTATCGGTAATGCTCTCATACTTAATGTTCAAACAAAATGAGAGCCGCATAATACCTCACGAAATTGGCAAAGCACAAATGGGGTTTATATCTTTGTCTCTAAATGATTCACCGTTGCTGAAGCTGAAAGGGAGACGATCGTATTATTAATTATATTATAACTGCGTTTTTTAGGTCCAGTGTAAACGCACCCATGATCCACTATTCCCTAGCAAGTGACGACAGTGTTTGCACGTCGTACCGGGAACACACAGTGACAGCCGAAACGACGCTCGCCGTGCAATCGGAATAATTAAAGTTTGTCCACACGTCATCCTTCGTGAGTAGAACGGATGGAAGATGATAAGCGTAACGACGTACCCAGGTACACAATGTGTACATGAGTAAACAAATAAATAAATGCTTTCACTAACACACCAATTGCCTAGCCCAAAACTAAGCTCGAAGCTTTTGATATGTATGTTAGGTGACGGTTAGACATACTGAAATATTTTATATGATATGTTTTATTGATGACTCGAGTACAAATGCCAGTTTTCATCACACAATCTAAGACTAATTTCTAATGGAATCTTAACCCGGCGAGGCTGTGGTGGGGTGTGACATACCCCACGCTTTACTTCAACGATCGTTTTGTTTTAAATATTTGCTGTAACGGTTTGCCTCGCTGCATAGCTGGAGCTAAGGAGCTGCGGGAGGGAGTAGTATTGTGATCATATTTTTGCGCTAACCGGCACTTGAGATATACGTGCGCAAACTCCTGCCGGGTATCTAATACCCCACCACATAGTTGGTGTGTGGTTATTTCGGTAAAATTTTTAATTGTTTTTTTTCACTTCAGAATAGTACTGGGCGATATACGAGATGTGCTTATTGTCCAAAAGATCGAAAGACAAAGCACTCTTGCTCAACATAATGGGAAGGCCATATATCGAGCATGCAAAATGTTCCTGCAAAAATTGTTGTGATGATGACCCTGGTACCTAAGCTTTTTCAAAGTATTATGATAGTTTTTTATTTCTTTTTCAAAGACTGATGTTTTTTCCTTAATTTAGTAGCTGTTGTTCATAGTAAAATATTGTTTTTGTATATTTTAGAGGCTTTTGAAAATAATACCAATTTTTGATTTCAAAAAAACTTAGTTTCTTTTATTTTCCTAAATAATATTAATATAATATATAATAATTATATAATATATATAATAATAAATAAATATTGAAAACAATATTCATATATAATATTTTTACATTGAAAGCTGTTTATTGTTTACATATATTTATATCACAAAACATAAGATTAGAACTTAATTTATCGATATTATGATATTTATGGCCAATTTAATAAGTGGGTATGTCATACCCCACCAAATACTCATTGTTACATTTTTCCACCACAGCCTCGCCGGGTTAATGCTTTATACAAGATCTGCTTATACAATATAGCACCTGACTTTGTCCGAAGAATATGTTAAGGTCTCAGAAGAACATCAGTAATGTCAAAACTCTTACCGCAAAGCAATAGACTGTCACTGACGCAATAACATGCGTCAAACCGACCGCCCAATGAGTTAACTCACCGCAGGAACCGTTTAACCTAAGTATGAAAGGTGATAAAAGGTATATAGTCACGACTAAGACAAAATAACGCAAGAACTATTAAAATAAAAGAACATATGTATGTAGTTGCTTCAAGTGACTTAGCCTTAATAGCCTTATGGCACTTTGAGGGTTCCGATGTCAACTCCGAGTCATCCCAAACATTTTGAATGGCTTCTTTTGTTCGAAAAATACCATATTGAAATTCGAGGGCGATTGTTTTTTGTTTCATCATTATCAATAAAATTGTTTGAATCAAAATGGGCACCCCCATATTTATTTGCAGCAATCTATGGGGACTCGCTCCAACACCAACTCGATCAATCTAGGCCATTTGTTTAGATTTTTAAAGTTGGCTGCGTTACATTTATCAGGTTGGCCACGTCTGTATTTTTTACTTTTAAGTTCCTTTGACATGTTTTTAAAGCCTCAAGGTGTGAAGTCTCGACCACGAGAGAGAACTTTGTTGAACTTCCTCTCGAATGATCCGCTCGTCTGGGAAAGTACCTCCTCCTTACAGAAGACCACAGTAAAGTTGCACTTCGTAACTGTTGTGCTCGGCTGGGACGGGTGCGTCAACTGAGCTCAGGCTTTGGGGTTTTTAGAGGCAGGCAACGCATCTGCGACGGTAGTTGATGATCAATTACTATCAGGTCACCCTCATGGTCACCCAATGCCTTCCTACCCGTCTTGTAGCCTCAAGACACAGATCACAGAGACTTGTAATCTCTGCCCCTAGGCGCGTGAGGTCTCCACGACTCGACTCGAGGTGACATTTAATCGATATCTATCGATAACGTATCGATTGCAATCTAAGGCCGCCTATGTCACGCGCGTCATGCACGAGTATCTACGTCACGTCACATCTGAATTTGTCACTTTGTCACGTCAACATTATCCGCACAATCTATAGATTGATTCGTTAGATATGCCCTCACCATACCTCGACTAGATTTGAATTTGGGACTAAAATTTGAAGCGGCGGTCACTTCTTATCGCAGTGAATTCATGTTAAACTGTACGCCATTCAAAACAAAATAAAGCAACAGTTTTCTCTGGTCGGAGCATCTTACAATTTTGATATATGCTCATAGGTACCTACTACTTATAATCAATTAATAAAAGTGCCTTGAGATGCATGATTAGGAAGATCGTGACTGTTTTGAGTGAATGTGCTTACTTATCGTGAGAAGAGATTATTATGAAACACTAATTAGGTTGATGCTTTTAGAGTATAGCGGTGTTATGCTGACCGAAGCGTCAGCCATGAATCAGGATTCAAAGTAACTTTCTTGATTAATTAAATCATTATACCTAGTTATGAAATAAATGTGATTGTATTCAGCTGTGGTATTCTCAAAGTCTCCAAATAGTTTGTAATTCAATTTAAAAATTCAGATTGCATTTTATTAAGTAATTCGGAAGTCATTTAATTTTGGTCAAGTGTTAATTTTACATTTTTATTTTTATTTTTAAATGAACCCTTTTTTTTATCCATACTGAAGAGTTTATTTGTTTGTATGTTTGTTTGAACGCGCTAATCTCAGGAACTTCTGAATCGATTTGAAAAAATATTTTTGTGTTGGATAGTCCATTTGACGAGGAAGGCTTTAGGCTATTGGAAATCGAAATCCACGCAGACGGAGTTGCGGACGGCCGCTAGTAAATATTATAAATAGAAGCTGTCGCGTAACCAAACAAAACCATGTCATTGGATAATATCATTTTGGTAACTATTCCATTTGTGTTGGAGCGGCTTATTATTGCATTGTTGCGGGATTCCTGCTGGAAAGGGAATTTCGGAGATGACGTTCGCGTTCCTGGTAACCTTAATCTTGCAATATACAGTAATAGAAACAACAAAACTAGGTAGAAATACCTATTACATTTGTAGGTGCATGACATTTGGCAAAAATACAAACTTCAAATTATTGATAACGAGGTTAAGAAATGACGTCCCACTGTCATTTATTTTAAGCATCATTGTATTGTACCATCGTTATATAATAAAAGTTATATAGAAAAAATACTATTAGCGACTCAGAAATATTATTCTTGTGGGTGAGATCGAGTACTTGTTAAAAATTGTATGGCAGAAGTTGTGGCAAATAGTGCATTACTCAGACAAATAAAAAAGTACCTATATAACACTTACAATAATGACCTTCCCTTTAATGCAATAATAGATATAAATAAAGATAAATATCAATTTGTCCCCCAACCCAAAGTTACATGTACACCGACACGTAACAATGTGTTAGTTTAATCGTCCGTCAAAACGAATGATTTTAGCGCACGATAACAGTCCTTTAAGCTGTCGGCGATAATTAGAGACGATTATTAATGGAACACATTTTAATTCTTGTGTTTTATTAGTATGTCTATCGATTTCAATGGTAGATGTCTGAATCTTAGGCTCGTATAAATAAATCACTCTCAACTCTGAGATCGATTTTGAGCGCGAACTTGAGAAGCTGTTTTATATGTGAAACTAGTGTTATGACATATCTAGTGTTATATGTAGTATTAGTGTGATCGTCGGGTTGCCCTTACTTCTGCTTACACTGCCTTTTTATGACAATTCTATTGACAGTAAAAACAAGACACCAAAAGAATTGCTCAAATATTCCTACCAGTTCGACTCAAATCGTCGATCAAAACGGATTCAGAATGGACTACAGACCCAAATAAAGCTAAAAAATATCAATTTCACCTTACCTAGAATATGAACCATGAACCCCGAGATCATGGTTAAATCTAGAAGTACTCCATCAACTAAGCATTGTTATCAACAAAGTCACAAGCGCATAATTAAAAAACGAACACACTTTAATATCCTATGATATTAGCATATGCCTTGAACTTTAAACATACATTTAATATCACATCTTAACTGCACTCTCCGTTTGAACGTATTATCAATTAAGCATTAAACTTTGTCTGGCAGTCACGTTCAGAAAGTTCAGAATATATTTCACCTCTGTCAATGAAATAAGTGATTGATTAAGTGTTTGTTGCCCAATCAATATCAGTTGACTTGAAAATAACTAGTTTGTGATTATAAGTATATTTTCATGTAACTTTTCACATCAAAGGAGTAAAGGTTTTTGTGTTATTTATCACAACGAAACGGCGAATGACTTGTTACCAAATTGTATCTCAAAGTCATTTATTTATTGAATAGTAATCGTAAAGACGTTGCTTTATCAATATACCTAGTAACTAAATAGATAGGTATAATAACTTCGATAACCTGAAGAAGTAAGATAGACGGATCCTCATTAATCATCAATATCTACTTTATTAATATAAATGGTATCGATACTTTTATCGATATTCCGATTGTCAGACAATCGATAATAGATAGTATGAACGTAGAAGTAATCAAATAAAAGAGTTAAAGAAATGATGCCCTCATTTTACTCATAAATTCAGGCCTATAATGTGCAAGATAAACTTTAAGTGTGACGGGTGAACACGATCGTGTAAACTTATTCTTATTTGTTTTTAGCCCATTAGCATCTCTCATATGTATAATTGAGACTTACAAAAACCAGTTTGGCAGATGTGTTTAGATCATACCAAATTCTTAAATCGTATTTGAGAATATGTCATTACTTATGTAGAGTTTTGTTGATTATAGTTTTATGAATTATCCTTTATTTGTTCCTAACCTTTTGCTCGTTTGAAGTAATATTTTTTAAATATGTATTTAGGTCCTATCGGTAACTTAAAGTTCCCAGATGCGCCCGTGAATATACAAATTTACTACGAACTAAGAACATGAGTCACGAATAGGACTTACAAAGAATATTAGAAATAAATTCAGAAAGTAGAGGTGACTCATATTGTTTACTAAGACTTCGTGATCCCATCTACCTACTTAATTTTATTATGAGTTGTAGGTAGGTATACGAGTCATTTCATTAATAAAATTTGATACATGACCCCTTACATATTGAATCCTACGAAATGACTTATTAATACAGTCCAGCTGTGGACATCTTATAGTAGTTGATCTGATGATGAAGAAACAACTAGGAACACTGTTAAGAACGCATTTCCTTGTCAAATAGAAATTTCGAGAGTTTAATTTTAAAAGAAGGGGTGTCTTGGTCCGTTCTCCGATCTCTAGTAGGTAATTTCACTAAAATTTCACTGCAGGGGACGGCCATTTATTCACAATGCAGTATATCCACGGGTATATCTGAACCGGGCCCTCAACATTGTCCCACGATCAATTGACGATTGTCCCCCAAGCGGGCTCAGTAATCGAACTTCCGCTACTACCCATCACCTGATTCCAGCCATTATTCAAAACTCAGCTTTAACAGAACGGCATAAGATACAAAAGGTCAACACGAACGGTCTGTATGCATTCCTGCTTACATCCATCAGCTGATTCAAAATCACTTATTGTTCGATTATCAACCTTAACTCGATACGTATAAGGTTGATAAGAATGTTGCGTTTGTTTTACCTAGGTTTCTCCATTAACGATAACAACTCGTCTCGATTGCCTTTAATGAAAAATCAGCGTAATGGCCGCGCCTTCTTAGAACAGAAGTACGAAGAAAAATGTTGCGTATAAATATTAATAGCAGTATAGCACACCTGTCACCTACGCATGTATACACTTGAAATGAATGCTTGATGTTTTTATTAATATCTGCCTTGTAAGTCTTCTGTAGCCGACTACATCCTTTATTGGCGTTCTAAATTTTATTCTAGGCTCAAAAAACATTATTTCGAATGTACCTACTGAGATAATCTCAGATTATGATGATCACACAAAATTACTTATACTTATAATACATACATTATTTTGATTTAAATTTGTAATATTTTATGGTTCAAACAAGAAGTTCAATACTATGTAGCATAGGAATCATAGTGCCTTTTTTAATGCAGACCTATTAGTACATATTATACAGAATTGTTATATACGATGCTAATTATACTAATGTTGTATATCAATTTATCAGATTTCACAGAAAAACAAAAAATATTTGATGAAACATCTGCCTGAAACGGGTTGAAAACGCACGCTACGAAAAAGCATTTCAACGTAAAAAAAAGATCTAACACACGGGAGCATCGATTCTATAGACTCGGGTAGAATCGCTGTGCAATGAGCTGTGCAGCTGCGCTAGTGATGTGGAATTAAATAAGTAAATAAATAAATTCATTGGACTAACACACCAATTGCCTAGCCCCAAACTAAGCTCGAAGCTTGTACTATGGATGCTAGGAAACGGATAGACATACATAAATACTTTTATAAACATCCATGACTCGAGTACAAATGCCGATGTTCATCACACAAACATTTGCCCCTAGCGGGATTCGAACCCGCGACCTTTGGTTTTGTAGCCAGGGTCTCTAGCCACTCGACCAACAGGCCCGTCTAATTGTCGATAAACATTTTCTCGACATAATTTTTATTCAATAATATAGGTTTGGGCAATCATTCGACAATTTGCATGCTATGGTCCTTAGCAAAAATATAGAGGTTTTCAAGTCGATTTCGGGGACGGGATTTGTTTTCGAGTTTTCCTTAAATAAATTCATTTTGCGAGTACCTATGATGATAAATTATGTCAATCGATGCTCATGCTACTAACCTTATTAAGTATTCATACAGGATTTTTCCTTTACGAAATAAAACATAATAACGAAACTATAATCATTACGAAAATATCTGTTTCTCCTCTTAAATTATTTTACTGACCTAATGACCTGTAAAAAATATCACCTCGATCGACTTAATAAACTCATAAGTTTTTAATCTATCGATAGAATACAGATAGTAACAACACTAATTTAAACCAGCGCTTGTTTTTTTTTTCTGACTTTATCAGAGGAATTGAATGATAAATAGACATGAAAGGGCTTTCATCCCTTAGTAGTTCTAAATTGTCAATCCGTCTTCTTCCAATTTAAATCCATTGGGTCGATTGTCAAATCACACCTTGCGATTCTTCGCAGGGTTTGGTTGTGTGGAACAAATTTAATAAAGAGTTGACATTTTCTGTTCCTAATTACTGTAAAATTGGTCTTTTTGACTTGTCTGACACTGTCTTTTGTGTCTCGTTTCTTTCGACAATTTTCGAAATAATACTTTATGAAGATAAAGTATTATTTCGAATAATCTAGTATCTGCTGAAGAGCAGATACTAGATTATTTTCCAGCTTACAGAAGACCACAGCAAAGTAGCACATTTATTTCAGACAATTTATTCTCGAATAACACTCCTAAATTAAAGTAACACAGAAATCGCCACAACATAAATACATAGACGCACCATTATCAATAAAAATAATATTATATTGATACTGACTTGTTGTAACTTGTGACACACAAGTCAGTATTAATCCCACGTGGAGTGAGATCGATTGGTTGATGGGTGGATCAACTTTTTAACCGACAAAACGGGCAAAAAATTTCGGCGTGTTTCAAAAAATTTTTTTTGCTTATTTAACTATTTAATTTACTCAGAAGTGTGTTAAATAAATCTGAGATACGGCTTCCTAATCGAGCAGCGAACTTTTTGAACTACTTCTTATTGAAAAACTCAAAAGTGTAAAGCTTGACCCAAATTTTTGTCACCAGAGTTACCCAAAGTTATTTCGCTGCAATTCTTGAATAAAAAGAGACTTAAATTTTTATTTTAGTGGATATATTCTGTCATGCAAAATCCAATAGTTTGGTATACAGCATTTGTATGTAATTGTAATATATGGGCATTAAAATATGAGATGTATGTATGCTGAGTTACTAACGAGTCAGACACGTTGTTAATTTTCTCTGTACTTCTTTAAAAACTTAAAATTTAGTCACAGTTTTCTTTGAAATTAAAGTAAATAATCTTATTTTACCCTGAACCTAAAATAATCATACAAATAAAATCAAACACATATTGTTACCTTGCAAAAACGGCTTACAAATTTAGGGACAACTAGTAACGCCTGAGACATTTTTGGTAACTCAAGAGACAAGAGACAAGAACAATCTATAAACTTCTGCACATAACTACACTCGCGAGCTACCAAATCGACTCTAGCGCAACCTTTGCATTCAAACATTGTTCTAAGTAAAAGTATGCAACATTATAATACAAATGATATGTCATCTGGCGCTTAAAACTTCAGATTTTATATAATATCATCATTATTAATATCCATGTTTACTTTTTTATATTAGTGTCTGAACTTGAATGAGGGAAAATGGGATTTTGGGTATTCATAGGTGTTGAGATCAGAATTGACACAAATAAAACAGGGTTTTTTCTTAAAGAGTATAAAAATTACGGGTCCAGGATTTAGTACTGCCTAGCCCTAATTACAGCCCGTAGTCGGTTCTTCATCGACCTTATTTATTTTTCGACGGTGTCTTGAGGAATACCTCCCCAATCCTCTAATTAAGCTGCCTTCAACTCGTCTGGGCTTGATGGGGCTGAATTTCTTGTTCATAACCTTCGTTTGAGCTCGTCTCATAAATGCTCGATGGGATTTAGGTCTGGACTTAGCGCAGGCCAGTCCATTGTGTTCAAATCGACTTTTTGAAGGAACTGCTGCCTAACGCGCGCTGTGTGGCATCGAGCTTAGTCCTGCATTAGGATGAAGTCTTCGACAACAAATCCTGCGTTGGGCACAACATGTTCCAGAAGAATATTTGTGATGTGCCCCTCAGCTCCTAGTCCTCCTCGGCCTCATCCAGACATGAAAGCGAGCTCGGTTTTATCTTCCAACGAGATACCAGCCCACATCATGCCAGAACCGCCACCAAAGGCAACGGTTTCTGCGAACCAGCATTGGGAAAATCGCTCTCCCGGACGCCTGCAGTCCCGGTCTCACCTGTCACATCATGCACCCTTTGTGAACAGGACCGACCTCCATTGCCCAAAACTCGAGTTGAGATGCTCTCTAGCAAACTGTAACCGAGCTTGCCGGAGGCCTGCAGTCAATTTTGGATCTGTTTCAGTCAGGTTGGCTTTCTTTAGACGTCTTCTTACTGTCCACTCGCTGACAGCTACATCTCGAACACGCTTCAGCTCACCTGCACGGCCACACCCGTAAGGTGTCGAATTCACAGGCAGGTAGAAACAATGAAACGGTCCTCTCGTTCAGAAGTACCACGGTAGCGGTTGGTTGTTAGTCTCCAAATAATGATCGAGTCTTTTTATATTGTTTGTATACTCGGTATACAGCAGACTGACTAAAGAGAAGGTAGGAAGAGACTACTCGCTGACTGAGCCTTTGTTGCAATAAGGTAACAACTTGAGCGGCTTTATAAGGTGTGTTATACATGTTTTCCATCACGGACACCGCCAGTAGCAAGTTTACAATCTGAAAGTAATTTTGATTGCGACTTTTCATGAAACTATGTCTATGAAAATCGCACAATGTCTAAAGAGTTACCAAAATTGTCTTTGGAGTTACCACTTTGGTAACGCAGTGTACAGGCAACTCAGCAGACATTTTTTACATAATGGCTTGTAAATTAAAATTTACTAATATGGCGAACGGTTTGAATTGACCAATAGGAAATCAGCCTTAAGGACCTTCAAAATTTGATGAAGAAATTAAAAAACATTTACCCGTTCATCGAAATAATCCAGTAACTCTGCCGACACTGAATAAATACACGCGCACTCCTCTAGAGTTTGCTGCGGACTGGCGGCGAGCCGGCAAGAATTTAAGGCTCGCCGCCGCGCGTGCAAGGAATAAGATCGTATCGCCGTTCTTTACTAGAAATTTGTGACGTATTGCATAATATTTTTTACGTTTTTTCGCGGTCACTCAGTATACACCACAAAATGAGATGAATTAAGGACAGAGCTTTAAAGCCTTTTTTTCTTTAAAATTAAGACCTATTTTTATATTTAACATAGTAAGAACTAAACCTTGTTTAATTTATAAGCAATATATTAGCAGACTTAAGAATGATCCAAGGAAAAAAACTCTTAAATTAGCAATTACATATAGCTACCTCGATGAAGGGACAACTAAAATTTGTATGGAAAGCTATGTCTTATGCAAAGTCGTATACTGAGTTACCATAGTTTTTACGTTTCCTTCTTCATTTTATCTAGATATCATTGGTTTTTTATTAAGGTTACTTAACTGTTAATTGAACAAAACATAGAAATAATTTCTAAATTGTCTTAATTTAGTCGTTTTTGAATGCGATGTCGTCGGGACAAACTTATGTCGGTTAAAAAGTTGATCGACCCTGATATCATAGAAATATTTTTTCAGAAGACGCAATTTCCATAATTACGGAGATTGTGTTTAGCGTGTACTGTGTGAGACGCGCGGTGCACTTATATAAAATTGCGCCTTAGAAACAAGTTTAAGCCGAATGTCAATTTATAAATTTAGTTCATTATTCTGCCTTCCACCACGCACCGCAGAAAATCCCAAATGCCCGCAATATCGGTATGACGAGCGGGCGGCGGCGGCGGCGGCGGTTGCGGTGGCGGCGGCGAGGGGCGGGGAAGGGGGCGCAGACAGAGGCAACCACAGCGCGCCCGACTTCGCTCAAGGCGACCCGCGTCTGCCGTGCCGCGCTAGCGAATCGCGACTTCACCCGATAGTAAACCGTAAGTACATATCCACACATACCAACTTAGCTTGGCAGCGAATGGCATTTAACTCCCGCGATCGAGACGCGAGTTAATCGCGTCGGTACTAGTTCGATATTTAAAATTGAGTCGGTACGTGACCTCGGTCTCGTGGACGCCATCTTGCCGCCCGCTATCTAAACGCAAGCGAACCGCGCCGCGCGTCACATTGCTATCGAACAGCGAATTGACAACATTTTTTTTTTGAGGTATATTATTCAAAAACCATTTCGAGATTTTCGCTAAATTAACACGGAAAAAATGTTTTAATTTTTTTTCATTAAGTAAATAAAAATATATTTTGAAAAAAAAATAACTCAGTTGATGTACCTGATTGAATTTTATAGCTTTATGAAATCTTATTAACACAGTATTAACGTTAATTTAAAGCACGAAAGGGGTACTTAAGTGGCACTTAAGGTACTTGGACAACAATTTTCATGAATTTACCCTAGAGACTCCGGGCAACACTTTTAGTAAAGATAAAATTTTACTTTTAATCCGATGGCATTGACTTACGCTCTTTTCTTATTAGTGGAGTCAATGAATACATAAAACAGGCAATATTCGAAAGTCCTCAAGAACAGCTCCGATTTTGATGATTTTTTTTTTGTTAATTTTGTTTTTTTATATTATTTAAAATCAGAAACCTCTTAGAGCGGGGACGGAACTATTTATATTGTTTAAACAATATCAACGATATTTAAATAAAAAATTAAATTTGGTCTCTATTTTTTTGTAAAAAAATCTCCATATAATAATCTTATTATAACAAATAGTTGTTACAAAAAGCTTTTAAAATTTTTTTTTGTAATTTTTAGTTTTTTTTTTTAATTTCGGATAGGCTTGCATTTGACCTCGATCACACCTGACCTGATGGAAAGTGTAGCTGAGGCCTAAGATGGAGCACGCTTGCCTAGTAGATCTACTAGGCAAGCGTGCTCCATCTTATCGTGAACAGGTATAGATACCTGTTCACTCTAGTCTTGAAGACATCCAGATTATAACGTTCGGGAAACACAGAACACGGCAGTGAGTTCCACTCTTTAGCAGTTCGCATTATGAAAGAAGAAGCAAATCGCTTCGTGCGAGAAGGAGGAATATTAACAATGAAAAGGTGAAAACCCTCACCGCGTCTAGTTGTCCGAAGGCGGAAGGGAGCTGGAGGAGTAAGGTCATGTAAGACCGACGCACACTCACCAAAATGCAGCCGATAGAACACTGAAAGAGACGCCACACGCCTACAATGGTCAAGGCTTTGCAAAGCAGCCTCGGTCAGTGAGTCATCACCAATGAGTCTTTTAGCACGGCGTTTCAACGAGTCAAGTGCATCTAACTGATAGAAGGCTGAGCCATCCCAGAGGTGACAACAATACTCCATACACGAGCGAATCTGGGCCCGATAAAGGCACAGAGGCTGCTCGGAAGTGAAGTTACGTCTTACCTTATTAAGGATACCCAGCTTTTTGGCAGCAGTCTTAACAATCAACTCGATGTTATGGCCAAAATTTAATTTGGGTGAGATGCTCAAACCCAGGAGCTCAAGGCGGTTGGTTATCGGCACGGCTACATTACGGAAAGTCGGAGTCAGATTTAAACCACTCCGTTTAGCTGAAAAGAGAAACGCCTGTGTTTTGGAGGGATTAAATGCGACCAAATTAGCAATGCCCTAACGGGACACAGCATCAAGGGTCTTATTCACTCTCTTAATCATCGCCTCTCTGAGAGATTGCACGAGAGATCCGGACCTTGCATCGGACAAGACGTATCTCTCCGTGACTGTGCTGTCATCAGCGTACCCAAAGATACCGGGCATAATTAATAAATCGTTGATGTGGAGCAGAAATAGAGTTGCGGAGAGAACGGAGCCCTGAGGGACACCAGCACTAACGCTAAGTAGATCAGATGAGGTGCCGTCAATGACAACTCGAATCGATCTACCCCTCAGGAAATCCGCAATCCAGTTGCAAAGACTAGGTCCAATTTCGAACGATGGAAGCTTGCCTACCTGCCTGCCGATGTATATATAGGATTTAAAAATAAAAGTTTTTATTTTATTTTAATATTAAATTATTGTTCAAAACTTTTTTGTAACAACTATTTGTTACAATAAGATGATTATATGGAGATTTTTTTTACAATAAAATAGAGACCAAACTTATTTTCTTATATAAATATCGTTGATATTGTTTAAATAATATAAATAGTTCCGTCCCCGCTCTAAGAGGTTTCTGATTTTAAATAATATAAAAAAACAAAACTAACAAAAAAAAATCATCGAAATCGGAGCTGTTCTTGAGGACTTTCGAGTCAAATGCTTCATTGACTCCACTATATGTAGTTTTTAAAAATCTTTCATAATCTATACTTATAATAAATCTGTAGAGAGGTCAATTCTGTACATTAAATATTTTTCCAAAATAACTATCAGGGGGTGTTTAGTGATCGATACTGATACCAAAAATGCAATCAATAAAATTTTTGTCTGTCTGTCTGTCTGTCTGTCTGTCCGTCTGTCTGTCTGTCTGTATGTTCCTTATAGAAACAAAAACTACTGGACGGATTTTGACGAAACTTGGTACCATTATTCTTCCTACTCCTGGGCATATTATAGGATACTTTTCATCACGCTACAATCAACAGGAGCAGCGTAGTGAAGGGAAATGTGGGGAATACGGGAGAATTTACTCCATTTCTTAAGCTTCAGTCGCGTGTGCAGCCTTAATGGTTAAAGTCACATAGAAATCATGTATGACGGAAATATTCTACATAAAATTGCCTAAAAAATATCCCCCAACAGCATATGTCTATCTTTTATGGTTGACTCACAATGACACGTGCAACTCAAGATCCAAATTGGTTTGAACGCGCTAAGCTCAGGAACTACATACTGGTTCGAATTGACAAAACATTTCGTGTTGGATAGTCCACTTACCACTTACTATTTGTCGAGGTAGGCTAAGCTTTTGTATATTCCTTTATTTTATCATTGTAAATTGTGCTAGCGAACTATTTAGTTCTAAAATGTGGCGATAGAGGGCGCACCTCGCTAGAGGCGCGGCCGCGGATCTAAATCGCGCTGAACAGATGATTTCTCAAATGTATAAGGTCTCCAGATTATTGTTCATAATGATAAGCGTTTTCCGTCACTTTATTCGGCTATTATATCTATCCTGAGTAATTAGTTACACAAAAGTGTGCAAGTTGACTGCATGCATATATAGACCGTTGTTTAATTCAGCTATTTATAGTTAGACTGTTAGACTGTGTGCGGAAATCGTAACCCAAGCGGACGGAGTCGCTGGCGGCCGCTAGTAGTAAATAAAAACAACACATGAAAAATATGAAATGTTGTCAATTCAATGTTTGGGGTTCCGTAGCCAAATGACAAAAAAACCGGCCAAGAGCGTGTCGGACACGCCCATGAAAGGGTTCCGTAGCTGAAAGATGGCCCGACCGCTTAAGACACCATTTAGTAAGGGCAACTGCACGTCATAAGTTGGTCGAGTTGTATAAAAATAACTATGTATGATACAGAGTTCGCTATAGTTTTCGTTGAAAGTACTTACTTGGAGGTATACAGGACATTTTTTTCAGAATTATTGTAATAGTATTTCAAAAGTTAAGGGGGGGGGGGGACGCTCTAATTTTAACTTTGTATTAATATATCTCGAGACTGGGGGGTTTGATCCACATGGTTTCAAAGCAAGTTTTATTGTATTTAAAAATACCTTTTTAACGATACCCCACACGATGGGGTAAGTCGATTTTTTTTTTTCGAATTTACTTTCCAATGTATGGGAGGGGAGGTAAAAAATAATTATTTTTCGATTATTTTAAAAACCAATTCTTGAATTATCACTATGCATCTCTCCACCAATTTTCGTGGCAATCGGTTCAGACACGGCGGAGAACGAGCCAGGACAGACAGACAGACATGACGAAACTATAAGGGTTCCGTTTTTTGCCATTTGGCTACGGAACCCTAAAAACTGAACTATAGTTCTTGTCTGTCATTTTTTTCACGAAACTATAAATACCTACTATTTTGTTGAAACTTGGTAAGGAGATGTATCTGTGGACCGCATTTAGATTAAAAAAAACCGAGAAGAAATTGTCGTGTTTTCCATAGCTGGAACTAAAACAAGATTTTTTTTTCATTACACCTATACGGATTGGTCTTTAAAAATTGTATTGATGTTTTTAAGATCATTTTTATTGAAAATGAATAGTTTTCGCGAGAGACACTTCCAAAGTGGTATATAAATCATGTTTATGTTAGAAAAGCAAAATGTAATTATGATAATTAATTTCAACTGACTTATATTAAGCGCCTCGACTGAGACATACGTCGTCTTCGAGTCATTGAACATTTCATAAAATGACCAAATCAGTTTGATCAGATCGTGGAATCGTCTACATTTCTTTGGGACAAAAAACTTGTATGATCGATGTAGGTAAGGTTAATTTTTTGTAAACCCTATTAAACTTTCCCCTTTCACATTAGTGGGTGGATGCAATAATTATTATTCTGAAATGTAGACGATTTCACGATCTAGTCAAAGATAAGTAGTAGTTAAAACTTGGCCATTTCATGAAATGTTCATTTCAACGATATGGCCACGACATATACATTATGTGACTATGTGTGCGGAAAATGCACGCCGCCCGCAACCCGCTTACACATCGCGCAGCCACTTTGCTGTATCTGGGGGCACGGCAGTGCCCCCGCCAAGGCAAGCGCGAAGGAAACACTGCCGTACCATCCTTTACTGCGGCGAAATTGCCAATTTGACAACGTTGATGGAATAACAAGTGAAAATTAAGGCTTGATACTGGATTTGTACCCTTCAACGGCCAAGTCACACAACACTTACTATAATAATGAAGAAATCACAGTAAGGAACCTTAGACTTGGCACGATATTGCCTAGATTTCATAACCTTTTAGAGATGAGCAAGCAACTCCATCGAGACTTGGCTAGTTTTTTTACAGAATGTTTTTGATGGGATATTATTTTCAATATTAACATTATGTAAGACCTTCCGGCTGTTTTTCGACCATGGCAGCCAATGTTACGATGTGAGCGCGCAGCCTGAGCCTAGTGCACTACCTTTTCCCTTAACCTCATAGTTCGGTTTGGTTCCAGTACCTCTCTATTCCATGTCATGTAGCCATGAAAAGAGAAATACCCGAACCGAATATATTCGGCACTAGAACCGAATAATTCGGCCGAATACGAATAGTACCTAGAAAAGGTGCCGAATATACCAACCGAATATTCGGCGCATCCCTAATAATAATCTAACAGTATCATGAGGGATTGTAATAAAACGTTTTATTTTTAAATGTTTCGTATGATGAGTTTCATTGAAAAACTAAAAATCAGAATTTTAAAATATCCTGCAATATAGGTATCTCTTTTTCTTGTAAAAAGAAAAGTACGTATGTATATCGGCATAATAAACTTACATTGCAGGGCAAAGGCCTCCATTATTTGAAATCTTATTGGTGTTACTTTAATAAGACAAGTTTGAACTTAATTTCCACGCTTGTTCCTTCGTATTTAAGTTCTTAAATATTTTGTAGCGTTGGCTAATTAAACTAAGTTGCCGTACTCAGTATTCGACAGGAAAACTATAATGCTGATACCTAGTTTCTTCCACGGTTCTTATCAACTTTAAAATTGCACAAACTTTCGTCGGCAAACTCATAGTTTTGTAGGTAAACGAGGACTTTTCAAAAATAATAATAGCCGAGAATTGTCCGAAGTTCGTATGATCCTCCGGTGCTTCGGAAGGGAATGCATGTCTAATTTTCTAATTTTTGACGATCCGCGTATGATCCTCCGGTGCTTCGGAAGGGAATGCATGTCTAATTTTCTAATTTTTGACGATCCGCTTGGTGTAATGGTCAAGATGTTGCCTATTACGCAAGAGGTCGCGGGTTCGATCCCCGCACAGGACAAACATTTGTGTGCATGAACATGTCTGTTTGTCCTGGTCTGGGTGTTGTATGTGTCTATCTATACTAATATATAAAGCTGAAGAGTTTGTTTGTATGTTTGTTTGTTTGTTTGTATGTTTGTTTGTTTGAACGCGCTAATCTCGGGAACTACTGGTCCGATTTGAAAAATTCTTTTTGTGTTGGATAGTCCATTTGACGAGGAAGGCTTTAGGCTATTGGAAATCGAAAACCACGCGGACGGAGTCGCGGGCGGCCGCTAGTTTAAGTATATTTGTAATACTACTGTTGATTCTGATGTCCGTAACACAAGTGCTTAAGCTACTTAACACGGGGTCAGATCAATTTATGTGATGTTGTGAAAATATTTATTTATTTATTTATTTTATTTTATTTGCGTTAAACTTCGCGTGCGACTTCCTCTTGAGTCATCTAGGGTACCTAAAGTTGTCGTCATATATAGTTCTGTATCCCACAAATGTTTTGCAGGCTAATTACCTTATACAAAAGAATTCCAAATTATGGTTGAAAATTATTCCGATGTTCTTATAAATAGAGGTTTATGGGCTGTTTCTTATTATTATCATTATAATATAATTATTATAAAGTATTTATATTATTAGAGACGAACTTCTTAGCTATACATGGATTCTCCGTGCGGGTGCCGGGTCCATCGCGTGGAACAGAGAGGAATGTCAGTCGGCGCCTGGGACTTGCGACCCAGCGTGTAGGTTTAAGGGGCCCCTTTATAGTATACTAACGATCACCTCCACCGATGACATTCCTCTCCCTTCCCAACCATATTTGGTACGAGCCGAGTAAAGCGGCTTTAGTTGCTCTTTCCAGTAAGGAGCTAATATTAGATCTTGGTAATCCTAAGTCCTTCAGTAGGTTGTAGAGAGATTTCGCTGGTATACCTCTCGCACCCACTTCCACAGCATACAACCGTGCTATATAACCATTTTTAGTAATTTCGTTGGTTAGGTCATAATACTTATTTGTTTTAAACGCGTGATCTTTGGGAATGTTTGTCTCCCATGGAACAGTAAGTTCTACCAACAGTACGCGCTTAAGTTTTCTAGAATAAATGAAAAGGTCTGGTCTAGACGACGATAACGCAGTGTCCTCTGGAATACTGTAGTGCTTTTCATACGTGTCCATCATGATCTTCCAATCTGGAGCTACACTAACGATGGAGTAAGGTTTGACTTTGGACTTCTTGGTAGATCCTTCCTTGACGAAATTGATGTTCCTTGTATTCGTCGTCAAACCTTTTGCTGCTCTTGCTATTGAAAGGCTCAACGCTTCACGTATGATCTGCAACACTCCGTCATGGCGGCGAGAGTAGTGACCTCTGTCTAGGAGTACTCTGCATCCCACCAACAAATGCCTCGCAGTACCTACGGCTTATAAAGTATTATAAAGTAAGTATTATTATAAACTATTATTATTATAAAGTAACCGCAGCCATTTCTCGTAGGCCTCTCCTAAATAGGGAGTTGGACCTTATTTAGGTGTTAAATTCCCTCAATATTTTTTTCAATAATCACGTGTATAGTCTATGTCACTGTAGAATAGTGTAGCTTTCTGTTTGAATAAAATAACAATAGGAATTCCAAAGGTTATCCCCCTAAGCTATGAATCCTCTTTACAATAGTAGTATAAAGAGATAAGATGAATTAAATCTAAATGCCCGACGGACGCTCCAGCTGAGGTCCAAGCCACGTCACGCATAGTTTCCCGGCTTTTTGCCCCTCCCCTCCCCCACTCCCCTCTATCAGCCTCGATTTTTTACAGGACATCTTTTTTATCCGTTTAGTCACAAAAAATCAATTCGTGATTGTAGGTCTCGCCGCCTCGATGGTCTAGTGGTTTAAGTACCGGGCCTTGGTCTCGAGGTCCTGGGTTCGATTCCCAGGTCGGGCAAAACTTTGTGTTGATTTTTCTGAACACAGCCCGGGTTTGTGATCACCAACCCGCATTTGGCAAGCGTTGTGATTAAGCCAAAACCCATCTTTGTAACGAAAACATGATTTCAAATGATGGAGGCCTTTGCACTGCAGTGGGACATTAATAGGCTGATACTTTAGGTCTCGCCGAGGCCAGTGGAAAGCGTCGCAAAAACCGATTTGCACAATCGAATTTGGCGTACAGCACATGTTACATTTTTCGGTGTTTTTGCCCAGTTGTGGGCACAAATCAAATCAAATCAAAATATTCTTTATTCAATTGGGCTTAATATAAGCACTTATGAATCGTTATAAAAATTACAGTTTAGCGCAGTCATTGAAGCGAAAAATATGGTCCAACCTCCGAATTTTTTTACTGTGAACCGATTTGCATGAACTTTTGGAATTAGTTTCATTGTACCCTTAAATTCAAAAGTGAAAATGATTTGAACGCCGCAACTACCCCTGGAGTGGTTGCCACCCCATCTCGGGGGTGAGTATTCTTTTTTTAAGATAACCTCGGATATAGATAGGAAGACTAATTTTAAGCAAAAAATCATCTATAAAGTTTTTCGATAAATCTAATACTTTTCAAGTTATTGGCAATTGAAAATTCGCAATTTTGTCACGTTTTTCATCGGTTTTTTGCAAATATCTCCAAAAATATAAGTTTTATCGATAATGTTATGAGAAACAAAATTGTAGCTAGTAAAAAATTAAATAATTTTGTTTATCCTTAAGTTTTCTATATGCAATATTAAGATATATATTAAAGATCGTAGCCGTTTTTTATTTTGTCTGCAATTTAATCGATTTGGTCAATGTCATCTAGCGGCGAGCAGATGCATTTTATGCATTCTAATAATTAAGAGTTTTGTAGTGCTTGAAATAAGCTTTCAAATGAGTACAATTAAAAGTCTTTTGCACGTAAAATAAGTAAGCTGTATTACAAATAAGAGGATCATCGAATGCTTTTTCTTGTAAATCAATGGGTTTCACAAGGGCCATTTCCAAGCTATTCATGCTATCACAATTTCTAAAAGAGCATTGAAAAGGTAATTAGGAGAACTACAACATCCTTTATTGCAATATATAATTAAAAACGTTTTTCGAAAACGGTGAAGGGTTAAAGGGCTTAAGAGAGGCTGTGATTGCCGCTGCCACGCGCTCTTTAAACAATCATATCTCCGTCAGTTTTTGTTTAACAGAAATAACAAAATCACAAATTTTTTTGTCAGAAAAATACCTAAATTTTTTATCCCTACACTTTTATACGCATCTGTCGTAATTTTTGAGATATTATGAAAAGAAGGTGGGATTTTTTAAAATATGAGATTTTATATTTTTATTTTAATCCTGTCTATTTTGAAAAATATTTGTCCTAAAGCAGCCAAACTGATACAATTTATCAAACACTTCATAATAAAGTTAATTCTTGGCGAAATACGAATAATTTCAATTCTGGTGGAAATGGCACTTATGAAACCCATTGTTTTAGAAGAAAAAATATTGGATGCTCCTCTTATTCGTAATACAGCTTACTTATTTTACGTGCAAAAGACTTTTAATAGTACTCATTTGAAAGCTTATTACAAGCACTTACGTTTGCCTAATATTAAAGTAGATAAAGGGACACAATATGAAGAAATGTCAGTCAATACTTCACCCCAAATTGATCTACCATCATGCAGTTTTTCATGCGAAACAGAGAAGATCAGTACATCAAGCAACATAGAAGTCCAAAGTGTTACTTCGCTTTCTGGTAATACTCCGCGCAAAATAAAATTAAAATCTGGTTTGTCTAGTGTAAAAGTCTAGTGGCCAAGTGCGAGCCGGACTCGCGCACTGAGGGTTCCGTACAAATTCTATTTATGACGTATTAAAAAAAACTACTCACTACATTTTGTTCAAACCAATTTTCGTTGGTAGTTTCTTCGGTAATGTACCTATATTATATATATTTTTTTAGATTTATCATCCTCTTACTTTAGAAGTTAGAGGGGGTGGGACACATTTTTCCACTTTGAAAGGGTCTCTCACGCAAAGACACTGTAGAAAAAAAAAAATATTAAAAGCTCAATATCATTTTTAAAGACTATATATCTATCTATAGATACACCACACGTATAAGTTCAATGAAAATAAAATAATATTTCGAGTTACAGTTCTAACTTTCAGTACTAACCAATTAGTTTTTTTCCTATTTTCGCATTTCGTGTGGAAACCTTGTTGCGGTTCACAGAATACATCTACTCACCAAGTTTCAACAGTATAGTACTTATAGTTTCGGAAAAAAGTGGCTGTGACAGACTGGCGGACAGACAGACAGACATCACGAATCTATAAGGATTCCGTTTTTTGCCATTTGGCTACGGAACTCTCAAAAGTGTCAAGCGCTGAGTGCGATAGTACGTTTGGAGTTTGAAGAGAATTTCAGGATAAATGGTTATTTCTAGAATTTTGTCATAAAAAAAGGAATATAGTTATTGTGGACTTGTTTATGTTTTTTACATTTAACGAATAAAATAAGGTGGACACGAATTACTACATCAAATTTTGGTGTTGTTATTTTTTGGACAATCCGCACCCGCAACCCGCACCCGCACATCATTGTGAAATACGAAAATATTAATCTTTGTACAATTCTAGGTACACAAGAGGACTTTATAATGGTGGCTCATCCTATTGATGTGGAATTATTCTGCAAAGAAATTAAGCAGCGTCCGGCCTTATGGATGACAAGTCATCCCAAATTTTGGAACAAGAAATTTAACAATCAGATGTGGAAGGAAATACAGCAAATATTCCCCAAATCTACTGGTATGATTACTTTTCTTAACATTTAACTTATTTTGTTTCAATTTGTCTTTTTCCATAACTTTGTTTGTTTATGCTTAGATATAATATTTTTATAATTGTATAATATAACTTGCACTGTCTATAAAGACAAAGGTATTGTTGTGACATAGGTTTGTTAAAGTTTTGATGTGTTTAAGTAGTTTAAGTTTTGCAGTTAAATTAGTGATATATTAATGTTATGTAAAAATAAATGATTAAGTATAATAATGCGAATAATGTGTATACATTATTCTATCACTGATTCGCAGCTCATCATCATCACCATCCGTTAACAGCCCACAGCTGGACATGAGCTTCCACCAGATGGGAAAGACATAGGTCGTAATATTCAAATTATTGATACTTAAGTATATTTTGTTGCAGAAATTCAATTGAGAAAGAAATACAAAAACTTGAGAGATACTTATCGCAAAGAACTGAAAAAGATCCTGCCCGAATACAACCACGAACTTGAGTCCGTCGGCGAATCACAATATGTCCACTTTGATGCCCTGGATTTTCTCAGACACGAGCTTGTTCCACAATCCGAGGACGCTCCGGATTTTGAAGAAATCAAAATGGTAACCTATTTGTAAATTGTTAAAATATTTTATTTATTCAATATTCGAAGCATTTTGCTCTTATCACATGATGTTTTTTGCCTACTTCAACCAAATTTGTCATCTCATCAAATTGCTTAGTGCTTGCTAATACAATTTTAATTCAAAGGCTCGCTAAATCTTGTCCTACGTTTCTTTTGTGAATCGTATTGCATCTGTGATAGTTTCTTTCATAAATTGTATTTTTCATCAGGACTGCCAATTTATCAGCGAAAACGACACACAGGAAACAGAAAGCCGCATTTCTCTACCTGACTCCCCAAATCCTGGAAGCCACTTCGACTCCGACCCTTGCAACAGCACTTGCACTCGGAAAACGAAACTCCAAGAACAAACCCTTGAAATCGAGCGCAAAAAGCTAAAACTATTAGAGCTTGAGTTGTCCACAAAAACACAAGAACAGCGTTCCGATAACTACCATTTTCTAATGAGCATATTGCCAGAGATGGACAAGCTGCATCCAATACAAAGTTTTAGATTGAGAAACAAAATAAACCAAGCTCTTTTAGACGAGATGTCGTTAGCATTATGCGGGGACCCGCTAGGACAATCCGTAATTAATGCAACGACAATAGTGGATAATTCTGAAGACAGTAAACCAGTAATTCTATCGGCAAAGATGAAGTAATACTATCTTGTTTATTATCTAGAACTTTTTCAAGGCAGATAAGACCCAATAATTGATCTTTATTATTTGTTTTTACGATACTTGTGACTGACTATGATTAGTTAAGATTAACTTATATGTATGTTATACACACATAATTTTTTGCTCGCATTCTCTATCTATACTAATTTAATAAAGCTATAGGGGTTCTCAATCCCATGTCAAGCTAATGTGTAATTAGTTAAAAAGAAAATAATTAAAGGAGGACGCTCCTTAGTGAAAGCGATCAGAAAATGTGTTTGTGCTTGTTATGAAACCACTTAACTAAAACTGTAATCTCATCAGAATAATTATAACTACTAACGTGATTGTACCTATTGAACATTAAATTAAAATTATTATTTTATGCGTCTTCGTTTCACCGAATTCGGATGAGTCGCGTTTAGTTTATCAATTTACTTATGGTCATGTCAAGTTTTGTAAAGATTACAGGAGAAAGTATTCTTGTTAAGTTGAGTAAAAAAGTCTTTGATACGATAAACATTTCATTACTAGCAGGTAAACAATTGTTAAGATATGTAGAAATGGCATAAATTCTGAATGCCAATGCCTTTGATATAAAATATGGCTACGAAATTTGTCCTTCACGGATGCCATCTCAAGTTATCGACTACCTTCGAGGAATGCTCATGTAGAATGTTCTCGCTAGGGTTACTCAACTATCTGCTGTTTTTCCGTCGATAAACTTGAACTTAGGCTCGTATTAATAAATCGCACTCAACTCTGAGCTCGATCTTGAGGTGCTGTTTTGTATGAGAATGACCTATTTATTATCTAGTTCGCACTCAAGATCGAGCTCAGAGTTGAGTGCGATTTATTAATACGAGCCTTAGTACATTATCATAATGTACACAATTAACATTTTATTTGAATTCAGAATATTGATAACGGGCTTCTTGATGATTAAACAGTGAAAATGTTCTTCATTCGAAATAGTCGGTCTGAATTTAAATAAATCTGTACAGTCATGAGCAATAACATGTATACACCTCGTCTCTTATGTCAAAGCAGTAAAGTTCATATTTCAATGTGTTTGTACTTTGTATACATGTTAGTGCTCATGACTGTACAGGTATGGAGACAAGTTGCGTCGCTCAATCGTTGATTAACAAATATTATTTTATTAATTTTAATTAAAATGCACTAGAAATAAGTATTGTTAACTTACGTTTTGGTATTATTAATAAGTTTGCTATCCATTTTGTAACGCAATATGTCTTTCTAAAAGAAAACAAACCATCCATAGTATTAAGGTACGGTCATACTTGAATGAATACTATCGATAAAATGTAAAATTTCTGTGAATTGATACTTTGTCGATTAATTAACATAATACAATACTACTAACATGTACCTCTCAAAGTTATTAGTTAGAAAGTTGAACTAGGAAAACATGCCAACGTAGGTATTATTGAATTTAAAGTTATTTATCACAATTTTTTTTTAGTAAACATAATGTTTTTGGTTTTGCTATGTTAAACTCTATTAGGAAGTCCGTTATTGTACATTTGATGTTGGTAAACGTTATCGTAAGCTGTAATTTTAACGGTAGAGGTATGTGATTAGATACCTAAACGTATAAAAATGTGATTTTAAAAATAAAACATTTTATAATAATTTGTCATTTCTTTTATTGTCAGTTCAGTTCCCAATATTGTGTAAAGGAAAAGAGATGTCCCAGAAATGTATGAAGCCTCGGCCTGGTCCATGTACGCTATACCTAAATATAGGCGAATAAGTGTACTACAGTTTTAATCACTACAATTCTTATGGAAAACCTTAGTTTTTTGGCTGTAACAATAAATTATACCACAATATTGCAACTCAGTACAATATGGCGGAGGACGCATCCATAGATTAAAGTAAATATACCAAGACGCATCTTTGAAACTTGAATGACGTTTATGTCGTTTATCCGTCAGTTTATTTTTGTTTTGACAGTATGCAGTTTATTTCACAAAGTATTTATATTTTAAGGTTACAAACGACCTAAAAAGGCTGGGGCCCAAAGCTGTAAATCCCAGTAAAGAAAAATATACAGTTGCCATCTTTACGAAGTAAAGTGAACAATTAAGAATTTGATTTTATTTTTAAGCCACTTAACTACGGACCAAAAAAGTTTTATTGTATTTTTAATGGAAATGGCAATATTTTACCGATTTTTTGGTACCACGTACATGGTGCGGGCCTGGGATGGGACATCTCATTTATACATATGTAGGTCGTCGAGCAACGAAACCTCCGCGGTCAGGCCGAATACAATTTAATTTAAAAAGGAAAAAAATATAGATAGTGCGCCGAATTCGATATTTAAATTCCGCACATCAATTGCCTTCATTCATATTGTGTAAATTCTACCCATTCTACTTCTTCTCATAGTATAGCATCAACCTGAAAGGACATGGCTCATTCCTGCCTAGTGATGGCCACGAATGGCACAAAAGCACAAAATATATTAAATTAAAATATGAATTTTCATATATTTTACAATCTTGTAGAACTTGTCAGTATTTAAAAGAAATTAATTAGTAATTTAACTTCCGCTATACACTGCTTTTGAAAAAATGCGTTCCTTTCAACGTAAATACGGATAGTCTGCTCTTTTCCTCCATAGACACAAAATAATATTGTATGAAAAACAGTGACACACAATAAAATATAGCTTTAACTATAAAAAATATTTGAAATTGTATCATTTAACGTATTATTTATCACAAACAACTTATTTGAAACATAGTATTTTATCATTTTTCCCAAAATGAATATTACTTTCAGCAGAAAGGAACGAATATTATTGTCATTATTTCGACAGTTATTGTCAAATATTTAAATTCGTTGCCATGGAAATAATATACAATGCAAGACAGAGTAAGCGTTAGCAAAATTACGATAAGAGAAAAAGAGACAACACTTTTTTCACGGTACACCGTTGAGTAACCTTAGTAACCAAGGTATCATCATGTCATCAATCAAAACAATGCTACAGTAAGGGATTGAAATGTTTTTTGCAATCTTTGTTTGTGTGTATAATTATAACCTCAAGTTCTTGGACTTTAGTTGTTAATGATATTGAATGTTCTGATAGTAACGAGTCTAATGCAATACAACATGTTTGTGGGAAATGAATTTGGTATCTAGGCAAACGTTCCGTAGAATGTTGGCCATGTCTTTTGTATATTTTTATTTAATTACATAACAACAGTTTTCAACTAAACTTGAAGATTGTATTCTACAAAAAAAAAAATCCTTCATCCCACCGCGCTATCGCCACCGTATTTTGCCAGTAAGTATAAGGTATAAAGTTCAGTTTTAAAACTTATTAATAAACAATTAATGGTAGGCAAACGTTATTAAAATAATGAAGGCGGGTAGCCCTTTTATCGCATAGGTATTTAGTACATAACGCACGGGCGAAGTACCTACAATACGATATCTTCATAATTATCTTATCTTATTTTTTAATATTATAAATGTGAAAGTTTGTTTGTTTGGATGTTTTCCGTCAATCAAGCTGAAAGTAATGAATGGATTTTGATGAAATTTGGTATACCTACATGCGGGGTATGGGCTGACTTAGGTGATAGGATACTATTAATCCCGATTACATGCTCCGATGGGATAAACCAAAATCACAATATTATCGCGGTAGCTTCGCGCGAGGCAAATCGCCAAGAAGACGCTTGAGCGACAATCTCATTTCATTATTTTGATTGTATGACTATCGCCTCGCATAGTCGCGCGACTCAGTCGCTCAATGAAACAAGGTCATAAGCGGGAGGCGCGGCGAGCGGGGAAGGGACGGAGCGACCACAACGCGTCCGACTAAGCCCAAGGCGACTCGCGTCTGCCGTGCCGAGCGAGCGACTCGCGACATTACCCGTTCGATAATAAACCGTGAGTACATACACGCTATACCTATTTTAATTTGGCAGCGGATGGCATTTTGCCCCAGCGCGAGCGATTGGATGCGACTCGCGAATACTCGCGATGGAGTGAATACGCATTTATTAATTTTGAAGTAAAGACTTCGGTCACGTTGCGTTGGACGCCATCTTGCCGTTCCGCTCCAAAACGCTAGTGTACCGTCCCGTCGCGTCGCACGTCACAACAGCAGCGAATAGTAAATTCCATTTTTGATTTCCATTCCATTCTAGACTAAGGCTCGTATTAATAAATCACACTCAACTCTGATCACGATCTTAAGCGCGAATTTGATGTGCTTTTGTATGAGAATGACATTCTCAAGATTGAGCTCAGAGTTGAATGCGATTTATTAATACGAGCCTTACTTACCTATGCTACAGTTACACGACAGATGCTATTTCGTCTATTTTTTTATCTGAGTTTTTGTTTATTATGTAATATTCCATCTCATTTCCATCCATTTGAGATGGTTAATCAGGGGTAAAAGAAAATTATTATGGCATAATATATTAATAAATTTTAGGTACACACGAGGAGTCTTACTTTAAATATGGCCGCACCAAGTTTAAATGTGGAATTGTTCATCGAAGAAGTTAAGCAGCGCGAGGCCATATGGAACTCAAGTCACCCTAAATATCGAAAAAAGAAATATACACGTAAGATGTGGCAGGAAATACAGGAAATATTCCCCAACTGTTCTGGTATTATTACTTTTCTTAATAACATGGGTTTTTCATTTCAGTTTGATTTTTCTTCTATCGCCCTATACAGACGATTTTTGAGAAAGCTTAGTATAAGTATATATGACTTTTAGATTTAAGCGCTAGATGAATGTAACACACATACGAGTATACTTACATGAAATAATTACGAGTATTATTGATGTCATATCGGGATTCATAATCATTCGTATCTACTTTTTTTTGCAGAAGAGTATTTGAAAAAGAGATTTAAAAACTTGAGAGATATTTATCGCAGAGAGCTGAAGAAAGTCCTGCCTGAATACAACAACCAAGTGGGATCCGACTACGAATCTAATTACGCCAACTTTGAGCTACTGGACTTTCTTAGAAGCGAGTGCAAGCCACTACCCGATAACGTTCCGGATTATGACGAAATCAAAATCGAAATCGTAAATATTATTTGAATACTTACTTATTTGTGTTTATTTGAATATTTATTGAGGATCTCTCAATGGCGCAGTTGTTAGCACGCTCAGCCTGTGCCCGTTATGTGCAGCAACTTTTGCAAAAGCTAGGCATCGGATGGGTGCACGATTTTTTCATCTCGAGCTCCTCCGTGCTTTAGAAGGCACGTTAAGCCGTTGGTCCCGCACCTGATCTCTCTACGGTCGTGTCATAATGCCGTCCCACCGAACAATGAGAGTGAGGGAATTGGGAGTGCACTTGTGATTGTGCACTCACTTGTGCACTTTAATATGCTTATGGCCGATCGTAAGATCGCTGATCGTAAGATCGTAAGGTTTTTTTTGATAATTATTGTTTCCGAAATCTCTTTGGTTTGATTTTATCACTCGTTTCATAAACTAAGAATATTTTTTGTAAATATACCTGTTGTATATGTGATGTTTTCTAAAATGATTATTTCTTCTTTAGGAAGAACAGTCTTTCAGCGAAAATGAAAACGACAGACATCAAACAGAAAACCACAACTCTCTACCTGACTCCCAAAATCCTGGATCTTACTCCACCTTTGAAGCATGCACAAGCACTTGCTCTCGCAAAACGAAACTCCAAGAAGAAACCTTTGAAATCGAGAGGAAAAGGCTAAAACTATTAGAGGTTGACTCGTCGTCGAAGATACCAGAACAACGTTCGGATAACCACCATTTTCTAATGAGCCTATTGCCAGAGATGGACAAGCTGCATCCAATACAGAGTTTTAGATTAAGAAACAAAATAAACCAAGCTCTTTTGGAGGAGATAACCAGATCTTTTTGTGGGGATCCTCTTGGGCAATAAATTAATGAAACGACATTATAGATATTGCTGAAGAATTTTAACGTTCCATCGTTTTGCAGGTAATATTATGTTTTTTTGGTATTTTATTGCTGTTGATGCTTGTGTTGTGACTGACTTTGATTATTAAAAACTAACTCAAATATTATTTAACGAATTAATAATTTATTGTCTCACAATAATGTAACAATTTGCAGCAATGCTGGCCGCAATTCGCAAGCTTGAGTGAAGCAAGTAACAAACAAAATTATGAAAAGAGGACGCTCGTTGAAGACATAAAGGACAGAATAATCTTTTGCTGCGTATCTTAAAAACACTTTACTAAGAATGTGATCTCATAAGGATAATGATAATTATTTAAGTGACCCTACTCATAAGAAAAGTACTAATAATTAAGTAAATAAAGCACATTGTAATAATTATTTTGTTGATTTATTCATTTTATTTGCCTTCGCTTCAGCTATAACTCGGTTTAATTTATTGTTTGCTTAAGCAGTTTTTTAAAAGACATCGTATACAATTAAAAATGATCAACTAGAAGATATTTGATGCAATATTTGCCTATGAAAGAATAGCTATTCTTACGACACAAGTACACTTCTGTACTTTTGTCGTAAGAGAATTCGATTTAAGGTCTGTTTGAATTACACTTTACGAGTAGGTCTAGTTTTGAACAATCACAGAGTTCAATGGCCTAATAAATATGTAAAATCAAGCTCAATATTAATAATCTCTTGTTGTCTGACAGTGACAATTTACGTTGCCTCCAAAGTACTCACTTAAATCAAGACAACAAAGTTAATATTTAGGGATTAAGTATATTGACAACAACATAAAAATTTCAATTGTTCGTTTGTTGCCAACAGATTTTTGAAGTGTTAGAGAAGCCGTTTGCCATTAAGAAGGAGAAAGTCCATAGCAACTTTTTCAATGAATGTTTTCTAATGCATAGCTAGATGGTCTAGGGATGCTGATACTTGAGATCCCGGGTTTGATTCCCGGGTCGGGGAAACTTGTGTTGATTTGCCGAACACAGCTCGGGTTTGCGATCTCTAATCCGTATTTTGGCAAGTGTGGTGAATAAGCCGAAAGTCATCATTGTAATGAAAGTATGATATCAAAATGCCTTTTCTTGCAGTGGGAAATTTATAAGCTGATACTTTTACTTTGTATGCAAATGTAAATAAAACATTCATTGGACTAAGACCACCAATTGCCTAGGCCAATACTAAGCTCGAAGCTTGTAATATGGATGCTAGGGAACGGATATACATATTTAAATACATTTCTAAACATCCATGACTCGAGTACAAATGTCGATATTTATCACACGAATATTTACCCCTTTTTTTGCGGGATTCAAACCAAACTTGAAAACCACCTTTGATTTAGTAGCCAGGATCTCTGACCACTAGATCTACGGGCCTGTCAAGAGCTAGAGAGACGTAAATATCAATTAAGCAGGAGCTGGATCAACTAGCCAGATAAGTCGACTTCTGGCGGTCCGTGGGACGTAACTCGATAGCACTGCGGTCACCATCGCAAGCGTTCACACGAGTATAAGTGCCTTATAGTGGATTTTATACGGTAGGATAAGTTCTCCGGCAGAGAAGCTGAATAATCGAGAATCATCAAATATAAAAAAAGTTAATAACCAAAACTATTAATAGAAACTTCTCAATTGTAGGTATGTGATGAAAAATTGAAAAGAGGAAAAACGAAACTAAGAAAAGTTCGAATTTTCGAAATCAAAAGTAAAATTTCAGCGTACTTTTTGTCCCGCTGTAGGGCAAGCCTCCATCATTTGAAGTAATTGAATTGTTACAAATGATGTTTGACTTAATAACCACGCTTGCCAAATGCGGATCGGTGATCACAGACCCGGCTTGTGTGTGGAAAAACCGACACAAATTTTGCCCGACCCGGTAATCGAACCTAGGATCTCGTTACCACGGCCCAGTACTTAAACCACTAGACCATCGAGGCGTTCGAAATTTTAAAGGGTAAAGTGCAATAAAACTTTGCTGATAGCACATTTATTCTAAGTTATAAGACTACATGTTGCAATTTGAAACTCGTAGAAGTTAAATATTGCACCTTTGATGTTGAACGTAGTCGTAAACTGTAATTTCAACAACATCATGTTGTTGAGTGGAACGGGCGTTTTACATCAAGCAATCTAGCATGGCCACACACAACTACTATGACCAGTTACAGGTTACGGAGTTTGTCTTTCGTGTATTCATAGGAAACAACGTTTACGTAGGTAGAGGTAAACTTTTTCTATTGTCTAAACTTTTTCTATTGTCATTTTGAAAAAAATTGGGCATGCCGGAAGCGTTAAGTTAGTGTTTAGTGTATTAAGAGGTTTTTTTGAAAAAAATATTTCTATTGCCGAGAGAGGTAGTCGTGTGTGTTTCATTTTATACAATGATCACGACTCTCAGTAATGAGGAATGCGACTCAAGGAGGAGTATAAAAAATATTTATTAATAAGATAAACAAATTATCGTAAGATATTTCAGACAGTACTCTTCCAAATCACAAACAATTCACGATAACCTTAGACGGAATTGTATTACTTAGGCAAAAATTGAATCCAATTTCATAACTTAACAAAACCAGACCATTAAAACCAGTTGAAATGAATTCCTCAATTAGCTATGCTAAGCTTTCTATTCCAGCAGTTGAAACAAGGCTGTTGACATTAACACGAGCTCACACTGGACATTCTACCAGTCCGCCTCCAAGTCTAAAACACTCCAGTTCATTCAAACTTGTTATTTGATCAACAGAAGTGCTCGAAGGGACCATAAATCCTCGATTGATCACGGAATTGTGTACTCTACTGGCATGAGAATAAGATCGTTTTGATTCGCAACGCGTCCTCCAACCGATCAGTCATTGTCAGACTGTCGCAGCGTACCAGTCACTTGAATCAATCTCTAATACTAACAAGGTGTGTAATGTTTGTATTCATGAATCGTCATTGTCCTGTGAATTCGGTGAAACTTCGTCAAGTGCGTGGGACGGAACGGTTAGCAAAACACTCGATGCGATAATTACAGTTGTGTGAGACATTACTTAGAGGTGCTTGATCGGTTACCCTGAGTCGTCCTATTGCTTACAAACAAAAGGAATGTTGCTTTCAAAGCGGGTACATCTGAGAGTCAGACACCCGTTCACTTCAAGATCATATTACCTTACGTTAAAGGTTCGCTAGTTTAATTCAAACAAAGAAGATAGATACATGCCACTCAAAAATGTACAAAAGCTGAATAGAAATTGGAATGGAATTGTTTGCTTACACAGTGTTTTTTTCCACTTACTTAACAATTTAATAGAAATAAGCAGTCTTTGAGGCCCATGCCATTTTAGGATACATTGGCAAATAGTATCGCTAAAGAAATAGTATGTAGATTCTAATCGATTCGAGGAGCTCGATGGCGCAGTGGTTAGCGCACTCGGCCTGCGGTTGCTAAAGTTAAGCAACGTTCGCAGATGCCAGTCATCGGATGGGTGACCGAAAAATTTCATCTCGAGCTCCTCCGTGCTTCGGAAGGCACGTTAAGCCGTTGGTCCTGCGCCTGATCTCTCTACGGTCGTGTCAGATTGCTGTCCCACCGAATTATGAGAGTGAAGGAATAGGGAGTGCACCTGTGCTTGCGCACTCACTTGTGCACTATAATATATCCTGCGTACCTGGCTGATCGTAAGATCGGCCGCCATGGCCGAATACGGCCGGAGGGTATTATTATTATGTAGATTCAGAGATTCGGAAGCAACATAACCGATTTATTTTTCGTACGTGATGTAATCAAAACAAATCAAATCAACATCAAACAGTCACAAATCGTCAACAATAATTTCATAACACTTATACTAACACCGACTTCGGAAAGCAGTCGTCTAAAGCTATGATGTCCGGCTTTCGGACTCTAAAATCCGGGGTTCTCTCGCCTCTTGTCCTGTTTTCCAAATTTTACAGATGGCAGCCCTAGGCCTACACGACCGTGTAAAACAAAATCCGATCGCACAATCAAACCGGTTCTCCACGATAAACGCAATCAAAGGGTGCTGTGTATTCAGATCACACATCAAACAGGGTGTTCGCGAGCGACACTGCCTAAGTACAGGTCGTGTGTGTCGCCCGAAATATTAATCACGTATTATACCTTGAAACGTATATTTAAATCGTTACAAATGCCCGCCTACTTCGAAATTGGCACTCAAATAAGAGCGATAGCGCGTTGGCCATAGATTTAAACGGGTGACTATCAACGTGCTGTCTCGCTCTAAGAAGCAACAGTCGCTCTTATTTTAGTGCCAATTTTGAAGTATGGCGAGGGCAAATGTAATGTTTTAAATCTATGCCTCGAAATAGATATTTAAACGGGACACATTCAAATTAATACCGGAAAATATTTTGGTGTGTCCTAGATAAGCCGTAGAAATGAGGTTTATGTGGGTTATCGCAGTTCAAAGCGCCTTGAAACACTTCAAATGTCTAGCTAGAATAGTTAGTAAGAACTTACCAGGGTGAAAAAAAAATTATAACTTATCTTACAAGATAGTTTAGAAACAAAACCCTAGTTAAAAGATTCTTAGGTACCTACATAGGAACAAACATTAAATATTTAAAAAGTTGATTTCCTTCTAGGTAATACAGGGTATTTGTAATTTTAAAAGGACTACACCTGTTATTGACTATACTGAGATGCCACAAAATAAATTGTTAAATATAATTTAATTGATATTTCATTAGATTCTTTGCATTACATTCCTACAGACCTTCACATCTCCTACTTCCATGTCCACTGGCAGTTATATAAATAGAAATAGAAATAGAAATAGAAATCTTTATTGCTTAATAATAATTAACACGCCACACCCCAAGAAGTTACGCAATTAAAGTTTTCAAGTTTATCCCGGAGCATCTGATGTTCCAATCTCTTGGAGCCATTAAGCCGGCAACACTATAAGTGGGACGTTTGTGACGCATAATTATCGGTAAAGCGCCCACACCAGTGATTGTGAGGTAGTCCACATTGAGCACCCAATGTGATGTTTGACTACATCTTAAATAAATTATGAAACACTTCTACACTAATATTGTAAATAATAAATGCATTGGACTAACACACCATGCCTAGCCCCAAACTAAGCTCGAAGCTTGTACTATGGATGGTAGGAAACGGATAGACATACTTAAATACTTTTATAAACATCCATGACTCGAGAACAAATGCCGATGTTCATCACACAAACATTTGCCCCTAGCGAGATTCGAACCCGCGACCTTTGGTTTTGTAGCCAGGGTCTCTAGCTACTCGACCAACAGGCCCGTAAAGAGGAAAGATTTGTATTTTTGTATGTAACGAATAAATTCAAAAATTACTGGACCGATGTGAATAATTCTTCCACTGTTGGCTAGCTACACTATCCCCGGTGAACATAGAGTACTTTTTATCACGGAAATGTGGGGGGAAGGGGGGAAAAAAGAATTACGCGCGGGTGAAACCGCGACGGTAGGCTAGTCAAAAATAGGCACAAATATTTATGCTACAGTTACAGTTGCGCTTTTAACAAATTATTACAGTTAATCTGAACTTAAAACGTATTGATTTGACAATACTAACGTATGACGTCATAGCTTATTATTTTATACAGTTTCGCTATAAGCTTTCGTTTTTGATTTGACGTTTAATGAAAGGAATGATTTGACCAGTCAGTCAAACACTACGGTATTTTATAGTCCACTGTGTGCATCTTTTCATGATATAAGCTTACCAAAAATATCAAATAGGCCTGATAAAGTATCTATCGGTGCTCATAGTGTAATAGGCTAGGTGCTCAAGATGCTTGTACTTAAAAATTGGGTGCTCAAATTAGACCGAATAAATTCAAAAATTCACCTCCACATCAGCGATCGTTTTTGCCTCCCCAGCTGTGCAGTGGCAAAAAGCCTGACTGGACAGTTCTATAAGACGTTGTACTATGCCCGTCGACTCAAATATTAATGGATATATTTTAGTTCTTGGAACTGTTGCTTCATGTAGGTTTTTGGGTTTAATATTGCGAATACTTATTCAAAGTTGAACCGTCGGTGATTTTACTACCTATGCTATTTTCGCTTTGGTCCCTAACTGGAGGTGGAAGAAAGGATTTTCGATTAAATAATCACACCTACTCAGTGCATAACTAATTTAAGACACCAGCAATTAAATTCTATATCGTTACCAAAAGTGTGGAGTTCCTTATTTAGCCAATAAAAACTACAAAGTTCTTACGTCTGGCTCTGTTTCCAAATGATGTTGGCTTTCTTGGGATGAAAAGGGTTTATAGCCGGCAAAGACATTATTACGTACAAAATCTGCTCTCGAAGAAGTACCAGTGAGATGACGGTATTGATCTGACTCCGTGCTAAGTAGCTTAATCACCTGTGTTACATACATCAGAATCAGCAGTGGTATTACAAATATACTTAAATAGCTAGGAAAAACAATCATGTTCATGAATATAAATGGTTGTCCTGTGCGGGGATCGAACCCGCGATCATGGACTGATAGGCAACTTCTTGACCATTAAACCAAGCAAGACGTCAAACAAATTATTTAAAAAGTATATAGATGTATAATATTTGTCTTTTCTCAAGACAAAGTCTTAATTTTTGTGTTGAAATAGTGTCCGAAGTCTGCATAGTTTTAGGAAGACGTAAAACTAAATCCATCAAAACAGGAACCGGTGCTATACAACTTTTAACTTGATACGACAGTTTATAAAGAGAAACTACAGAACACCTGCCAACAAGCAAACAGCCAAGGCTATCAAACAACACAATAGGCTAAAAAAGTCTAGACCAAACCGAATGTCTAACTTTCGCCCCGTTTAAATCTAGGCGAAAACAAAATTGCAAGCACGGCGGGCAACAAAACTCCGAGTGTACATAAAGTGAGGGAAAAATATACGGCTCTTTCTTTTCTCGTACATGGAAACAAGGATTCCGCAATTGATACTAAATAGTTACCTATTGCTTGATTTTTTAATAACTCCTCGAGAAAATTCTAAACCTATAAATAAACATGTGCATTATCCTACTACTATTATAAAGGCGAAAGTTTGTATGTATGGATGTATGGATGTTTGTTACTCTTTCACGTAAAAACTACTGAATGGATTTGAATAAAACTTTACCACAATATAGCTTATACATCAGAATAACACATAGGATATTGGAAATCGAAATCCACGCGGACGAAGTCGCGGGCGGCCGCTATTATCTACATAGATAAAACTCAAAGGTGACTGACTGATATAGTGATCTATCAACGGACAGCCTTAACCACTGGACGATTATTGTATAAGATGTAACGAAACATGAAAATTAAATGTGATGCTTTGCTTGAGAGTAGATAATGAAGGTATCGTGAGACTTAGGATCAATTCTAGCACCAATCGGTTATAATAGGGGATGAAATTTTTACAACTTTAAACAGATCGGGGAGAGACTTTGCGTGCTTAAAGTTGCTATAACGTAGGTATCCCCTAAGAAAGGAGTCTGATGAAATAGGCAACGCAGACGACGCGGACGGCCGCTAAAATTTAACATTGAGTAACCTCAATGTTAAGAAATATTTTAAGAAAGATCTAACGATCTTTCTTAAAATATCCTACTACTATTATAAAGGCGAAAGTTTGTATGTGTGGATGTATGGATGTGTGGATGTATGGATGTATGGATGATTGTTACTCTTTCACGTAAAAACTACTGAATGGATTTGAATGAAACTTTACCACAATATAGCTTATACATCAGAATAACACATAGGATATTGGAAATCAAAATCCACGCGGACGGAGTCGCGGGCGGCCGCTAGTATCCTTATACGTTTGACGGCAGTGTTTGAAAGATAAGCAATCTACGCAATTAATTACTCTGAAGTTATCTGACTGATAAAAACTTACTTCGAAATTTATTTATGTTGTAACTACTTTACGTATCTTTTAATTGTAACTACTGAATACTACTTTTAACCTGCGGCGTTGCCCACGTGTAAAAGAAAAGAAAAGAACGTGGGATGAAAAGTATTCTATCACCTAATTTAGCCCATACCCTGTCTGTATGGTGAGTATTATCAAAATCGGTTCGATAGTTTCAGTTTGATAGACGGACAAACATCCAAACTTTCACATTCATAATATTAGTATGATAATAACACCACCGAATGTTAAAGTCGATCGACGTAAATGGACCTCATTAAAACAAGCCAAACGCAGACAATCGGAATTAAAGTACTACTTTCACAGCTGGCTTTAACTAAATATTTATTTTTAGAACAAATGATTCTTAATTCGGTCCAATTAAAATTAACAAGGCGACAAGACCGTAAATGAAAATAATAAGTTGGCTTGGCAGGTCTTAAGAAATATTTTTACTACCAAACTTAAGCTAGTAATTATTATAATATTTCTCTTAAGTCTGAATTGCAAACTATTTACAGAAACCGAGTATTAAACAGACACTAAAGTAGGTAATGGAAATATGCGTAACATTTACATAACAAATATACTTTCTGCGTGACAACAACCTTCCTTAATAAATAAGAGTTACATATTATTCAACAATCTATTTACCGCCGTGATTGAGCTTCCAGCTTTTAACGTCTCTTCGGCATTAACTCGAAAGTACATCTATTTGTTCGTCCTCCTTGACTCGTATTCCTCATTACTGAGTGTCGTGATCATTGTATGTAATGAAACACACAACAACTCTCTTGGCAATTTTAATAGAGTGGTTTGCCATTGCCTTCTCCATATCACACACTTTCTTGTAGTGTGCAGGTTTCCTCACGATGTTTTTCTTCACCGTACAGCTGGTATGGCATTAAGCACATAGATTTTAGATAAACCAGAAGTGTGTGCCTGACGCGATTTGAACAGCCGACCTCACGCATGTGAAACGGCGCTCCTACCACTAGGCTCCCGGGCTGTTTATTTGTCCAATAAAAACTAAATAAACGCGAGATTATATATATATTTGACAGGCCTGTTGATCGAGTGGCTAGAGACCCTGGCTACACAACCAAAGGTCGCGGGTTCGAATCCCGCTAGGGGCAAATACTTGTGTGGTGAACATCGGCATTTGTACTCGAGTCATGGATGTTTTGTTTATAAATGTATATAAGTATGTCTATCCGTTCCCTGCCTTCCATAGTACAAGCTTCGAGCTTAGTTTGGGGCTAGGCAATTGGTGTGTTAGTCCAATGAATTTATTTATTTATTATGTTTTATTGGGGCCATCTGGGGGCGAAGGACCAGGCCTGCGGTTCTCATTTCCGTTGTGGTTTGGGTTTGAATTACTGTATCACAAACGCGCGGTTCGTGTTTCCCAAGCTATAAATGTTGGAGTTATCTGATATTTTTCTTAAAATTATAGATGCAGTAGCTGGTGATTTGGTACAGTCTTACGAGATTCTTCAAAACATCTAGTGAGTTTAAAACTGAGCAATGTTTTAATTATTGTTTCACCAAATATACAACAGAAGTTGTTCAAACTTTTAAGTGAAAGTAATAGGTATGTAGGAGATAAGTCTTTAATTTTTCCAAGGAATCTTTGTGGTGTAACAATAAAATGAATATGAGACTGAAGAAAGACTGTCTTGGTTTTCGAATCACATATTATTACTTGTACAAAATACTAGGCTCGTACAATTGTTGATATTAGTAATTATTCTAAAATACTGTTTACTACATCAGTAGTTCTTTGGTGAACCTGTTAATTTTACTACGAACCTTGAAAACCCATTACGTAGCCTAGCAAATACGTAATAAATATCACCTAAATAGCAAAGGACGTATTATCAAAACACGGGCTTGTAAATATACAGGGCTATAAAGTAAACGAAAGTGTTAACTTTATAGCCTTTCAGCACGAAATTTTCACAACGCTGTAAAATTTCCTAAAAGCCTACACACTGGTGTATTTTTTTTTTCTTTTAATTATGCACAATAAAATGTTTCCTAACACGAAACTTTTTGCTAATAAAAACGCGCAATAATCCTGGTTTCATGATTTATTAAGACGTGACACTAATATTATTTAACGGAAAAATTATTTTTTTAATTTCGAACCAATAGTTCCTGAGGTTAGCGCGTTGAAACAAACGAACAAACAAACTCGTCAGCTTAATTATATAAGTGTAGATGTTCCATTCATGGTATGTATTAGGCAAGTTACGTAGCAAGGGTTATCTATACTAATATATAAAGCTGAAGAGTTTGTTTGTTTGTTTGTTTGAACGCGATAAACTCAGGAACTAATGGACCGATTTGAAAAATTATTTTTGTGTTGGATAGTCCATTTGACGAGGAAGGCTAGGCTATTGAAAATCGAAATCCACGCGAACGGAGTCGCAGGCGGCCGCTAGTGAAAAATATTAGAGCAACGCTCAATAAATTAATTTAATTTCTTAAATTCAGCCAGCTTAGAATTTTTTTTGGAGCTAGAGTTGTTATTCAGCCATTGTTAAACAAGATCGTGTCGGACACGCCCATGAAAGGGTTCCGTAGCTAAAAGATGGCCCGACCGCTTAAGACACCATTTAGTAAGGGCAACTGCACGTCATAAGTTGGTATTTCGAGACTGGGGTGTTTGATCCACATAGTTTTAAGGCAAGTTTTATTGTATTTAAAAATACCTTTTTAACGATACCCCACACGATGGGGTAAGTCGAATTTTATTTTTTCGATTATTTTAAAAACCAATTCTTGAATTATCACTATACATCTCTCCACCAATTTTCGTGGCAATCGGTTCAGAAACGGCGGAGAACGAGCCAGGACAGACAGACAGACATGACGAAACTATAAGGGTTCCGTTTTTTGCCATTTGGCTACGGAACCCTAAAAAGAACAATTGGCACCTAAACGATGGTTAAAAAAAGGAACTATTGGCTCCTAAAAGATTGTAAAAAAATAACTATTGGCCCCTAAATGTGGGTGGAGCGGTCGCAGACACCAGGGTTCCGCGCCACCGACGCGGTCGATACCCGATCGAGTTTTTGTCAGTTGCATGCCGAAGATGCTATGCATTTTAAATTGAATAGGGTCGACGCCCAATTAACACGTCAATTACTGGATGGTTAAAATATGTAAAATTTTAAGAATGCCAATTTTGATTAGGATATTCTATCAGTTAATTATTGCTTTAAATAATCTTTTATAACCGGCCATTTTAAAATAAATAAGTATCTGCCATCATGATCATACATAGTTCTGACTCCTTGTAATTTAAATAAATGTGCCACTGTATCAGATCAGACAGTGGAATTACAAATTATACATTAATAGTAATAATTCTTATAACTAACCCAGACCAGATACATGTTTATGCACACAAATATTTGTCAGTACTGTCCGGGACCTAACCCTCGGTTTCTCTTGTAACTTCTTAAACACAGTTTTAACTCATTCCAAATTACCTTACTTTTACCCAAGCATCAGACGAAAGCGTTATCCATCACCAATTTCTTTCGTGGACAAAAAGCAGCGTCACCGTGACACGGGCCGCCTCGGTCCAATTAAAGCTAGTCTTAATTATCTCAGTTTTTGTCGACCGTCAGGTGCCCCGGCTCCGTTCGTTAATTGATTTTGACAACTCGAGCACGTAAGACTTGGGAGTTGTGGGGAAATTAAAAAAGTTTGGACGTGCCAACCGGGCGGTCTTTGTTTTTTTTTATTGTTGGCAGATAAGCAAAGGATTTTATATAGTAAGCGTCCACGGCTTTGTGTGTAACACATTATCTTGCTAAGCGTCTTTGAGTGTAGACTTCTCAGTTCCTTGAGAATATTAAGTGTGTTGAATCAAGTCCAGGATATCTTGGCAGTTTAGTAATTTTATTTAAATCACTATAATACAATAAATCTTTGAGAAAAATACTAGTAATTAAAAATGGTATTATGATATATGATGAACACGACATAACTAACGATTTAAATGTATTGGCTTAACAATTTTATAAACGGCGCAAAACACAAGTTCTGTTGATGTTGTCAGGTTGAAGATGTTCATGGGCAACAGTGATCTGACCCCTCTTTCCCACTGGGCACAATAGGCACGTGTCTAAGGCCCCACTGTCGATCGAGGCCCCTCAGACCCTGCACTTGGGGTCCCCAGACTCCAGACATAGCACGATTTCCAAACCGGAGGTTTAAATGCCCATGTGCCCCACCATGTGGCCCTTAATAGTTGAAAGACGGCCCTGGCGGTGATCACATACCATCAGGTGAACCTCTCGTTCGTTTGCCTCCCTAAAACCACAGAATACAGATTTGTTCTGTATTATCTACACTTACTAATATATTAAAGCTGAAGAGCTTGTTTGTTTGTGCGTCTATTTGAACGCGCTAATCACAGGTACTACCTACTGGTTCGATTTGAAAAAAAAATTGTATTGGATAGGTCATTTGACGAGGAAGGCTTTTGGAAACCGGAATACACGCGGACGGATCGCGGGCGGCCGCTAGTATGACATAAAAAACAAGCTATGCTTACTCGTATGTTGGCTTCACAAAGTACAGCTGTAACATAATATGGTGTATGCGACATATCATATCCGTTGTTACACGATTCGCTTGTGTCTCTCATTCCTAACTCACGACTGATGTTACAAAGTATAAGAAGGGAGTAAGACAATATTAGGTTACATCCCGATTGATAAATTGACATGAGATATTTTATTCTGATCTCGTTTTTCATTTGTTTGTCAACGGTTGATTTGATATAAAAGGTTTAGACAGGATAGAATGTTCATTTTGTTTAATGTTTCTTAATACATTAAGTGTGAAATACATATAAACGAATTGGGCATGTTTTTGTATCCAATTTCTATGCTATCTAGAAATACCCAGTTGTGATTTTTATTTCTCCATTTTGCGGTGCAAAATCTACCTTTAGTATTAAGTTCAAGTTGAAGGGGATAGGCCTTTTCATATCCTCTTCAACTTTAACTTAATTCAAAAATATGGTCTTGACCTACTTGTTATGTAAATCACCTGTGATTTTTTGAATAATTAAAGGTAGTCTACTTTCCACAATACACTATGCTCACTACACGGGCATCTCGGTGCGTGTGTGTCAGTTACATTATCCTGTGCTCGATCCGACACGCGGCAACAATGTTTCATCTACAACCGCCTATCAGTGACGTATAAAAAGCCTTATACGAGTCGAGAGAAATTTTCCCTAAGGTTTCATGTTGTGTGTTCTCGATAACTCACGTGAACAGTTGGAATCCGCTAGATTATTCGTTTCTATTAATATTTTCTTTGGATGGACAGTCAAGCAAAGCAAAATCCCGATATAAAGGCAAACCACTCACCTTTGACGCCGACTGCTATGCTGAAGTTGAGATGAATAGCCGTGCTCGCCACGTGTCCCGAGAAGTCCTTTGATGAATCACTGGTACTGTCTCAAAACTGAAGAAACCACACACACAACCGATCTTTGATCCGAGATGAAACATATAAAGTCCAAAATTTTGATAATCACCGGTATTCCGCCGAAATTATATTACTCTCAACGCCGAGTAAAACACCGTGCGCGATCAACCGATGGACTGGGGCCGCCCGGCGCTTGCTGCGCCGTCACAGCCGGGTCGCGAGTTTTTGTAGTTTACCCTCATATTTCATATTCTATTTGTGAAAACTTTTCTGATTTATGTTTTTTTTTTGGTAATCTTTGTTTATGATGTATAATAATTGTTTGATTCCCTAAAATTAATAAATATAAATGTAAAAAAATACTATGCCTGAAAATTCTGTTTCATGAAATAAGATGACAACCCTGCCTAATGCTAGTAAGTGACTTACCATAGATATCTGAATTTCAGAGGTTTAAAAACGTGTTCTCTTGTTTAAACCCCTAGATCTCCTTTCCTTTGCTTGATCTCTATTTGCTAAGTTAAAAGCAAAGCTGAGCTATGTGGTACAAATATTCCTGTATAAATGTACTTACTTTTGGTTCATTAAATATCATAATGTTATAGTCTACTTTCCACCATAAAGTATGTTCACAACACGGGTATGTCTGTGCGTGTCTGTCATTCACATTATCCTGTGCTCGATCCGACACGCGGCAACAATGTTTCATCTACAACCGCCTATCAGTGACTTATAAAAAGCCTTATACGAGCCGAGAGAAAGTTTCCCGAAGCAATCTATTATGGTTTTCATGTTCCGTTTCATGAGATAGGATGATAACCGTGTGGTTCAGGTGATAGTTAATGAATAGGTACCCATACACTCATATATGTGTTTAATGTCAGAGGTGTCAAAAAGCTTAAACAGATTGTTTCTAGGTTAGTTCATGTACTATGTATTTGTAAATTAACTGAATTTTGTAAAGTAAACTTGCTTTGGGCTCAATAGCGCAATTTGTACAACATACAGGGATATTTTTGTGTTTGCGACTACCAGCTCATTGAATAAGTTCAACTTCAGTGTTCAAATCGTCGTTATCGACATTTTTTAGTTTAAAATTGACATTTTAGCGATATTATTCTTTGTTTACTAGTATTTCATTTTAATAGTTACCTGACAGGGTTATTCTGCATCCAAAAATCTTGTGATTTCCAGGTCAAAATAAACCCGATTTGACATTAACATACGCTTAAAAATCCACTAATTGACGTATTTGCGCCTGACAGCTGCATTTAACAGAGTATTTTGACAGCAATATATTATTAAGACGTCTGGTCCTATCCCGTTTTGACAAAGCAACAATGTTGCAAGTACTGGTCGCTTGTTATACTTGTTTACCGTTACGATGGCGTAAATGTGCCATTATAATAGCCTGTCTTGTCGTGTCCATGGGAGAAAGCATAAACTTAACAGGAGCTTGTAACAATTTGTGTTAAGTACAAGGAACTGAGGTGTACTTTTCCATCGTTAAGTTTTTAAGTCTACTTTTTATGCTGCAATGGACTAGTTTAAGTATCTGGTCATAAAGGTATTCCTTGAAGCACACCAGTTTTGAGAAAAACCCAATAGACATATTTCGCGTCTTGAACAAATCACGATTTAGTTTCAGTATTTATGTACCAAAGAAATATTTTTGTAATTTATACAATGGCTAAATTACATTTTGTTAGTTAACTTTGTTCTGTCTGTATTGAACCTATTTTCCCGTAACTCTTTCGTGTAGGAACACTTAGGCTCTAAATAAGTGACCAAAGTTCGGCGACAATGCATTTTCTATACAAAATAACGCGACGTAATTTCGGTGGGGTATGTCATCCTTCATTTAAAATACATTGCAATAGTCACGCTGAAATTTGGTCGCGTTTTTTACGCCTAGTGTGTTTCTATATTTAAGATTCTAAAAAGAGTATTTTTTATGGACTTATAAATTTAATTTACATTTTTTACAGAAGGTGTTTGTGTGTGAAGAACCTATTCATCATCATCCTAGCGCTTATCCCGGCGCATCCTCGGCCATTAACTTTGGAGTCCAGGGTCCGCTTTCCTGCTCCTTCTCCACCACTTCGCACGATCTTCGGCAGAATATCTATTCGGTTCGTGTCTGTATACTAAATAATAACCACATTAAATCTACCACGCATCAACCATTACAGTCTAGGTGTTGCTGAAACATTGTTGCATATAAGTACTTATCGGTTTTCTAAACTCACGGAATCGAGTGAAAGGCGTAAACCGAGACAATGATAAATGAGTTGGCATTTAATTATTTGCGCAATTAAAACTATTTACCGGCTTTTCATTCTAAAGCACTTAAATATAACAAAAATATGCATATTTTTGTAATTAAAAGTATCCAGACTCAAAGGAAAGTTCTAGAACTAGGTTTTATGATAATTAGATATTGATTTAAAAAATAGCATGCAGTTTTTTTTTGCAAAATTAAGCATGTACTTGATTTCTATACTCGTACTAAGCAGATGTCAAGTAATAAGCATTTTATTTTACAAAGTTTTATAGATATAGATTTAGTGGTTTCACGCAGTCTTACAAACGCAAGCATATTTCAGTCATCATACAAAATACAACTCAATCATTCCGTGAATACATTTAGCTTACTTAAATACAATCAAGATTAGAACCACCATTTATATCGAATCTACTTGCGCAAAGCAAATTTAATAACTAAAATATAAACGGCGTGTCAAATGTTGACTTTATCATAATTCATAATCGTTGGGTAGTAAAATAATTATCCGAATTACAATTCAACTCAGCTCCAGGCCTGTGTGATAAATTGATAACATTACGCCCACGCAAAACTATCAATTGGCTTTGGTGTTGCCAACGCGATAGAAAATTACCATTTATACGACGTGAAAATTAAAGGATGATAAAATATGTTGTAGTTTTATTTAGTGCTTAATTAATAGATTGTGTTCTTACTTTAAAATGGACTTTTACGATGTTACGTTAAATGTTGGCTTATCATTTTGTAACAATCCAATTAATTATTATAAAAACAAATTAAATGTTGACAGCATATAAGTACGCATAGGAATAATTGGATCAAAGTACAATAAAAAGAATGCATGCATGCAATATAAAAGGGAAGGGACGTTATTTGTATCGAACAAAATAATCTAAGTTAAGTCATAAACAAGAAAAAAAGTTGTGAATTACTCGTTGACGAATGATATGCCTGTAAGGGAAGAAGTCAACTTATTGCGCCGACCCCAAACTGCTTTAACTGCGTCAAAAGTTGTCATGTGATTTGTACTTTAGCGAAGGACATTTTCAGTTTTTAGGGTTCCGTAGCCAAATGGCAAAAAACGGAACCCTTATAGTTTCGTCATGTCTGTCTGTCTGTCTGTCTGTCTGTCTGTCTGTCCTGGCTCGTTCTCCGCCGTTTCTGAACCGATTGCCACGAAAATTGGTGGAGAGATGTATAGTGATAATTCAAGAATTGGTTTTTAAAATAATCGAAAAATAATTATTTTTACCCCCACTCCCATACAGCGAAAAGTAAATTCGAAAAAAAAAATCGTCTTACCCCATCGTGTGGGGTATCGTTAAAAAGGTATTTTTAAATACAATAAAACTTGCCTTGAAACCATGTGGGTCAAACATCCCAGTCTCGAGATATATTAATACAAAGTTAAAATTAGAGCGTCCCCCCCCCCTTAACTTTTGAAATACTATTACAATAATTCTGAAAAAAATGTCCTGTATACTTCCAAGTAAGTACTTTCAACGAAAACTATAGAAAACTCTGTATCATACATAGTTATTTTTATACAACTCGACCAACTTATGACGTGCAGTTGCCCTTACTAAACGGTGTCTTAAGCGGTCGGGCCATCTTTTAGCTACGGAACCCTTTCATGGGCGTGTCCGACACGCTCTTGGCCGGTTTTTTAATGTTGGCAACACAGGTCGATGCGGAGTGTGGTTGTAGCTACGGGTCTAATCGATCGTAGTGCACGATTAGAAGATCGATGGTTTTCCACTCGTTTGATGTTGTATGCATTATAATGATCGATTCCACAGTAAAATAAGTAAGAGTGAGGTAAGTGAAGTGAATATAGATCTCTCCTAACAGGCAAGCACGAAATTCGCGAGCTCACGCCAAGCGGCACTTTACAGCTCTCAATCTATTTTGTCTGAATGTTTCGAATTTTAAAGAACGAAATTGGAGAAGATACCATCTTAATAAAAACTTTTCGAGTATATTTAAATATAATTACAACAAACTTTTTTTTTAGTTACACTATAAAATTTTAAGTATCAGCTCTGGTTTGATTCAAGTTATTTTAAGACCTATTGAGCATGATTTAGACGCTCACCATAAGACGTGGATTTGTAGAAGTAATCTTAAAAGATGTATTAAGTTCAGAGTAAAATGTAATTTCAATATTTTATCGGCAGGAATCACTGAGTTTAGTAACTTTATAATAGGTATTCTGTTAATCCTTTCGCCGTCACTTTAACGCTGAAACTGACGTCATTGTAAATAGATTTCACGCAATCGCGTTAACATGTCATCCAATTTTGTGCTACAGTAAAATTCAATGAATTGTCGCAATTTATATTGTCATTAAATGAAGTGAATGTAAGTGGAGGAATATAATATGATGTAGTCCTAATGTCTAACTTACATTTCTAACACACATTGATGATTTCATTTCGAACAAACGGAAAGCCACAATATTCCGTTAATTTGACGAATTTAAGTTTTAAGTCGGCCCTTAGAGGATTTTCCCTTAAACCGAATCAGAGGCCTTTCCGTGAATCGTTGACTTGTGATAGTATCATTGCTAAGGAATGTTTGTTGGAATGTTGTTATTTTTTTCTGGTCTTTTTTTCTGTGGCATCTATCGCACAGTAAGAAAAACATAAATAAATCTCTAATATTGTCATATTATACGTTGACACATTGTTCCTTAAGATAGCAACGTGAAATTAGAATTGGACCATACATAAATATTAATGAATTTTAACAACCAGATAAAAAGTATCACCAAAGAACATTGTACTACTGTAGTCATGAATTTATGTCCTGGGTGAGATTCGAAGCCACGACTCCTGACACAAGCCAAGGTTATGACCACACAAGAAGTCCCAATTTTCTATACCTTGAATGTCTAGAATCCTAATAATAATCATTCATAGCCATTTTCTTACAGTGATTTCTGACGAGATAAAACTCATTTGACGTTATGTCTTCCATATCGTATACATCTGAGGACATTTACAATTCTATGTGCGATGTGAAAGGTCGCTTTCTTGAATGTGAATATAATGTATTCAACGATAACTCAAATGTCAGTGAATGTAATGATGTAGCGGCGCTATATTATTGCCTTTGAATCCAAACACTTCGTGGTTAACTCTTTAACACAACGGTTGACCCAGAGATTAGTCACAAATTAACTTGGGCCTCTTGATAAGTTGCCACTTTAAGTATCATAGAACTTCGCTATCGCCTTGGTAAATATAAATTACTAGCCGCCACCCGCGACTCCGTCCGTGTGGTTATCGGTTTCCGCACATATAGGTATGTACTATTGCCTAAAGCCTTCCTCGTCCAATGGACTATCCAATGCAAAATTAATTTTCTAAATCGGACTAGTAGTTCCCGAGATTAGCGCGTTCAAACAAACTGACTCTTCAGCTTTATATATTAAACAAGCGGCCCGCCCCGGCTTCGCCCGTGGTACTTGTCCACTATTTAATGGATGATATTATACATAAAAACCTTCCTCATGAGTTACTCTATCTATTAAAAAAAACCGCATCAAAATCCGTTGCGTAGTTTAAAAGATTTAAGCGTTCATAGGGACATACAACACACATAGGGACAGAAAAAGCGACTTTGTTTTATACTATGTAGTGAAGTGGGTATGGATTTCTGTGATACTACGTGTGTGACTAGATTAGTCGATACGATAGCGAAGTTCGATAATACTCAAAGGTGTTTCTTATCTAGGTACCTAATTCATCAATTTATCGTTTAAACAGGTTAAGCCTAATCCCGTTCACGTTTTAAAAGTTTTAATAACATAGGGACAATAGGATTTTATTACAGGACTAGCGGCCGCCCGCAACTCCGTCTGCGTGGATTTCGATTTCCAATAGCCTTTCTCGACAAATGGACTATCCAACACAAAAATATTTTTTCAAATCGGTCCAGTAGTTCCTGAGATTAGTGCGTTCATCCAAACAAAACTTTATATTTTAGTAAGTAAAGTAAGTAATAAGTTTAGATGACCCGTTAAAACAAAACTCGTACTAAATTATTAACGTAGTCAAAGTAAATTTAGCAGCATTAATTCTTCATTATCCCCAGTAGAACGCCATCAACATTTCCAACAATAACATTCACGGGTTGTTTGTTAGCAACAAAACGTTTCCCGCCGCGTTCGACGCCCACTTACGATCAGCATTACATTTATTTATGCTTTATTGGATCCGAATGGCAGGCTTAATGGCTGCAGGCATTATCTATCAATAAACCATGATCACATCGGTACTATTAGACTTGGTTATTCGACCGTAAAATAATACGAAGTCGTGTTACGGTAAGTTCTCGTGTGGTACGTGGAACATGAATTTTGATACGCTTATTAAAACAAGAAATTGTTCGGAATACATTTCCATGTGAGTTAGCGTTATTGCGAAGTAGGGCTGTTGTTAAAGAAGCGATGGGTAGTATTCGCTTTAGGGGGAATGTTAACGCGATTTCGTGACGCGTCATAATTAACACTTGAGTTTGAGTGTATGGGGGTGAAAGTATGTATTAGATAAATACTGGCAAGGTAAAGTTACAGTCTCACACAACCCCTCACATACATAGTACTTAATCACAATGTTATGTAAAGAACGAGACTTGTATTTGGGGTGACGAGACTTGTCCTTGCGTGTTCACAGCAGAAATTGTAAGATACCCAGAAGGACTATGCAATGTCCTAGAAGAATTGCGAGTACCTACTTATTCACTGTAGACTTCACTGGCAGTGGTCTGAGTGTTATTCTAAAGACTGATGTTTGCCACGGTTATGATATCTAAGAGGTCTACAAACTGAATTGATTATTTGAATCCGCATAGAATGCACTGTATGGTTTTTGTAGGTTCTAAAGTTTTACCTATAATTTCTGGGGAGGACAAAGCCAAAAACATCGCTAATTTTGCGATTGAGTGGTTGATAAGAAAGATAATGCTTCATCATTCATTATTCAAATTTGATAAACCCTCTCTCGAGGTCGAGTAAAAAGCAAACACGTTCTATTTATACAGTCTTTTTTAGTTTCCGCTCACCGGAGCAAAACTAAATAGACAGCTGGTCTTGTCCGCTACACATACATATGTAATATAGATACATTTTCCAACCATTCAATGTCCGGTTGTCTGAATAGCCATCTTCAGATCTTCGTTCGTTCGAAAATGTGTCTTATGCTCAGAGTGTAAGGTCTATTTATGAACGTTCTGCGCAATCGCACTCGTAATATTCCTTCTGTGAGGACAGTCGACGACGTAAATAAAATATTCAAAATACTTTGGTAGTTTGTGCATTATTATTATTGATCAAAGCATGCATGCTCGATACCTTGGCATTGTATGGAGTGCAATAATATTGAAGTGGTTTTATTACATTACAGAGAGGCAAATGTGGAAAGGTTCTACCTTGTAAGCCGACGAGATCACGACGTATCTCATATGAATAAGAATAACTCCCCGCGGGTCGCAATTACATTGTTTACTAACTCATGCCCTTTTCAGTTGTGCTCCAGCTACCATCCCCTACAACAGAATTAAAACACAACAGATATGAAACTTCTTGTTGAACTAGTCCAGACAAATTAATTGAAAGAAAAAGATATCGTGAAAGTCTGGTTATTTTGACGAGAATACATAATATATGAACATGCCTGTCTGTCCTGGACTGGGTGTTAATTATGTATCTATTAAAGAAAATTTGTAATACCACTGTTGATTCTGATATCTGTAGCACAAGTGCTCAAGCTACTTATCACAGAGTCAGATCAATATATGTGATGTTGTGAGATATTTTCCAGGCGACTGTACCCGCTTTCATCGGGTCTTCCTGCCGACGGAGCGGGCGGCGACGTCTGTGATTTTCGCACGCACTCGCTTTGATTCACCCATCCAGTGCTCTGAAACCACTGAGACCTAGTCTCGTAGTAGACAATTTGCTAGCATAGCCCCCACATCTTAAGTGAACACGATAGCAAGGATAGGTCCGACTGACAGCCTGGAGATTGAATAAAGATAAAGATAAAGATTGTTCAGCAGTTGGATACAAGAAAATTATTTTGCACTTATTTTTTTAGCCTGCTAGCATAAAAAGGGGCGTTTAACTTAGAAAAAGTAGGCCTGTGATCATTAGTGGGCTTAATTATCTAATACTTAATATACATATTCTAGAAAAAAAAGAGATGATCATAATACGGAGTCAGATCAATGTATACGATGTTGTGAAATATTTATTGTTTTTTTATTTATAATGTCATATGCAAATAATAACCTCATGCGACTTAATAAAAGTCACACCCTATACCAAACCCAAACACCACCTACCGATCATCAACGTTTCAATTATTTATTATCTAAGTACATACATTTTATTTTTTTAATAGCTCTAAACATCCCTCTGCTGGGCGAAAGCCTCCCCTTTTTCCCGCCAAGTCTCCCTTCACTGTATATTACATACTTATATTCTTTCCACAGGACCCCATTAAAGAACAGGTGTCAATCTGTAGCAAAGACGTTGCCGCCACTGACTTATTCAATACAAGTATTCAAGTATTGCCGCCTCGGTAAAAAGCAGGCCTCTGTTCATTAGTGGACTTAATTAAGGAACGCCGTAGGAGGCGCCTGCTGTCAGCCGTGGCTGTTAATTCGAATTCCGATGCATTCTTGGTGGGCCATTAAACTAAACTTAGGGGTACTAAGGCGTGGTTGTACAAAATCTGTCAGTACGCTTACTTACATTATGGTTAAGCGCATAACATCTATAACTAATATGTATAATAATGTGTAAAATAAAGCTGAAGAGTTTGTTTGTTTGAACACCCTAATCCCAGTCTAAGGAATTACTGGTTCGAATTGAAAAAATATTGTTGTGTATAATTCGAAAAGTCCATTTGTAGAGAAAGGCTTTAAGCTATAGTATAACACTATGTGTACAGAAACCGAAATCTACGGGAACGGAATCGCGGTGGCCGATAGTTCAATAATATTTTCAGATTATTTTAGTGATGTCAGTATGTGACCATCCATCCTATGATGACTGATGTAATCGTTTATAAAGTATCTATTTAAAATATCCTCTTCCCTTCACTATTGCTCGATAAAATCGTTCATCACAAAGAACTATTACAGATTATGGAATCAGTGTCTTTTATAATAACAAAATAACATCACAATCTAGTAACCACATTTAAACTCATTATTTACATCATCTAAAACATATACAAAAATAAAGGAAACAAGCGGAACAAAATTATGTCTGCTACTCGAAATTAGTGTCTTACTATTAAGTTCATAATGGCGTCGCAAGCATATCGCATATATTACCGCCAACGAGGCCCTTCATACTTCTTTTGCTGTTATTTTAAACTGACAAAAGGACTCTCATGTCGACCATTATACCGACTTAACTAACAGCTTTGATCTTTAAGTCTTCTTCAAGACTCAGAATAAACAGTGTCCAAATATGTCCCTAATTACTTCACACTAAGACATGTTTTATGTAAGACATCCAACTGCAGAACTGTTTAAAAGACCTAGAAGCATTAATTACGAACATTCCCGTTCATAAGTCATTTGTAACATCTTTCCGTATGATTCATCGAGACCTGTAATTTTCATAATTGGACGTTACTATAATAGCCGACTGTGCTAACAGTTGCTGAGCAATTATAGCCTCTATGTTCATTACTGGCCCTAGGGTTAAATTAGCGTGCCGAGGAAAAGGATATGCTGTGTATGTGAAAACAGTGAGTTAAGAACAAGATTATAGCGAATAGAGTTGTCAAATAAAATAGAAGTTCCTTGGACTAACACACCAATTGCCTAGCCTCAAACTAAGCTCGAAGCTTGTAATATGGATTCTAGGAAACGCATAGACACACATAAGAACTATTTTATTATACAAATATACTTAAATATCCTCATATAACACCAAGACCAGGACAAACAGACGTGTTCATGCACACAAATGTGTGTCCAGTGCGGGGATCGAACCCACGACCCTTTGTCTAACAGTCAACTTCTTGACCACTGCACCAAGCAGGTCGTCAACAGTCATATAGCATGAATGAATAACCTCCTAACCCAAAAAGATTACTTAATGCGTCAAAGACATTAAACTGATTATAAATAGGAATAGGAATGATCACTTCTTGACCTATGTCACACTCTTAAAGTTATGATACAGTGCTATCTATCGGTTACTGATTTAAGTACCTATAAGTCAATAGAAGCTACGTTTAGTTGAACGTAAAATTGTTAAAATCATACTTATCAAACTCATATAATAATGATGTGAAAGTTTGTTTGTTTGGATGTTTGTCCGCCAATCACGTTGAAACTACCGATCGGATATTCATGCAATTTGGTATACAGGCAGGTTATTGTCTGACTTAGGTGATAGGTTACTTCTTATCCCTATTTAATGCTCCCCTAGGATAGAACGGGAATTTTGACATCGCGGGCAAAGCCGTGAGAGAAAACTAGTAAAACATAAAGCTAACAAGGTATTGCCCTCTAAGTGTGATAAAAATTAATTATGAATCAACAGAGTTCAAAAAAGTCAAACTGCCAAGTCCTTCTAACACTAACTGAGAGTTAACGACATCATAGAAGTTTTTAATTACTATCTTGTTCTAGAGAGGTCTCCAATTACACATTTGACGGTTCGTTATCAAAAAAACTGAGCGGAAAAATAATTAAAAGAGAATATTCACGTTTGAATGCCGCGATGGTTTAGTGATTACAGTCTCGAAGTCCTAAGTTCGATTCCCGAGTAGGCCAATTGTGTCGCTTTCTCCAAACACAGCCAGGGTTAGTGATCAATTCGCATTTGGCAAGGATGGTGATAAAGCCAAAACCCATCTTTGTAACGGTAACATGATTTCAAATGGAAGCCTTTGCCCTGCAGTGGGACATTAATAGGCTGATAGTATTTCACGTTTATTTTCGACCAGATCTACGTAGCTTTTTCCACGAAGTTTTTTTTAAGGTGACAAAGATTGAGTTTGTTAATGTATTACGTCTGTCGTCTCCTCGATCTTATCTAAACATCCCGATGTTTTTAGGTAGAGTATTTGAGTTATATTTATTTATTCAGTTCCTTTTAAGATACTAACGATTTATTTAGGCTAAAAATAGGTTGGTTTTGTTTGAACAACAAAGGAGTCTGTCTCATTCGTGAGGTAGAAAGTGATAATTAATTCGTGGAACCACAACAATTGTATTAAATAGTGGTGTTCAGACCAGATCAGAATTTAGAAAATTAATAGTATTGTAAATAAAGGAACATCGAAAAGATATCGATTGATTGAGTGATGTTATTTGTAAACTAGATTTTTTCAATTTAATTTCTGCTATTACGAATGAAACAATTTAGTGACCCTTTTTAGCCTAAATGAATCGGTAGTTTGCAATTCAATAGTTTTGCATACAAAGGGACATCGAATGTAACCCAAAAATTGTAATTATTTAATACCATTTGTCATGAAATTCCTTAAATAGATATTACAGTTAACAAAATGAATCCTCTAGGCTTTGTCTGTCAAACTCATTCCAGTTCAAATTGTGTAATTTAATGATTCAATAAAACATTTTAGGATTCAAAGAACATCAAGAAAACTTAAATTCAAATAAAATGCTTTGTCAGTGAAACTCAATTTAGTTCTTTAGGCTTTCTAGAAAACTTGGTTCTTTAAATATCTATTCAGATAAATTGAATTGCTTAAAGACAGGAATTTACTACATTAATTCAGATGAAATGGTTTATTTCATTTTATAATTTTAAGCAGTAACAATGTTTACAATGAAAAATCTATTGTTATTCATTGGTTATGGACGTAATACAGGCCATAAGCCCATCAATGAAGTGATCTCACTATAACTATAAAAAAAAAAAAAAGTGTTTATTGCTTTAACAAAAGTTGTCTCTTAAACTAGTAACCTCGGTATCCCCTATTAAGTCTACATAGACCTGTGTCAGTATAAATATCGTATAGTTGGCGATTGTGATCGTAAACTTATCAGGTGACCCTCTTCCTAAGTTTTTTTTCATTTAACTGTAAATGTACCAATGCAATTGTGACGGAATACGCCTAAGGATGTGGATAGTCTATTCGCTGCCATTGAAGACTTCACTAATCGTCAACCCACAAGATCATCAGATCAACTACCAGAACTGTTATTTGCGGAATGCTGGCAGATTTTATCTTGGGAACAAGTGCGCTAAACTTTGAAAAGGTCTTTCACTTGGATGGCCTTTTTATAGTTCATTTTGGTAAGGTATCAAGAAAAACCAACAAGCTTTCCATGCCTAGCTACTAACCAATGTGCCATGAAGGCAGTAAAGTAAAATAAGCTCCCTAAGCCGTTATTGTAAACCTGACAAGACTTACGTATCATTTTCTTACTAAGTTATTCATATGATTCAAATACTGGTAATACGACTTTACAAGAAAATTATACGGCTTCTTGGACGAATATCGACAAGAAGGTTACGTCGATCTAATTCATAGGAGGACGATAGTTAAGCTATCATTTGCAGGAAACGCTTGAATTAGACCGCTTATATAACATCAAACGAGTTGAAGCTGAATGAGAAATGATACGGGAATCAAAAAGCATTCAATGTTGAAATGATGGATGGACCGATTAACGAATAGATTGACGTATTTTCATTTTTGAAACTTATTTATACTGATGTAGATTTGCTTATTATTTACATGATTTCAACAAAAATAGGTAATACGCTCTTTTAATTCCATATAATTTGTACCTAAAATATTTACCTAGATTACCTCTATTCATTACGTATGTAGAAGAAGACCTTTTGAGTCGTTTTCTTGTTGTCTTAACTAAATTGTTTTTACAGAACTTTTACTACTACTACTTACTACTTTAACTAACTAACTACTTCGAAGTAATAATAAAACAGAATAATGAACTAAATATAATAACGATCCAGGGAACAAGGTTTTATGTGTTTATGACGAGAATGCTGAAGTAAAGACATTCTTTCAGAGCGATATTTTTTTAAATACCTACTACAGTTAGGCGAACTTCAAAACAGTCATTTATCTTGACGTCTCTATAACACGCGTAACAGCATTCTTTAGTTATTTTTTTCTCGTCACCCGATGATGTAACAACATGTCAGCATTCTCAGACGACGTCCCATGCGACAGTTGCTGACATAGATTTAAATCATTAGATGTGCCCCGACAACAGAAAACTGCGTTTTGAGACGAACTTCTTAGCTATCCATGGATTCCCCGTACGGGTGCCGGGTCCGTCGCGTGGAACAGAGAGGAATGTCAGTCGGCCGCTGGGACTTTCGACCCAGCGTGTAGGTTTAAGGGGCCCCTATAGTATACTAACGATCACCTCCACCGATGACATTCCTCTCCCTTCCCAACCATATTTGGTACGAGCCGAGTAAAGCGGCTTTAGTTGCTCTTTCCAGTATGGAGCTAATATTAGATCTTGGTAATCCTAAGTCTTCAGTAGGTTGTAGAGAGATTTCGCTGGTAGGTATATATACCTCTCGCACCCACTTCCACAGCATACAACAGTGCTGTATAACCATTTTAATTTGATTACATATTTAATTTGACATGACGTATGTACGTTTCAACATGCTGTTCTTGCGATAAGAAGCGTCTGTCACTTCAAATTTTTGTGCAAATATCAGAGCTAGTTGAAGTATGGTGATGGCATATCTATAGATCTAAATCTATGGTTGCAGACATGTTGGAGAATGTGAAATGGGTCGACTGTGGGCGATATCTGAATAATGCTCTATTCTGCCGGTATCTGGGACAACAATCAGTTGCTCAACTGATAAAAACTTATTTATCCCATTGTGTTGATATTAGTCTAGGATGTTCTAGCGTTTGCTGTCGTTGAATGTCTTTACGACTTGCTTGAGTTACTATAGGGATAAAATAAATGCATTGAATGTAAAATAGTTTTCTAGGGATAAGGAGCAAACGAACATACGACTAGGTCATTGCTGTTAGCGACGCACATAAATATACATATTATTTCCAAATATACTACTGGTCTTTAAGGGACCTTTTAGCCTCTATTAAACAAATAAGCTCATTGCACAAGAATACAACTTATTATAACTAACTATGCCCTCCAATTTCAGTATTTTACTTAAAAATTAGATCATTGCCTTTGTAAGTAACTGGGACATCTACACACTTTTTTATTTTTGTTGTAAATTTGTCAAAACTTGATTTAACACTTGGTGAAACAGACTTTTACGCATCCTCATTCTAGGCGAGCAGAGGTATGTAGGACTAAACATTAACATTAACACTAAGCCTCAAGTTCCTCTCCTCGGGTCACCGTGAATGGCCATTGGGGACCAGCTTGGCATGCACTCCTCTTGGCCATGGTGACTCGCCCCGATTACTGGCCTTCCTTAGTAGGACATCCACACTAACCTATTTCGCACTTACGCCATTATTAAAGAATTGGTCCTAATCGATTATGTGCAGGTGATACCAATAAGCGAAACAAAAGATTATTTCCATGAAACGACTTTTCCCAATGACTAACAAATCGATTTGGCCTAGAATCAACAATCCTTAATGGTTTTAAAGAAACCAATTAGAGGATAGTAATGTGTTTGCTCTTAGGTGTATAAAGAGTTTTTTTTAAGAAAAAAAGCATATTTTTTTTATTGAAACGGTGTAAGTCATAACTGTAAAAAAAATCATCTGTGAAAGGTCTTATACAAAATGCACGAAATAAAAATAGGAGAAAATTCTCTATTTAACAAGTACATAAATATCGAATACGACGTTCAAAGGCTCTATAATCAGTTCTAAATGTTAAGTTACCAGTTATTTATCTTTGACTGAGGCAACGTAGGTACACGATGTTAATTTAATTTTGTCAAGTGATCACCGCTGCCCGTTGACATGAATAAATCCGCAAGGGTCGAAAATGCGTTGTCTGCCTTCATCCCCAACTGAGCGCTTCAATATATCCTTAAAAAAGAATCCAGCAGTAAATTAAGGACTACTTACGTCTTTCCATGATTCATGGAGCATTAACATCCCGTGAATAATGCTTTCTCGGTGATAGACAACACTTTGACTAGTATCTACGCGGATCCGACCGAGTATCGCGTTATCTGTCACAGCACCCACTTATCGGGTGCCACCCGCCTCTATTTATACAGGTTATTATCGACTACCTTCTTGGAGTATTGGCTAGAGCGCCGTGCTTAAAAAACCTTGGAGGTCGTGGGTTCCAAATTAAGTTAGGACTTTGCGGGCTTAAATCAGTTGATTGTCTGTGTCTGTAAAAAAGATGATTCCATGCTTCGGAAGGTACGTTTAAGCCGTTGGTCTCGACTATAATCAAAATTGTACTGTTTCCCTTCTAAGGTTTCCGTCAGCCAGACGGCAGTCGCTACCTTGTAATAACCAGGATTATCAATTCTGTATCATATACGTAAATAGAATCCTCTTTCCTACTGGAAACAATAGGCGCGTTCCCAGGGCCCCGTGATCAATTCGGGCCCCCAAATCTGGCCCATGTGCCCAGAGCCTTTTATAGGTGAAAGAAAAGACAGCCTTAGTGGGCTAGCCAAGATGCCATTTCACGCGAGCGAAAACATTGTCGCGACTTATGTATACATATACACCCCGTTCATTTAATTAATTATTACTTAATTTGCGACAATAGCGATATTACGCTCTCGCAAAATAACATCTTGGCTAGCCCACCTGGCCGCCACGTCACCTGTGCTCCTCGCAATGGCCGAGGACCCAACCGGGAAAGGCCCTAGGATAATGCTGCTGACTAGTATCTACGCGGATCCAACCGAGTATATTATCTGTCACAGCGCTCGCTTATCGGGTGACACCCGCCTCTATTTATTCAGGTTATTATCATTGATTTATATATTTAAATACGACTGAGAAAAGTGTGTTACCGTTATCGGCGACCTCGATAGTGCGATGGCGTGTTTGCTTTCCTAAAGTGCTTGTACGAGCTGATGCTGTACAACTTTAAAATATTGATAGAATTGATAGCGATTGATTTGATAACTTGATTTATTAACTTAAATTGATATTTGATGCGAGTACAAGTCACGAGTAATGTTTTCGTACTAAATTGATTACATTGTAAATTGACACAATAGGGTAAAATAGCTGATGTGCAGAATGTGCGGTTGTCAAGACCGTACATGCTGCGGGGCTAGAAAGATGAGATAAGAATAGATGCGATACAGTAAAAATAAAAAGGTTTAAAACTTAAATATTTCATTCTTATAGTCTCTATGCTTATAAATTTGACACTACACTATTCACATTCACTGAAACGCGTGCGTGTCTCGGGCGATGTTGACTTGTCCAGGACGCGCGCCGTCGGCTGACTCAGTGTTCCGATGGAACTCCCTCTGGTTGTTTCATTTGCGAAGTGAACATTCAATCCAGGCTGCCTCTCAGGTTGCGGGGGTGATTCGAGTCTTCTTGAACAGCGTAATCGCGTACGACGCCAAAGATATATCGCTGATGTTAATATAACGGCTCCCAGTAAACAATACACTACCACGTATTGGTGTAGATCGTGGACGGTCATTTGAGCGGATGATGATATGTCAACCTCTTTCTTTTTCATTTGTTCTATCTGCTGACCGATTTGAAGTAATCGCCTTTTATATTCTTCATGCTCAGATTCATTCGCTTGATCCAAATGTTCGATTGGTATTGTTATGTTAATGACGTCATTGATCGGCGGGATTTCTATTTCTTCTAAGTGTGGTCGGATATTGAGCCTTGACACTTGCTGTTTGTGAGTCATTATTGTAAAGGACTCCTCCTTTACTATGCAACCATCTTCAAGAGTAATGATTCCGGCCTTGCTGAGTTTTTGTCCTGATACTTGATGTTCACAAATTACTCTTATAGAACATTGGCCGCAGCAGAAGTACAAATAAGTATTTACTTTGCTAAGTTCGACCCATTTGTTTTCACATGGTATGGTGTTATATTCACATTGATTGTCCTTTTTGATGCATAGGCTCTGATCTGATTTCATGTGATAGATAGGTTTTTGTAATGGACATAGATGCGTCTCAGAGTCATACAACATGCATCTATGTACTTCACTTTCTGATAGAGGTATGAATGAATCCTTTTGAATATTGATGGCAATGTAATCTGATATAGGTGTTACTTGAATCATATTTTCTCGTAACTGCTGTGGTACCCCTAGAATCTTGTAAATATCGAAGTTATCTCTGCTCACCAGGGGTACTTGGATTTCGAAAATGAAGTATTCGTTCGTCATTTTTGCCTTCACCCGTAGCAAATGGTAAATGCTGGGTAAATTGGTCTGGATATTGTCTATTGGAAGTGCCAGTTGTTTTGATAACTGTCCTGAAATAACACTCAATTCATCTCGCAATTGCTCTGGTGTTAAAAGGTGAATGTTAAATTTGCCATGCTGAATATTGGTGATAGTCTCTAGCAATGTTTCTTGGATATTTTTCAAGTTTGATAGAATGTTGTATGTGATGATAGAAGATAGCGTGAACTCATTATTATCTTGTACTTGATGTATTTCTTTCGCCATTGTATTGCTAACTGTTTCTAGCTCCATTAAGTGTTGATTGAATATTTTGTGTTGTTTATTCAGGGATTGCTCAACTCGACTCAATAGGTTGTACTGTGCTTCGACAACAGATGTTTGGTTTTTCCATAATTTGGCCAAATTTTGTTGGTTTAATCTTACTAAGTTGATATCTTTTTCGTATTTCTGCGCGAATTCGTCATCTAGTATACCAAACAAACTGTGTGCGAGATATCCGACACCGTTGATAAGCCCGCGCCGGCGCCTCGAGCGTGTGAGTCGCTGACCAAGCAGCACATTGTTGTAGTAATCGAGTTCAGTGGCTTCGTGACGTAACTGCATAGTTACTATGTCACACTGTTTTGTTTTCGATCGTCTTGAGCACATCGTTTCTAAATTCTTCAGATATTTATTAAAAAGGTTGATTCCATCCCAATATGGATCCATGTCATAATAAACGATGAGTTTCCATTGGTCTTGAATAAGGTGCATGTTCGACAGTTTATCTAAATAAATGCTCTGACTATTATTTAGACTGATAAGGTTGTATGCACATTGAGCTGGTGATATAATAAATAATAATAATAACGTCATTGCAAGACTGACTGTACAACTTTAAAATATTGATAGAATTGATAGCGATTGATTTGATAACTTGTCACTGTTTGAACACCATTTTCGCAGATTGAACCCCCCTGATTTGAGTAGGTTAATAAGTTCTGCTTGGATTTTCTTTGCTGAAGTGATGCTGTGATGGCCACTAAGCAGGTCATCCATGTAGAAATCATGTTCTAATATTTCTGCTGCTTCTGGGAATTTGTGCCTTTCATCTCGAGCCAATCGCTTTAATGTGTTCATAGCTAGGTATGGCGCGGCCTTGGTTCCATACGTTACTGTTGATAACGCATATTCCTGGATGGCCTGTTGGGGTGTTTCACGCCATACAATTTTTTGATAAACTTTGTCGTCGTCGTGACAAAGAATTGCTCGGAACATTTTCTCAATGTCGGCGGAGAACGCGATCTTATATTGTCTCCACTTAATGATAAGCGATAACAGATCAGCTTGTAAGTTGGGACCACTGTACATATTGTCATTAAGACTGTACCCAGATGCCGTTTTTGATGACGCATTAAAGACAACACGTAGTGCAGTGGTCGTTGACTCGGCGCGTCGTACACAATGGTGTGGTAGGTAGCAACTTGGCGTCATGTTACTAGTGCGATCACATGTCTCCATATGACCGAGTTCAAAGTACTCGCGCATGAATTGTTTATACAAGGTTGATATTTCTTCATTTTTTACAAATTTCTTTTCTAATTGATGTAATTGTGCGACAGCCTTCTGTTTCGAGTCGCCCAATTTCTTTTCAAAATCTGGTTTCAGTGGCAGACGAACAACGTATCTGCCATCTTCTTGCCTTTTCGTTGTTTTTTGATATAGATCGAGGCAGTATTGATCTTCTGATGAGATGCTGTGTGTGCTCTCCGGTACATCTTCTATAACCCAAAATCTTGATATGTCGTCTACTTCGTTTAAGACGACATTACATTGATACGATTTGAGGCCTCCACAAATTATCCAGCCGAGACGGGACTGCTGTATGATTGGTTGGTTTTGATCTTCTCTGATAATCCCACTTAAAATTATGTTTGAATAAACGTGTGCTCCGAGTAAGATGTCTATCGGACGGCTGATGTTGAAGTCGGGATCGGCAAGTTGTATACCTTCCAGATATTTCCACGATGGCTTAGCAAATGATTGGTTAGGCAAGTTGTTAACAAGATTGTTCATAATAATGGCCTCGGCGCTAAAGGTGTAGTCAGAATGTAGAGAAGATGCAGTGATGTTTACGACGCCCTTACACCTGTTCTCCTTTGTACCAATCCCAAATACTACTCCTTTACAACGCTCTCTCGGGAGACCAAGCCTTTGTGCAGCATTTTCACTGATGAGAGATGTTTGCGATCCTTGGTCGATCAATGCACGCATAGTGATGTAGCTCCCATCAGATGATAGCACCTTGATTTGGGCTGTTGCTAGAAGGATTTCAGCTACACATTCCTGTGACACATGCGTCACATTTTTCTGTTGCGAAATTTTTCCGGTCGTATTTGGAGCGCTCACATTATTATTTGCGACGTATGCTTCGTGCAGTAAAGTGTTGTGCTCAGCGTTACATTGATTGCAACGTTTCTCGGAAAAACAGGCCTTGCCCTTATGATCAAAAAGGCAGTTTTCGCATATCTTGAGTTTTAACACTGTTTTCCGTTTCATTTCGGCTGACTGATTTAGAAATGCTTTGCAATGAAATATACCATGTTGTTTATTGCACAATGGACATGATGTTTTATATTGCAAATGTGAATTGGAATGATTTATGAATGCCCTCGTTGATGCACCTGGGTTTGCTTTGAAGTTATAGGCTTTTTTATAATCTTGATGTTGTTGAATAATGTTCTTTGGCGTTTCTTGCTTTCGTCTGGACGATTCTAATGCTGTGAATCGCATTTCCAGGAACGATAAGAAGTCTGATATCGTAGGTAACTCTCTTGGATCTTTGAGGTACTCAAAGTAGTCGTTGTGAGTGTCCGCGTCAAGTTTTTGCACCAATAGATGTACAACAAGAGGGTCCCAGTTTGAAATGTCTACGCCCAGATTTTTTACGGCGTTCAAACATTCTTTAGTGGTGTCGTGTAACTTCTTGAGTGATGATGATGATTGAAGTGATATAGTAGGTATGCTGAGAAGAGTGCTTATGTGGGAATTGAAGATCAGACGCTTGTTGTTGTATCTGTGATTTAATATGTCCCAACATGTATCATAGTTATCCGAACTGATGTTTAGGTGTTGAATGAGCTTCTCAGCCTCCCCCTTAATCTTGCTCTTTAGAAATTGCATTTTCTGCGCTTTGGAAATTGAGGCATTTTTGTGAATAATTTCGGAAAACAGATCTTTAAATGATGTCCATTGTTGATAGCTACCGCTAAATATGGGTATCTCCATTTTAGGAGTAATCTTCTCGCGATGTGATACGGCCCACATCTTCCCAAGTAACAAATTAATGTTTTTTAAAAGTTGTGTAAACGTTTTTCTATTACTATTGGGTCCATAAGATGGGTCGTATAAACGTGGTTGTAGACGTTTATTCAACGCGAAATAGGCCCAAATTACACGACATTATTGTTATTTAGAAGTTAAATAAAAGTTAGTCAAGAACTATTTCAACGTCGCCTAAATGTTAAATAAAAGTTTTAAGCCGACTTTTAGGTTACAAAATTGTTATCTTCTAACCGTTATGGAACCACTGAAGTGCCATAACAGTTATATAGACATTAGAAGATGACTGAAATGAGTATATGTTCAGTCCATTTCATTCATTCCCATTCGTTCAATTTTACTAGAGATGAGTTTACAGAAATGTTATAATTTTCCTAACCAAATTAACATCTTCTTTACTATTTTTATGCGCGACCAGAGCTAAAGTAAAAATAATGTGTGCAGTGCACTTAGTCCTATGGGAACTTTACTTTTATGATGAAATATAGGTGTGTTTTCGTTAAATTTATTGCGCCCCCTTCGAATTACATTGAATTCAATTATTGAAAATTATATTTAAAGTGTGTTTTGATACTTAAATATCAGCCATCTTGCCTATGTCACGAAACGACTTCTATACATCGTCTATATGATGAAAAGGTCGCATAAGCAGATTCTTGCGACCAAGATGGTCCGCCATTATAAATGATTTTCGAGTACCGTGAGATAATAAACATTCTGAACAAAGAACCACGATTCCATTACAAATGAAATTAATTTTATTTAAATTACTTGATTTTATTGAAATTAATTGAAAAATTGTTAATTTGACAAAATGTAAGATAGTTTTAAAAAAGTGCCTGTTGGGCCTTTATATAACTTTAGGTCCGCTTATAGTTCTATAAGGGTTGCAAAATTTATTTGATGTTGTATAATGATTCGTAGTTCACCACTAAATTCTCTTGTTATGTACAAGTCTAAAAATAATCTTTATGCGACAATTTGATTCAATAAAAGTCGTGTAAAGGTTACGTAGACCACCAATACTGGTTAATAGAATTCTTTAATACAACTGTTATAGAACGTCGTATTACTCAATTGAGTGAACGTTTACCTAACCTACGTTGTATAAAGTAGTCGTAAAAACGTTTCTGTCACGTTACATTGACAACATTATACGACGTTGTATAAATGTCTCATAAAAACGTTTATATTACCTATTCCTCGGCACCATTATACGATGTTGCATAATAATGTCGTATAAACGTTTATTTAACTACTTTTTCGTACCATTATACGATGTTGCATAATATTGTCGTATAAACGTTTATTTAACTACTTTTTCGTACCATTATACGATGTTGTATAAAGTAGTCGTTAAAACGTTTACTCAACTAATGTAATAGGATCTTTTAGTCACAGGACTAAATCGTTGTAGGAATTACTGTTAGACAACGTTATTGTTGTCTAATAACATCTATTCAACATTTATATAACCGTACGTCGCATAGACAAATTTTATACAACCAATTTGTTTGTTGGGTTGCTGTTAATCGACTTTTTTATGCTTGTATATTTTTCTTCATACATATAATATGTTTCCTCGTATCGTGCATCCTCCGTTATAAGCTCGCTGTCGATCTCCCAATGCAAATTATCCACAGCATTCCAGCGACCTTGTAAGCTGTGCAACGCGTCTTCGAACTCCCACCTTTCGGTAAGTAATTCGAGATCAACGTTAGAAATTGCTCGCTCTAGGGCCTTGAAATTACTTTTCTGTTTTCTGTACATTTCACCCAATTTGCTTTGATTACCTCTCTCTACTTTGCTCGGGGTAGGCAGAGGTTGATTTTGATTGCCGACGGATGGAAGATGCTGTTCTGATACACCGGGCGTTGCTGGTGGGAGCCAATCCATGGATCCGCCAGCTAATGGGGTGGCGGGCCTGAGGATGGACTTCGCTTCTTGTTCTGCTGGTAGACACTGTGAAATGGCTCGGCGAGACTCGGAATAGAACGCCGAAGTCCTTTCATAGAGCTTCTCCGAGAAGTATGAGTAATCTTGATTTTCATACTCACATAATTTGATGTGGTTATCTTGGAATTCTCTCCAGTACTGATCTAGGGTATCTAAGCGCCTCTTGATGTGTGGAGAGGTTCTTCTTTCAGCTCCATCTTTCTTAAAGTTGGTGAAAAGCTTCTGCATTGCTTCGATAAGCTGATGTTGTACTGACAGTAGATTTTCCATTTTGATAATTAATTAAGACCTGCTTGACTGATAAACTGATCTTTTATTGATTGATGCTGCTGTTGGACCCCGTGCTCAAGTATCCTGAATGCAATATACACGTCTTCTCAATCTCGTCGGTGAGACCCGCTGGTGGGAGGCCGACTCGACCGATACGCTATTACACGTAAGACACTAGAACACAGAAAGCCCGGTCTTTCCCTGATGATTGCTAGGTTAAGACTTGTTGATAATGCTGCTGATGATAAGTGATGATTGTTGACACAGATTGTCCGATGATAGTCTTGATGGTTCACAAGTGTAGAATTTCCACAGGTATTCACAGAATGACGTAGCGAGGTCACGTTCCCGAAAACCGCTGTGCTGTTTTCGACTTCACCACGAAATTGTTCAAAATGCTCGAAGGACCATAAAGATGTACGAGCTGATGCTGTACAACTTTAAAATATTGATAGAATTGATAGCGATTGATTTGATAACTTGATTTATTAACTTAAATTGATATTTGATGCGAGTACAAGTCACGAGTAATGTTTTCGTACTAAATTGATTACATTGTAAATTGACACAATAGGGTAAAATAGCTGATGTGCAGAATGTGCGGTTGTCAAGACCGTACAGTGCTTGGTATTTGAATCTCGGTTGAGTCAATAAAAAATACTTTGCAATAGCTTTTAGTCGCCTTTTCCTCGTAGCGCTAGAATTTAGAGGCGCACCCAATGAGGCGCACCTAAACTATTCTTGGAAGCGCACCAACGTTAAAATAAGGAGGAGTATCATATTATGAAGTACCCGTAATGTTCCACTTAGTTAGTTTTTCTTTAAGTTTTTGTTCCATTGAACCTAAATAAACAAATAAATAATAAATGATATTGGTTATGTTTTTAAACTCGTTTATACATATCATACCTCATCATAAGACTTACTTCATACATAGTGTCACGAGTAGTTATACTTGACGAAGAGGAGTAAAAAAACGAATGTAAGTAATCAATTAATAAATTGCGCAAAAGCATCCATTAATGTTGCCAAATATAGACTCGTTTGTACTTTAGCCTCATTCTTAAAGGTGTGCCTTTAGCACCTTTTTAGTGTAATGAATTGAGTTTGTTAATTCTGATACCCACAATACTGTGTAGTGTTTAAGCTAATTATTATTTCGAACCCGAAAACGGTAATAAATTGTATATTCAATGTTTTATTTTTGTGTGATATTCAAATAAATAGTTTTCCTAAATTATTGTGTTTTTTAAAGATTGGCCAGTGTAGATGATATAGCGGAATAAATGTGTTCTAAACGCAAATCGCCACTCAACCTACCAAAGTACAAAGCAATCGTGCTATTTTGTAACTAATTCCTGCAATTCTCATCAAACTAAAGCCAGGATTGTTTGTTACTGTAAGGAGTCATCCAATCTCGCAACGGATATTGCTTCTGCATCCCGCTGTTCTCACAAAGCATATACTATGTAACTGAATTCTCAGTTACGGTTGTAGAAATCACAGCAACTGTATCATTTAACTCGTATTAAAATTACATTGTATATAATGTACATACATAGAGACATTTAAAATTACGGCAAAGCAAAATTAATTCATGAATTAAAATGTTATGACAAATCAGACCCATTCATGAATTAAAATGTTGAATATCCCTGCATCGAATTGAAAATTTTTCGCCATCAAGCGTAAATGCCTTCTCTTATAACTATTTATTAAGAACATTAAAACTTCTTCTGACAAATAATCTTACTAAAGGAAGCATGATAAATAAGTTAATTTTGCTTAATGGATATTCCGTCCAAAATTGTATTGGGGTTTCATCAATCGAGCTACGAGTATGTTTATATACCTTCTGAACCCTTATCATGTTATCACGCACAACGCTTCGCATAATATGGACCGAGATCAATATTATTATAACTATCTTCCAGACTAAGTTTCGTCTTTCAATCTTTAGTATAAAACTTTTTACGAGTTATGTAGTCACTATTCATATTTTAATATAGAGCCTCTTTTTATAAGTTTGTAGGTCTACGTTGCCGTTATTAGGCCAGATTTATTTTAAACTATTTACTGTTAAAATTTAAACTTTTTATATATTTCAGACAAAATAATAATTGCCTACAATACCAACTATACCTACATATTATTATTATTAAAAGGTATAATTTAACCAACCACAAACCGACAATTACACCAATCCCCAAAATTACGTTTCAACCGAAATGTAGCTCGCTTTATTATTACCGATAAAATATTTTTGTTAAACCGTTACATTTTAATAATGTATACGCTTACCCTATTATTACATTCAACATTGTAAGAAAACTGGCCAAATCGGTCCAGGACCGGAATGAGAATTGAAAAGTCAAACTTGTTTAACGAAAACCGGCCAACCCTATAGACACGCGAATGTAAAGGACAAATATTAAAACTGTGACAATTAACAGAAAAACAGGAAACTCGAAACGCTCGGCCAATTACGAGCAGTTTAACGTGTTATACGGGAATGCGATAAGAGCATTCCGTAATGAGCGAAAAATCTGCACTCACGAAAATTTTAATCTCACGTTTTAACCGAATGGCACAATTAGACGGCTGACAGTATGACAAATTCAAGAATCAAAATTTTCTTTATTCAACTGGGCTTAATATAAGCACTTATGAATCGTCATAAAAATACCGTAATAACGACTCGTAAAGTGTCAGCCTATTTTATGTCCCACTGCCGGGCAAATGTTTGCGTTACAAAAATGGGTTTTGGCTTATTTACCACGCTTCCCAAATGCGAATTGGTGATCACAAATCCGGGCTGTGTTCAAAAAACCGACACAAGTTTTTAAGACTCCGGAAATGAATTCTGGACCTCGAGACCACGGCCCGGTTTAACACTAGTCCATCGCGGCGTTTTTAGACTTAAAGTAAATATTATATAAAAAATGTTTAGCACCTCTGCGCCGAATTCAGAGAAGTGCTAAACATTCTTATCAACACAGAAAATATTCGCTGTTGACGTATCTGATTTCAATAGCAATCTTGAGAAGTTTTTTAGGTGCGTGTCACAACTACATACTTCAATATAATATGTATGTTCTATTTTTTCTTCTTTACAACTCTCTGTATATAGATTCGATGTTTTTGTCGACTCCTTACATACAGTTTAAGGCAAATCCAATTATTGTATTTAATCTTCTCTATAACCCTGCGGAAAGCAAACAGGTCAACCAAAGCAATTGGATTACGTATTCAGAGTAATCTACCTGTGCAAGTTTCCTCAAGACGTAGTAGCGGTTACATGCTGAAGATTTATAGTCTCCATTCCTGTAGAAAATAGTTTAACCACAAAGTTTGTAACTTAACTTACCTAAGAAATACATAGGAATGAGCTAATATTTGTAAGTAACCGAAGGCATACACTCTTATAGGGTTTCAGCCAGTTAAAATATAAATCCCACTGTAAATCATAACACATCCATTTTGATGTCTATTTATTAACACTTATCATGCCTAATAAAATGAAGTTAACATCCATGCCAGACAATGCTTTGCTTTTTTACACTCATATAAGCACTAGCGGTGCAAAACGCCTAAAGACCCTGTCTAAATGAGGCAATTAATGTCTAAATATCTATGCCATCATTATATCATAGTGTGCTGTATACATTAGCCTTGTCTCCGAACATTAGCGGCAACGACTCGACGGATAAGAGGTTTGGTAATGAGCGAAAAATCTTCAGTCACGAAATAGTTGTTTTTGTGATCACGACTCGCGTAGGCGGCCCGGTGGGATGCTCCCTACAATAGACAGTAATTTATGTATGTATTCCGTCGGAATAACACTCGGCTTGGGCGTGGAATGGCAACCTTTGTCGATATCCTCATGTCCATGCGGCTATATTGTGAGATCCCGCCCGTTTGAAACTGCCGAAGGTATGTAAAATTCCGAAGATGGCCTGAATGTAAAATTTATGTTCAGTGTGGATTTTATAGGGCTGACAAAAAAAGTACTTTTAGATGGAAGACTACTCTATACTAGTAGTATGATAAAGCTGAAGTGTCTGTTGGTTTGAACGCGCTAATCTCATGACTTACCGGTTCCAGGAATTTGTCGAGGATGACTATAAGCTATACACTACTAGCATAGCACTATGTTTGCAGAAACTGAGAACCACGCGGACGAAGTCGCGGGGTGGCGCTAGTTTAATTGATATATGGGCGCTAGTTATGGTTATTTTTTCTACGCAAGTTGGCAGTAGCTGGAGACGAGTCGCCGAGCATCAGGCTGAATGGAGAGCTCCAGGAGAGGCTTATGTCCAGCAGTGGACTGCGATAGGCTGATGATGTTGATGATCATGAAGGTAATAACATTATTTTTTAATGTAACCCCTTTAGAATCCCCGCCATTTTAATACACGGCAGTTTATCCGACGCACCGGTTTGTAAACAAACATCGGACAACGGATCTTCCAATATGGCTGCGACATCCATACCGGAGCACAGACGCATATTCATGAGATGGAACGTCGACTAAATTCATTAGGTCATAGTGGCAACTTGGACGTGAATCAAACAAATAAAACGAAATACAGCAGTCTATCCTGCATATATTTAAATCATAAGATGAGCCCTGACACCAGAGAACTGTGTCATGATTTTGATTGACGTTACGTATGGTGGTTGCTATGGTTTATTCGCGATGTGAGGAGAACGTCGCTTCACATTTCAGGGTCTGTGTCATAGCGCACGGGGTGAAGTACGGCGAAGGCATATCTAACGACTAGCGGCCGCCCGCGACTCCGTCTGCGTGGACTTCGGCTTCCGCACTCATAGAGTTATATTATGGCTTAAAGCTTTCCTCGCGTAATGGACTATCTAACGCACAATATTTTTTCCAATTTGAACCAGTAGTTCCCAAGTTGAGCGCGTTGAAACAAATAAATAAACAAACATACTCTTCAGCTTTATTATAGGTATTAGTATATAGATTTAAATCTATGCTACGGCTGCATATTTTGGAAGCGAGGGCGCATTATGTAGGTCGCCCGTCAGCATTTGTTTTTCTTGACAATTGGCACATTGTTGAAACTAAATCTGGTAAACAAACATTTGACTGTTAATTTACTTCATCCCTTTTGAATTACTCTGGACAAATACATAAATCAAATATATTTATTAAAATCTTGATTGTGATTTGATATTCACACCACATTTTTAAACTTTATTAAATAAGTTGGAATATGACATCAAGTTTAAAGTATGGAACACACTAGGCTGAAATTACGCCACGAAAGTACAGCTGTAATGCATTTTCTACACAAAATTTCACGACATAGGTAATTTCGTCATGGTGTGTCTCTTCTATTCAAATTCCTTTGCAGGCGAAGTCCCACCGAACTTAAGTCGCGTTATTCCGCCTCTTTACTAAGAAGAAACCTTCCTTATTATCTCTAGGTTTACCTACATTTATTGTTCCCTCGAATTGAAGAACTGCTCTTATTCATATCTCCTGAATTAAATTAGCACAGATGTTTGTCGTTCACTTATCTCATTTTTTTCGCGAGACGTAATAATTTATCTAGACTGAATAAAAACTGACACTGACTAAGAACAGAGCACCGATAAGTTTCTTTACAACGCTAGCATTCATTCACGAATGAAGCATTCATGAATTTCTGAACGGAATAATGATAGCATTATTCTCCATTGGGCATCATTAGACATGCTCCAAATAGAGGAATTCGTAGACGCTCTTTAAGATTTGTTTGCCGGTGGATTTTTTGCTTAAATAAAACGTCATGGTTTGTCAAAGGTTTGTGGTCAAATAAATACTTCATCATCAGTGCATTAATATCTTCACAACTGCGGCGAGGGGTATCAGCCAATTAATGTCCAACTGTAGGGCAAAGGCCTCCATCATTTGTAATCAAGTTTTCGACTCAAAGATGGGTATTGGCTTAATCACCACGCTTGCCAAATGCGGGTTGGTGATCACAAAATCGGGCTGTGTTCAGAAAAACCGACACAGGAATTGAACCCAAGACCTCGAGACCACGGCCTCGTCCTAGCACGTTAACCACTGCGCACCGAGTTCGACGTATTTATACAGCTTATTTTTTCCACAGTGACCCTTCTGCGATGATTGATACTATGTCGTTAACTCGACGAAAACACGCCGCGTTTGAGATTTTTTACGCGCTCGTTTATTTTTCTTGGTAACACCATAATACTTTAACAGGACAAGTTTCGAGGAAATAGCGCCATTGAAGAATCGCTCGAGTTTGGTGAAAACAAAAAGTTTTGTGCTTTTCACATCTCTGCGCTAAAGTTTCGTTAGAGCTCCATAGAAATAGCTTTCTGTTATATTCATACTAGCGGTCCGGTGCGTGCTTCGCTACGTGTGGTAAATGAAGAATGCAACCTTCACATTAACCATGTACTAAATAGTCAAACAAACCCTGAACATTTAGTTTGGATAGTTGAGCCCGTTCTTGCATTATAAAGTGGCAACGAAAAATGCCACTTATTTTCATGTATTAATATATTAAGATTTTTATTTAATAAGATAAAATGTATTATACTTTACTAGCGGCCGCCCGCGACTCCGTCAGCTTGGATTTCGATTTCCAATATAGTATAATAGCCTAAAGCCTTCCTCGTCAAATGGACTATTCAACAAATCGGTCCAGTAGTTCCCGAGATAAGCGCGTTCAAACAAACATACAAACAAACTCTTCAGCTTTATATATGTATTAGTATAGAGTTCTTTCACTACCTACCCACCAACCAAGTACTACTTACTTCACTATCTCTTTAGGGGAAAATTTTACAGGCAGATGATGCGCTGATAGAATGTCGACTTTTGTCCTATTTGACCGTTCGATAAAGATTTAATAAATTAATATAATATCTTTATTGCTCTTTGTGCTCCATAGACATGATGCTCTGTACCAGCTATGCTTTGATATTTTTATCCGCGAGCTGAATAGGGTGTACTTATTCGCATGAGTTTAGGGTCAATATTGTTTGTTTGACAAACAAATCTTCAGATTAATCTCCAAAACGTGTCCTCGCGTTCGAGTATCGCTAGTCGTTTAATACCTTTTCAATTGCATTTTTAAATCCCTCGAGGGGATTTTTTTAGCAGTTCAACAAAATTGTTATTACTTCAATAGTGCCTACCTAGTACCGCCCAACTACGAGTATAATTTAGTGTTAAGAAAATATCTTTAAATTTGATTAAGATTTAATAATAATGGATATTAAAATCGCGACGTCGATAAGTATTGTTACGGATTTTAGTTAAACTTTCATAACTACTTGACCTTGTTGATTTCAATTACAATTTAAAGTTTTAAAACTTTTGGAAAATGTTATCCGAAGGTTTATTATTTATTAAGAATTGCGCACTATTTACTTTTTTTGCTGTGGTTATCAATTTGAATTTAGAATTACCTAGTCTGAAACTAATGTCATAAGGACCGTTTACCATTTGACAGAAAATTATTATTTGTCTTGCAAGATGACTTTTTGCTAAACAGTCACAGCGGGCCCGTCCCATCAGATACCAAGCACGACTTCTCGCAAACCCCCTCTTCAGACGGACAGTGTAATTTGCATCAGTACAACCGCGCTATTAGGTCTTACGTGCGGTGAGCGACATTGTGAAACCGCATCATGCCGACACGACGCGTCTGCCTCTCAGAAGCTATTATTATAATATTACTCGAAATGCAGCGTGATAGAAGTAGAATTCACAACAGATTTACGTAGCACTCAACACTCAGCAAATATTTAATGTCGATATACTAAGTAGTAATATCTTTGAAAGCGACACTGGGTTTCGCGGCAATAACCGAGGAAGCAGCCGCAAATAAAATCTAGGATAATGACGATGATGAGCTTTCTGCTAGCAACGAAGCCCGCGACCATTCGATTAGTACAATACAATGTGAATGTGAGCCTCTGAAGAGATCTTTTTGTCTAACAATATTGTTATTACTTTTACTATTTATTACAAAGCGAGAACTTTGCTAGCTATGGATGGATGAATATTCATCCATCCATAGCTAGCAAATTTCTCGCAAACCTTGTCCTCAGACGGACAGTGTAATTTGCATCAGTACAACCGCGCTATTAGGTCTTACGTGCGGTGAGCGACATTGTGAAACCGCATCATGCCGACACGACGCGTCTGCCGCTCAGAAGCCATTATTATAATATCACTCGAAATACAGCGTGATACTCGTAGAAGTAGAATCCACAACAGATTTACGTAGCACTCAACACTCAGCAAATATTTAATGTCGATATACTAAGTAGTGAAATCTTTGAAAGCGACGTTAGGTTTCTTGGCAATAACCGCGGAAGCAGCCGAGAATAAAATCTGGGATGATTGTGATGATGAGCTTTCTGCTAGCAACGAAGCCCGCGACCATTCGATTAGTACAATACAATGTGAATGTGAGCCTCTGAAGAGATCTTTTTGTGTAACAATATTCATCCATCCATAGCTAGCAAAGTTCTCGCAAACCTTGTCCTCAGACGGACAGTGTAATTTGCATCAGTACAACCGTGCTATTAGGTCTTACGTGCGGTGAGCGACATTGTGAAACCGCATCATGCCGACACGACGCGTCTGCCGCTCGTGACTCGCGCGTCATTTGCAGAAACCATTATACTGAGTTCTCGAAATATAGCGAGATAGATGTAGAATGTATAACTTATGTAGCACTCAAAACTAACAAAAAATATATCGATATAATAAGTAGTGAAATCTTTGAAAGCGACGATGGGTTTCGCGGCAATAACCGAGGAAGCAGCGGAGAATAAAATCTAGGATGATGATGATGATGAGCTTACTGCTAGCAGCGAAGCCCGCGACCATTCACAATTGAAATCAAACAATTGTGAGCCATCCATCCATCCATGGTCATCGCAAAAGGAATATAGGTTGGTGGAAGAGTTGGTAGAATCTTCAACAATTCGGTAACTATTGATACTACGCAATAATCAGGAATACCTAGATTTTTCCTCCAAGTATAATGGTTTATATTATTTCTTTTTGGATTAAAATTCTTGCGCCGCAATGGAGCCCATGGGTTTATTTTAGTAGACTTTTCAGCACGCAAGGCACGTTTAATTTTTCTTCTATTTCAATTTATATCTGTAGGTAAAACCTACTCGTATATGTCGTTGGCACGTCTCTGATTTATGGAAACCGAGCTCGTTACATTTCGCGTTGGTTTGACACAACATGACAAGGAGAATCGATTGACAGCTAAAACTTTGTTGATAGTGTTTGAGGAGTTAATTATGGAACAGACATTGTTAGCGATAAAGTGCAGCAATGAAAAAAGAAATTAATAAATCTGGCAAGAATTTCTCGTGAATTTCACCTGTTAGAATTTTGGTTAGAATTTTCTAAAATGTTATCATTTTGGCAAATTCTCGCTAAATTCACATCTTTGTAGTCGTTACATTTCGATGGTGTAACCGCATTATGCCAGCGGCACGACGTTTCGTCTGTCGCCCGTGACGCACGCCTCATTTGCAGAGGAAGCCATTACAATGGCCCTCGCAAATATGTTTGCTCGCTCGACGCTACTATTCTAGTGACTAGTTTTCAACGGCAATCGTCACGCAATTAGCGACTATTGAGTTGTCATTGGCAAAATTATGCGCCTGAAATAGAATTGGAATTTAATGGGGTTATTTTGGACGTGTATTTACACGTGTTTAAGACTTAAGTTCTATTATTTCACTGGCCTAGTGGTACGGACCGCGTCTCACATACGTGAGGTCCGTGGTTCGAATCCGGGCCCACACCTCTTTATTTATATGTGTTGATTTGTGCCATTAGCTCGGCGGTGAGGGAAAACAACGTGAGGTTTGCACATTCAGATAGATTCAAAAAAAATATAGCAGCACGTCTTTACACGAAAAGTTACATCATATGACATGTTATTTACTTTAATGAAAAGTTATACTGAAATAGAATTAAAACATGCTCTAATCAGCTTGGGCTTACATTATGAGTAATAATAGGAAATGACAGCAAGATTTTGGATGCACGCCAAAAAGTTGTCTAGTGCATAGAATGAAAAGGGAAGGTCGTCGGAAAATTATTTAGAAGTAACGCAAGTCACGGAAAATAGTAAGACTTAGACAATACCTACAATTATAATATTTTATTCCAGTGAATTAAATACAAACTACTTATTTAGCTGCGATAAACACTGATCGATGATAGTGGTAAAGAAGACGTATTTATAAATTAATTATGCTTCGTAGTAGTATAATTAGATAAGTGAATGGTATTCATATCATTGAAATAGCTATCGACATAATAAAATTTATTATATTGCAATTAAGTCGGAAGTCTTCGAGTGACTTTAATCAATCAATATTAATACAGTCAGTTTAACAACTTGCCTTTCACACACCCTTCACCAATAATTGGACCAGATTTGAAGGAAACATATTTTAAATAAAAATACAAGTTATTATGTAGCAACGCTGATAAGAGTTGCCGCTACGATAGCCTTGTTGCTGTGGTATTATGGTTCACTTTCGTAAGGTTTGTCGGCAGGTAGATCTTTGCAAGTCTTTCTCCGTGACTGAACGCTCGAATTGCCAATTAAGTGACATTAACTAACTACCGAGAACATTTCTCGCGCGGTAAAGAACGGGCCGAAATACTGACGGTGAGCAAAGGAGTTTCGAAACTTCCGTAAATAGTCGAGCGGAGATTTTACCATAAACCTACGTCTACTTTTTGAGTATGTTTATAGGGAGGAGTAGCACTTGCTGAGCAGTGAAAGGATTTTGTAAGGAAATACTTCCATAAGGCGGTGTATGTACTAGGTTTTCTGGTAAAGATTTTCGGATAACAGTCTATCAATTATTAAGATTGCACATTTTTATGGCGTTGATAACTTAAGGTTGTGCTGCTCTATAGAAAACTTCATCATTTTCTTCATCATCAACCTATCGCAGCCCACTGCTGAACATAGGCCTCTCCTAGGGCCCTCCACTCAGCCCGGAGACTTATTAAAAACCAAACCCTAGTTGGCAATCAAACTCACGACAGCATTTGAGATTAAAATGCAAGTGCCCAGTGCAACATTGGTTTTTTTTCTCGAATTCGAACTACGAAATTCAAAATTCGAAATTCGGAACACTTTGAAATCTGTGATAAGATACCCCGGTATTCCTGACTAAAACGGATTAGACAACCAAATAAACAGGACCTACAAGCCCAGCGAGACTAATGTCCATTCTCCAAGGGCCATTAGTCACGCCGAGAACGGATCCCGCGACCCTTCAAAGCCGGACTGAGCTTTGTATCCGGTCAGAACCGGGGCGAACCGGTTCAGTTACAGTACGGATTTGGAAATGGCGTGGCGGAATTGTAATAGGTCTGGGAATCAGTTATGTATGGGCGATTTGGTGAAAATGATTTCACCTAATTGGATATTTTATCGACATTTTTAATATATATTTTATCTTCGGCATTTTTAATATTTGTGAACATCTGCATGATCGGCGTTAAGTGTAGAAACACACCAGGCTGAAAATACACGGGAGAAGTTTCCTTCATTTTCTATACAAAATTGCGCGACGAAATTTCGGGATAGTGTCAATCTTCCATTTAAAATATGTACATTGTACATTGCAGGCGAAGTCACGCCGAACATTGGCCGCGTCATTCAGTGTGTTTATATACTAGGTGTTTCTTATTTTAACATGATGGATTAAAGAATCTTTTATATCATGCTTACAAAGTATATCTATGGTTATATCTATGGTTTCTCGTGTAAATAAAAAATAAACATACCTATTATGCGATATAAAACCATTTTAAAAGACGAGGTTGTCTCTTACAGTCTTGTAAAGGATGGGTAAGAATTTGACCGCAATTTATGGTACGAAACTATGCGGGCTATGATTGATGATGCTCAACTAGATGACAACTTTTTTGTGTCAGGCCGATATAGTGGCTCCACTTCACTTTACGACTATGTGCATAAGAATTTTCTCATGTCATTTTAGTTGAAATTCCGCAGCCTAACTGATGTAACCATAATAATATTATAAAATAACAAGGTTAATAATCCCATTGCAGTCTACTTTTATATTATGCTTAAATACTACACAAATACTTTTGACGGGCCCGTTGGTCAGGGACCCTGGCTATGTGGCTACAAAACCAAGGGTCGCGGGTTCAAATGCCGCTATGGTTGTGTGACGAACATCGGCATTTTTACACGTGTTCTGGATGTTTATAAAAGTTTTTGAGTATTTCTATCCGTTCCCTAGCTTTCATAGTACTAGCTTTGAGCTTAGTTTGGGGACAAGCAATTGGTGTGTTAGTCCAAGGAATTTCCAACGAAAACATTGCGTGTCGGTAGATAGTCATGACTTTTCACACCGTGAGATTTAATTTCACTACTAAGAATTTCGTATCACACAACTAAAGGTACAATATTCACCTCCCACGTAAAACCTTCAAACCCATAACACTAACATAACAAAACAAAAAATATACATAAACTGCGAGACACGATGTATTCAATTATTCAGCTAACGATCTTCGTCGCTTCCGCCCTTCGTTCCACTTGCTCATGTCAACAACCGTCTTTCATCCGAATCACAAAAAACTCCCACATGTGGCACTAGCATTATAACACTATAAGCTAGGGATGTTGGGTGCGTGATAGCGGAATGTGATATGATATCACATATATAATGTTACGGGATAAGTGTAGTGATGCGGCATTGAATGTAAAGACAGTTAGTTGCATTCGGTTAGTCATGACAAAACCTAAAGGCGTTGTTGATCAAACAGTTTATAGATCTTTGCTAAGATCTAGTTACATGAAACGTAGCTCGGTTTTGTACCACCAATTTGCATTCGGCGAGGACACTTTCCCCAGTAATTATACATATTAATAACATGATTAATTATGATGAACTACAATGATGGTGTTTGTCATTCACGTTTTTTTAGCTAAGCAAGTTGTAATATCCACATTTTAAACAATACATTTAAGAAAAAACACACCATTAAATTCACGCAATCACTACAAACACGTACGGGTCTATCTTTAGATCACGAGTGACACAATGTGTCACACGCAGACAGATCGCACATCACTAGCGCAGTGTTTGGCCCATCTCGACAATGCACGGGACACGTAATGGCTGCTCGATATAATTAACTGTCATTGTAGTGGGCGCAACCCTGCACATCTGCGTCATAGTGAAGATGTACTGGTATTACCAATGTCGTAGAAGTTACAACTGTAAGGCGTTATTTTAAAGATTACAATATAAGCGAGGCGAGGACAGAAGAATTATAACTCACTAGCGGCCGCAACTTCGTCCCCGTAGATTTTAGGTTCCGCACACATAGTGTTTTATTATAGCTTAAAGCATTCCTCGATAAGTGGAATATCCAATACAAAAATATTTTTTCAATTCGAACCTGTAGATCCTGTGAATAGCGCGTTCAATCAAACAAAAGAACTCTTCAGTTTTATTATATGAGTTTATGTAGATATGTCCAAAATTTTGCAGCCCTATGCTTTCTAGTGTTTAATTAGATCAGAGTTGTGTGTGTTGTTTGTTTTCTAAGTCCGCTAATTTAAGGAGATACTTAGAGATTTCTTAAATTAAATTAAAATCTAGTTACTTACTGAATCAACGAATGACGTTGTAATTAGGGCTATCGATTAGATATTTAGATGTAGTTACTTAACTTATGATTTCGTCAAGTATATGCTTCGCTATGAGCTTGATTCCTCGATTTTTCTTAGAATGTGTAGATAAAAATGACGATTCCACATACGTACAACTCTATTGTATGTATGGGCATAGACGCGTATGGAATGTATGGGTGTGAGAGTAAAATGGGACGTCTCCAACCGGAGGTCGAGTTACGCCGACTTCTATTGAACTAGTAATTCATGTTTTCTTAATGCGCAAAACATCTGTACAACGTCCGTGTCTTTACAAATAGTCTTTACTCGATTTTACACCATATACAACTAAAGATAAAGTTTAAAATTGTACGTTTCGTTTATCAGTACCGCGGGCAATGTTCGATAGAAGATGTGACAGCTTGAATGGTACTCGAAATGTAGTGCGCGCAGTCTGACATTTGATACGCTGTAATATGCTGAGAAACTTGTATATCGTCATCCTTCTAGTGTTTATCCCATTTCTGTGCGGGGTCCGCTTTGACCATTATCCAGGATTTGGCGAGTCTGGTTATTACAGTGAAGCGACTGCCATCAGACCTTTGTAATCCTTAACTGGGAACCAGATAGATTAGATCATGGTTACACATTGTGTGTGTTTTCTCTCACCGCCCGCCGAGCTAATAGCAAAAATCCACACATAGATTTTCAAAAAATCCAGAGGTCTGGGCCCGTACTCGAACCAAGGACCTCAGGTATGTGAAGCGCAGTCCTTACCACTAGGCCACCATCGCTCTCAGAAGATATACAATGAGAAACTAGTACATCTTGAGATGAATAAAGCCTAGCCTTCGAATTTTGAGAAAGAATCCACTCCAACCATTATTTAAAAAGCAGACGCTGCTATTTATCAAGTATGTAATATCAATTAAGCTGTCCGACTTGGACGAAAATTAAATTGTTGCGATAAGAAACAGACGTTTTAAACGTCGCTGAATAAATAGGTACATAAGCATTGGTGAACTTCAATAATTATAAAATTATTTTGAAATGTTTTACGATTTTGATGTAGGTCTATATCGAAGTAGTTACATAAATATCTGTACAAATAAACCCTAGTAAAATTTAAGTCCAAATTCTACTTCCACGAATTATTTTTTATTCCTACGCATAATGTAACGTTAAATATGAAATACCCAGATGTCTGGTAACGTCAGAACTTGTTAGGAAATAAAACAAACAAATTACTGTGTTCCAATTTCAAAATACAGTTTGACGAATTTTGAGTTTATTTTTTTAAAGAAAGAACACACAGCCCGTTCGGGCGTGTACCTATTCTTTCCGCCCATACTATGTTTGCTGACGATTAATGTCACATACCTATTTGGTCCGCTGATGGCTTAGCAATGGCGTCCCATTAATGGGTGCTATGACCGCTGCTACAATATCGCATTGCTATACCGAGTAATAACCACGTGCAACCACAATGCAGCAATATCGCAGTATTATGAGTGCTCGTTTATACGATGACGCGACCGCACCGTCATCACCGCTCCGCTGCCGCTTGATTGCATGATGTCGCTTGATGTTGTTAGTAAAACATTGCTATTGTCAGTTCGGTAGCCTAGTGGTAAGAGCGCCGCTTCACATGCGTGAGGTCGACGGTTCAAAACCGGTCAGGCACGCACCTCTGGATTATCAAAAATTCTATGTGCGTAATTTCATACCAGCTGTACGGTAAAGACAAACATCGTGAGGAAACCTAAGCAAACCACTCCATTAAAATTGCCAAGAGAATTATTGTGTTTCATTTCATACAGTGATCACGACCCTCAGTTATGATGAATACGACTCAAGGAAGGAAGAAATAAATTGCTAGTTAGGAATACAAACAAGCTACTAACATAGGAATGGAGGCTGGTGTTGGTATAGCTACAACAAACAACAACGCGGCAGCGGTGGTGTCGTGTCACTAGTTCCTAGCGTCAACAATTCCATGATGGAACCACATTTTCATTTTCTATCTGAAATATCATGCAGGCGACTGAAGGCCCACAACAGCTTAGATTAGCTAACGCTTACAGCTTATGCTTAACCGGTCTATTTTGGGAGCGGAAGGCTGACACCACAAAAATGTTAGCAGCTGGGGCGCCGCAAGGAGTCAATAACCACGGACGTGGACCTCGCTGGAGATGTTAATCGAACGTACCAAGGAACTACACGGGGTAGAATTGACGCAGCGACGCGATCGTGGCTTCGTGTAAATCAGCTCTAAATTATCGAGTACGTTTTAATGTCATGCGAGCCAATACACAATAGTTTAACATGAAATGGTAAGTGCCCTCTCCTGCATGCGCTGGGGGCTGTGACCGCGACCGTATATTGTTGCATTACCATTGAAAACCACTGGCTCGAACCATAATACAGGTAGAACCAGTAAGTACTGTCATGGACAAATTTTTTTGTTCATAAGTGGGTATGCTCCACCCTCGATCCCATCAGGTGAGATTGTGGCCAAATACCCACTTATTATTTAATAAATAATAAAAAAAAAACATATTTTGTGGGCAGTCAAACTTAAATAGTTTGTGCCAGACCAGAAGTCTTTTGTAACCGTACGATAGTTCAAATTTGATAGTGTATGTAAACATAATGGTTTCGGTCGCTGATGCCAATCATGATGAGGAATAACCACCACCCCAGAAGACCACAGAAAAGTGGCAATTATTCAATTCACAACATTTATGGGAGAACTGGGGTATGTTCACCTAGAGCTACACGTTAACAGTGGCCTGTACACCATGTTAAGATCTTTATAGGAGAACTTGGGGTATGTTCGTTTACCTTCATATTAATAGTGCTCTGGACCCTATGGTAAGATCTTCATAGGACTCGAGTGTGTTCGTTCACTTGCATGTTTACAGTGGCCTGTCAGTAGTGTACACCATGTTAAGAGCATTTAAGGAGAACTTGTGCGATGTTAACTGGAGCCTTGATACCAAAATAGTGGTTTAAAAAATTAATAAAAAAAAATATCGAAATTCATAGCACCCATGTAACGCATGTAAAATGCTTGGATCCCGCATGCATGCTGGGGGCTGTGACCGCGTTGTACATTGTTGCATTACCATAGCAAACTGCTGCTCACGCGACCACAATACGGGCACAACCAGTAACTGCTATGGCGACCGGTTTTATATAATTAGAAATGTGTCAAAGAAATATGTACTTAAAACTGTATCTGGCTACAAATGCAGTAAATTAATTGTGGTAATGATAAATTTGTTTAATTTATTGGCTATACGAGTATGCTAATGCTCGTCGAATTTTGATATGATACAATTTATAACAAACAGTACGTCTTAATCGTACGTCAAAATCATACCAAATATTTCGTGATATCTCTTATAAAGTGTAACATTATCGATAGATAACCTACCCAAGACATGAATAATCTATGAATACAAAGGTCAACCAAATCTATTGTTGTATGAATAGGGGTCGCATTATTAATAAATAGAAAAAAGGGTCAATAAACTTGATTATCTTTATTGAATAAATCTTTACAATTGCACTATCTAGTGCATTGGATTTGCAAATTTAAAAGTACACACTTTAAAAGTATTTCCTATAAAACGTTCAAAAGCACTATTTATATTCAAGTATCTACTTGAACCGATGCGGCAACAAATCACAAACAATACATTTTATTACGGTACACTATATTTCGAAAGAAGATGTATGAGAATTTTTTGATGAAAATAAAGATTTGATTAACGTTGACTATTTTTAACATTTTATTTTTTTACAAGCTTTTTTATATGTCAATAATACAAAGACGCGAAAGCAATAATAGATCAGAGTGAGGGGAAAATATCCAATGTAAAATACTACCACCTACAAAAAAAAAGTTAACAAGATCTATGAGAAATCGCTCAAATAAAATTCCTACGCTCATAGAATACTAGTATATTGGTATTTCAATTACAAACACGATATCTTAAATATTCTTTTCGAGTGCGAATTTGCTTTTAAATTATTACGACTTAAATCTCATAACATCTAATTTGTAATTCATATAATCTTCTCGTTATTCGTACTTCAAAGGGTTTGAGAGAATTATGATTAATTGTGTAAATCAGAATTCCATTGTATGTTGTCTATTAAGGAATTGTTATCATAGTTGTGTTAATTTAATTCGAAGGCTTCTAGCAGTTGTCTTGTTTTATGATGGCTCTTGGTTTTATTGTTTATGATAGTCATAACTTTTACATCTTTAGAAATATCATTAACATTGCCTTTCTTAACTGGAAAGGCAGTATCATTTATTATCAGTGTTGTTCTAGCTCTATTCTTCCGATCTTTGATACAATGTTTATTTCAATAGTTCGTTCTCATTGTATCGTGCCACTTAAAGCGTTCAAGCGTATATCATAACCTTTACTCGTAGATTAAGGGAGAGGGGGCAGCTTAGCACAGGGGAACATTTGGAAATAACAAGTGTGCTAGTAAGCCTCTTCTCACATAAATTAATTGCTTTCGTTTCTTCATTAAAAGAATAGTAGCACCATATCTCTTTCGCCACTATCCAATTTTGGGCAAAGGTTTTACAGACCCATGCTATGAGATTTTTGCTGTCGTTTTTAAAAGTCAAAGGTGATGTCAATATCAAAAATGGAGATTTTTAAGTCATTGATCAAGAATTGAATACGGATATTATCAGTTCCTTTGATGTCTAATCTCTGATTCAACGTGCCGTGTGACGCAGACGTGAAAAGCAAAACGTGAAACGCATAGCTCTCACGAATTGATTGGATTTGCGATTTGGTACAGTGTAATTAAAATTTTAATTATTACTGTAAGTCGAAATATTACTACGAGTTTTCCACGGCCGGTCCCCGGTTTTTAATTATCGCTTTGTTATGCGAAGAGATGAGAATGGTGTTTACAATAACTGTTATTATGAGCATTATTAATCGGATGTTGAATGTTATGGTTGGTCAAAGAAATGCAGCGGCCGGTAACGTTTGCGTAGGAAAGCGTGTTGAAATACATCCAATTCACTAAACATTATGGTTTCCTAAGAGATTGTATCGGAAAATGAAATACTCCCCACTCTACGAAGCATTCCGTTCAAAATTTTATGGGAAATTGTTTTGTGATCAAAACACACAGATTCTTTGTTACTTACGTTTATTGTTTTGAATCTATTATTTATAGCTTCATGGCAAATTTGGTACTGTGCTTGCAAAATATGATATATACCTTATATATCATATTTCGAGCAAAAATCTGATGGAGGCACAGTAACGATGTGTTAAAAAAGATAAAAAATTAAAACCTTATCTATAGAAACGGGAATAAATAAGTGAAATACTATAAAGAGAAATAGGTCCCAAAGAGTATCACTGTTATTAATGAAACATTTTAGTTTATTGCATTCACTAAACCTTCAAAATAATATATGGCAATATCTTGCTTTCTTTGACAACCAATTATTTAATGTACTGATTTTACTGTCAAATAGTTTTTCAAGTATTTATTTTTAATAAGAACCCTGTCAAGCATGATTTCAATTATAATTTTAAAAGGACGACCGTCTACCCATCTACCCAAGCACGAGATTAACTCGTCACAAATCATTTCACTTTTCCCTACAGCCAAAGAGATTTGTTGTTTGTCCAACGGAATTAGATACGGTCCGTTGCGGGTATTAAGAGGGGGTGTAAAAAATATCGCGTATTTTCAAACACATTTTAAACCTTGAAAATGAACTTCAAATGACCCGAAAAAAAAATCGTAGATATTCAAGCATCGTTCCTAAATAGTTATCACAGAAAATATTGAAAAAATTGCAATTTTCATTGATAAAAAAAATCTTGAAGTTGCGTCTGACTTTATTTTTGGTTACGTTTATTTCCGAGACGATGCATTTTGGTGAACCAATATTTTGGCATATAATATCAAATTATATTATCTAAATATTTATCACAGAACATTTTGAAAAAATATCATATTTTACGAGTAATTCAAAGAAAACTAGTTTGGCGCTTACTACGTTCATATTCCGCGCAGTAAGCTATCGTCTGTCGCACCTGGCGCGTGCTCACAGGCATGTTTTGTTTCATCGGTTAGTCGCAACCTCTCCGTTGAGACGAGAAGACTATGATTCAGTGCTCTCCCGGCTCGAAAAAATATTTCGTAAAATTATTATAAGGATTGACGTGAATGACGGATCGGCCGAGAGCAGTATATGCAAGAAAGAACGATGCTTTCAAATAGTCGCTTGTTGGAAGGCTTAGTAGCAATTTGAAATTTAAAGTTTACAATTCCAGCCTAAACTATTAAAACTTATTTTTCATAATCAGTCTTTTACTGTGTACAATAAATGGACGAATAAATTAGGTGTTGCGGCAATATAATGTGTAAATAATTTATTTTGTGTATTACTGTTACTAGATAAGAGATTTACGATTTAGAAGTTTTTGTTTTGCTATTTTGAAACGTGACAATCTATACATAAAATATTTTAATATTTAAACTGTGCAAAAGGAACTGTATGACATAGTGAGAGTACGAAAGAAAATGTATTGAAAAATAATGTTTATAACGAGGCAAGCTAAATTAAACCCGTTCAAATATGTTTACCTACGTTTTTTAAACTAGTATAATAATTTTGTAGAATTAAGAAATTTAGGAGTACTACCCATTCCATTAAAGTAAGAAATAGTTCTGCCGAGCGGTCGATCCAGCTCGGGTACCGAGCTCCTAACCACACTGTGTTGGTGTAGTAACGGAACTGTATATTGTGGCGATGCAGATGGGGCCTTATTTCAAAACACATTAAAATTAACCAGGCCGTAATCATTGTAAATATAGCACATTGTAAATTATGTAATGTTCATTAATTCTTACAAGTGGATGAACAACGATTTAACACGTCTTTTTTTAAACCTACTAGCACTTAAACGGGCCTGGCCGTTCTCTGGAAATGGAAAATACAAATAAATCTTTTTTTAATTTTTTTTTATTGCCATTGGTTTTCAGATACGTCAGTTAAATAATTAAAAATCTAGAATAATAAGAATGACATGGTTCTCATTCTTATTCATGTGCACAGCGACTTGTCGCTGTTGTCAAATTCTTGAATTTGATAAATTCACAAATTATTGTCGACGTTATTTAAAAACTCTTGTATCTTATAATGTCCTTTTCTCTTTGAGCAATTCTTTATTTTAAGTCTAATTATATGTAAAGGTGCAAAATTACGGTTTACGGTTTAAGACATTTATTTCTCAATTACATAATACATGTTATTCACTTTCACTGAGAAACTTTTGATTATGCTGTACGTTTAACACAAGCACTAGTAGTAACTAAGTAAATCATTTATTAGTAGATCTGAATTTATGTTAGTATTTTCTTAAGTATTATGTCCATTTTTCTCAATTTTAATGAGGGTATTTGTCTTAATACACACAACAATACTCGAGCGAGAAAGTCGAGTCAGTCACAGTTCTATTACGTATCGAAAAACAGTTGCTATCATAGATGCCATTTGCTGCCATGTGTGAGGAATCATGCAGATTTAAAACATGTAAAGTAAAATCAAAAATTGGAAGACGTAATTAAAATTTAAAGATTAAATTAAAATTCACAAAGATTTTGTAGTTAAAAAAACATATTATACAATTATTAATTAAATAACTTGCGCGTACCTTTGCGTATTGATAACTACCAGAAAAAAGTACAATACAAGTAACTCAAAGCATAAACAAAATAAATCATTATAATACTAACATTTATGTATTACTAGCTTTCCACCGCTTAGTTACGTCATCCTGCTTCCAATACTCTCTTTGACAATTTTTATCTGATTTACTTTGAATACTGTGCGGAATCGCCCGAAACAAATTGAAGTGGCGACCTCTGTCTCATTGCGTTGAAGTCATAGGACGAGAGGGGGCCGAGGAAGCGCGCGGGTGCGATCCGATGGGTGTCGAAATTGATGCGCCCTCTTAAGAAAAGTATGAGTGCTGTCTTTTAGTTTTTTTTCGACTGTCGAGCGTGAAGTATTTTTAATTTAACAGCCAGTCAGCCTTAGGCAAGTCGTGTATGGGCGTATTCACGAGGTGTAGTTTGTAGGTGCAAACGACCTCCTTTTTACATAAGGTATAATTATATGAATTTATGTATATCAAGACAAAGGTGGTACATTATCATGGTGAAGGAATTGCTTAATTGAAGCTTATTATGTTTTGACATTGAAAAGAATACTATATCGCAATCAAAATATTCATCGTCATCTTAGCGACTGTGGGTATTAAGGCGTTTCGCATCATAGTTGCATCCTGGGCCATTGCATCGGAGTCCAGTTACAACTATGGCCCTGAATGACTCGGTGATTATATTGGACCAATTGCCATCTGACCTTCGTAAGCCTTACAAGGAAAACCAGACCATTTTGTATCATAGTCAGGACCAACGGCTTAACGTACCCTTAACGTGCCTTTTGAAACACGGAATCATGGTTCTTATCGGACAATCAGGTAATTCAAGCTATATTCTGACCAAACTGGAAACTGTTCCCTGCGGGAGTTGAACCCACGACCTCTGAGTTTTAATGATCGCTCTTACTACGCACCCAGGAGGCAGACGCAAACAAAATATTAGTGTGTAACTTAATGTCTGTTTTTATTTCATTCCTTTCACATCTTTAATATTGCGAACATTATCTATTTCCTTTATTGTTAACATCATATCTCTCCAAGTACAATATGACATGCTTGAGAAATAACGAGGCAGCCCCACTCGATACAGCCGCAACATTGTACAAAACACAATTTCTTCGTAAACAGTTTGTGAACGACCGTTTCTTGCGGGCTATTAAGCAATGACAGCGTGCAATCTGTCTGCAGCTAATTCTCGATAAACACATGCTGGCGAAGTGGAGCGTCGTGAAAAACTGGCGTGGCCCGCGATTGTTGCCGCTCGTGTAGGTATACAGGGTTACTGACTTTTTGCTTCAACAAATTTCCATTTACACAATTACTAAATGTATATCTTAAGTTGTTCATTAAAAAAACGAAACCCTTAAGATTTGTCATGTCTGTCTGTATGTACGCTTGTATGTCACAGCCACTTTTTTCCGAAACTATAAGAACTATAATGTTGAAACTTGATGATTATTCTCACCGCCTTCAAACCCCATTAAGATATACACACAAAACACACATACATAGAAAAAAAAGTTTTCTGTTCCTCATGGTTAGCACTGAAATTCTAAATATTTTTTATATTTACTCCATGTTTAAATGACTACTTATGCCTTTAAAGAAAAATGACGTATAAAAAGACACTTAAACAATGTCGTGAAATCCAAACACCCCATACACGACTGATCGTTTAGCATGTTTCCGGCAAACAATGTTGAGAGCGGCTGCGCCCTGCGTTTGCGCACTCTCAGGCTAATTGGCGTATTAATGCGCTTCTTGCGTCGCTTGATTGACATACATAATACCTACTCATGAATTACAAAAAAGAAAAATTGTGATAAATTACTCTGTTTTTTTTACACAAAGAAATTGTTGTCGGTTACACCACTGGGCCAGACAATATTGACTAAAATATCTATACTAATATAAAACAGCTGAAGAGTTTGCTTGTTTGCTTGAACGCGCCAACCTCAGGATCTTCTGATTCAAATTGAGCAAATGTTTTTATAGTACAACACTATGTGTGGGGAATCCGAATTCCACGCGGCTGCTACGTTAAAGTATTTATGTTATAAGTCAAAAAGACCTTTACAAAAAGTCAATCAGCTCCACAAATAAACGCGGTTTAATGAGTAACACGAGCGATTGGTGCCACCTAGATCATGACTTTTAGTTCCAACATACGTCAAAGAGCGACCTTTACTTTGCTATTTATCATGACACATGACATAAATAAGAAACGATTAATAGATAGATAACAATATCAAAATGGTGGATTGTTAAAACTCCTTGTTTTCTTAGCAATAAGAACACATATGCTTTTTATACTGACATGTGTCTATATACATTGTTTTACTGTCTCATAGTTGTCACCGTTCGGAATAAACGTATTTAGCCACTACGCCCTAGTTTTCTCTCCAAAAATAACTGGTTATGGGCCCAGGTGTTTAAAACAACAGTGAAATACGTTGCTAGTATCAAGTGCTATGGAAAATCCATCGGGAGATCAAATGTCGACGTCGACGGCCCCGGCACAATTGATAAGCAAACTGAAAGGGAGTAACAACTTTAGTAACTGGCTCTTTGCTGTACAGTGTTACCTTACTGACCTCGACCTATGGGATATCACCATAGAGCCGCAAAACCTCGTTGACCCTTCAAAAAAACGAAAGGATGAAAAGGCACGAGCTAAGATATGTCTACTCTGTGACGAGTGCGTGTACCCAGTTATACGACCGGCCACGTCAGCCTATGATCTAATGAACCGGCTGAAAAAGGCATATGCGGACAGCGGATTATCGAGGCGGCTATCACTAATGCAACGTTTACTAAATAACAAGTATAACGGTAGCATCCAACAATACACAAATGCTGCAACAGGCATTCAGCAAGAGCTACAAGCTATTGGAAAAGCAGTCGAAGATGAGTTTCTCGCTATAATTATTCTAGCAGGTCTTCCAGAGGAATACCGACCACTGGTTATGGCTTTAGAACACACGAACACAGATCTTACGTCAGAAAATGTCATATCGGCTCTAATGAAGGAAAGCGCCAGAAAATTTGTACCTATTCGACCTGAACCTAGCACTTCGGCATTGCAATCGAGTGAGCAGAACAAGAAGAAGCCCTTCTGCATTTACTGCAAGAAGTCCGGACATATCGTGTCACAGTGTAGGAAGATGAAGGACAAGAAAAATAAGACTTCAGTTTCGGCAAAGAAAATTTCAAATTATACGTCCGATCTAACATGTTCATCTTGTTTTTCTAACATCCCTCTTTCAGGATCACAGGATTGGATCCTAGACTCAGGTGCTACCACACATATGAGCAATAATAGGGAGTGGTTCGAGACAATGTCACCTCATATCACCCCTGTAACGGTGGCAAACAAAGCAAAGCTCTATAGCAAAGGTAGAGGTAATGTAAATATTAATATTTCTGACAATGTAAATAAAATCACTGATGTTCTTTACATTCCAAATCTCGCAACAAACTTATTGTCTGTTAGCCAATTAGTAAATAAGGGGTATGATGTTCTGTTTACATCTAAAGGCGCAACAATATCTTTGAGTGGGAGTTGTCAAGTGACAGGTAATGTCATTGCCTCGGGGTCATACCATAAAGGCATGTTCAAACTTGACGTAAAAAGTTCTCAAGCTTTTTGTACTACCACAAAAGATTCTTCTATGTTATGGCATAGACGCCTTGGTCACCTCAATGCAAGAAGTATGCATATCCTTAGAAATAAAGGAATTGGCGTGAATTTTAGCGGTAATTGTAAAGAAACTTGTGTTCCATGCCTACAAGGCAAACTTTCAAAGAGAAAGTTTATTAAATCGCAGAGTAAATCGAGTAAAGTCCTAGAATTAGTCCACTCGGACTTATGCGGACCGATGAGTACGCATTCTTGGGGCGGAGCATTATATCTCCTCACATTTACAGACGACTACAGTCGTAAAACTTATGGATATCTTTTGAAATCAAAAGCCGAGGTTTTTTCAAAATTTGTGGAGTATAAATTCTTGGTTGAAAACCAAACTGGTGAAAAAATTAAGATTCTACGTTCGGATAATGGTCGCGAGTATGTAAATAGGGATTTGATTAATTTTCTCAAAGAAAATGGTATCATCCATCAGACTACTGTACCATACACACCGCAGCAAAACGGTGTTAGTGAACGTGCCAACCGGACTATAATCGAAAAAGCCAGATGCATGCTCAAAGACTCAAATTTACCTTTAGCATATTGGGGTGAAGCGGTAAATACGGCAATCTATATCAAGAACCGTATACCCACCCAAGCCCTTAATAATAAAATTCCAGAGGAATTATGGACCGGGAAGAGAGTCGACCTCTCTTACCTGCGAGTCTTCGGATGTGAAGCTCATGTCCTTATCCCGAAAGAAAAACGGAAGAAATTGGATTCCAAAACGGAAAGTTGTATATTCGTTGGCTATACAACTGAAAGCAAAGGCTATCGCCTTATCAACCCTGATAATCCTCGTGCGATCATAATCGCAAGAGATGTTGTCTTCATAGAGGACAAAACAAAAGCCAACGTTAAAACTCCGGAACCAGATGAATCAAATGATCATCCAAATCAAATAGAAGTCTTTGTACCCCTCGACCCTGCAGTAAACGAAGAAGAACCTGTTCATCAGCCCGTGTTTCAGCAGCAACGAGACGTACAGTCTGAGGTTATACCTTCATTGGAAGAATTGGAGCCTGCTGTGGATGAACCTACAACCTCTTCTAGCTCCCCTACAAACGAAGCTATGGCAAGGGAACAAACAGAGCGCAGATACCCCCAACGCGACAGACGTCAACCTGATAGACTCCAAGCTGGTTGTTATCTTTACCTAACTTCTGATATGGAACCCGAGACGTTTAGAGAAGTTATACAGCATCCACAGAAGGACAAATGGCTAGAAGCAATGAATGCTGAATACACATCTCTTATGAATCACGGAACATGGATTCTAGTCGATCGTCCGTCAGATCGGAAGACTACCAAGTGCAAATGGGTCTTTAAAATCAAAAAAGACACAAGTGGGCAAACTACAAAATACAAAGCCCGATTAGTAGCCAAAGGTTTTACACAAGTCGCAGGAGTGGACTATGGTGAAACGTTTTCACCAGTGGCTCGTCTATCATCAGTGAGGCTTCTATTGGCATACGCAGTTCATAACAATCTGCAATTACATCATCTTGATGTAGAAACTGCATTTCTAAATGGAGATCTTGACGAAGAAATATACATGGAACAACCGGAAGGGTTTTCTGAAGATCCAAAGAAAGTCTGCTTACTGAAAAAGGCATTGTATGGCATGAAGCAAGCTCCTCGACAATGGAACAAAAAGGTGTGCGAAGCACTAGCCACCTTATCGCTTACTCAAGTTCCAACTGAACACTGCCTCTATATCAAAAGAGATGGTAATGACATTTTGGTTGTTGCCGTGTTCGTTGATGACTTCTTTGTATTAAGTAGCAGCGATCTCATGAGAGAAACCTTTAAAAATGATCTCAAAAAGATGTTCAAAATCAAAGATTTTGGTCCCCTTCGAGATTGCCTTGGTATGCGTGTCATACAGAGCGAAGGTTGTACTACTCTCGATCAGACAAAGTACATCGAGAAACTTATTACTAAGTTTGGGATGAAAGACGCAATACATGTGTCAACCCCATTAGAACCGGGCCTGAAACTAACTCTACCAACAAAGGAAGAAGAAACTGAAGTCCCTTATCAGGAACTTATCGGCTCTCTAATGTACATTGCGATATGTACAAGACCCGACATCTCGCATGCAGTGTCGTACCTTTCGCAGTTCAATGTACATTACGGGGGGGTACACTGGAGGGCCGCTAAGAGAGTCCTAAGGTACTTAAAGGGTACTAAAGACCTAAAGCTTCAGTTTACGTCCAAAGGCCAGCCATACCCAACTGGCTACGTCGATGCCGATTTCGGTAATAACCTCGTAGATCGACGATCATTCACTGGTTTTACTTTCATAATGTGTGGTGCACCAATATCATGGGAAGCACGCAAGCAGCGGACAGTCGCGCTTTCTACAACAGAGGCTGAGTACATGGCCTTAGCAGAAGCTTGCAAAGAGGCGATTTACCTCAAAACTCTCATTCATGAAGTTTTCGCCACATTGCATCCCATCACCATACATACAGACAATCAAAGTTCATTGAAACTGGCACACAACAATACATATCACGCACGAACCAAACACATAGACATTAAACACCACTTCATTCGAGACGCACTTTCACAACATTGCATTGCACTGCATTACATACCCACAGCAGACATGACTGCCGATATTTTGACCAAACCTTTGCCGAGACTGAAGCACTGTAAATGTGTTCAGTTGTTAGGTTTAGTCTAAGTTTATATCGATCTAGTCTGTAGGTGTAGGTGTAGTAGTTGTGTATAGATAGTGAATAAGTCGGTGTATATACAGGGTGTCTAATTTTGTTGTTCAGTGTTTTTTATACAGGATGTGTAATTTTATTGTTTAGTGTTTAATGTACAGTTTCCTTTGATATGTCATTATACCTTGTGTATATTTGTTTGTATATAGGGTGTTCATATTGCGGGGGGGTGTTAAAACTCCTTGTTTTCTTAGCAATAAGAACACATATGCTTTTTATACTGACATGTGTCTATATACATTGTTTTACTGTCTCATAGTTGTCACCTTTCGGAATAAACGTATTTAGCCACTACGCCCTAGTTTTCTCTCCAAAAATAACTTGGATAATGTCGTACAATAAAAAATATGAACTTTGTAAGAGCTTGCCATTCAATATTTCTTAGATAAGGTTTTTATCTGATCAGACCGCGTTTTAATAAACCCATTGATTGAAAATAATAATGTATTCTTCAATGGAAAACAAGGACCCCTTGCGCATAGAACAAAGCTCGCTATAAAATGCCAACAAGCAAGGTAAAAAGAAAAAGACATTTAGTTCAAACAACAACAACATATTATACTCTCAAACATATGAGAAGTTGTACTCGCTCCAAACTTCTCGGGTTTTGCTTAAAAGTTGTTCGCTTACATCTTTCTTCATCTTTCGTAGATGAAATACGCGGTCCTTGTAAAAATATTGCAGCCTCCACAGATTTAAATCTGGATATGTCCCGACCATAGAAAAATGTAGCATTATTTTGATTCACGTGACATACATACGTTACTAAAGATAGTACGCAATATGAAGCCACTGTCGCTTCACAATGCAGGGCCTTTGTCAGAATGGGTCAAAGTATTGAGAGGGCATATTTGACGGTTTATATGTAAGGCAGCCCCCATCTTCCGAGAATTGATGTAATAAATACTACGCTATTCGGAACCCGCGATATCAGATCAGGTTTTGTTATAAAGTAAATTCTCGCCTTTTTTTGCTCCTCGAACTATGGAGCTATCTTCTCAGATATACTCGTAGAGCACTTATTCCAAAGTGTTACTTACCGTCATTGGTGCGAGTAATTGGCTGAACGATGGTGGAAAGATTGTGTTTTTGTTTTGGTTCATTTGATCTTTTTTTGTATGATGCCCGAGAAGGCATCGGCATTCTCGATCATAAGTATGATTGCAGCCACAGCAAAATAAATTTGTGGCAAATATAGGTGTACTGATTATATTATTGGAAAACCTTGGTTGCAGGTGCTGACTACAAATCGCCACAGTCACCAAATGCCAGTTGACCACACACATACGAAAAACGCTTACTATATATTTTTTTCAAATAGAGACTTAGCAATATCCCTGTATGAAAGATGATAAAAATAGGGATAGCTAACAAAAAAAAAGAAAAGTCAATTAAGAGTCCCTATGGGTGCGTTGATTGGTCAATTTTGACACGTCTCTACTCAGCTCCGCGCAGCTCAGCTTGTGTGGAAACGCTTCCTTACTTCTTTGAAGTTGGTTAAGAAGATCAACAATCTCCGAACCATAGATATCGAATAAAGTATCGTCATTCCTGACACGCCCGCGTTCAGGAACAAATGCGGTCTTGGGCAGGTGGCTCTAATCACGACTGCAAAAACCCCGTATTCCGGCCCACAGCATACCGGGGTGATGGATAAAAACACCGGCCAAGAGAAGTCGGACTCGCCTGTTGAGAGTTCCGCAGCATGTTTTACAATTAAAGATGTATTTACAATTTACTAATGCAGATCTCGTTGATTCAATTTTCGGTGGAAGTTTTCATGGTACATCATATTTTATGTCATATAGTTTTCAGATTTAACAGTTAGGACATTAAACCTCTTTGAAAGTGTATAGCGCAAACTATTCATATTCCAATGATTGGGATTGACAAAAAAAGTTGTTCAGTTTAAGTTTTAATTATGCCACTCCAAATAAATTGTTTCGTTTTAAATTATTGTTTAAGAATCTAAATGAGTTTCTCAGTGTACATGTACTTATCGGATTTCAATAAGATCGCTCTGATAGTTTGGAAAAAAGTGGCTGTGTCAAACGGAAGTTATGAAGAAGGTTCCATTTTTAAACATTTGGCGACGGAACCCTATCAAGGCATACCAAGTATACCAACCTTGTCAACAGCTGAATCGGTTTTGCTCGCATAATTCCTGCGATGCATTTCGCATTACGCGAGATAAAACATTTTTAAGCGCACTGCAATGCTCGAGGTAATTTAGCGGTTATGCAATTATTCCACTGAATAGTCAGAGGCGGAAGTTTTGAAATGTTTTTGTTTTAAATGTCGCAGATTTAATGCGTTCCGTGTTGCATTTCATAGATATATGTATTTACTAAATTTTAATTTTAATTGCTCAGTTAATTCCTTAGCCGCGTGATAGTAGGTAAAAGAGGAGCCCTTGAAATGTGGCACAATAATGGTAATAAATCCATTGGCATTGCCATATAATTCCGCAATGTATTGCGTGACGTGAATATGTTTATTAGAATAATAATATCCGTCACGTTTTTTTCCGGATTATCCTTCCAATATTATTCCTAAGAATGCTCACAACTTTCCCTCTTCCATATTCATCAATCTAGTCAGCATTCTTCGCGGTCACTTCCGACCTGACCTTTCCACAAGACATTTCGTATTTGGTCATGGAATGTCCTTTAAAGCCTTTCTATTGAACCATTTCGTTCACGCTTCCGCGATGTTTTCTTGTCTTTTACGCTGTGTGAGTAGTAATTTATCTTTAGTAAAGTGCGACACTCATTTTGATACCTAAGGGGCCATCCATAAAGTACGTCACACGTAAAGGGGGGGGGGGGGAGGGGGTCGACAAATTGTGACATGGTGTGACAAGGGGTGGGAGGGGTCCTAAGTTTGGTGACATCACATTTCAAAATCTAGAGGTACTAATCGCGTTGGATGAAAAAGATGTTGACACCCACAAATGTTCCTGACGTGAAAAACGAAGTGAACTGTGAAGTGACTGCCATGCCAGTTATAAATAATTTAAAGGACTGGGTTCAAAGTCCATGGACTGAAGATGATTGAGTTTCTTTTTCATTATATTCATTAGTTTATTTTTTTGTTATTGTTTCAAATATTTGATACTATGTTGATTTCATAAAAAAGTACTTAATTTAAATGGTAATAAAACTCATTTCGGAACTGATGTTATAATTTAATAATTTTTCGATGTTAAATTGCAAAACATGTGACGTCACACTAGGGAGGGGGGGGTCTCAGAAATGTGACCACCTGTGACAAGGACGGGGGAGGGCTCAAAAACTCATGAAATTAGTGTGACGTACTTTATGGATGGCCCCTAAGTACCTAGTAGGTTAATGATCAACTAGTTTTTACCGGCGGCTTTGCCCGCTATCGGAATAAAAGTATCTCGTCACCTAAGTCAGCCCATACTCTGCCTGTTCACCAAATTTCATCAAAATCCTTTATTGACGGACAAACACCTAAACAAACAAACTTTCTTATTTATATTATTAGTAAGTATGCAGGGATGATAGCATCGGATGTTCTCATCGCCATTCAAAGAAAATTTATCGATAAAAATGTAAATTAAGTACATCTGGCAGAATATAAAGACTTACTCACCAGTATTTATTGTATTGTTTCTAAGAAGTAGAATAATGTTCGTGCAAACATATACTGCTGCTGAATTTTGCAAATCGCTCTGTTGATGTTGATTCATAATGGATGCGGTTTGCGGAAATTAGACCACACAATTCGTTAGTTAGTGCTCGTCATTGAAATACACATGAATACACACGAATCTGTTTTGAAATTAGGGGTTATAAAATCATCCAAATCGTAGATAATTTTGCCTAAAATTTATATTTCTAAATGTCAGCCTTAATTAGACGTAGCAGAATACAGATTTTTTGATTTAGAGAAGTCAACTTGCATATCTAAGTCCATAGAGTAAAGTAAATATACCAAAAGGAACTAAGTCTAAAATTTGGTAATCTTTTTTACATACAAATTTTGATTGTCTCTCATTCGTCCGTTGAGAAAGAAAACTGGCATGACAGATTGATATCAGATGCAAGATATTTTTTTTGTGTTTTTCACTGTGAACATTCTTAATGACCTAAGTTTCTGATTGCTGTTACTTATACCTGCGCCTGCCTGAAGCCGCAGGTGGGATTTAAAGTCAAACCTAAACTTATAGTATGTATAACTTAAAAGAACATAACACGAACGTAGTTTAAACATTACGTTTAAGTCTCCGGACGTGTAAATGCCTCCCCAAGGACGCTTCACACGGCATGACTGTACGTTGGGAACATTCCAGTTTTTATATTGCCATGTCATAACCGACCTATTTATATGGTCATAAGATTTAAAATTGCACTAGCTTTTTTGATAGTTTTTGAGGATTGTACCCTGGGGACTAGTTGAACTAAATGTGGAGGTTAGTTGAAGTCGAAAGAAACCACACATGTTATAATTTTCTGTTTTTAGTGTACCCTGAACGCAAATATGATGTGCTTACTTTTTATTACTATTCACAAAGATAACCAAAAAAAAATTGGCCAAGTGCGAGTCGGACTTCCGCACTGAGGGTTCCGTACAAATTCTATTTTTGACGTTTTAAAAAAACTACTGAATAGATTTCGTTCGAAACAATTTTCGTTGGTAGTTTTTATGGTAATGTACATTATATAATTATTTCAGTTTTATCATCCTCTTATTTTAGAAATTAGAGGGGGGGTACACACTTTTTTCCACTTTGGAAGGGTCTGTCACGCAAAGTATTCACTTTAGAAAAAAGTGATATTAGAAACCTTAATATAATTTTTCAAGACCTATCCATAGATACCCCACACGTATATGTTCAATGAAAAAAAATATTTCGAGTTTCAGTTTTGACTATGGGGACCCCCCACTTTTTTTATTTTTTTTCTATTTTCGTGTGAAAACCTTGTTGCGGTTCACAGAATACATCCACTCACTAAGTTTCAACAGTATAGTACTTATAGTTTCGGAAAAAAGTGGCTGTGACAGACTGGCGGACAGACAGACAGACAGACAGACAGACAGACAGACAGACAGACATGACGAATCTATAAGGGTTCCGTTTTTTTGCCATTTTGGCTACGGAACCCTAATGACGTAATGGCTAAATGAGATAAATATTTTATCTTAGATAACAAACACATTTTCGCACGCGTTTTAAAAAAAAAACCGCTTAGAATGCGAATAATTTTTGAAACAACCGAATTCTGCCAGATCTCTAACTTCAAGAGATTTACATCTAACGACTAATTCCTTCATTTCGCATTACAGAAATAGCATCAAAGGAAGAAAAACATCAATTTCAAATGAGGTCGCCGAGTGACCCGCTGTATATCGGTGGACCCGCCCACCGATGAAGATAAATGGACCTTTTAAATAGACAGCGTTTGAACTAAGCGATGCAGCGAAGTTGTGATGAGACCACATGCCGCCATATTGGATGCCAGACTTGGAGAATTTTCAAGGGAATCGTTTGAGACGACGGCAGGGCTACCAACGGTTGACAAAATAATGGATAGACAGGGCTACCAACGTTTGACACAAAGTTAAGGTTGCAAATACATTTAATTTTTTCTCAGTTGTGTTTTTTTGGCTTAGTAGCGGTTTTGACCATTTTCATTCGTCAGATTTGTAATTTATTTTATGTAGTGATTTTATCATAGCTAAGTTTTATTTACTGAGTAGCAGTCGCGTGGGTATATAAAAACATTCGGGTGACATATAAATTATTGTTTTGATTTAAGCTCCTCGCTTCTTTATCTGGCACGGTATTAATATTATGCTCGAAGACACTAAAATCAAGTTTAATTACTCGACTCGAAAATACTGAATAACCGAACTCGTTAAGTGCTTGTGAAATTCAATACATCTATCCATCCACTCATATCTGTGAACAATCACGAAACGAAACTGTAACTACCCAATAAAATCTTTACAGTCGCCTAGTTCCATCAATTGGATGTGATGAGGGGCCGATAGCGGCAAGAAGGTCAATCTCGTTTGATATATTACAACAATTCCGTTCAGGGTCCAATTTAAAATGATCTGGAACGAATAGCAGACGTGAAGATTTGACTTTCTCGGTTATTTATTTGCATAATATATCACGGTGTATGGACGACCAGTTTGGTGTTAATGCTGAGAAATGGCCCACTGCAGTAACCAGAGATCAATAATAGGTTGGCACAACAATGGTCTTTTTGACACCTTTGTATTTTATCTGTTCTGTCTGTATATTCTGCAAAATTATATCAAATATCTGCATTTTTAATAGGACAGGCCCGTTGGTCGAGTGGCTAGAGACCCTGGCTACAAAACCAAGGGTCGCGGGTTCGAATCCCGCTAGGGGCAAATGTTTGTGTGATGAACATCGGCATTTGTACTCGAGTCATGGTTGTTTATAAACGTATTTAAGTATATCTATCCGTACCCTAGCTTCCATAGTACAAGCTTCGAGCTTAGTTTGGGGCTAGGCAATTGGTGTGTTAGTCCAAGGCATTTATTATTATTTATTAATACTTATTAAAAAGTACACAATTTATTTGCCTTTCCTTATGTTTATTGATCGCCGTTGCTTAATAAGTGACGAATTATTGCTATAATTAACGTAGCTAGTCAATGTAAAAAATACCGAGCCTATCAAAAGACTTAACATTTGCGACAAAATACTACTCTTAAAAACATTCGCTCATCGTAAACATTCTTTAAGCCTCTGATCCACAGCCTCAATATTCCGATCGACGAAGAGATTACAGACACAATCTGATTTGTCGACAACGTACGGACAGACAGACGGAGCTGCCGGTGCCTTTGATCCATTATTCCAGGATAGGGCTGAGCAAACGAACCATAGCTTTGATATTGGTCTTTGGATACGCCCTTAGGATATTATGGTAGTGGCAATTTGTCTGCTTGTGTGCAACGGTTTCTTCGCTCTTAAAACTCGGAGATGTAAGGCCAAATACTGTCTTGGATCCGTATCGAGGATTTTTTATCTGAATTTTTACTTTCAGTCATTTTTGTATACATTTTTTAATATTTACTTTGAGTAAGTTTTTTTTACAATCGAACCAAACATAACATCACTACACTATATTGCTTTTTGGTCTTTTTTGTTTGTACTGGTAAGAAAGATATTTCTTTTATATGGTATTTGATTTCATAAATTAAACGTCTCATCGTGCTCACTGTTTTAGTTAACTCCAAACAGATACTGTCTGCAATTTATTCGTCAAAGAATAAAAATGTTCAGTTACACAATAGCACAACTGTTTCGAAGCGCACAAAATGTCTTACATTCCTTAATTACGTATAAAACCAACCATTGTTCTTGAGTATTTAAATGTTATTTCGGTGACCGTCGCGTAAATTAATGCAATTACTATAACTTATCTAAACGACATTCCGTGCTGCAGCACCGTCCGGTATTTGCTTGAGCATTTCCAACCTTAACGTGTGGCCATAGAGGTCAATTAGTTTGCAAATAGCGTGGTTTATGGCCTGGCATGTATTGTTGGCGATAACATATAACATTATATGAGTAACGGCTTAACTAATTGCAACCCGCACGTGAGGTGACATAACACTGTTTCCGATTACATGACAGTGGGCCCAACATGCGACTTTGATCGAGTTCGCTCGCCGATTGCCACATTAATTGGCCTTGTCATGGTTACTGGAAGGAAACACTGCATAAGACTGCATATATGGCTAAATTCCGTGCCAGTGAACATTTGCCCATATTGATTTTGCAGCAGTTTTTTGTGGCATTTTTACGGCCAGTGCATAATAATTGCAAGACAGTTTATTTTCGCTCACTGCTTGGTGTCCAAATGAAGGTCGGTAGAAATGGTATTGTATTTATTGTTTACAACTTGCTTTTAATTAACAGCAGCCAATAGGGACTAAGCAGAAACGTTTAATCCGGGAATCGGGAAACTTAAACACATAGGTACAAGCATCAAGAAATAGAAAATTATAATTATTAGTTTTGCTGCGTTTTACCGTTAAGGTTATTTTAAGCACATATCCTTGTAGCCTCGAAATAGTGTATTGCTTTTAAGTATTGTAGATAAATTCCGTCCACAGAAGGCAATGGTAAGTAGTCACTTATCATTTGTCTAGTCATGCACGTGTATCTTCATCACATAAAAAATGTCTATCTTTAATCGGATAGCCATTGCGGATACTATGTTTCGAGCTTACTCGGTTCGTTCCGTGGAATATGTAAATATGTAATAAGCAATAATTCAATAAAACGTGCGACAGTTCGAACGCGGCTGATACAACAGCACGCATAAAATAAACATGTCATTTAATATTATTTAATTGCATAAGCACGACAGTTTAGTCGTGTACTACAAAATTAATAACACTGCGGATATGCTGAATACTGTGGTTTCATGGTAGGTGGGTAAATATAACAGTTTCGTTCGAGTATTTTGACTGCCTCCGTGGCGCAGTGGTAAGTGAATTGCTCAAGGGAGTCCGGGTTCGAATCTCCAGTTGGCCAAGAACAAAAGTGAAAATTAAGGTTTTCTTTTATTTATAGGATTGTTTTGAAGCACGAATTAATTTAGTAGGTACCTTCACAATCATCAGTATCATCAATATAATCAATTCCAGTCTGAATCGTAAATGCATGCGCTCGGACTGTGACAAATGTAGGTATGTTCAATTATTACGTACCTACAACGTAATTTTAGCTCATGAATACACCCCACATTATTTATAGACTTCCAAAAATATATCCTAGAAGCATTATTCCAAAAAATGGTGATGCCATATTGCAAACTGCTAATTTTGAAAGCACAATGAAAACCATAATTAGGTATGGTTAGTTGTACACCATGACAAAATAGGCCGTAATTACGTATAGTATACCATGACAAAACAGGTATACCATCACAATATCATTATTTAGCCGCATGGAGCTCCCGTGTGATAATTAGCTCGGTATCTCGTAATTAGTATATGAATTCGCAAATGCTTTGTTTTGTACTCAGTCCGCATTGTTTCACATTCTGCCTGTTCCGTTACAACTGTTTCAGTGAAACGCCTAGTTTAGACAGTTTTAAGTGTATACTTAGCTGTTGGGGACTTTGCAAAATACTGTTTGTACGGACGACGACTGACTAACTACTATCCTAAGAAATATTTCAAAGCAGTAACATAATTATTATTTTTTCAACACAAGAGGACTAATCCGATGTTTAATCTGATACATCAATAGCTTCATACAATTCGTTGTCCTCGCATTAAAAACCCATATCGTCCCCAACTGAACACTGAAGAACCTATCACCGACAAAAATAACAGTTAACTACGAAGTGTTCCTTCACCGTGGTCTTCTGTAAGGTGGAGGTAGTTCCACAAACAAGTTTTATTTTTGTAAAAAAAAATACCCGCCATACTCCTAACAGAATAAAACCTTTATACTGACTCAACAGAAAGGAAAACACGTGAAAAGCGGAATAAACTTTGCACAAAATGTTTTTAACACATAACCAACGTAAAACGTGAGCTGCGGTATTTTATTTACACCAAAATAATAATCAGATAACAGTACAAATATACAAATACAAATACAAATATTTTTATTCATAAAACAGATGGTTTTTACATTCCTATGTTGCGATCGAGGATTTCTTTTAAGTAAATAAATACTTGTGGTAGAATATCCCCGCTCTCCACATTTATTTAACAATTTTTAACATGCTTATCGTTATTCGCCAAAATAATTATTTAATTTACTAACAGTAAACAATCAGATTCAGTATCAAAATAACAAATGAAAGATTTATTATTACTATGATGGATTATAATTTTACATATAAGATATAATTAATTAAGAATTTCAATTTCTTTACACAAAACAGTAATAAAAATATAATTCAAACTTTATGAAATCTTTACAAATGATAGGACAAAATGAAATCCTAATAAAAATTATTTAATTGCTTCTTAGAACTGTAATTTAAACCACGTAGCAATAAATGGCTAACACTGTCTTGATCCCAGGTCACTGAGATCATGGTCAAACACTTACCATTAGGCCATGTGAGGTCAATTGTTTACTAGTGTGGATAATTGTAGGTCTTGAAATTGCGAATCTTGATTAACCGTTTGTTAGTAGAAGAAGTGAGAGCATTAACGAATTTATTTAGTCAACTAACAAGAATATATTCATCTTAGAAGTAATACAACATCATAACAAACTTAGAAGTACTGCTGGTTTTATTTTTTAAGGCCGCTAGCTGCCGCCCGCCACTTCATCCCCTACAGTTAAAAACAACTAAATGTTTATTATAATTTTTAAATTATATTGTTTATTATATTTTTTTAATTTTATTAAACAGGACCAACAGCCGAATGTGGCTTCCGAATTCCGAAGTAAGCAGTAGCTCGCGATAACATTTTTCGGTCAAACATCCAATGACTGGCCTCTGCGAAACTTGCTTAATTTAGCAATCGCAGGCCGAACGCGTTCACCTTAAAATAAATATACTTTTAGTACTAAATTTTCACACGATGAAAAAGAGCATTTTCTTTTATACAGGATAAACTTTAAGAAGGACATACATCATTATACTCGGAGTATAACCTCCAGTTCGCTTAACCCACTTGCTCCGGATGTTTGATAAACAGCTGATCGATGGGAGTGCGGGCCTTGGCCTGTCTCGGTTAATCTCAGAGACACGGGGTATAAATAGAAATACCGGTTAAATTTCGTACGGCATTAAGACTCTAATTCCTTGGCATGCGTTATGGTTTAATTTGAGGGAGTTTTGTCATTTAGGGAGTACGTGATATAATTGTTGCCTGGTATTTCAATTTTGTTTATACTAGTTATGAAGAAAAAAGGTCTAGTTATGAAGTCGCTATAGCGTCGCCCATTAAAGTGAATTTTATTCTTCTGAACAGAAACTCAAAACTAAACAGATCTATTTGACGCCCCCTTGGTGAAGTGGTCAAGAAGTTGCCTATTAGACCAAGAGGTCGTGGGTTCGATCCCCGCACAGGCTAAACATTTGTGTGCATGAACGAACATGTCTGTTTGTTCAGGGCTGGGTGTTATATGTATCTATTTAAGTACGAGTATATTTGTTATACCACAGTTGATAATCTGTTACACAAGTGCTTATGAATCTTATGTGATGTTGTGAAAAAAAATATTTATTTATTTATTCTAGTTAAATCTGGCACAGCGATTTAATACGTGACCTACTGAGCACAAAAGGTGATTGAACTACAAATGGCATAAATGACAACAATGAGAATAAATACTAAAGATATTATAAACCATTCCAGTAAACATTTAGGTATCGTGACTAACACTGTCTCTGTCCATTGTTTGCAAAGGTGTCAGGAAGTAGCATATTGTCCCCGCCCCGTTTTTCCTAGAACAAAAGAATTAATTTTGGAACACAATGTGTTAGAGGAAGCCCTCAACGCCCGGAATGTCCGTAAACGATAGGACACATACAATTGCATACTACTATAACATATAAGTATTAAATTGAACCTTATGTGTTTCACATAAGGCTTCAAGAGTATAGGTATGACATATGTACGTAATGAGAACACATTTGGTGGATTCGTACACACGCACATGTCATGAGAATTGTAGCGCACATAATTGATTTTGATGACGCAAAAGGCACTTTATAATATCACTAGTTTTTACCCCGGCTTTGCCCGCGTTAACAAAGTATTTTTTTTGTAACCATGGGACCATTTAATCGGGATAAAACTTCCTATTACCTAAGACAGCCCATACTCTGCATCAACATCCGTTCAGTATTATCAGCGTGATTGACAATCAAACATCCAAACAAACAAACTTTCACATTGGCATTTATAATCTAAGTATTACACTTTATAAATATTTTATGTGTTACTGTAAAAATCTTAGGATTTACCGGAAAAATCTAAGATTTACCAATGCTCATTGGAACCCCGAAATAATAATAAATTCACACACAGACCCGGTTAATAAACGTTTATATTGCAACGTTTTTTTTTTTACAATTAAACAAACTACAGTTCCCCGGTAGACCAGTACCAATCTAACGACTGGACTGGGATTGATTTGACCGGTACCATCAATACTATTCCAAAGATCCTTTCTAATATTCCTTAAGCGCATAAAAACCGATGTCTTGAGTAGTTAGTCGGAGGTAGTTCACTTTTCGCCCCTAATTTTTGGGCACCCGCATCTTGATCACTTGGATATGTACACTTTAAACTATGCATATTATGGGCTTGCCATACCAAAAATCGAATAGGCCTGCCAAAAATATCAATTGGTGCTCAAAGTGTACGCACGATCTGGGCATTGGCCAGGTGGCCTGGTGAGGAGGAAACCGAAGGGTTTCAGTAGGGAGTGGGATAGAAAACCTATTCCGAGCCCTACACACGGCTGCAAGCCTAGTTAGCTAGCCTGCAGTTATGGCACGTCAATATGTATCCCTTCGAGAAAAAAAAAGAGATCTAATCATGTTGCGGTTGTCAAATATTGGGTGTTCAAAGTGGAATGACCTCCTTAGTCGCTTGCATGGCGGAAACGATATCGATCTACCTGAAACACGTCTTGTTAGCGCGGAGTAATTAAGCAGTCATTAAAAAAACATTAGACGCAGCTGCTTCCGATACGAAGGTCTTGACACCGAAACCGGGGCCACCCATCCAGTACTTCGTAGGATATCCCTGGCCGAAATTTTTCGTTTGACTATACACAATTATAAAAGGTCTTAAGCTGACGGATAAAGGTACCAAAATATATATAACTAGCGCCCGCCAGCCGCGACTTCGTTCCCTTGGATTTCGGTTTTCGCGCAAAGCCTTTCTCGACGAATGGACTGCATATATATTTTTGGCTGGAATTATTTTTTCAATGCGGTCCAGGAGTTCCTGAGATTACTCGTAGTAGTGCGTTCAAGCATGCGAACATATAAAAATGAACTTTTATTTTGACCGAAACAAGACAACGGTTCAGTCATCATCTATCATAATCATATAAACAGGTCATGGAGCTTATCGCCTTGAAATAACGTTTAACTTCGTATAAGAAGTATACCTGTTAAAGAGATAATCTTAGCTGAAATTGTCTACACATGTTATGAAAGGAGTCTTCTACTAAATGGTTCTCCCCAAACAATCAAATTCACATAGCAAATGTTCTACGAATTTCAACGAAATGAAAATCACAACCGGCATCAAAAACATATCGGTTTATTTCAGAACCTGTACAGAAACGGTAAACAAAAACGGTCCGATTATAACAACCGTATCTGGAATAAGTTTCTCGATATTTCCGAACGTCGGTTTGTTTACAACAGTCGTCGTGCGTTTTTCCACAGCCGATAGAAATTATAATGTGCCGGCGCAGTGCCCTGCTTGCATGATAAGCACGGGCGATCAACAATTTAGGTTTAATTCTTAATTTGGCAGCTTAATAGGCTCAACATCGTAAAAAAAAAGAAGAAGGCCCTGAATCTTTTTTTTTTTTGGAATTGATGGAGTTCTACCCTTAATTTAAGTGCTGTGAGGCGGAGATGTGTCGTAAGCAGCCAATAGCATTTCAGGCTTAGCACGTGATCAATCCCAGCCTGAAGTCCTATTGGCTACTAACGATACAGTACACATCTTAGCATCGGTGGAGTCTCACCCTAAGGGTAGTAAACAAAAACGCTTTGCTTGAAGTCGAAAAAGATGACAAGCGTCCCAATTGCATGAAAGATGTTTTAATTTGAGTAAGAAGGAGCCTTAGAGATATCAGAATTTCTCAGAGTCTAATCTAAAAGCATTAAATATCTAGCATGGTTAAGGATTTATGCGAAAATTCTCGCCCATATTGTTCGAAAATATTGCTATGTTTTATTTATTTATTTATTTATTTAAACTTTATTGCACGAAATAAAAGACAATGCCGATTTTGTTAGGGGAGTTGGCGTCTTTTTTTTTTCGAGCGTCCACCAACCAAACTTGGTAATCTATATTCTTGAGGGCATTACAAACGATATTTGCTATGGCAGTATAGCTGTAAACTCAGTCCGAACTGAGTAAATCAGGTTTGAACTTTTTTTCGCTTCATACATTTTTCTATGGGAAATTGAATTTTTTTGTTTCTTGCGTCCATCGACGAAACGTGAAAATATATATTCTTGAGGTCATCCCAAACAATATTTGCTATGGCAGTATAGCTGTAAACTCAGTCCGAACTGAGTAAATCAGGTTTGAACTTTTTTTCGCTTCATACATTTTTCTATGGGAAATTGAATTTTTTTGTTTCTTGCGTCCATCAACGAAACGTGAAAATATATATTCTTGAGGTCATCACAAATAATATTTGCTATGGCAGTAAAGCTGTAAACTCAGTCCGAACTGAATGAGACAGCCAAAAAAATCTATTTCATACTGTTTTCTATGGAAAATAGATTTCATCGACGAAACGTGAAAATATATTATATTCTTGAAGTCATCACAAACAACATTTGCAATGGCAGTGAAGCTGTAAACTCAGTCCGAACTGAGTAAATCAGGTTTGAACTTTTTCACTCCAGGCGTTCGCTCCTGCATTTTTGTATGGGAAATTGCAACTTTTTTTTCGACCAAACATGAAAATATATATTCTTGAGGTCATCACAACCGATATTTGCTATGGCAGTATAGGCGTATACTCAGTCCAAACTGAGTGAGACTGGCTAGAACTATTTAAATGTACAGTAAGGTAAGGAATTGAGGCCAGTTGATATTTTGATGTGTTTATTGACATAACTAAAAAAATCGGAGGTTATAGCGCGTTCATAATATCATTAATCATTACATCAAACAGTACAAAAATGACGACAAGGAACTATTGAAAACCATTATTGAAAAAATATCAACGTTGTTCAGCATCACTTGACTCCACGGCTTCTTCTTCTTGATTTAGCCGAATTATAATGCTTTCCAAAAAAGAGCAGGAGGACTTATGCTGTCCTAGTGCCTTCCCCATCCTAAATATTAATCCATAGTTTTGCCATAATATGGGAACAAGTTCCCAGTTTTCTTTTCCTCTTGTACTTGTAGCTTGTATTCCTCGCCTATTACCGACAATGTGATTAAAATTCTACAATATTAAAAATTATAAGGTTATTATTACACTATTTTTTTTTAAATATACAACTATTTTAGTTGAAAGAAATCGGCGAGGAATACAAGCCATCAAATCAAATTATTGTAGCTGCATTGTTGGGAAAAGAACACTGGGGACTTGTTCCCATATAATGGCAATAATATGGTATTTAGGATGGGGTAGGCATCAGGACAGCATAAGTCCTCCTGCTCTTTTTTTGGAAAGCATTATAATTCGACAAGATCTAGAAGAAGAAGCCGTGGAGTCAAGTGATGAGGAACAACGGTGACAATATTATTAACTGAGTAATAATGCTACTCAAAAGTTCCTTATCTGTATCATTTCTCAACTGTTTTATGTAATAATTAATTCCATGAACGCGGTATAACCTAACATATTTTTTTATTTCTGTAAATAAACACATGGAAATATTAACTGGTCTCAATTCTTTACCTTACTTTAGCCATTTTAATAGTACTGGCCTGTCATCTGAGTGTGAGTCAGTTCGGACTGAGTTACAGCTAAACTGCCATAGCAAATATCGTTTGTGATGACTTCAAGAATATATATTTTTCATGTAAATTATTTACATGTTTAGTGAGAAAAAAAGAAGTTGCACTTCCCATACAAAAATGCAGGAATGATCGCCTGGAGTGAAATCGTTCTAGGCTGTCTGACTCAGTTCGGACTGAGTTAACAGCTATACTGTCATAGCAAATATGATTTGTGATGACCTCAAGAATATATGTTTACATGTTTGCTCGATGGACGCGAGAAAAAAAAACTGCAATTTCCCATACAAAAATGCAGGAGCGAACGCCTAGAGTGAAAAAGTTCAAACCTGATTTACTCAGTTCGGACTGAGTTTACAGCTTCACTGCCATAGCAAATGTTGTTTGTGATGACCTCAAGAATATATATTTTCACGTTTCGTAGATGAAATCTATTTTCCATAGAAAAATGTATGAAATTGAATTTTTTTTGCTGTCTCACTCAGTTCGGACTGAGTTTACAGCTTTACTGCCATAGCAAATATTGTTTGTGATGACCTCAAAAATATATATTTTCACGTTTCGTCGATGGACGCAAGAAACAAAAAAAATCAATTTCCCATAGAAAAATGTATGAAGCGAAAAAAAGTTCAAACCTGATTTACTCAGTTCGGACTGAGTTTACAGCTATACTGCCATATAGCAAATATTGTTTGTGATGACCTCAAGAATATAGATTACCAAGTTCGGTTGGTGGACGCTCGAAAAAAAAAAGACGCCAATTTTACGCATTGTCTTTTGTACAAAAGGCGGACTTAATGCCTCATGGCATTCTCTACCAGTCAACCTTAGGGCAAAACAGAAAGTGAATAGTAGGTAGGTAGTGCTATTAAAATAAAATAATTTACTCTTATTAATAATAATAATTACTCTTATTAACTAGTTAACATATAACAGACTACATAAAAAATACACATATAACTTTATATAAAAATATATATACTTTATAATAAAATACAACTATAAATAAATATAATATATTATAAAGAAAATAAGTATAACTGACTGAACTATGTTTTGCATCTTTTGTATAATCCATTGGACAAAAAATCTCGGCTAGATAATTTGCAATGATTTTTCCTGCCATAAAGCCGTTGTTCTAAAACATGAACAATTCTTATTTCTCTTAGTCCGACAGAATACCGAAACATCCGATCCTAAAAAATCTCATTAATATTGATAACATGTAGAACATTATTTTCAACCAAAAATACTCGAACAAAAAATGCCAAAGGTTCCCGACTCCTGACGCACCGTCGACGCATGCGCATAATATCCACCGCGGGGGCAATTGTATGAACCTTTCCATAATTCACTTGGTTTTGAAGACTTTTCGTTGAAATTGTACATGCATTTCGGTGTATTGTATTCGGTTCATTTAACGTACAATAGTTTTAAATAAAGACAATGAGTTACTAATGTACCTAACTAAACTTATGCGTGAAATGTAAAATAGGTTGCGCAATTAATCACGCTTGCAACAAAGTAAACCTGTAACTGACTGTACCTTGTGCAGGGTAATAAAGCATGTTTTAAATGGTTCAAGGCATTGGGAAACTATAATATTAAAATACTAGCAGCCGCCCGCCACTCCGTCGGCGTTGTTTTAGGTTTCCGCACATACACATAAGTATATATGTAGTATAGCCTAAAGCCCTCCTCGTCAAATGGACTATCCAACACAAAAATATTTATTCAAATCGGACCTGAGATTAGCGCGTTCAAACAACCAAACTCTTCAGCTTTTTTATATTTGTACTAGCGGCCGCCCGCGACTTCGTCCGCGTGGATGTCGGTTATCATTATACGAATGTTTTTTCCCGCTAACTCCCGTTCCCGTGGGAATTTTGCAATATCCTTTTGCAACTAAGCATCAAGTTTACTAAGGGACCTGCATGCCAAATTTCAAGCGTCTAACTCAAGTAGTTTAGATTTTCCATACAAACTTCCACCCCCTCATTTCGGGGAAGTGAGGGGTTGGAATGGGTCAAAAAGTAGCCTATGTTCTGTCCCAGGGTCTAAAGATTGTCTGTACCAAATTTCATCAAAATCGGTTGCGAGGTTTATGCGGGAAAGCGTAACAGACAGACAGACAGACAGACAGACAGACAGACAGACAGACAGACAGACAGACAGAGTTACTTTCGCATTTATAATATTAGTTGGGATAGTATGTAGTAAAATAAAAATAAAATAAAATAAAAATAAAAAATTTACTTAGTATTTTATCGTTGTATTGTAGAACATGCCTAGAACTCTCACATCAATGTTCGTAGTATCGTTAAAAATACTTATATACATACGGTTCTATATCCAATCCCATAATAGTGCACATTGCAGTCTGTGCATTCGCTCAGAGTCATTTATCTACCAGCATACAACTGGCTGGTTACTTTGTATGCTATAAAATAGCATAGGGGTTCACCTGCGGCCGTTAATCATGGCAATTTGCATTGTTATTAATGTTTTATTTTCATGGTGAGTATGCGGGGTCGACCAACTTTGAATCACTCGACGTCCATCGCTGCCAAAGACATGTGTTCCAGATATGTTAAAAACGCCAGCCTAAAATGTGCTATGAATTCCGTTGTGTGGATAACTAATATGATGGATTGAACATAATACTTCCCTATTTCATATTTAACCCCAGGTTTACTTACGCAAAAACCGCAAAAAAAAATACTTCTGTTACCGGACTCAATATATTTTGAATTGAGTACCTGCATGGTCATTATAAGGTACTAAGACCAAAAATAAAATACAAGAATAAGAGACAGACGGACAATTTCTTTATCATTCCCAGCATTATACGTGTGCTTGTATGAGCCAAAAGCTCTTGAAAACTCGATCACTGTTGCATTTAAGGAGGAATACCTATTTCCTGGTATCCTATGAATACCTATTTAAATTGCTATAAACTACTCGTAAGTACCGTCTATTCCATAATTATAAAATTTTATATCATTAAACAGTGGCCACTTACTATTAGGTGGGTAGCGTGCCTGTCTTCAATCAAAGTAACATGAAAATAACGAACAACATTTAAAAACATACCAAGGTGATACTTTAATTTAAATAGTCCATTTCGTGCATCGAAATTCCATGTAAAAGACCTAACTCGAGTAATCAGAAAGTAGTTAGGAACTGGAAATAATAACTGCTGCCGTCAAACTTGTAGGAAATGTTTTGAATTTCTTTATAATTATTATTTAGTACATGTGAGATATTTTTTTACTAATATAATAAAGCTGAAGAGTTAGAACAGTTAGAAGAGTAGTAAAAAACATGTTTGAATGCGACAATCACAGGAACTAATGGTTCGAATTGAAAAAGTATTTTTGCGTTGGATAGTCCATTAGTCGAGAAAGGCTTTAAGATATAGAACAACACTATGTGTGCGTAAACCGAATTCCACGCGGACGGAGACTCTTCTTATAAATCAGGTATTCTTATAAATTACAATGTTTTCTTGTTTGTTCTGATTTTTAAAACTTTCCTAACACAATAGTAATGTCATGTTCCCGGCCACCAAAATTATCTAAGCTATGTTATCTATCACTAGTAAAAATCATGAAGAATACAGATGTAGTCTTAAGTAGGTGCTGTATTATTTTAAGTTAAATGTTATGACTACCCAATGAGATTCAGTTAGTACTTTTGACAATCAAACAAAAGGCGGAAAACAAACCCACGTCCTACAGGGTTATATTCGGGTCACCAAACCATTGTTCTACCGAAGCATTCGAAATAAGATGTTATCTCTCTAACCATTAATGATTCAGCCACTCCGATAAGGCAACATTTAACTAAATAACCTCACAATGTTTCCGAAACAATTAAAATTCTCGTCCAGCTCAAAAATAAAACACTAACGAACACTAAAACGAACTAAAACATCTGCTCACGTTACTCCATAATGCGCTTAAACTGTTTTGTTGTTCAGTTTGGAACTTAGTGCTAGCCCACATCGGCTTTCCATTACCCACAGACCTCTGCACTTGCACCACTAAACCGCTACTGTAATACTCCTAATTGTACGGCATACATTGCTGGTCCTGTTATGCGTAAGATGACCGATGACAGTTGGTAGCAAGCAATGTAATCGTAACATTTTTGAAGGGTGGAGTTTGGAAGTGGTTCGAAGTGGGGGGAATGGCGTCATGCATGCAAGTGCATCGTGCGACACGTGACGCGGCAGACGGCGGAAGTGCGGAAGATGCTCTTTGATGACCCGCCTTTCATAATCGTTTACATAGATACCGGTTGCTGTCAGACTATCACGTTACTAAATAGATTGTTATAATGTTTTTGGTGTTAACAATGAGTATACAACTTAAGGACGAGACACACTTTTAGTCGTTGAGCCATCGGAAGGCGACTGATCTGTGCAATGGAGCAAAGATCCATTGGTAGCGATCAATGTACTCGGAACAAGAGCGACTTGGTGTTTAGAAGTGGTTCGAAGTGTGGAAGTGCAGAAGCTGATCTTTGAGAATGGTTTACATAGATACCAGTTGCTGTCAGACTATCACATTACTTAATGGATAATTAGATGTACCTACTTTACGGATTATGGTGTTAATTTTGAATATTATTTAAGGTCAAAATATACTCTGGGGTCGTTGAGCCATCGGAGACGTTAAAGTGAATAGGTAAGGCAGATTTCTATTTTAATACTTCCGCTACACTTATAATATGAATAACTTATTTCAATAACATCGATTTCCAAGTCATCTACAGCTGTACCCACCTATTTAAAGAAGCAACCATAAATAAGGTGTTTGTTGATTTCAATTTCATGATTCTCAATGCTTTTTCCACATTGATAATTATGAAAGTTTTAATTGTGTTTAAAAAGGCTATACATAGTCATCAAATCTTGACAAGGTGCAGTTCATAATATGCGATATATTTAACAAAGGAAAAGGGTCTTGGTAGGTTGAAAGGCCGGAAGCATGAATCGATGAAACTAGAATTTGGAGTCTTCAAAACCCATTATTTCCACAAACCTCACAACAGGGTAATTTGACTTTATCCATAATTTAAAACGAATCGATTATAACGTCCATCCGGGTCTGTATTATAATTGTGTAATAACTGAACCACAAAAGTAAAATAAAGACAATTATCTAAACACGAAATAAAACTTAATTCCGCCATTTTATTTTGCAGTCACGACGTTTTAGGTGTAATAATGGCAAAACAACATAAATGGATAATACAAACTGAATAAAATCTGGTAAGTCTGAAACATACTTGGTCGGATAGGATTCCGTATGTTTAGTAACATGGAATAGTTTCAATGAAAGAACATTGCTTTCTTCTCCATTATAATCACTGAAAGACAGAAAAGAAAGAAAGAAAATAATTAAAGAAAGTAAAGAAAGAAAGAAAAGTAAGAAAAAAGAGAAAGAAAAGAAATAACAGATTATTGAGTGCAAATAAGCAGAGGTACATACATAGTTACATGCAAAAATAAGAAATATCAATACAAATAAGTAAACATTTAAAAAAATCTAATTCAATTTTGAACTCAAAAGGTCGTGACGTGACGTGAGATTAACTTTAAGCAATCAATAAAATAAAGCTAGTTCATTCACATTCGTCTTTTAATTTCTCTTCACAAATCAGTATGGACCTAGTCAATTCATAGTCACACGTTTCTACACAAATCACCTACGCATACAGCGGTAATACGTCATAGATTGAAATATCACTGACGCTCTTTAAATAACGAGTTATAATTAGTAGACGCTTGTCAATATGATTCATTCCAAGCGATTGTAGGAGAGAGCATGAAAAATCACAACGTGGTTTATGCTTTAAAGTGTGTCACGACCTTAAAGGTCAATGTTGTATTTTCATAGCTAACTGATCATAAATTATTGAGCCACCTAAGATCGGATGAATTTTTCTTGGTTTATAATTCTGAATTGTAGAAATAGAGCCTCAATGTTGATCCATCCATCACTTCTTAAAACTTAATTTCAGAAAAAGTTGTTATAATTTTTTTTTCTGTGCTGACTCTGTTAGTTTCATTTTGTATACTGACCCTTAATATATTTATCTCGTATGTTTTATTTTAAATGTTCTTGTAATGTTCCTTATATATAACTCTCTCCTCCAAGTTTAGCTTCCTACCGCCACAAAATACTCAATTTTCTCTACAACTAAGGAACTCTAAAAATTACCAAGTTTAATTCGCTAACCGCAAAAAGTAGCGGCATTCTCACGACGCGTCTGAATGTCATTTGCCATAATGAAGTAATAATGCTCTGTGAAATTCTCGTAAAAGGTTAGCAAGCGATAACCTTTCTCTTCGAGAAGAACTACAAATAAATCTAGACGAGAAATTATGGAACGCACACGTTTTTGAGCTTAGTTAATGCCGATTGCTGAATAAATAAGAGCTAAAGAGACTCTTTACAATGTGGCATATTCAATGATGTTCGCAGTGAGTTACTCAGTAAAATGAGTGTACGGCTACTTACAAGAGTGGTTTTTGAAGTGTTCGTAGGTGATTGTAATTGCTTGACGTCAGGCGGCGACCTAAACTTACGAAAAACCTCAACATTAAATTCCGTAAAGGTCTTGTGGAAACTTTTTTTGTATAGTTGCATAATTGGAATAGTCATCATAATCATAAACATTTAATCACATTAAAGCTCAGATAGCAAACGGCCATTAAAGCCAATGAGACAATTGAGAAACATCGTCAAAGTGCAACTTCATTCAAACCTCTCGTTTTCTTTGATCTTCTAACCTTTTACATGGTGCTTATGGTCTCAGCTATATTTAATAATGTATTTATAGATGTCTCGACTGTGTAGGTATTACGCATGTGTCCTTGCAGTAATCTAAACTTTGCCTCCAAATTAAATTGGTAACGAGTAGGTAAACATCATAAATATGCAAATATAATATATATATTGTCATCAAATGAGATGGTTTATTCGAAATTATAGCCTATTTCAGATCAACCAGCTTTTAAATCAATCAGGCACACACAGACTTTAAGATATAAAACATTTGAACGTATAAAACGTTGTCGTGAAAACATTATGGCTGGACGTTTTCATTTTATTCAACTGTAGATGAGATGAGATTATCTTAAATTCCAATACCCATAACTGTTCCTTCGCCTTTTCCTTTTAAAACATTAAAGTCAGTTCAGAGCCTCGTGTTTAAGCTTACTTTATTTAACAATAAAGACGTAAATAAAACCAGCGAATGTATAAGCCCACCACAAATAAGTTATTGGAATGCACCAATAAGATTTATAAAAGTTAAAACCACGATACTACGTGGGCGCTCGTGGGTGGTTTGAATATTGATGCGAGCGAGTTCGTGTTCGATTCCCGATCGAGTCCATTTTTATTAGGTCTTTGTAGTTTCGCATTCAATACTATCGATGGAAAGGTAAAGGAATACTTAGGTTTTTTTATGAGTTTTTCAAAATCCTTTATATTCTTCAATTACTCGTAGTTCGAAGTTATTTAAACGCAATAAATCAGAAATTATTTGGTACTTTCATGGTGCTGATAGTTTTTGCCGGTTTATCTATAACAATGCAAATATGTATTTCAACCCATTAACTGAAATATCACCATTACTTACTTAGTTTGGAAATGAGTTCAGTTTTGCAGAAATGGCGAATCTTGAAATGGCTCGTTTGACATTTGCGTAGCCATATAAGTCTCAAACCTAAGACCACCAAGCACATTTGCAGTGGAAATTTTCCCCGATTCTCCCAGTGCGACCACAATACAAAAGCTATTCCCATCGTCTATCCGTCTTCGTCCGTCACGTGCAATCTTCATATTCACCTCGGCATTACCCCGTCCGTCGCAGTCCGTTAAAAGGCCATTTTGTTCCTCCCATTCCGTCGCGGTAATATGGTTTTTGTATCCCCGTTTTTGCCCTGTTCCCCGTAAGAGCTCGTTTACACGATGCCGCTGCCGCTTTATTTTATAATGACAATGACAATAGACGTTGTTTGTTTTCGGCACCGCGTCGCTGCCGCTTGATTTGTATTGTATTAAAGTCCAGGTTACGAATATCGCGCTGGAACTGCTAACATAATGGACCAGTAATAAAATAGAAGTGCTGCACGTGGAAAAACGCAGATTGGCACACCCTGCTCCACGATGGGAGGACGACTTAAGGAAGGTGGCGGGATGTCTGGCGCACTTTGTGGGAGGCCTCCGTTCAGCAGTGGACGGTAATAGGCTGATTGATAATGGAATAGATGCATCAAACAATGACTAGATGTCTTCGTGGCAGTAATGTGGTGGCGGCATCGGGTAAACAGAAAAGCGTTGCGGCAACAACGCGGTTGCGGTGTCGTGTGAACAAACGCTAACAGTTTGAGAACGCTACGTGCTTAGTGTAACTCAACTCGGTAATTTATTCGATGCGTAGTGCTGTCTCCTTTGTCCTCAAAATAATGGTGAAAGAGAAAAAGGGATGCAGGATGCGTTAGCATAATGCATAGATAAGTACCATGCACCATCCGAGTAGATAAGTCTTGAACGAGGCATTGACTAAAATGAGATAATATGTGACGCGTATTACTTTACTTACAGTAATACTTTCCTATAGTATTTATTTCGATAACATGTGTCAAACTAAAAATTTAAGCGCAGGCTTAAGATTTATCCATTGAACAATGTCGACGATTTACGAGTTTAAAATGACAAATGGACAATGGACATGCATCCGACAAGATTTAAGATTATTAGGGTTGATACGACAAAGAAATGTTTCCTGCTTAAAATATTTAAATGACTTAATTCGGCACAATACTGTATTTCATTCTTGAACCTCGAAGTTGGCGATTCAATGTACTGTAAAATTACTATGTACTCTGGGAAGCCTCATGAAACCGTAGGTTCCAATAAAATGTATGGTTTATCAGAATAAATTGTTGTCTTAGCCAGCCAATTCAATGTTGTTCTAAAATCAAAGACGGCCACTTGTATAATTTTACAAATTGTTACAATTTACTAAGTTAAAACTATGCCGTTTCTAAATCCTCGAACGAACCAAGAGATCACGTAAACTACATGTAGACGTTAGCAAATGTGAAACATGTTAAATCTTCAGCACGATTTGCCTTCTTTATTTCCCACGTCGAGCAATAACCGCGATACACATCTCGCCGATAGCGATCCGACAAAGTCCCGCCGCGTGTCTTCCTTTATCTCGCGAATGCCTCTCCAAACAGACTAAGATAAGTCGCTTAGGGCGTGTGTACCTACGATGTTCTAGGTGTAGGGCTGGTTGAAAGTACCACAAAAATGTCTTGAAACATATTGAAAAGTATATATATTTAACCGAATCCGTGATCTACTCAAGTTTTTCTTTACAGATGCGGTGCAGACTCAAAAATTACTATAAAAAAGAAATAACTTACTAGCTAAAGGTTTTTTTCGGAATCCAAATGACCATAGGTAAATCCACCAGGCAGATCATTTTTACTTTTGCCAGCCACTTCACTATAAAATCTGTATAAAGTGATGTAAAGCAGTACCCATTGTTGCAACAATTAAATAATATCAATGATGGAGACTTTATATCTAATGCTGGCAGAAAATAAAAGATTAGTGCAAAAATATTGAAACAACCAAACTTTTTTTGAAAATATCTTATGGTCTTGGGCGTAAAGCGGCATCTTTTCAGGTCTTCAGGGTGAGGGTGCCGGCTTTATACCCATTGAGCCGGCACGCGGTAGGTACCCACCTACTTTGTACTATCGAGCCAGTCAACCTTATATTATTTACCTTATATCCGCTTACCATCAGATGGAGTAAGGTAATCCTGTCTGTCTCATATGACTGTAAGATATATTTATCAATATTTAAATGACAGTTTGTCTTGTGGCAGCCCTGTCTTCTCACCTGGCCGTCTCTGTGCAGGGATTACAGCGCGCAGAATACTTACAAGGCGGCGCGTCCTGCAGGCGCGAACGGCTTTATCGATCAACGCATATTATTATACCAAGTTTATAACCGGCAAAGCTCTCGGTAAAATGAAGAGAGATATTTTCTAGAACGCTATAATATAATTTGAAGTAGACAAAAAAAATATATTACCTAACTACTCGTAACACGTGAAAATCGTCATAGTGTAAACGTTTCAAATGGAGATTTTTATGGTTAAAGTGGATAGATATGGTAGAGTGAAGAAAGATAATTTCTAGAATGCTTTATTCTAATAATGTGAAGTTGTCTACACAAAATTTGATAATACTCTTAGCACGTTCAATTCACTATGATAAAAAGTTTCCAATGATAAGATTTTCTTTATTAAAAAGGTTGGATTATTTGGAAGTCATCCGAATTAAAATCTCGTTAGTATTCAAATTAATCTAATAAGTCTTAATGACTTGGCAAATTCATACAAATTGGCTTGTATTAGTCCAAGCTATAAGATGATAATCCACCTGAAACTAACGAGATGCCAATACAGTACCAATTAGGTATTATGCAGCGTGTTTTAATTGAAATGTTTTTAAATAGTACATGTTCAATCACGAAGCAATGAAAATAAAGCTCAAATAAAGGAACAATTAAAGTCGTGACTATAAATTTCGATATTCGTGATTTGAAATGGAACTATAGCAAAAACTTTGTAGGACAAACTAATCGATCAAGGAGCTATAATAAATCAGTCAGCTATACCAGAACTGTGATGGGATAATTCACTAAGGATTTGTCAGTCAAACTAATCGTTTATCCTTCAAAGAACTTGAATGAGTCATTGCTTGTCTATAGTTGACTAATAACTTTAATTTACACTTCTATCAATCACAGGACTTAAAAGATGGAATAGAAATTAAGAACTAACTTTATAACAAATTTATAATTTTTTAGCTACCAAGCTGATTATTTTATTTATTTGTTACGATGCTTTCGATTGTAAATGAAATAAAATACTTTTTTTTTCCAAATCTTTTGGCAGTCTCCGTAAACGGTATCAAGGGACAATTTAACAGGAAACATTGCTTAATTTCCTACCACGCTGTTGTGGGGTTCTGTAATCTTCAACCCAATAATTTGCAGTGTACTGGCTTATTGCGGAAGCCAGTGTACTTGAAATTATACGCTTGTTTATTACAGGAACTCAGCCAGAGCTATTGTAGCTGCAGATTTACCTAACGGAGTAGCTAACCAGACCAATGGCCAAAAATTAAAACCCCTTGTGTGAAACGAGTGTCTAAAAAAGAAGAAGAATGTCACAAAAGTCTCTAGCATATTCGGTTTGGGATTTTAGTGGTATTTCTGGGCATTTTGCAGTCTGCTGTTTATTTATGACAAATAATGTGATGGCGGGGAAGTTACACGCGCCAAGAATTTATTACATTAAATTACATTACAACAATTCTATTTCGCTGACGCGGTCGCTCGCTACTGCCATGAAAAGACCTTTGTGCCAATGAACTTGTTTAAATAAGAATATAAAAATCAAAAGCAGTTGCTGTTTGAATTGAATGTCCTTAGGTACATATAAAAAGTCAAAGGCAGCAAGTAAAGCGCCATACATAATGTACAATAAATCTTATTAAGGTGTCTAATGGAATAAGGCCACAGATGGGTAGCATTCTTGTCAGCAAAATTAATTACTATTATTTACTAAACAGACTAGGCGGACAAATCGCGACCAAATTTTGGCGTGACTACGCCCTCAATGTATTTTAAATTGAAGATGTCACACTATGTAGTCATGACGTCGCGTAATTTTGTACAGAAACTGGCAAGGCCGCCGATCTTCGGCCGCGTTTTTTCAGCCGCGTGTGTTCCTTCTTATTGAAGATTCCAAGAACTGAATTAAGTTTCGCACCACTCTGTGAATTAAAACAATGAATGGTAACAAACGCTTTTAATTCCACAAGCTGATTATGTAATTATTTTTCATTGTCCATTCATCGAACTGAAATTATAATACCGATCATGATGAGTACAACAATAACAATTATGATTGTTTGTTCTTCCAATTGTTATTTACATTCAAACTGAATTATGATAATTCTTTAATGTTTATTAACACAATGTGGATTATTCATCCTCATTAAATTAAATTTGTTTTAAATTAATGAGGAGGGAAAAATACATACGTTTACTAACCGTTGGTACGTACTTAATTTCCGCTTAGTAAAGCATGGTTAGTTCTTAAAGCACAGTGTACCGTACGGATAATCAGATTCATAATTAGGAGTAATATTATGTATTAGTATTTTTTGGGTCCCTTAGAAGGCAGATGGTATACAGCAAGACTGCTATGCTAGCATAGGTACACACAGAGATAATTAATATTAGTTTATTTTTGTTTTATACGTGAGGGGCTTAGGATTTTTTTTCTCTTTTGCTTATCATGTACCTTGAAACACACAAAAAAGAGGTTTATGTCCCGATCCGGTGTAGATAACACACCTACACCGGACATAAAACTACACAGGACATAAAACTGAAAAACTGAGAAATTTGGGAGTACACCAGTAACTCATTTGTATCTTGCAAAGCATGCATTTATATAGGTATCGTAAATATGTTACAAAGAGTATTTCAAAAGTAGACTAGCTTAAATTCGAAGACATGAATGTGGTATCTAAATGTTTATCCTCATACTTGTAATTCAGGCCTACCATCGGAGCTCCGTCCTTTACAATTCCGGGCCGGTTCCTCACGAATATTGTCCCGCTTAATATTCCGTTCAATAGTCCCCACGTGAAGCGTGGCTTTAATATTTACAAAGCACCTTAACGTCCAACGGAGGTTGCGTGACGCTTGCTAAAGACTTGAGACCTTTCTTCTCGACTTTGTTACGAATGGCATTCTCAAGACTGTTTGTGACGTCATAACGGAATATTGCGCTAGTATTTTTCGTATGCTGGAGGCAAAATCAAGAATGCCACATGATGGTAAGTGATCACCGCTGCCCATGGTCATCAATAACCCCGCCAGGGTAAAACCCTCTCCATCTGAGCACTGCAAACATTACTCACCAGCAGAAAGGTAGCAAAATAGTTATGAAGTGTTTTCACTCTGGTCTTCTGTAAGGTGGAGGTACTTCCCCAGACGAGCTGCTTATTCGAGTGGAAGTTCCACTAAGCTCAACCCCTATTAGTTTGACACAAGTATTTTAAGTATCTAATTACGTTCAGATATTCAATTTGTTATGTACTAACTGTACCTAATTTCTTCCACAAGCAGACAAAAATATCAAGATTCAGATCAACGCACAACCCGGGACCAACCGACGATTAAAGTTCAAACTGATTCTTATCAAACCAATGATTTATAAAATTAATTGCATATTACTTATGAGATCAATTCATTAGACCACCTCAAAGACTTAATTGATGATTTTACTAACAAGAAGCGCATCAATTATATCGCTTGGAGCATTCGAAGGTGCATTCACTATTCAATCAAGTAGTTCTTATTCAATGGCGTTCAAAAGGTGCTCTTGTAGAAATGCGTATTCAATCAAGCCTGAACTCAGTGAACAGTTAATGCAAAACAAATGAATTCGACCGTATCCAACAAAAACTAAAATAAAATCTACATTTCCCCATTTGCTTAGGAGGATAAAAGGTCTTGAATTTTTGGTCTTGGGACCAATGCAGGTGGCTACGTGGTCCCATCAGTGGGACAAATCGGTGGGACCATGTTAAATTCAACACTCTCCTCAACCGAATAGCGAAGAAAATTGATTTGTTTTTTGTTCTTTGAATGAATTCACAAGACTTGTACTTTTTGTAATTAAGTCACCAAAATAGAATAAGTTACACTATTGTATTATGCTCCTGTAATAATTGCTGTAAGAGAAGAAGAAATAAATGAGTAAAATAAAAATAAACTTGGTGCTCTCACCATTTTAAGTATAAGTTAAAGAATAATAGAAATATTGTAATGTGGAAACTTTTAACAGAACAATAAGAAAAAATGTTCCTTAAATATTTACGAGGAGACTCCATTTAAAAGAAGCGAAGTATAGGCACTGTGGCGGACTCCAATATACTCTCAAAGAAACGTCTATTCAATCAAGACCGAATTCATTGAACCGTGAATTGTAAAACAAATGAACGCGACCGTATTCCACTGAGAACACAATAATAATTTCTTTTCCGCGTAGGCAGCATTGTCTATTCTCACTGCGATGTCATTCCGACGGCACCAAAATGCGAACAGAGTCCAAATGTAAGAGATAGTCCACTTGGGACACCCAATTTTGACCACCTGCTAATTAAGCACCTGGAATAGTCCAATTTGAGCAACTATTCATATTAAAGGCTCGAAAAAAAAATTTGCCTTCCAAAAGCAGACCCGTCTTTCTCACGGGGCACAATAGGCACGTGCCCAGGGCCCCGCGATTGCTTGGGACCCCTAGACCAGTATCGGGGAGCCTTACGTTTACCAAATAAGAGGTTTAAATACCCATGTGCCCAGGGCCTCTAATAGGTGAAAGACGGCCCTGTCCAAAAGTTCTCAAGTTGCAGGTGCTCAAAAAATGGATGCTCAAAGTGGACTACCTCAAATGTGATGCCTTGTGACGCCAGTGGCCTCTATTCTATTCTCAATGTCTCCCGCTAAGGATAATGCCACGCTTTTTGTTGCTGTCAGAATTTTAACAGCGTGTGCAGTATTCAAATATATTTTGTAAGCGATATGTCGCATTACTGATGCATTATGCGTTTTGAAACCACAATGTAGATTCTAAAGATAGCGCTTGCTCAACGGTGAAAAGAGTGACGAATTCTGTAGATCGTCTGAATGGGACTGGCAATGACATATATCGTATTGTTGTCTAATAGATACCTATCTAATGGCACACCATCTGTCTATTAGTGAAAGAAAGACGCAATTTTTGAAAATAACTGTATTCTTTAGACGTAATGGACACTTATTTTTTGTACTGGAACATGAATTATTCACACTCGTACAATGCTAAATGCAAGAATTAAGTTCTGCCCAAATAATGATGTTAAAAAGTCCAACACCTTTCCCGCTTCGGGAATTGAACCCAACACCCTCAAATAACAACTACACTGATGAGGTCTTCCACGTACTTATCAAAATTCTTCAGATCTAAATGCCACAATAATCGTTCGGGCCGCAACCTTCAATTATAGAACTAATGGATAACTAATTAAGAGTCATGGAAGTCTAAATTCGCAATTACATTAATAACTCGACGCTGCGGTTTGTAAAAAACGTTTCGATTAAACTTTTAACTCGTGCTCGGTTTTAATAAGCAATATGAGTTAATTTCACGTTTCATTGCGTTTAATTATCTAAGCGAGCTTGTGGCACAAGTAATAATAAATTGCATTCGTACCCTATGGTATATTGTTGTTACAAATGATCGTCGTTTGCAATGATTTACACTTTTATTTTCTAGATATATAAATCTCGACTTTTATTAAAATAAAATACACTAGCATTTTTTATTATACATTTGCTTTATTAGTCGGGGTGAGCTGACCGTTAGCTAGGTCAAACACAAATGTATAATTTGCCTACTAATTTATTCTACAAAAACAATATTTATTGGCATGTTTTGTTTGCAAGAATTTTGCACTAGCTGATTCGAACTTCCTGCATCGATACAAGGTTAATTACCGGTCGATTTGTTATAAAAACATCGCAATGCATCAAGTTCATACCTACCATATTCAAACCCAAGTCAATATGAATACTTATAATGACTATAAGAAAACGTTTGCATAATTCATTAAACCTTTTTTATTCAATTTTACTCTCAACTCAACTCCAACCGTGACACTGGCTATCATATTCTTTAATAATTAAAAAAAAGAAACCTTTGTGTGGTAGAAATATTCAAATTCGTTAACAATACGTGACCTAAGGCAGGTGAGACTGGTCACATTGAACTGTCATTAAAAGTTTTAATTAAAATTCTAAATTCATTTTGTTTTTTATCGAGAATAATATAATAAATTGGAAATGTAATTTTTAAAAACTGTGGAATGAACTGTCGCCTTCAAGGAAAGAGCGTACCTACTCCCTTCTAAAGACCAGCAACGCATTTGTAAGTCCTCTGGTGTTGCGGGTGTCCATGGGCGGTGCTGATTGCTTACCATCAATCCGTGCTCGTTTGTTGCCTATTTCCATAAAAAAAGTTGGTCGAAGCCCCATAGAGAACTCAGGAAGAGGTGGGACCTTGTCTGATGCTTGATGATTAAAGAGTCGGATCATTACCGCCAGAGCGCCCGCGCATCCGCCAACCACAAAAACTGATATGCAACATCAAACACTTTTGGGGTTCCGTATGTTGAGAGATATAGTAAGAATTATTCCAAAAAAAAGCGTAGTATTTTTTGTAATACTCGTATAATAAATCTGAATAGTTTGTTTGCTCGAACGCACTAATCTCAGGAACTACCAGTTCGAATTGAAAATGTTTTTTGTGTTGGGTAGTCCATTTATCGAGGAAGCCTTTAAGCTATTAAGCATAACACTATGTGTGCGGAAATCAAATCCACGCAGTTTACAATATGTATTGGTATTACCCAAGAGATCGCGAGTTATACAAACATTTGTGTGCATTGATTGACCTGTCTGTTTGTTGTGGTCTGCGTGTTTATGTTATGTATCTATCCAATAAGGCCATATGTAGGTAAAACCACCGTTGATTCTGTCACCCGCACCCGTAGAACTCAGTTAGGTGTTATGTTTACTCAAGCCATAACAATATTTGAAAAAAAAAAACCATTCTATTTCTACAGTTTTAATCAACAAAATTCTCCCCTCTTTGCGAAATATATTCTCCAGATACCCATCTGATCTCTCGTACACATACATTTGTCCGTTCATGCTATCTTTATACGGAATACTAAAACTAACGAACAGCATCAAACTTGCCCATTATTACGCCTTGTGCTTACAATCTACTAAGAGTTCTTATCTCCACCAAATAAGGTTCAAAATAACGCAAAAAAAAATGCAAGTCGTGCATGACCATAGTAAATCTGTAGATACCATTTAGGGAGCCCCGCCTAATCGGCGTTGTATTGAATTTGTTTCTTTCTTACCTTATTCAAAAGCCCAAGGATTTGAAGACTTCGAATATTTTAAAATAGACTCTATGCGTACCTGATAAGTCATGTTTTTGAATAATCGCGTATATTTGAAGGACTTTGATTGTTGAAAAATTTTTTTTTTGGGTAAGTTTACGGTGCTTAAGAACCGATCACATAAATAGATATCTAGTGCATCTGCATCAACATACTGATCCATCAATAGTGTCTAGTAATTATTGGACAATGTTCTCAAGTAAGTAAGTGCATAATGTAGTTAAGAATCTTTCAACCCTTACTATAGAAACACACTCCGCGGAAGTAACGCGACATAAGTTCGGCCGAAGTTCATGTTCTTTACGTGACATAATTTCGGCACAGTACGTACGCCATTCTTAAATACATTGAGGGTGTAATTTTGTATAGGTAATGCATTGCCGCCGAACTCGACCGAAGTTCGAGCATAATTTCGGCCTAGTGTATTCCTACACTTAGATTTGGCATCAAAATATGAATCACGGTCTTCCCCTTGTAAAAAAATTAAGTCTATTGACGGTCTTTAGAAAAAGAGCCACAGATAATGATCTTTAACAAGCAACAATCGTGAATGCAAAAAGTTTACAAAACGCCGGAGATGATCGAAATTTAATGACTTAATTTCAATGCGAAGTAAAAACTCACGGTGGTTCACCTGTTTTATTTGAATATAAATTATTATAGTTTATTACTTGAATTAATGGGCGAAGCACGTTAAAAAGTATTACGTACAGCGTCAGTCAAACAAAGTTCAGAAGGTAATAATTTTTGCATCTTTCTCTTCATACCTATGTAGTTAACAATAATGCACTTTTTCATATTGGTTAAAAAATATTATTTGTTTTGGATTGTCTGATTGTTTTTTTTTTTTATAGCAGAAAGGATATCTGAAGGAAAATTTGTAAGTATACGAATAATCTATTTAATAAATTAAAATAAAATGTAAATCCGTAATTAGTTGTAAATCGGTGTACCTACGTTAGATAAAAAGCTTGGCAGTTTGTTGTACTTAATTAATATTTTTTCAAACTTTGTTATACCGCATTGTGAACTATCTTCATTATGACCTGCTGGATCCATCTAGGCTTCGTGACTTTTAGGTCATTCGGTCCGCTTAGTGCCCCTTAGTACCGCAAGAAATGCCTAAACGCAAGGTGGAATGGAGTGGTGACCTAATAACCTACTTAATCTTTGTTTTATGATATTTTTTAATACAGACCTAACTAGGAAAAGATTGGGCTCTAGCCACACGTTATAATAGGTATTTAGTGTAAAGGTCGTTATTTACAATGTGTGTGACGAATACATTTAATTTTCAGGAAATTACTTTACGGAAATTAACAAACTGTTTTGTTCGAGTATTTTACCTTAAAACTAATGATATTATTAAATATTATTATAAGTATAGATTGCCTTAGTTGACCCTTTTGTTTGTTAACCGTACCTACTTATCATAACATTATTTTAGCAGTCAACATTTTTTAAAAGCCTTCGGAAAATGCTGTCTGGCTGGAGTTATATGAGTGGTCACAGAATAGAACTTAGGGTGATACACCAAAGCGGAGATGTGCGGAGGGGAGCGGAGATGTGCCGTAAGCAGCATGTGGGAATTTGTGCATAACACGTGGTCATCTCTTCTTAGCATTGAAATCCTATTGGCTATTTACGGCACATTTCCAATTCCCTTCACACATCACCGCTTCATCCTAGCGCTTGTCCCGGTCCCATCCTCGGCCATTGCCTTGGAGTCCCTGGACTCCAAGGATGCAAGGATGCGACTCCGCTTTGGTTGAGTCTCAGCTTTTATTTCTGGAGCGAGTAGCCAGGATCCGGTGCAGTGGCGACCGATTGTAGAGGCCCATTGTAGGGGTCCAGCAGTGGACTACAACGCTGGAATGAAGATAAAATATCAAATTATCAACTTTATGTAATAGATTAGAAACCATATAACAGCGTGACGAGTCCGCAGCTGGTATGTACAAGAATTTATGTGTAATAAACATGCCTGCATTGTTCTATACTGCATTCTGCATGCATATTGCATTTCACAGCTTTAATTACCTATTTACACTGGCCACAAAACTGCATTTTGTGGTTTTGTGTTAACTAGGAAATAATTGGCAGTTATTTCCTGTATGTATCTATAGTTTGTTTACTAATTAACCTACCAGTCCGGTACATTAATTTTGTAACTCTTAATAATTGTCTTTTTTATGTTTCTTTGAAAACTATATGTGTAAAACAGTTAAATTCTATGCCAATTTGCTTTAGAAGCAAATGTAACATTGTTCTGTTCCTCATATTGTACCTTAAAAATATTAAGATTTTAATATTTATTTGGTTGAATCATGATTTGACTTGAACATTAACTTTACAACACTTTTGAAACTACTAGCTAACTGAACGTTCACGAGGTTTATAAACGACTTAAATTAAATATTTGTTTTTTGGCAATCACAAATGTCCAGTACTACCCATAGTTAGCTTATAATGCTTATAATGTTATTATTACCGAGATTATCGTCCAACGTCTACGTTGGTTAATTAGCCAGTTTATCTTTACGCGGAATTCGCTTCGCACACAAGTATTTTGCTACCGCTTCATTTGCTGAGCCTATATTATTTTCCTTTTAAAGTCAAATTCCATGAATGTTATTTATGTACAAAATTACTGCGATCTCTGTACTTAATCAAAGGTCCTAGGAATAATTTTGTTTGCAAGTCGATATGTGAATGCTAGACAAGATATTGAAAAGCACTGAAGTAAATTATTTCGTAATTTTCCGACGTATCTTCGAGTACCTAGTTTAGGTACACTCAAATATATAAATATAGCCTTTACCAAGAAGTTGACTGAATATGCATCATTTACTTCACTTTTATAAATCATGTTTTGCAAAATAATAATAAGAGTAAACTACCAATAAAAGATCTTGAAAAACGATATACTAATTCCTTAGGGGACAATAAATTGTCCAAGTCGATTTGCTTTTTAAATCTAATAACATTTTGGTCATGACATACATAGAAATTCAACATTTTTATTCACCTAACTAAGTTGGAGAGGGTATGGGGCTTTAAAGGCAGGCATCGTTGATGTCCACGGGCAGAGGTGATAACCTCCCATGAGGTGACCCTCTTCTTCGACTACCTTCCTTTAACATTACAATAAGCGCTCACGTCATAGACAATGGGGCGTAAGTTCGAGTCCGGGTGATCGATTTACTTATTTTATCATCGCTACGTGCCCGGAGAAGTACTTGAGCTAACGGTGTCAGAGGCTTGAGCGATAACCGGAAAATGACATGCCTGAAAGATAGGTACTATGTAGGAGATACGTGAACGGATGAAGGGGTTCTATGTATGTATGTGTGGCGCTATACTGTTACCTGGTGGATAAGGCCGTCCTTGTGAGATCTTTCGAGGAAGTGCGAGAGGAAGTTTATTTGTCACATGAATTGTGCTCACTTAAATATGCCAGGATAGAAAGATAAGGGTGACGTACACGTCAGATAGATTCGAAATCGCAAGGTAGGTCAAATAGGTTGTAGTGTACAAGAAAACGGTGACCTAAAGTTGGCTTTGCCCTCTGATCATAAAAGTTTCCATCTGGGTTCCCCAAATCCCAATGAAACTTCAACAAGATCGTTAGTGACTTTTCAACCCTTAGAAATTAAATAGGTACTCTTAGAGTTTTGGAGGTCCCATATGCCACTAATCTAATGTTACACCACATTGCATGTCTGAACTTATCTCATAAAAAAAAGCCGTCAAAGAATAACCGATTCATTATCTCATATTTTTTAATAATCGCGCCGTGTTCCACGCCTCACCGGCTCCTACCAGCGCCGCGCACTATGATATTTTATCTTTTGACACAACCGCGTTACTAAATCAACTTCAACGTAGGGCACGCACACACGTAGGTATACTGGTACACCTTTATTAGTTAGGGCAACACAGTGAGGGTTTAAATGTAGGAAAACAATGTGCGGAAAAAACGCGACCGATTTTACGCGGCCCAATTTAAGATAATATGCGAAATAAACGCGTAAAAATTTACGCGGCCCAATTTACGTTCTGTCTTGTGGGGGTTTTAAATGGGAGTGATGTGTCGCGTAGTTAGTATAGAAATTGCATTGCCGCTGAAATTCGTGATTTCAGCCCAGTGTGTTCCTACACGTATCATCTTGTCCATCATGCATCCTTAAATTATCCAGTGATGGCTAACAAGAATTTATATAGGTATACAAGTATTCGTGGTTAAGCCGATGATATTGGACACAACTTCTATTTACTGGAGAATTATCACAGTCTATCTCAACCAGGTCAATATGAGAATGGACAACATCCAGGGGATGTTTATTAAACTACCTATAAAAAGTGAGGTAGGTATCACCTTAATTATTAATACTGCACAACAAACTCCTTCATTTGTTTTTTGCATAGTCACCAATCTTGCCCAATGCGTAGCCATGATTGAAAGAGGCAACACAAATTTTGTCCAACCCAAGTATAGAAACCAGGACCTCAAGATCGTGACCCGTACTTCAACCACTCGACCATAGACGCGTAAAAATGCTCGAAGAGGTGAGACGGTATGAATAGGAATAAGTACTTACTTATACTGTTACTTAACAGACATCCATACGCATTTACAACTACCTACATATTAGATACTTGACTCCTTTTAAGCAAGTATTGCAATATTTACGGACAAACGATCACTTTGCGAGTGGCCTAACAAATGTTTATTAAACACTTAAGTACGCAGATAAAATACACTTCGGGCGATACTTATTGTATTACCGCACTGAGTTTAGCACAAACTATTAGTGTTATCGAACTGATACATGAGAAGTACTATCTAAAGTGTGGTTAGTTCGTAAATGACGAGTGTCCAATTTAGGACTAAGGGGAGACTCCACCAAAACGGAGATTAGGTAGTCAATAAATTGCTGAGATGGTCACATGATGGCCAAAATCCTTTTGTCTGCTTACGGAAAATCTCCTCTCCGCTCATCTCTTTTGGTTTGTTTGCTATGCTAGTATCGGTGAATTACGTCTCCAGAATCATTAATAGAGGGCATGAACCTCTAGACAAGATGCCACTTTGAGCATTGTCGAACTTTGCTAAATTCGTTTCCCTGCGAAAAAACAAAAAACCGGCCAAGAGCGTGTCGGACACGCCCATAAAAGGGTTCCGTAGCTAAAAGATGGCCCGACCGCTTAAGACACCATTTAGTAAGGGCAACTGCACGTCATAAGTTGGTCGAGTTTTATAAAAATAACTATGTATGATACAGAGTTCGCTATAGTTTTCGTTGAAAGTACTTACTTGGAGGAATACAGAATTTTTTTTTCAGAATTATTGTAATAGTATTTCAAAAGTTAAGGGGGGGGGGGGGGACGCTCTAATTTTAACTTTGTATTAATATATCTCGAGACTGGGGTGTTTGATCCACATGGTTTCAAGGCAAGTTTTATTGTATTTAAATATACCTTTTTAACGATATCCCACACGATGGGGTAAGTCGAATTTTTTTTTTCGAATTTACTTTTCGATGTATGGGAGGGGGGGTAAAAATAATTATTTTTCGATTATTTTAAAAACCAATTCTTGAATTATCAGTTTACATATCTCCACCAATTTTCGTGGCAATTGGTTCAGAAACGGCGGAGAACGATCCAGGACAGACAGACAGACAGACAGACAGACAGACAGACAGACAGACAGACAGACATGACGAAACTATAAGGGTTCCGTTTTTGCCATTTGGCTACGGAACCCTAAAAAGGGAACAACCGCTTGCCATCAGATGAGCTGTAAAAGCATTAGCGCCACATTAGTGCTATAAAAACAAATTGCCATCATTGGGTACAATTTCTCGAGTGATGGCGATTGAGTATGATAAAGTTCTTATTTTTTTTGCACAGTTGAACAAGTAAAAGCTAAACTTAAATAAGTAACAGATGTTGCGGAGTTGATGTAGACGAAACCGCTGACTGCAAACGTTGCCGGCAACTACAATTTTGAGTAACAACAGTGCTGTGCATAGGGTTGCCAACTTATTTTAGCAGAAATAAAGTATATCTGATTTTAAAGGAGGTAAATAAAGAGTACGGACTTACAAAAAAGAGTATCTTTCCTTTAAAAAGTTATACTTTGTTATTTTGGCAACTCATAACAATTTTCCATTGTTTTAAAAGGAATAGGCTAGTTGCCACTATTTTTATTATTTGATAGAACAGTTCATTACGATTATATTACAACATAAAAAAAATATGAAAATTTTTTGAAGCACCTATCCAACTGTATTTTGAATTTTAAATTATTAATTTCACTATACTACCGTAAACGCCGTCCGCCATGATGGTCTGTGCCGTGGCGTCACTGTTCTTGTCAACAATACGCGTGACATAACCAAAAAGTGTTTATCGGAATTAAAACCATGTCTTCGTAGAGATTACATGATACATTTATGAATTACCACTATTGTATCGTGCGTGAATGTAAGAATACATCAATAAGAAGTTGTGGATTAAAGTACCCAGTGAGGAGAATTTGCGAATCAGAATTTGAAGCAAAACATTTTGCAACCATCAACGTATCTATCTTGGGCAGGTTTGTTTTCAATAAATGTGAAGTGTATAATATTTTAATAGTGAAATAAACAACAATCAACGCGTTTAAATAAAAAACCACGAATAACCTGTCGAAACTGTCGTTTGAATTTGTGTTGTTTACAATATTGGTGACGTAGAATCATGGCGAACGGTGTTTTCAATCAAGAGAAAGAAAAGTAAAAATGTTCAAATTTAAGTTGAATTTTTGCAGCAATCCCATATTTATATTTAATGAAGTTTACATATTTTGGACCCTTGTACGGAATAATATTCGAATTAAAAGTGATTTTATAAATGGTGATATGAGGCAACTAGCCTATTATATTATGAAACATTTTGTAAAAAAGAGTATTTTAGCGTACTTTATTAGTGATATAGATTTTAGAGTACGCGTACACGATATAGAGGACAATACTCTATTTTAGAGTACGGTTGGCAACCCTAGCTGTGCACCAAATATTAACGATGAATGAATAAGGGTCCTTAAGCCGACATTTTGACATTGCAAACAAACACGTCAATTCATATTTTATCTGTATAGATAATTCCAGAATCTATAACGCCGGTGTCAGTCCGTCGGCTTATCTGTCATGCTTTGTGAAATATAGCCCTGGTAATCTGACTCCTAGGTCCGAATTTGAGACGGAATATGAAAGTTAATAAATGTACCTTTCGTTTCACTTCGCATTGTTTACTTGAGTTATTTATGTCAGACGTTTTGTAATATTTGATAAGATACTAGTTTCACTTACGATTTATTTCTTCAGGATACTCGAATGTACCAGATAATTCGCAGAGAAATCATAATAATCGTAGTTTCTCAGCGAATTTTACATAAACGAACGAAAATGTCATCAAGTTGATGTTTACGTAAACAAAAGTATAATTTAAATAGCTAAGCGCTTGTCTTGTGGGAATCGTGTCTAATGGATAATTTTTGATTCTGAATATGTAATATTTTCCATCATTAAAAATTCACTTATTTGGCACACCACATTTAAAATTACTATTAAATTCACATGTCAGCAAAGTTACCACTAACCTTATAAATACAGGTTCCTTTGAAACGTAGCCTTTTAAATGTAAATGCAATTAACATTCTAATTATCATAATACTGCACAGTTTCAAATCCACACAGAACTTATTATCTAACATAAATTAATATTATTATGATTAATTCCGTCCGCAACTGTATTTAAATAGTAAATTAGGGTAAGAAATGGTTTTCTAATTTGGTTAAATTATTATCTTGATACTGTAATTATTATGAACAATTCTGATAAATGCTAGCTCATTATTTAAGTTACATTGGAGGCAAAAATAAACATTTATTTGTGTAGGTATTAGTTTCCCGTCTTGTTTTAAATTAATTAGTGGTAATGTTTAGGAAAACGGAATACTGATTCATTATTATACAAAGTTCAAAGTATACAGGACGTAAGTTTCATTATTTTTAACATTACTTCATGTTGATATTCACGCGTGTAAACGTATGCAAGTATCTACAATGAGTAAGTAAGTAGGTACCTTTATAACGAGTGTCACGCTACTAGGGCGAAAAAAGTTTTGACGTTTTACTATGTAAATCAAACTGCAGAACAATAATATTCTTTTTAATTTTGACGACCCGCTTGGTGTAATGGTCAAAATGTTGCCTATTAAGGTGTCTACACACCAAAGCCGCCGGCCCGCGGCGCGGCCTGATTTTGAAGCAATTGTTTGTGCCGCGCCGGGCCGGCTTTGGTGTGTAGACACCTTTACGCAAGAGGTCGCGGGTTCGATCCCCGCACAGGACAAACATTTGTGTGCATGAACATGTCTGTTTGTCCTGGTCTGGGTGTTATATGTAATCTATTTAAGTATATTTGTAATACCAGTGTTGTAACACAAGTGCTTAAGCTACTTAATAACACGGGGTCAGATCAATGTATGTGATGTTGTGAAATATTTATTTATTTATTTATAATTTTAATCATTATAGTAGGAAACCCATTACATATTATGGATATTTCACAATAGCAACGCGTCAATACTGTATCGATACTGTTTGTTTTGTTTACTTCCATTCGCCAATTATAAGTAATACTGATGTTTCCCGTTACCTAAATAACAAAGCATCAAAACAACAATACAAGCGATAAATAGGTATTATATTACCTCAAGCCTGGTATGTATAACATTCGTATAATGATTCGAGGCCGGTCGTAAACAACATTATTTAGATAAAGTATTTGTGTATAAGAATAGTGTTTGTCCTAGCTTTTGTATTATTAGCGTTAAACATCTATTCATCTTTATGGTTGTCAATAACCCCTTCTTTGACATTCAAAGGAGATGATAGGTATAGGGGGAATATCAATAGAAGACATACATATCGATTGGTTTTTCTTTAGGACTAGCGACCCGCCCCGGCTTCGTACGGGTCCAATATGCTCTGCGTTATCATGCATTTATTAGGTATACACTTAATGTGCCACGCGTGATCGCTCTCACACCAAACTATGAGAGAGAGGGAATAGGTATACTCTGTGCTTGCACACTCACTTGTGCACTATAACATATCCTGCGTACCTGGCTGATCGTATGATGGGCCTCCATGGTCGAAAACAACTGTTATGGTATTATTTATTACTATGTATTACTTCATGTGATTAGCAAAAGCGTAGTTTTAAGATGCAAGCATACAAAAGGACAGACAGAAAAAAGCGGCTTTATTTTGTACTTTGTAGTTATTCATCAATGCCATCTACTCTAATGCACTAGTAATATAATATATGCTAATTGCAGGCATTGGTGAATAATACCTAGTGGTAGCAAGTACGTTTGTTCGATTCCCGATGCACACCTATAGTATTATCTACGCGCATTGACGGAAAACATCGCGTGAAAACTGATAAAAATGGTTTGTAGCCATGATCCAATTGATCTGTCAGCAGTAGTAGCAACGTTAGAACTAACCAAACTAGATCATGGTGAAAGTATAACCTGACTTGGTTGGAAAAAGAAGCAACATACGGACTACGAAAAGTAAATACAACATACCAATGAAGCTAAAAAGTTCCGCAATTAAAAAGTACGTCAACTTAATATCAGTCAACCGTATCTGTCTTTGAACCGAAGTTATATGTTATCTTACTGATAACAATAATTCAATGGCTTTAGCTCATGGTTATTTAACATCAACCGGACCGCTACTTTGTTAACTTTTTTACTTGTTAGTTAAAATAAAAAATATTTTTTATTTATTCATTATTATACAAAAAATAGAACAAAGTTGGTATTAATGCAACACAAAACGTAAGTTGTGCAAATATAAAAAAATAAAGGAAGTAGGTACACATCTCGATAAAGGTGAGATGATGATCTTAAATCTGCATTTTATTTTTCTTACTCATTAATTAAATCAATTGAATTCGTGATTTAGGTTATTACTATATATCATTGATAACCAAACGTCATCAAACGGATCAATTAATAGACTAGTTCCAAGAACGTCTAAGAGGAAATATAACATCCATGGATACAACATTTTGTTATTTAAAAAGCCCTACATCTGTTTACGAATTCGATCGTCATTTCATAATCGTTGAATCAAGTCTGGGAATTTACAAGATATGACTTTCAATAATGCTGCTGTCGTCAGAAAAGTTTTACGTCAATGCTAGCAGCAAAACATTTTTTTACGTTTAAAATTGTTTACATTTTGCTTTTTCTTTCATCATATTTTTTCTGATAAGTTCGTACGTTGTCTACATACTTAGTTACGAATTCTAAATTAACTAAATAATAATTTGAAAATACCATCAAAAACTTATCTAGATCTTATTATGAGGATAACTGCTTTCTTACGTAATGTTTCCCAAGTACTGGTTATCTTATCAAGTTTAATAATCGAACTTTCAGGTTTGTTAATTGCGGGCTGATGATCATTCATCCTACTACGTTTCATATTCTGCAATATAACTAGTTGCCTCGCAAGGGAATCGAACCTAGAACTGCAGGACCGCGACCAGCTGCTTAAACTATTAAACTTTACGTGTTAAGAATCATTGTTATTCGACCTCTTGGTTTGACCCACTATTCCAAATACTTTAAATAAAATATAAATTAATAACATGACATGATCAAAACTCAAGCAACAGTTTGAACATACATATAATAGTCTCGAAATACCTTAAGAAGATAACAGTAATAACCAATTTCTATCTAATAAATTGATAGATAATACTTATGAATTGGCATTAATTCTGTTTTGAATATTTAAAGACATTGGCAAACATCATTATTGATATGCTAAGAGGATTTTGTGATTCATAAAATTATTAATTTCCAATACGAAATGAATGAGTGAGTATCACACTCGCCACTTCAAAGTTCGTGTTATCTACAACCACATTATTTATTATGTCTTTAATATCATGCATCATAGTTTCTTCATTTTTTACTAAAAGTTTATTTCGTTCGTTCTTCAACAACAATCTTTCTGGTACCTAAGATTTTGTTTTTCTGGTTAAACGATGTATTTAATCAATCATCCTGCTCCTTTGTCTGCCGAAAAAAAATTTGTATTCCAATTTCTTCACCTTGCTCGTTGACTCACAGCTGCTTTAACTAACCCAAAATCAATTCCCACAATGCAAGAGCTTGTTTAGCATTCCCACCGGCAATGTCGCCGGTGTCCGATCACAATGCTTAATTACCTCGAGTAAAAGTGGCGGGCATAATCGTTTCACTGGTGGTCGAGTGGTTATAATTGCAGACGGGTCCCGTTAGCCACGGCTGCCGAAATTACGTGAGACAAAAAGTAATTGCGAATTATTGCCGAAAGAACAACAAGTTTCGACGAACAATCTAAACTGGCGAGGATTCAAGTTCTTGATTCTTCATTGTTACTGCATTTACTTTAAAGTTGTCGCTGATTTGATTCGCGAATTCGGTAATTCTCGAATTAAAAATGACTAACTGACGACTATTTATTAAATGCCTATCAGTTCAGAATCATACAGTCTATAGCTTTTATATTTTGAAATTATGTGCAGTATTTTATATACCGACAACGATTGACACAGCTCACTATGGAGTTAATAAATTAATCGATACTAATCCAATAAAGCTGAAGAGTTTGCTTGTTTGTTCGTTTCAACGCGCTTATCTCAGTAACTACTGGTTTGAATTGAATAAAATATTTTTGTTTCGTATTTGTCGAGGAAGGCTTAGCTATAATCTTATTATTAAAACACTATGATGTGTGCAGAAAAAGAAATCTACGGGGACAAAGCCACGGGCGGCCTCTAATGATTACCTACAGGTTTTAAAAAATAGCAATGTAAGAACATCGGCTGCTTAGTTATGAAAAAGAAATTAAAAATGTGTAACTGTAATCAAGAATCAGGTAAGTGTACCTAACTACATCCAAACAAAATATATCGTAGGTAGCAACATTGAACTATCGCGTACTTGGTATCGACAGAAAAGTAAATTTCTATACACTTTATCATTGCTTAGGATCGTGACTCCATTTCAACTTGTCAACTGTTACATTTGTTACGATCAAACGTTTGGTACAGCTCTGATAAGTATCTACAGTTGTGATATTTATTGTTACTTGCGATAGATAGAAAGAGCGTTAGATTTAGAGATACGATTGTTTTGATCATAAACATTGCAGACCTCTATTTCCCTCAACTTCTAGAAATTACGCAATTATGAGTCAAAGACCAGTAAGTAATCAGAATGATCACTCTCCAGAGCACAAGATAAAAAAAAAACATATTAAATCATTCACGAGCAATAAATTTTAGTTGTGTGTCATCTTAAAACGAGTAATATGTTTTCGTTCTATGTATATTGTGTTTCCCTAGAAATAGAAGATGCATAATCGGTTCCTTAATGAAATGTAGTTTTCTTAAACCCATATTATAATTCGTGGATATTATTCATCATACAGTGTAGGCTAGTAAAATCTACTTCGCATTATAAAGACTAATGACCAAACAGCGAAATGAACCTTGGACACGGAGCGTCCTCAATTCCTATTTCCTACGACATTACTTACCGCAAATTGTAACAAGGTCCAGAGAAAATGTTGATCATCATATACTTTGCTAAGAAGTTGTTTTGTTGCCAAGTTAAGATAGACATTTCAACATTCCACTCATTCTAAACGCCTATTAATAATGTATTCTCCTGTTTATTAATAAGTTAACTTCATCTGAATTGTTTATTCTCAGTAGTTCTACTAGCTTTTCCTGGCTTCACTTTTTCCACTACCAAAATGGCGTAAATAGACAGTCATCACCTAACGTAACCCATAACCCTAACTATTACCTGTTGTTAAACCACACCTATTTACTATAGATATATATTGCAGAACTAGTGAAAATGAGTTGCTTCAATGAAAAAACGTTAACATTCCCAGAGCTCTGACGACAATTGCCATTAGGTATAGCATAAACTATCTCCTAGCGACCACCCACAATCCAAACTAAATCCCCATCTTCTAATATATTCTTTCTGAATCCGCTTTAAATATTAGTTCAATATCATAACTGTCTTAAACCACGCTCTCCGTTGTTATTTATGTTGTCAGAAAACATTAGTAATAACAGTCACTTTGAAAGTTATGTTTTAAGATTTAAGACGTTTTGACGTCGTAATTCTAGTACCAAGCATTCTTCGTCGAAATCATTTGGATAGCATCTAGCATGGCCTGTTGAATGCAATCATGGTCTGTTTAAATAACCATGAATTTAATTACCTTTCCAAACGGATGTCTCGTGTTTGTCTGCTTAACAGTCTAATAATTCTACATCACAAATGTTTTATATACATTTATTAATTTATCTAAATTGGTTTAATGACGCGCCATAAAGAAATAGTTTTGCAGCAAGACTTAATCATAAGCGCAAAATATGAAACCTTAATAAATGTTAGCTAGGTATAAAATTAATAAGCTGATAAATGTATGACAGCTTAAACCTATTATTGTTTGAATTATTATGACAAGTTTATTCGTCAAATAAAATAATACACCCAGACACTCCGATAAAATTCTGAGTGGGCTTTATAGACACAAGTTTCATGTTCAGAAACCATGATTATTTATTTTCAAGATATGACATAGGTACTTTATCAATTGTTTGATAATCAACGCTTTCTATCAGTCAGCTGTTTTCTGTAACACGTGCTTGATAGGGAGATTTCACTTTATCACGTAAATAATTTATTTTTCTAGACGGTATCACATTCACATTCGATTAATTTTTTAGTTTCCTTCTTTCTACTGAGTCACCACCTTGTTGGAGGATAATAAATTTTATCTAAAGTAGGTAGTTAGTGAAGATGGCGTAAGTATAAACATTTAGTCTTGTATTTTTCCAGATCCATATTTATCTTTTGTTTATCGGAAATTAATTGAATCATAAACCTGAGGTAATCATTTACTGGAACGCAGAATCTCATTTCATTCCTCAACCGTATAACTAAAGATGAGAAAAACAGCTCATCATTACATTCTCAGATGTATAAGAGATATAAAAGCATTCCTGACTTCTTAGACGCTCCAGATATACTTTACTTTGTTATATCATGCATTTGATTTCAATTCCACGTACTGTATGGGTAAAATGCGACTCGAATGCATTCCCTGAGTTGCATTGCAGCCAGCCGTTGGTTTACCGTCGCGCTTACTGCAACGTTTATAAACATCACATGCTGTTTTTTCTCCAAACGTCAACTTCCAACATACCGGACTAGTGTTCTGAAAACAGTTTGGATCGTCACAGAGTTGATAGTACCATCGTTGATGTATCAGTGTTGACGTTTTGCAGGTGTACTCTTAAAACAGTATGCGTTGTAACAAAACTTAAACATGCCACAACATGCCACTGTTGATCTTGATCATTTGTGGGTAAGGTTAGTTTTCACTTCAGCTACTTGTTTCCTAGCAAGGCAATGTTAGTTTTGTTAAACTCACCCGCGCAAGACGTTTAAATTATTTTCTGTTTTATTATCAGGAGGTATACAATTAACTGCTAAAAGTGAAAGATGAGGAAATTAAAAAAAAACTTTGTAACCAGACAACGTTATTTTTATACTTCAAATAGTATAGTATAAACGTAATTTAGCAGGGACGACGTCCACAATGCCGTAGACGATGTCGAACACACACAATGATTGACATCAATCAAAATCAGTTATTAATCCTGGAAAACTTGGAATGAATCCTGACCACTTAGCAAGACTTCGTCGATCACGCAATTTCCATGTTCTCGGTTCTGTTACATCGCGCCTTCAAGCGCACTTGCGTGTGGTCGGCATGTGGAGAGAAATATACCCTGAGAAACAACTTATTAATAACTCAATACGGTAATTATGTAGGTATACGTAGAAACGAACGTGGATGATGTAGATACTGGGGATTTTTCTGGCGTTCACAAATCTTTTTTTCCTCATAGTTAAAGATGATATTTTATGTAGGTATCGAGGACCTTTTTATTTGGTGTCCAGTTTATCTAGAAAGTCAAATAATTTAGGCAGACACAATACTTTGAAGATTTAAACTAAAAGGCAGTAAAGTAAACCCACGCCAAAGATCGGTAGATTCAAACAACTTCCAAAAAGTAATCATAAGATCTAAGAATTATTGACGTTACCTCCACTGGTGAGTTTTAACCTCTAGTCTAGACGAATACGCACGACCCCGGTTTAACCCTAGACCCCAAGATGTCGGATAAACAATAAACCAACGAATGGTTACTTTATCGCGTTACCACGTTCCACCGCGTCGGCATTATCGCGTTTCTGGAAAATCATTTACGTGCGGTTTGGTTAGCTCCAGAGTTACCGACGCGCTCTTTTGTAAACAGAGACGATGTTTTTTCTACAGTTCGTCAACTTCCACCGAGTTCGGAGGATGCTGTGATTTTCTCGAAAATGTTTTTTGTCGAGCAATGTTTCGGTTGATTTTATGATCGTCTTTTTGTTTGAGTGGGTCGTCATTCGTGATTCTAGGGTTTTTGTTTTCCAATTCCTGTTTCATTCGTCATGGGTTATCTAAAAACCTGTGACCAACATTTCTACCTACAAATTACCCCAGTTGTGACACATAAAAATCCCAGTTACGACACGTAACTAACACTTCTAATCTGACTAGTTCATAAGCATAGATGAAGATCTATGGAACGATTGTACCTATTTAATTGGTCCATTATCTGATAGGAATGTCGTTATTCAATCAACGAAGCAATGTTGGACGGAAATCACGGAATAAACAACAGTATCAATGACATCAATGAACACTTACTTGAAAATTAAATTCCTTATAACATGCTTGTAGCTATTAGCATTGCCAATAAGAAATTATGTAAACAAGTCTTCATAATGGAATGTACCATTGTTGTAGCTGTTGGAACTTTTACCAATAACTACTACATAGGAATTGAAAATACCTTGAATAAATGATACCTGTCTAGATTTTTCTAGAAGAGGCCAGGTACAATAACGTTTTTGGTTTGTTACCCGTCAATTGCATTTTTCAATATATGCTACGATCAAGTTTAAGCTGTTTATTTACTCTTAAAGTATAAATGCACGGAGGGGTCTTATTGACATATGGATATAAAATTCTTAATATTCCCCTTATATCACTCGTAAATTCTTAGAAAGAGCCAACGAAGGACATCGCTTTAATTGAAAATTCCTTTACCACATTCCAATTTAGGTCTAATAATGCGTTAAGGCCCGTCGAGAACTTCATGGTCATGCTTATTTATCGATTGTACGGCGAGGATGACCCGGCGTTCATCTCACAGGCATCTCACGATCACTAGTCTTATTTTAAATCGATCTCTTTGAACACGAACCGCGGGAAGCCGCCTCGCCCGAACATCTGAAGCAATTCCAACCCAAATACCAAACTTGAGCTAATTTTAATTGATTTATTACATCTCATAACTCGCATAACAAAGTAGTTTAGCGGCTAATGGGGGCCGCATTCACAATGAACAACCGTCTCGTAACGGATATGGTGATTATGCCAAACGTTCGGCCATTGTTCCCACACTAGTGAAATTCGCTAGCGTACATATTTGTCTAATTCAGTACAGCTGACGCATTGAAAACAACGCGAGCCCGTCTCACGTGAGCGGCAGTCACGTAGAATATTACCATAATATTGTGGAGGTTTATTTAATGTTCCGTCACGAATTGGTCTTTTACCGCGGCTGAATTTAATTGCGTAGAAAATTATTTCACGAGCCCAGGATTAGTAATACCGGCGGTGTACGAGTATTCCCAGACGGTAATGGCGCGGTCCTGCTTTGAAGCTGCATGTCCCTTTAATTACGGCGGAGCGGTGTTATCTCGCCGGTATCAGCTGAGCGGCGCGCGTGTGTGCGTCCCCCCCCCCGCCGGGCCCCCGCCGGCGAGCCCCCGCCGCTCCCCGCGCCCGCAGCCGCCGCCAATCAGCTGATCCCAGTAGGTCGCGGCGCCACGCTGCATGCCGCCGCCATCGCGCCGGCACGACACCGACCGACTGCCAAAAATGCATTAACCATACCCTCCACAGCATCATTTAAATCTCAAAGAAACACGAAGTATATAAAGCCGTCCGTTTCACGTTCTACCATCACGACTCTTTTTAAACCGTCGGCGTGCTGACGGCTCAAAGGAAACGCGAACCTATTTATAATAATAATCTAAAATGTAGCTGAACGTTCCTTCCGGAGGCGAGACATGAAAGCGTTCCGATCCCTGGTGCTGTCCCTGTCGCTCGCCTCGCACAGACGGCCTGTCAGAAAGGGACGCACGTAGGAGAGCCGAGCAGGACCGCGCTGTCAAGTTCGGTACTTAAAATGGCCGATGCTTGCTTAGTTTCGTGATCGCCTAGGGAGGGGGCCGATGTCGATAATATTATGTTTTATGACGGCGGGTGGCGGGCGTACATAAATTGGGTTTTCGTTTTACGAGAGATAATACTGACGATAAATTATACTCGCATTTCGGGAATCGAATTCCACCCGGAGTGTTTTTCCACTTTATACAAATTGGCCGCGGCAACGTTTCGCCGTAACTAGTGACTGGTAGTGCGTTCCGAGGAAAGAACCAATTACGGAATTGCTACTCTGATCGTAAACGCGTTATCAGACCGTGACGAAGGAGGTCATTATATTTCCACGATCATTTTTAATACTTCTCGAGCATGTTCTTATCTTAAGCCCCGCTTCGTGCAAATTTAACTTTCATGATTACAGTTACCGCAAACTTTACCTGCGGTCCGTAGGTAATTTGTGGACTAAAAAGCCCCTCATTCCATTCAATTTCTCGACAAAATTGCTGCTCAAAGCGTCTGCGCCGGTTAATTACCACTAATAAACTTACAAAATAAGAAAATGAGTCACGATTTTCTCTGAGGAGATTGAGTTTCTTTCTTTAAATTACAGTTGTAGAAAACGAGCAGAAGTTTCGTGCGCCCCAAGATGGCTGCTCCGCTGAATCTGAGCAGGCACAGTATCAAAGTCATAAAAAGTAACAATAAAGTTTTTACTGTCGCAGCGGAGATAAAATAAATACAGCCCGCTCCGGCGGCGTGGTGGGATGTAATCGTTTCTCTTATGAAGAGGCATGGAGGCTGAAGAAGTAATGGATGTAGTAAACGTTGGCCGCGTCTGAAAGGCGGCGGAGCGGGGCGGCCGGCAATCATCCATTAGTCTCGATGTTTATTTCGTGTTTATTACGTGGATGCTAATTTAACGCCGTCGCTCGCTCTGATGTCGGATAATGGAGTTCATTCTCACAAGTCTGTGCGTGAGTTGGTAATAGCCGATTTTCCGCTCGCCATAACCTCACTAAACCCCTGCGTGCGACTTAAATCTATCTAACTGCATCTTAATTAGGCTCGCTATGGCTAATTGCCGAGACGCCCGTCTGAATGTAACGAATCATTATAATCAACGTTTTATTGTAATGGCTTAGTCTGAAGTCTTATTTCCCTGAATAGTGTATGAATAATTCCCAACAGTCATTGTGGATTATTCACGACTCATTGTGTATCTTTCAAAGAGAAAATAAAACATCGAATGAATGAGTTCTGGGCTTTTGTCTACCGAATAGTTTTGAAACGCTGTCGAGGTTGTCTGACAATACAAATAAATTTCGAAAAAAAAACAAAATGGCCACTTTATTCTATTGTGATGGTTGTTGTGTAGATCTTTCGTATTGCAAGAAGACTTGTACAATATTCTTTGGAAATAATTCGTATCTAATTCCAAAGAAATCTTTTAAAACAAGGGACGAAGAATATGGAATTCAATAGAAATTTCCTTTCCAGATTTCTTCGTGAATAACTAAATACTTTAGTTCTGGAAGATACTCTACGATAAAAGTTACTTACAGTTTTAAATCATAAAGTAGAAAAAAATACAAATGTTTCATCTCCATGACTTCATTTTGCATAATTTTTATTGCACTATAATTTACAGTTAAAGATACATAAAAAATAATCAGAAATACTAATGTTTATGAAGAAAATTTAGTTATTTAACCAGCGTAATCTTTTGAATCATTTTTTTCTTTGGGATTACGCGCCCTTGACATTTCTTTACAGGAATCTATAAATATCGACTGATTACATTTCATTGTCAAGGTACAGTGTAATAATGACATTATGAGAATGCTTAACAATAGCAAAAAAAATGGATTATACAAAAATATCTACATCTGCGATACAAAGCAAGACATTATTTACTTACAAGCAACATTGTTATTCCAATTTCAACTTTATACAAAATTAGATAAGGTAAGTAATAACGGTGTGCCTGACATAATGTTCTGTTATTGCCAAAGTACAGTCGTCACAACGAATTGGGCGAGTGCAAGTGTCCATTTAGAGAACCAGATTTACATTGATATTTATGTGACAAAGATAATTTTATTCAACCTAATTTCTCATCTTGAATTCGCTATGCAAAATGACTCCGAATCAAATCACATGCTAGCAAATACTAAGTCGGTCAAAATTTACATTCCGTCTACAAAATGAATAGCTATTGTAAAAACTAAAATGATATCGTTTTGAGCAAAGTGGTCCATCACAGTTCTTATCTGTGTCGTGCTTCAAATGTTTTTAACTAGAGCATTGCCTCTGGCCTCTTAATTAGATTCGATGTCAGTATTTCCAAGATGTTTTCGGACCACTTTTATCGCTTCTGAATTAATAGGCCAATAATTAACATTATGACAGAGTTTAATTACTTTGAAGTCTAAATTATCTTCCTTCAAGTTAATAATTCAAGCTCATTAATAAGCTGGTACTTTAAAAACTTGTTAAAACTGAATTATTTATTAGCATTCACAATTGCAGTCGTCGGTTATGAGCATGAGGCAATATATTAGCAATAAATGTACATGTTTACATCTTAGTAGTTCTAGTTCTGACACATTTGAATGAGGCTCGTAAATTGCTGGGACAGCATTCGTAATGTCTTGCTAATTTCAATTTATATCACAAACAGGGTAATTTTAGCCATCGTTTCACCAAAATCTGATAACATTTAATGAACCGTTTGAGTTGAATGTTTATAGTGGCCATTTGAGAGGTATTTTATAGCAGCGGCTCATTTAAATGTTAGTAATATTTAAGTATGCATTACTTTCATTCGCTAATGCGTCCATTTATCAGCATCTCAGTCCACTAACAAGTTGGGCATGTATTAGAATCTATTGAACACGTGTAGGCTATTAATATCTTAGCACTGAACAAGATTGACCGCAATGAATGGAAAATTGAAAGACATTGCGCAGCTTTCCTGTTTTCTAATGTATTTTGTTTCCTATCTCGTAATTTGCTGTGTTCATAAGACTCAACAACAATCCATCAAGTGTCATTAACAATATGTTAGAGGTGATCTGAACGTGTTTAGACTTTAATGGCCAGTCTAAATCATTGGCAGATGTTTTCTCAATGACTGACGTTATTTATAAAACTATTACGTCCAGGGTAATCGTAAACGCCTGTTCTCCTGAATAGTATTATACTTACGGCGAGTCAACATCCAAGAATGAGACATAGCCATTGTCGCGGTGTTCTGCTCGCGTGGCATCCAAGAACATTCCATTGTGAGGCACTTGGGCTTAGGCACTGTTGGGCCGGCCGGCGCATCCGGCACGCACCCTGAACTCACTGACCGCACTCACTCACTCGCACAGGCGCCCGGCGCGCCTCACCCGGACTCCGGACACTTTGGGCGTGCCGTATGGAGATAAATAAAACGATGCATTAGGGATTTTTGTAAAAAGATAGTTATATTTTTGGCATTGGACTATGACACAATATAATACTATGATATGCTAAGTAAGCGTTTTATAAAGACTTTTACATGCCGAATATTCGTTAATCAGACTATTCATCAGAGGACTCTTTATATATATAATTTTAACAAACATAACCGCTTACAAAATGAGAGTAGAGATACGTTTCTAGTTACCGCTCGGGACTGCTCTAGAGAACTCATCACCTATTCGAAAACATAACTATTTCTAGTTTTATTCGTAATATTTTTCTCACTTTCATTTTTTTTACTCTATAGGTACATATTATTATAATACAATTTTTGAACATATATTTATCGATATGATATCTTATACAGAAATACGCAACGAATCGGCGACGGTACAATAATTTAATCGTGAAGCGTCGGTTACTGCGTTTGCGAATAAATATTTTCGTTGGTGGGTATGCACTAATGCGGCCGCGGCCGCGCGCCGGCGCCGCCGCCGAGCGAGCGCCGCCGGCGACCGACGCGGCCCTCGGCGAACAACACATCATAATCGTCCGGTACAACAACACATAAATCAACGTTTAAACAATATCAACGTACATAGATAGGTACTATTTGGTATTAGGTTCGTCCGCGATCGCGGCGACGCTCCGCCGCGAACACAACACGAGGCGACGGCGTCGACGGCGCCGCGCACCGACGTCGCCGACGCCGCCGCCGGCACTTATCACTCTAACTAATTACAACGAAACATCACAGAGACCGGTCCCGCCCCGGCGTACGGTGCCGCTTGGCTACATGTAGATCGGGAGCTGCTGCAGAGCACGCTTGTCGAAGCGGTCGTAGGGCGCGGCGGGCGGCAGCGCCCGCGCTATATCACAGTCCAGCGCCTCCGGCGGCAGGTACGGATGCGGCTTGAGGCGAGCGCGCGCCGCCAGCTTGCCGCCGCCCGGCGCCGCCGCCTCGGGCGCGTACGACTCGAAGCGGTAGCAGGCCAGGGCGCGCTGCTGCGGCGCCTCCTCGGCCAGCCGCTGGCGCTGCGCCTGGGCCGGCTGCGGCTGCGGCGGCGGCGCGGGCGGAGCCGGGGCCGCTCGGCAGCATCGCCGCGGCTGCCGCGGCGCGCGCGACCTGCTCGTCGGCGTCACCGCCGCAGCCGCCGCCGCGTCTCCTCGCGGCAGGTTGTTCACGAACGGCACGCGCCGCAGGCTCTCGAGCCTCCGGAAGTGCGACGGGTGGATCATGAGCAGCGGCTCGATCTTGACGCCCTGCGGCGGCTTGGCACAGTCGGGAAGCTCGTATTCGATACTGCAGTCTACGTGTAAAGGCACCGAGTAGTCCTTGGGGGCGAGCGAGGCGGGCCGTGCGTCCCGGCGGAAGCGGTCAGCGGCGGCGAAGTCGGCCTCGCCGCGGGCGTAGCCCGTCATGGCGGGCGCGGCCTCACGGCATGTGCGCCGCGGGGCGCGCGCCGATCAGCTGATTGTGCGGGCTTAAGGCGCGCGGACGTGCGCGCTGTGTGGCGGCGGCCGCGAGACTGGCGCGGGCCGGCGCGCGCCTGCGCACCCCGCGCCCCGCCGCTCGCCCGCCCCGCGCCCCGCGGGCGCGCCGTTCATCCCGGCCCCGCCCCCCGCGGGATCTCGCGCCGCGCCGCTGGGGAAGCCTTCGGTCGCGGATCGAACGGTCGCGCGGAGGCCGGCGTGGCGCGGCGGAGCTCGGTCGGGTCGCGGCTGGCGGCTGTCGCGCGATGGCGGCGGGCGCAGCGCCCTCGTGCTGTCCATCGACAGATCGATAGGGACGGCGACGGCTCGTAACTAGCAGCGTCGACTGCTGCGCAGAAATGCACTACGCACGCTGAGTTTACGATGTCGCGCGGGGGAGGGTGTGAACCGAATGTCAAACAGCTGACTACAAAGACATTAAACAAAACAAGAGGTTATGTAGATCCTTCATTTAGGTAGGTTGCTTTCAGGAGAAACAAACAGATTTGTAGAAGAAGAAATAATCCGTGACTGAAAGGAAGTGTATAATCCATTGTTGACATATTCTAACATATGACAGCCGGTAGCCATCTTGCAATAAGCAAATGATTTATTAGTTCTCTTTTTCACCGGTAGATGGCACTATGCCGAGTTATCCACCGGTGGCGTTGTGATTTTCCGAATGTATATAGGTCAAACTGGTTTTATATTAAATGCGCTCATATTCATACTGAAATCTCTGTGTTTCATTAATACAATCACCCGGCCCAGGTTTTAATTAATTGGTGAGCGTCGAGGGGCGTCAGGGGATTGTTCATTGGTCCTTCGAGCCGGATATTAGCGGCAGGACACCAGTCAGCACTTGGTGAATGTGCTTTTTTGAGGAGTTTGCTCTTCGCGGATAGTGGATCGCTATCGTAAACGCGTCGAGGGTTGGTGGCTGAACAAAGCGTCAGCCACTCAGCGTGCAGTTGGCGCTGAAGGAAGAGGAGGAGCCGCCGGTGCAGTACGGTGGCGCTGTGGTGGAGTTGCAGCCGGGTGCAGTGCGGGAGGTACCTGCAGAGGACGAGTCGCAGCCGGGTGCAGTACGGATGCGAAGGTGGAGCCATCTGGTGGATGGACTTGAAAACATCTCGTCGAGGTCGTGAGTGGTTGAACTATTATTTGAATAATTTTGAACTCTAGTATTTTGTGAATATTCAGAAGTGCTGTGATTTAAGATTTGCCAAGCTAATTTGAGCTTTATTTCATTAGAGACATTAACTTTAAATTTTAAGTTTAGTTATAGAATTAGTTTGTACAATATTTAGGACTTAGAATAATTTGCAAAAAAACGACGGGACGGGGAACCTATGCCCGATTTTCCTCAGGATTTATAGTGTAAAACACTCAGAAAATGTTGTGCAATTAACTTTGAATTTTTTTGAATAGTTTTAACTTGAGTTTTTGTCAACAATTTGTACCTCTGTAATGTTAAATATTAAAAGGAATAGTAACTTGTAAATTTAAAAAATCTTGTGCGATTTAATATTGACTTTAATTGTTTATTTTATTGTTTGAGTAATTAATTTGTTAGTTTTAAAGTAAAATGGAATCGTTATTTGTTTTGCAGTTCGATATTTATTCTCGCATTGATAGGGCTAAAGTTAATTTTGATAAGATTCCTAAAGATAACTTAATAAAAGAATTTCTCGAGGTCAAACTAGAACTGTTGGAAAACTTATGGTTAGATTTTTCTGCCGGACACCGGGAGATATTGCGTTCCGGACTTAGTTTTGAACAGTTAGCAGACACTAAATATTTTAAAGACGAGATTTATGATAGAGCGGAAAATGATTATTTTGAATACAAATTAGAATTAAAAAATATTTTAAAATCTTTTAATATAGAGTCGAGTCAATGTAATTGTAGTCCTGTAAAAACAAACAATAATTTAAAATTGCCTAAAATTAATATTCCCATATTTTCCGGGGAATATTCCGAATGGAAAACATTTAGAGATTTGTTTTCATCGTTAATTCATTGTAACAGTAATTTAGATAATGTGCAAAAATTATTATATTTAAAAGGATATTTAAATGGGGAAGCCAAACAGTTATTGTCAAGTATACCGACAACAGAAGTTAACTATAGTAGATGCTGGAATTTATTAGAGGAACGCTATGATAATAAAAAATATATTAGTCATCACATTTTGAATCGATTATTTAATCAGAAAAGTAGTGTCAATGAATCGGCTAGTAGTTTAAAGGAACTAATTAATACGACAAATGATTGTTTGGCGTCGTTGTCTAATATTGGCGTTAATGTTAATAGTTGGGACTTAATTATTATACATATTTTAACTCACAAATTGGACCCGGAGTCGAGGAGACAGTGGGAGTTCTCCGCGGTGGAATGCAACTCATCTGACGAGTTGCCTTCGTATAAACAATTCGAAGATTTCTTGACGAAACGGTATCGAGCATTGGAGTTTTTCGAATCCGAGTCCAATTATGTTGATAGGGATAACATTAATGTCAATAAAACAAGGTCGATGCATGTTACAATTGTAAAGTGTCCATATTGTTCGCAAGCACATAAACTTAATTATTGTAAAAAGTTTGTAAATGATTCCACTGAATCAAGGCGTAGTTTTGTGCAAACGAACAATATTTGTTTTTGCTGTTTGGGGAGCAACCACTCCGCCCGGAACTGCCACAGTAATGGGAGATGTCGCGTTTGTAAGAAGCGACATCACACTTTGTTACATCCAAGGGCCCAAAGTGTGCCGGATGGTAATATTAGTAGGAAAAATACTAAGTCTAAAGGTCAAGAAACATCGCGTAGTGTCCAAAATAGTAATCAGATGGTTTCTCCTGTTTCCGCGGGTAAATGTAAAGTCCAGTCTAGTTTACCTGAAAAAGTAAATTCGTTGCATTGTTATGTTCAGATGCCCAAAATTAAGAAAGATAAGTTAAATAATAAAAAATCTAAATATTTACTTCATCCCCCAATGGTGGGCGATGGCAATAGTTCTCATAAAGTAAAGATTAAATGTAATAAAGATGATTTTGGATCAGATTGGAATATTAAAGCAATAGGTAAATAAATTATACTCATCTGATACCAAAGTTATATTATTATTTTTGTTTGTTTAGTTGTTTAGACCACAAACCTGAAACAGAAAAGATTAATTATTTTTTATATTTTTATTTTATGTTGAATTGTTTAGTAAGTATCCCATTAAAGGGAAGGAACAAGAATTATTAAAAAATATATATTTTATTTATGTTTACTTACCTTTTGAAGAACTTATTAACTTAATATTTAACTCATTGGATTAGTAGGATTTTCTTTAGTTGTTTATTCGGTCGTCCAGTGGCCATCAGTTAACGCTGGAAGGTTTCAGTGGCCAAACAAATGCTCCTGAAAATTAATCATTAATAAGACATTATATTTATCATTCTTAAACACTCTTGAACTTTTACATTTAAGCAGAGATAAAAATAAGAATACTTATCTCAAGTAGCCTCCATATTTAGAGTAGTACCTTCTATGAGAATGGTCCATGATTTTGGCGTTAGGGTCTTTGTTGTAGTATTTCATTCAACATGTTTTGTAGGTATCGGTACACAGAACACAATCCAAAGTGTGTTGTGTAGGGTTAAGATGACAATTATAGCTTGCTGGTTGTTATGCGACGGGGTGGTTGCTACTCATTCTATGTATGTATGTAAGCATATTTATTCGAATTGTCATTTTAAAGGTTTATATTTATTTAATTTTAAGTGTCCGATATCTGAAATTGATTTGTTGTTATATTACTTTTTTGTCCAGTTGTTGATCCTATTTGTTCTGTTTTTAAATGTTTACCAGTTGTGTTTTTATTTTATGTTCATATTTGTATATTGTCTGTCTTTGCTGTCATATCGTCAAACCAGGTTTGCCCACGGTGGGCGATATTTTGTGAAGAACTAAACGGAGTTAGTTCTTGGTGGGCGATATGTATAATCCATTGTTGACATATTCTAACATATGACAGCCGGTAGCCATCTTGCAATAAGCAAATGATTTATTAGTTCTCTTTTTCACCGGTAGATGGCACTATGCCGAGTTATCCACCGGTGGCGTTGTGATTTTCCGAATGTATATAGGTCAAACTGGTTTTATATTAAATGCGCTCATATTTGTACTGAAATCTATGTGTTTCATTTACGCAATCACCCGGCCCAGGTTTTATTTATCTTGGTGAGCGTCGAGGGGCGTCAGGGGATTGTTCAGGAAGGTTTGAGTCATGTAAAATACAGACCTACTTATTTATTAATGTCGGTAAAAATAATACGTAAGTAGGTAAATGAAAGATGTCGAATAATACTAAGGTGTAGAGTAGTGTAGGTAACAGTGATTTATCATAGAAAAGACTTCTGATCGAGTCATGATTTATTGGATCAAATTAGCGAGAGCACTAAGAGATAGGAACATGGAAGATAACAATTTAGATTAAGTAGACTTACAAACTTTTTGTTAAACTCGAGAATTAGCTTTTAATTGCCTGTTATAAAAACGGGCTAATCACTTAAGCCTAATGGGAAGGTGATAAACCTACTATCTTTTTACTAGTTAGGTATAAAAAGCTGATTTTCTCAATTATCTTTTATAGATAAATTACGCTTAAAGTCTTCCTGGCCCAACAAAAAGTTAATTGAATACTGTAACATGAGTGTGTCCGCCAGGCGGCAGGCGAGATTGCCCAGAGCAATCTTAGATTATGTTCTCCGTATTAAGTTTTCGTAATAGGATCTGTTCTGTGGTAGGAGTTGGGCGCTAGGGAGGTAACCTCGCCCCGTTTAAACATATCGATACTTTTGATACAATGTACACATCGCGATTTCACATTACGGCCGGCAGCGACTAAGTTTAATTTAAGAATCAATTTAAGTTAAGTAGAAATATAATGTATAAAAACAAAAGTCTATTATTGAAAGCTTGGTTTATTATAATTTCAATACATAACATGGAGCCCGATTGCTTCAAATTTTTATGATCAACATTACTTTGACGGTTAAGCCAAAATTATAGTCTGTCCGGCAATAATATTACACACTCTTATTTACGAGTATTATGCTCTTTCTTACATAGTTTAACATTGGTGAAGATAAATCATAATTTATTATTTAAATTTATTAGTCTTTATTCACATCGTCGAGTCTTTTTTATGTTGATACAGCGTCTACACGACATCAGTTGCAATACCTTTTGTAACAAATCTTTTGTTATATGACTTTTCTTACTTGAAAGGTGTTTTTACCGGTTTAGCTATTGTGTTGTTTTCATGTCATTTTTTACTTGCTTTAGAGGGCTGGCTAGCCACCCTTGCGAAATTGGATACTTTCGTGTTTAGTTGCGAGTTCATGTAACCCGAAAGTTTTCAAGTAACCAGGAGACTTCTAGTTAAACTTAATACTGTCATGTCAATGGCAGCTCTTCAGGGATTGATTGATGTTGAGATAACGTGTCTTAAATTATACAATAGCGAGAATAAATTATTGTACCGCGCAGCCGATTAGTTGCGCATTTCTGTACTTATAAGATATCATGTCTATACATATGTATAATTAGTTCAAAAATTTTATTGTAACATAAGTCATACTTACCTATATTATATTACAGTAAAAATTTAAAATAACTTCTCTCTCTCTTCTATTCTTCCTTAGGTCAAAAAGACTGAAGTACGGTATGTAGGTACCTACCAATCGGTAATAAGTTGAAAAAAGATTTTACATTTTTCTTGACACAAAAACATCTAGGCAAATTAGACCTTCACATAGAAAGTCGGTATACTCTAAGCTGACAGTTAATTACCTTTGACCACAATTGAAGATAATTGTTTATTTGTTTTCACTTGCTCATCGGTAATTACACTATAATTTGCCATTCTTTGAAAAATTGTGCGCCGTTTAGCTGCCCTATAACGATTAAATAAAATGACCTTAATAACTTGTCGATAATCAGACATCCCTAGAGGTCTTGTAAGTAGATAGGCGCTCACGCAATAAAGGTTCCTATATTTTGAGATTAAATACTTATTCTTTCAAAAACCTAACAGTCCGATTACACATCGTTTCGTCATTATAGTTGTTTAAACTATACTTTTAAATAGAAACTTAAACGTTCTTCAGCAAACCATAATTATACTTAGAATCTACTACTAGGGTTGCAAGTGTCAAAAGAAGATATTTTTTTGATATGAATATGTTTTTTAAGTTAAGGTGCAGATGCTATAAGTGAAGGATTGCAATTTAAGTCAAGACGATAGCGAATTAAGATAATACTCAAAGTGACAAGGTGCATTGGTTTTCAGGTTTACCGGCGAAGTACGAGTGAAGTCTCTGGTGTTGCATCTTGCGCATAAATTGCCGAAAGTGTCCGCTTGAAATAAAGTGCCACTTTAGTACTTAAAAAAACATATTTTTGACCTTGCTTATGACTCGGCTGTATAGTATACAATTTTCTATTCACTATTCGATAACCAATTACGGAGAGATTGATCTAAAATAGACAGATTAGAGTCTTTGTAACCATAGTCGCTATCGTTCTCATCGAGTAATTAATGCGATCCCGCGGCATCGCCTAACTGCCTCGGGACCACAATACATGGACGCGAATTATTATTGGCTGGGGTAGGGAGTTATGGTAATTTATTTTGTGTTTACCGGCTGTGGTTATAACGTAGAAAAAAGTTCAGCTTATTAATAACCTACTATATAGCAGCAGTGTCCAATAACATCATGTTACAAAATAGTATGAAAAAAAAATCCGACAAAAGTTTTTCCCAATCCAAGAGTTGGTTTCAGAACTTTTATAGCACAACAGTTTCATCTTCATCGTTTAGATTACTGGTAGTCCACTAGTCCACTACAGTTCGTTTCTCTAGAAACTTCCTGCATCGGACAACCAAACTGTATTTATGACCAACTAGCGGCCGCCCGCGACTCCGTCCGCGTGGATTTCTTTTTTTCGAAATAAAAAGTAGCCTATGTTCTGTCTCAGGGTCTAAAGATTGTCTGTACCAAATTTCATCAAAATCGGTTGCGAGGTTTAAGCGGGAAAGCGTAACAGACAGACAGACAGACAGACAGACAGACAGACAGACAGACAGAGTTACTTTCGCATTTATAATATTAAGTTGGGATACAGCCTCCTCACTATCAAAAAAGAGAGTACTCCCTTCTAAAAGGCACTTGTAACTCCGTTGTATCCATGGCCGGCGACGATTGCTTACCATTAGAAAATTCACTCGTTTGCTGCCTACTTATTTTTTTTTATCACAACCGGTTTTGTAAAGGTTTATGATCAACGATACGCGTTTTTCTGCTATCATTCCTTATTGACCATGATTGAAAGCCAAATGTCAAACGTCAGTGTTTAATTACATATCACACAACACACTTCTAAAACAGACAGATGAGTGGGCTTTGCATTCGCGATATATTCATATCATACACGCTCGTGTAACGTAATTAATACGATCTCGTGACATCGCCTCAATTAGGCCAATTACGATATTACCATTGGGACTATGATAGAACTCTCGATAGCAATGAAATAAGAAGTAGTATCACTTTCATTATAAATCACTGCTACTAGGCATTTTGTATATCTGATTATCAAGATTCACTCCTATGAAAGTCGAAACTCTGCACTCCAGACTTCGGCTTGCAATTGCGTATTCTCGGAAACGAAAAATTTAATTAAAAAGTTTGCGCTGCGAAGACAGTAAAAGTAAACCCACACAAACTGAACTATTCGTAATCCAGAAATTTCACTCAACATCTATTGAAATACTAAACCGATCCGACCGATCCTCTAAGCTGCTATCCTGGCAAGTATATACGATTTACGCCCATGTATTTGTGGTCTAAAAGCCAATTAACAGAGGGCGGATTGAATTAATTACCGACAACAGATAGGCTTCACGTTTGCTTACACGAGGCCGATCTATCAACTTTCAACAGAATTCACACCAACCATTATCACAGCAGGGTGCGATAATTGACACTATAATTTAGAATACGGTTGAAAATTATAAAACTATCAGTTCTTTAAAGAAAAATAAAGGTTGAAGACCCTCTGGGAATCCACTTCCATTTTTGAAATTATTTATCTTCTCAGGGACGGTATCTGGGCGGATAGGCAGCAGCGTTCCCCTGTGTAACGACGGTTTAATTCACCATACTGCGGTCAACGACCCGTCTGCCCAGCTTAGTGGCTACGGTTGTAAGGAGTAAGGTGTTCTTCCCCCATTTTGGGGAAGTTAATGTCCAGCTATGTGTCCAGATGATTATAATGATGATGATAATGATGATGAACATAGGGATGGCTCAAGACTGTATTATGTTACCTAACCAACTTGCCATGCTTGACTAAATAAATGTTAGTTGATCTAACTCTACAGTCAGAATTGTTTAGATAAGCTTTAGCTGGTCTTTGTTTAGGGACCACCCTAAAGGAAAACGTTGCAAAACCATTGTATTGCTACGGGATGTGCGATACAAAGACTTTATAGAGATAAATGATAACACCCAACCATACATCTTGAGCTGAACAGTGAACACGTCATGTTATGTACCTATATGTATAAATGTAGGTACATTTACAGACTTTGTTGCAATTATTAGGTAACCGATTTAATTTTGGCTAGGTACGTAGAGTTGTAAATCCTCGGGTAAGTGTAAACTGCTTTTGTGTAACTGATAAAGTTCGCTTGTTCTGTATTTTCCAGATCCTATTTTGAATAATGTTGATTTACGAATACTTGCCGACATTCATATAGTTTTAAAACAGAGCTAAGGCTATAATGTACACCGCAAACTCGTTTATGCTTCCTTGTGTTGTGTCAATAAAGAAACAATGTACACAGCTAACTCTGTACTAAGTGCTCGACTATCCAGAGTTTCTTTAAAAACATTTCATTGCCATTTCTCGGTGCAATATTTCTTAGTCAGTTTTATCTCCAGGAGTACTTAAGGCCGAGTATATTTCAGTCAGTTAAAAGCAACACTATTCTTTCAACGCTTAGCTTCGTCAGTCGGCAGTACGCTTGCGCAACTGACGATTTGAAAACAAATTCGAGTGATTACAAACATGCGCTTACTAACGATACAAACCTTTCAACTGAACTCGGAGAAAAACGAGCTAAAGCCGTCTATTGTGAAGGGAATGCTGCGTAAATTAAAGGGAATCTGTTTCGACATGTGAATACGAGTGAGTTTTTATGTAAGAGGGAGTTTAAGGATTTAGTCATGCTACTTATACAAACAATTTGATAAAGAACAGGAATCGGTTATCGTCAATAAAGACCAATTTTGAATATTTTCAATCAATTTACATCAGTCCAACTGCACCAAGAATAATAATACCACTTTTATTTTTATTGGCTATCACAGTAGGTACCCTGTTAAAATCACAGTGCATACAGCCGACAAATACCAAGTGAAATTTCGATCGTAAACCGAACAACCAACAATCGTTATTCGACAACAGAAAAAAACGTAAATTCAATGAATTTATGTAAGCAATGTCCGCAGTGCTATAAATATATACGGAAAATATGAATGCTGTCTGATGACTCGTGCAATAATGTATGAGAAATTATGAGTAAGTAGGCAAGAGAAATGGTGTTTTCCTTTCAAGAGATGTGAATTCACGAGCGATGCAATATTTTAAAGGGCATTTAGGAGTCGTTTTGCGTCAGGTAGACGTTGATTTAGGAGAACGATATAAAATAAACACGAAGTGCTTACGTTAAAAATAGAACGTTAAGTAAATAATAGCCTTTGTCATTATTCACACTGATTTCATGTGAAGTCTTGGCTTTCATTGGTTCGCAACGGTCCATTCGTGCTGCAATCAGAACAAATATTAAACTAAGTATATTTTTTACCAAGTAAGGTGCTTTCGAAGCGCAGGTAAAGGTGTCAAAAATTTTTTTTTTTTGGAAAAATGAAATCCATGAGCAAGTCTTAGACTTTTATAAACAATTCTCTAGCCTTAAGTTGGTCCAAATAGGAATTCATACTGAGAATCCTCAAGATGTTTGATTGAAATGTACTATGTACCATGGTTTCAAGGAGTCAAAGCTTTAATAGCTGGTATACAAACGCTCTTATTCATGTCGTCTATAAACGACTAGTTTTGAGGAGCGTTTATTGCCTCGATAACTATAAATTAGATAAGTGCCGAGCCACGGCACCGGCATATTTATGAATATTCGGTAAGTGCCGCGATATAACCGGTAGGGGGTTAAGTTCGGACCAATTAACATCAGTAGAGATTTGTGTTTATTGTTGCGTAGAAATGCTAAATGGAAGGTAAATAGGTTCCTACCTGGCTGTAAGTGGTTTCCGAAGCCAATGCAGTGTTGTGGGGGATTTTTATTGGATTCCTTTGAAGCGTTATTGAAAGACTTCTATTCAACACAGCAGGATACCCCATGCATGAGCTATTTAGAAAGAAAAATACCCAGCATTGAAAGATATAAGATTTTTCACTGGTGCTCAAAACCATTTGTATTTATGTGTGCAAATACCAGGAAGAACAGTCATAAAATTTACCTAATGTTGTTTGTCACTAAATTTTATTTAAAACCATGTTTAACAAAAAAATAGCAATAAATTAAAGAATATGAATATGAATAAAATAAAAGTTAGTTCCTCTAATATCCAAACCTTTTATTTTATGGATATTATTGCTTAGGAATATTTCCGACCACAGCTGGGACTCGAAATCACACGATCAATCTCAGGTCAAAAATATGAAGTCACTATAACTAGCTGTATATCTATTATTTTTCGAAGCAGATTCAGAATTCGCAATATAATGAGAAAGCAATATCTTAACCAACAAATAAAATACTTTGTTACCGCCAGCAGTATAAACTTTACTAATACAAGTAGCATGCTTGCGAATAGAAACTTGCTAGTCTCGTGAGAAAACTTTAACGTGGATCAAAACAAGAGAGCCATAAAACGGTCATAAAAGCAACATGGCTAATCAAATAATGTTTTCGTTGACAAGCCGACATGGTTCTGTAGACTTTAATGAGTACAAATGTCCTTAGTAAACAAACTACGTCTTGTGGGAAGTATTACCACAGGGTATTTCGAGTAATACTGAAGAAAATAAATTCGTCTTAGTAACTTTATTTTGTGAAAGTTACTTCAAAGTATCTCAACCACATTTAAACAATGACATGTTCTCTGTTTTTTGTCTGATATAAGGTATTTATAAGTAACTTCATTTTATACAGCTGCCATAAGAAATTGATAAGGGTGTTAAATTATTCACACACATTTTGGAAATAACATATCGATGCCTAACGGCCAAAATGGCCTAAGCGACATTTTTTGCGAAATCGACTTATATACATCATTGGAATCGCCTTTTTTTTCTGCGTCGTTCTATCTAGGTTTCGTCTCTCTAGGGCGTTATTTTTGTCGCTTAAGCGGTTGGTAAATTAAGGCTCGAAGCCTTAATTTTACGTCCTAAGCGCCCAATATTTAGTGTTTTTTTTTTCATTCTGGTGGTTAGTAAATATAATATTTTGAAAAAGTTACTTAGACAATTTTGCTTGAAAACAATAAATAACAAAAATGTCGCTTAATACTTTCGGGCTGCAATTTTCAAATATAAGATATGGCGCTTAGGATTATTCGCCCTATCACATATTACTATGCATTGTGGCGCTTATCCCATTTTTTTCTCAAAATAAATGATTCAATCTATGGGTATTGGTGTCCCTGGTCGCAGACTTTCGCTGGTACAGGTTATCTGCGACACCCTGTATATTTAGTATTTCGCTAACACTAAAACTTTTTCGTCAATCACTTCTTATGTTGGCTTAATGTCGGTTAAGCAATTTTAATAAAAATACAGATGCAATTAAGTCGCTTCTAAGCTAACATGATTTTTTTGGTAATTGCAGTTACGACATTTTGCTGTAAAAAAATAAATCCATTTGAGCATAAGCGACTAAAAACACCCTTAGATGAATGACTTGTAATACTTTAATAAATATGTTTTGAAGAGAAGGATCTTTTATATTTACACCTAAAATTTGGAATCTTAGGAAGCAAAACCCAACGACTTATGATTTTTTTTCGTAATTTTTCGTCTTTAATCCTCTCTCCTGTAAAGTTTGTGAAGTGGCGGTTAGGCCTTTTTGGCCGTTAGGCATCGATATGGTTGCTAAAGTAGCACGTCATGCATGCAAAGTTGGAAATACTTGCAAGACCCAGTCACGAGACGACACACGTCGTGAGAAAATAGTTGCAGACCAAATAATATCGTACCTAACACGACGATTCGATGTTTCTTTTACCTGAATCGAATTCGTATTCTGTTCTCACAATAGGTGAATATCAACCTAATGATATAAAAACATAATTGAGTATTCATATTCATCAATAACATTACCACTTCTATCAAACACATGTCGTAATCGATTGTGAGATCTTGAATAATGTTGGTGTCACTCAAGGAGGTGAGCTTGGTCTCTTTTGTTAAATTAAGTAATGTAAGTGTCGCTCAAGGATGCTATTTGGGACCCTATTATTAAATATATTGAAATACAACGGGAAACTGCAAGGGAGAAGAAATGTACGCATCCATTGTTAGACAGCAATTATTTGCATTATAATTTGTGTTGCTATCTATTTGAAAATCTGCAGTCTGCCGAACGAGGGTGAATACGGCCCGGGGCGGTCTCTGTAGCTTTGTGCCTTTTTTTTCGAATCCCGAATAATGAAGCGGGTTCTAAAACCGATTTATCTTCATGGATTGTAAATTTTAATAATCGAAAAAGCACTTCGGAGTCTTGTCCCATTAAATTAGACTTTTTTTACGCCGGCAGAATTTATAATTTCGCATTTGCAACATCAGTATTGAATTTTTGTAAGATTTTAAGAAGGACGCTGGTAATTTATGGCCGCTGCTTTAAAGAGAAAATTGATTCGACGAAATATCAATGCTGTTTTAAAATCACACGTTGGAAGAAAGTAGTTTGTCATTTTACAATATGTTATTAAACAGGTATATTCTGAATAGAAAAAGATTTAAGTGTCAATCAATCGATGCCAGTACGCGTAGTAGGTACATCAATTCTTACCATTCGTTTTTACGCGCCAATTAGTAGATCCCTTAGAATAGGTTATAGTCTACCATAAAAAACCTACCTACCTCGCTTTAATAAGAGGGCCATTTAGAGTGAAAGTTTGGGGTTTTACACATACAAAACAGTAAAGACATGTTACCAAAAAACATTATTAGATTTAGCTTTAGCCATGTGAAAATATACTAGACTAGTATTTTAATGAAGCAGATGAAATTGACGACAATGGTCTTATTTTTTTAATTATAGTAGGAGATTAATAATTTTAGTAGGAGAATTATTATTATACATATACTTATTCTTACCATTTTGCCCTCCTGGGGATCATTACATTGATTTACCAGGTATTTCTGACCTGGGTGAAGTTCCACTGACTTTAACTACCAACCTAGCTTGCATTCTTGTCAGGAAAAAAGGGGCCACTACTTCCATTTATACACGGTACCCCAAAAAGTTGAGGTGAAATGTAAGTTGTCCTCTAATGAGAACTGGTAGAATGTAACAGTGAACTAGAATGAGCGGTGTAGGAGTGCCAGTCCATATCTGATTAGGGCGTAATTATTCAAAACATCATTATTAGCATTGATTAAGAGTGAAGTAAAAAAGTTTTAATTGGTTTTAAATCGTTTGTTCATGAGCACGTTACGATTTGGGCGAAATTGAAATCTGAGATGAGAACTTTGTAAAATAAGATATGAATAATAAATTAATTTTCAAATAGAACCATCCATGTAATAATATTATTGCATGTCGACCCCGTTTATCATCTGCACTTCTAAACAAATATTATTAAGAGGAAAGATTTGTATTTTTGTACGTGAGGAATGAACTCTAAAGCTACTGGACCGATTGGACAAAAAAATTCACTGTTGGATTAGTGAACATAGGGTACTTTTGATCCCGGAAATGTGGGGAAGGGTTCGATGTTTGAAAAAAGAAATTACGCGCGGGTGAAACCGCAGGCGGAAGGATAGTCTATACATCTATACAAATATTATAAGGAGGAAAGGTTTGATTTTTTGTTTGTTTGTTTGTTTGTATGAATTGAATAGGCTCCAAAACTACTTAGCAGATTTGAAAAATTCTTTCACTGTTGGAAAGCTACATTCACCCAGAGTAACATAGGCTATATTTTATCCCGGGACGGGAAGTAGTTCCCCCGGGACGCGGGTGAAACCGCGTGACGGGCCGCTATATAACATAAAAAAAATTATAAATTACTTGGACTAAAACATCAATTATTATCAAGCTCCAAACTAAGCTTAAATCTTGTACTATTGATGCAAGGGAACGGCTAGACATGACTACTTAAATACTTTTGATAAAAGAACTGCACTTTAAAAAAAACACAAAGCAGGACCAAAAACGCTAGACCAGCTTATTATCCAGACTGGCTTATTCCTAGGAATTGCTTAGCCCAGTTCAGTCTACCGAGATACCACTAACTCATACATTTTACTCGGAACTATTAATACTGCCCGTACATGGTCGTCGTACATGTTGATTAACATAACTCCGTTTGAAGAAAGTCGCTCTAGATGTCAGAGACGTGTAAATCCGCCTACGTTATTACAATTAGGTAGTTGGCATTCTATACTAAATAATAAAGCTGAAGAGTTTGTTTGTTTGTCTGAGGAACTACTGGTCGGATTTGAAAAATACTTTTTGTTTTGGATTTTGGATAGTTCAATTGACGCAAGAAAGTGTGAAGGCTAGTTTTATACTTATGTGTGCGGAAACCGAAAACCGTGTGGTTGGAGTCGCGGGCGGCCGCTAGTTCTTACATCAAGAAGAAATTGAAAAATAAGCACGAATCATTATGCCACAGTTACTGTTGTGCTTTTTTTATCATTAATCGAAACTAAAAAAGTATTGATTTAACAATACTAACTTGTGACGTCAAAGCCTAGTATTTCATGCAGTCTCCCTACAAGCTTACTTTTTTGACGTTTAATAAAAGTGAGTGACTTGACCTGTCAGTTAAACACAGTATTGGGATACCTAATTAAGGAAAATGGGATCTGTGTACTCGGCTGCAGAAACTTTTCAACTTGGAAATGATTAAAACGTGAAACGTGTATATGATGCCCTTTAAGCATAAAACTCATTTTTTATTTCGAGCAACATGAACATGTGAAAATAACTTTCGTTTTATTTTCACGTGTTGTTTCAATGCATCACGCTTAATCCTCAAATGCGGTCTTTAGAAACACGATCACAAACTGTATTCGAGAAATTGGAAATTCATTTCCTTACCCTTGAATAGAACCTTAGACTCCGCTCAGTTTCAAGGATAGGTGGCTTCCAGAATACGGTACGAACATAAATCCAAGAGCAGTAAAAAAATTAAAGTACCTAGGTACTCAAGGATTATTTACAAATTATATGATTCAAATATATATATGTACCTACCTACCTACTATTCACTTTCTGTTTTGCCCTAAGGTTGACTGGAAGAGAATGCCATGAGGCATTAAGTCCGCCTTTTGTACAAATTTTATTTCGTGCAATAAAGTTTGAATAAATAAATGTACTACAGCGGTCAACTAACGATATACTAATGTATGCGTGTAGTGTTCTCAGTTTTAAGTAGTTCCACATTCACCTAAGCACTACTATATTTTTTACTACTTAATATAAAAACGTTAGGCGACAGTTCAAACCCGGGCCAAGTTTCTCTCCATTAATTCTGTAAAGTTGTCTTGTCGCAAGTTTAAAAGCAACAGCGTAGATTGAATTCGCAGATAGGTGAGTAACTAAATTATGCGGTAGGTGTAGACACTCATACGTACAGTCAGCCGCGAAAACAGAGCGCTTGACGTCATCATTTGTAATAATAGCATTAATTTTGCGATTTCGTCTGCGTAGAATATCCAAATCCCTTTTAAATATTAACCAAGGACTGCCTGACTCAGAACTATGAGTCGATTTTACCCCAAATTAAGGTTTTCTTTCGAATGAGTCACTGAGTTGGGGAATTGCTTACTTTACTAATATCGAAATGAATTGCCTGTCTATAGTGAAAAATTGGCTGCGGTTGCAAATTTTGATCAAGTATAAAGTATTGTCTCTATACTACAGATTTTCTATGTGCAACTGTGAAAACAACAACAAAAGTCTTATTTGATGGTAACTTTAACCAATCTCGCAGTCATAAAATAATGTAAACTTAATTGGCGAAATAAAAAGATGGCAGTCTCCCCAACATAATAACCGGCCTTTAAAATTCTGGATTGCCGTCCCGAGGTATTCCTCGAAGCGCTACCAATTTGAGGCGCTCCTAATGAGGCGCTCCTTTTTTATTCCTCGGAGCGCGCTTTTTAGTAGCGCTCCAGATAACAATTAAAAATATTAACTTTTTATTCCTCGAAGCGCTCCTATGATTGAACTTTCGAATAGAGATAAGATACTAACTGAAACTATCGATAAAAAGTAAAACGTGGTTGTTTTGTAATATTTACAAAAACTACTTTAACTATCGACTGTTTTTAAAAATTCATTTATCCATCATCATCATCTTCTAAGTTGCCTTACCAAAAGTTAGAAATTGATAGAAAAATATGTTTTCGCTTTCGTCACTATAATGTGTATTCAAAGACCAATGTTATTGTGTAATCAAAGATGTAAATAATAAATAAAACGCACAGATATAATATAAATTATGTAATAATCACATTGTAGGAACTAAATAATTATTACAAAATAACTTTGTGTGGTGTTATTATCGTTAATACAGTTATACATTTATCATTAATAAAAATATAAATAAATTTATAGTTATGAAAGTGTAATCTGAATAGCAAAAAAACCTATGAACAAGCGAGTTAGCGAGAAGGCACATTTACATAATATGAGGCGACATATGACGTGTTTAGTCAATGTAATGATATATATTATACTTTCTTTTTACTACTCTTAACACTTGTAACTATAATATTCATCATCATCCTAGCGCCTAGGGTACGCTGCGACTATGATCCTGAATTGACATGCCTGTTACTATGCCTGATGACTTGTAACTATAATATTATTAAATCATAATTCTCACACAAAATATAATCATTAAAAAATCTAGTTTAATTACTTTTTGTTTTGCTGTTTCATACTGTTTAGTTATATAAGTAATAACTACCATAAAAGTAAAAATCAGGAATACTAATGAGGAAAAAAATTAAAAAGTTATTATTATCTAAATATTAATTTTATAAAAAATCACAGATTGTTTCTTTGTCTCAAATAATTAAAAAGGTAAATTCTTCTGGTTGTCACAGTGTCAAACCTTAAAACTAACAGTATAAAGTAAATATTTTTAAAAAACCTCACTTAGCTTAATTTAATAAAAATCACAGATGATCCATTTTCATATTTAAATATTAAACAATTTCAAATAGGATTCATAAAATCTCAGTTATAATCACATTAAGAACAATATTAAAACTAAGAGTAAGTACCTATATAAAATAAATATTTTTAAAAACCTCACTTAGCTTAATTTAATAAAAATCACAGATGATCCATTTTCATATTTAAATATTAAACAATTTCAAATAGGATTCATAAAATCACAGTTATAATCTAGGATACAATAGGGATGAGGGGGGAGGTGGGGGTGCGACTTACGTTCGCAATGCTCCCGCGCTGCATCGCTAGAGATTAAAGTACGTTCTGACTGATTTAAACAAACAATCAATGATCAAGGAGTATAGAGTCTTTGCAAATTGTAAAAAATAATGTGTTTTACTTATCGATAAATATCGATAGTTTAGTTTCCTATCTCTATTCGAAAATCATAGGAGCGCTTCGAGGAATAAAAAGTTAAAATTTTTAATTGTTATCTGGAGCGCTACTAAAAGGCGCGCTCCGAGGAATAAAAAAGGAGCGCCTCATTAGGAGCGCCTCAAATTGGTAGCGCTTCGAGGAATACCTCAATAGGATATACTCGAAGCCGCTACCGTGCGGCAGAATGTACACTCGGCTCGGAAATTCATTTGCCATATCAGCGAACGACATTCGATCGTCGAAAGGCAATTTAATTTCGCCTGTGAAGCCAAAAAAGTTAATCTCACTGACGTATCCTGTCGTAAGTAAAATGAATATTACGAGGAAGTATGTCTGATTCATACTTATAGAAGAAAACAAGAAAATAAATAGTAAAATTGAAAGGAATAATGTGTGTAATAAGATAACTATACAAATAAATTATTATCAATAACATTCATGGTTCTGTTTTTATAATTTAGAGATCGGCAGGCAGCCCTAAGTAAGGTTTTTTTTGCTAAATAATATACGTTATGTTGGCAACAATGCCCAATGGACTTCCGATCTAATTGGTCTATACGCAGTGATTACTCAGTTTTTTTGTTACTTTATGGAACTATTATAATTAAGAGGACAGAAAAAATATATGCAATCTTCCTACACAACAAATATCTATCCATCTCTATCTCTAAAAACATGCAATCTAAAAGAAACGGATAGTTTGTTAAGAGCTTTATTTCTTAAGATTAAAACGGTTATTGTATTCGCATGTCTAGACTCTTCTCTTAAAGAATTGCTCAAGTTATACAACTGAAATTAATATCGGTTGTCTGTGGGCTCACAGCAAATAATAACTTTCTTACTTAAGTGAATATAAAGTTGAGGTTAATCTTATAAGCTTAAGAAAGTATTGATTTTATTAACGGGCGTAGTAAAATTGTGTAGATAATAGTTTTCGTGTTTTGCGTTGGTCTGAAAATTTACTTTGGTAATAATATAAGTATTTTTCAATTGCTAAACGTGTATCAAATTTCGTTTCATTACAAAGTTTTTGATAAGTTCGTTGATCGTACACATTTTTAATGATAGCTTTTGTTTTCCTTATTGTACTTTTAAATTAATTTGAAATTAATAACCAAGACTTTTTGCAATTGTCCTCTGATTTAAACTAAACTTAGTCTATTAGCAAAAACAGTACCTAACTGGTGTTCTAATTTTATAAGAACGAAATTTTGAAGCTAACGTATGGGGACCGAATTTAATCGGGACCGCGTTCCCTTAACTGAATGTCAAGCCACGTCATGTGATCAAAACGTATACACCTAACCACACTTCAATTGTTTTGCCTACCGTTCTGTTCCGTCCGTCCGTTGGTGTTCTAATTTAAATGGAACCAAGTACCGCCAACGTGTCAAGCCACGTCATAAAGCCGTCATCAAAACAGTTAAACTTATAAAGTAAGCCCTTTTTACTTTTAAGCCCTACTTGTTTTGCCTACCATACCTCATTACATAGCTGAGCCATGGTTTATATATAAACACCCTGTATTATACATAGTGTTCCAATTTTAATCGAACCAAATTTCGAGCCAAACGTCAGATCACCACGAAAACAGTAAAGCCTACCTCATTTGACTGTTACGCCAACCATACCTACGTATATATGGTGTTCCGTTAAATAAGTCACATGTAGCGGAACGCAACGCGTGTCGGCTCGCGCGCGCATACTAACAACTTAATCGGCGCAATAAAGAAAGCCTGACTAGGGGTGGCTAATGGAATGACCAATGGCTTGGAAAGGACATTTAGCTTGACCCCTTTTGTTACTATTCTACATACTTACATACATATGTTGGATGTCTGTTAGTGTAAGGCATCGAGAACGAAATTTCTTGTTATAAGTCTGTTACATTTCCTTTCAGCCGAGCCGTTGTTTATATATGAACATCCTGTATACATGGTGTTCTAATTTTAAAAGAATGAAATTTTAAGCCAAACGTCAAATCAATGACAACAACTACTACAAACAACTTAATTGGCGTAATAAAAAAAGCCTGACGACTAGGGGTGGCTAATGGAATGACCAATAGCTTGGAAATGACATTTTAGCTTGACCCCTTTTGTTACTATTCTACATATGTTGGATGTCCGTTTGTGTAAGGCATCGAGAACGAAGTTTCCTGTTATAAGTATGTGACATTTCCTTTCAGCTGAGCCGTTGCTTGGCTAATATATGAACAGCCTGTATACATGGTGTTCTAATTTTAAAAGAATGAAATTTTAAGCAAAACGTCAAATCAACGATAAAAACTACAACTTACTCACAACTTAATCGGCGCAATAAAGAAAGCCTGACGACTAGGGGTGGCTAATGGAATGACCAATGGCTTGGAAATGACATTTTAGCTTGACCCCTTTTGTTACTATTCTACATACATACATTATGTTGGATGTCTGTTTGTGTAAGGCATCGAGAACGAAGTTTCCTGTTATAAGCCTGTTACATTTCCTTTCGGCTGAGCTGTCGTTTATATATGAACACCCTGAATACATGGTGTTCTAATTTTAAAAGAATGAAATTTTAAGCAAAACGTCAAATCAACGATATAAAACTACAACTTACTCACAACTTAATCGGCGCAATAAAGAAAGGCTGACGACTAGGGGTGGCTAATGGAATGACCAATGGCTTGTAAAGGACATTTTAGCTTGACCCCTTTTGTTACTGAGCTATGAAGAAAGTCTGTTGGTTTGAGGCATCGAGATCGAAGCTTCCTGTTATAAGTCTGTTATATTTCCTTCGGCTAAGCCGTAGTTTACATATAAACACCCTGTATACGTGGTGTTCCAGTTTTAATGGATCGAAATTTTAAGCCAAACGTCAAGTCAACGACAACAATTACCTATACTACTAACAAGTAATTCGGCGCAATAAAGAAAGCCTGACGACTAGGGGTGGCTAATGGAATGACCAATGGCTTGGAAAGGACATTTTAGCTTGACCCCTTTTGTTACTAATCTGTGTTGGATGTCTGCAGTATGTGTAGGCCGGAGAGAATGGCACATTTCCTTTCTCAATGACTTTGTTGGGGTTTGCTTTTTATATTTTGTTTCCATCTGTGTAGCTAGGCCATAAACGAAATAAAAGCTACCTCCTAAGAATAACTACTATGGCATTTTGGTACCGTTTACAATGCAAAAACACACACAATCCGATTAAAACACACACATAAATGACATAAGCCGACAAAATTAATAAAACCGTTCGTTGAGGCTGGCTTGTATAACTCAACAAATCGGTCGTCAAAAATACAATAAAAAGATAAAAAAAATTGGCCAAGTGCGAGTCGGACTCCCGCACTGAGGGTTCCGTACAAATTCTATTTTTGTACGTATTAAAAAAACTACTGAATAGATTTCGTTCGAACCAATTTTCGTTGGTAGTTTTTATGGTAATGTACATTATATATTTATTTCAGATTTATCATCCTCTTACTTTAGAAGTTAGAGGGGGGGGGGACACACTTTTTTCCACTTTGGAAGAGTCTGTCACGCAAAGTATTCACTTAAGAAAAAAATGAGCTTAGAAACCTCAACATAATTTTTAAAGACCTATCCATAGATACCCCACACGTATATGTTCAATGAAAAAAATATTTTCAGTTTCAGTTCTAACTATGGGGACCCCCCATTTTTTTTATTATTTTTTCTATTTTCGTATGCAAACCTTGTTGCGGTTTACAGAATACATCTACTCACCAAGTTTCAATAGTATAGTACTTATAGTTTCGGAAAAAAGTGGCTGTGACAGACTGGCGGACAGACAGACAGACAGACAGACAGACAGACAGACAGACAGACAGACATGACGAATCTATAAGGGTTCCGTTTTTTTGCCATTTTGGCAACGGAACCCTAAAAACAGTCCAAAAGTGATTCCAAAGAATAACTCAAAAAGAAGATCGGAATACAAATAAAGGGGCTAGATAAAGCGAAACATTTTAATGAGGAGGGCATTCGATTCCAAATTCGAAATTTAAATTTTAAAAATATTTCCGACACCCCTTCAGTTTGTCGAGGACAGCCCTGCCGAGCCGACGCATACGAAATGTGTATAATCTTTTATGAATTAACGACGATTTGGACGGACGCATTGTACTAATCATTTATTAATCAGCCTTCGAAGTCATGGCAGCTGGCATGTAACTATGTTTCAATACTGAGATACGAGCGTTATGACTTACGTGGAATACTGATTAGCTTGAAAAATCTTTACATTATTATTTCCCGGCGGTAGTGAGTTTCAACTACAGGTAATATTGACTATTAATGTAGGATATTACATTGTACAAGAGCGATGGCGGCCTAGTGGTACGGATCGCGCCTCACATACGTGAGGTCCGTGGTATGAATCTCCCAAACCTCTGGATTTTTCGAAAATCTACGTGTGGATTTGTGCCATTAGCTCAGCGGTGAGGGAAAACACCGTGAGGAAACCTGCACATTCAGATTGTTTCTGACTTTAGTTCAGTTAGATTTGAATGTGTTACCATGATCCAATCTCTCTAGTTCTCCTCTTAGGGTTTACGAAGGTCTGATTGCAGTCGCTTTACTGTTATAAACAGATTCGTCAAATTTAATAATAATATCTTTTACCTATCTTTTACAAGTAATCTTGCTATCAAAGCACGCAGGTGGTTAGATTGCGTACAAAATCATGTGTCAATCAATCAGGCCATAATTAATGGCGATTGTTAACGATACAACGGTATTAAAATTCTTAACATGCGTGCAATGTCATAGATCTATATCGATAGATATGCCCTTGCCATACATTGACCAGCTCTAAAATTGGCATGAACATTTGAAACGACTGTCGATTCTTATTGTAGTGTCAGCATGTTGAAAAGTACGTCATGTCAAACAAAAAACTGCCACAGTTTTTAGGTGACGGGGCATATTTAACGATTTAATTCCATGTGCAATATAATCCGATGGGAGGCGTACTATGTTTGGCAAAAGGATATTATTTCATTGTAAACGTACACTTCATTGAATGACATCATGAATTTTGGATTAGCTCATATTAAGTAGTAACGGATGAAGCTTACAGATTACCGGGAATAGAACCCAAGTACCGTGCATTATAACCGGATATATAACTTTACTAGACCGATTGGTCCTGGGATCAACCATTTCCAATTTCAATTCGCTATTAAGATGTGGTGTTGGTAGTGGCTCAACAACACCTAAAATAGCAAATATCGCAAATACTTAATAGGTAATTCGTGCTTGAATTATGTACTTATAACACCTATAAGTTTGCTCTTCGAAAGATCGTATACTGCGAAAAATATATTGACAACCATACTTAGAACAAATACAATTTTTGGCACATAACTGTTGATTTTAGGTGGGATTGGGCCCACGTTCGACCCACGGCTAGCTAGTTGTACAAACAATACTCTACAAAACCCACGAACGTTTTTGACAAGGTAAGGTTACCAAATATTTTTCTAAAGTATAGCTGTTAAGGTACTGGCACAAAAAAAAAACAATATTACAATAGTTCCAACACAAATATGTAATTCGAAATTTAAAAATAACAACAGAACAAAATAATAGTATACTTGTCTCCCCTTCTACAATAATATGGTTTCCTTCAAGTGAAGCTTGAAGAAGTATCTTGCAGGCAAGTATGTTGATTTATTGAATCAAATGCGGCCTAAACACATCCATTGGGATAGGTTGCCATGCCGCATTAATTGTTAAGAGAAATACTCTATTTTGCTTACATCGGGCAGAGTAGTGGTAATATAATTAATGTTGATTCCATTACCATTTGCGAGGACCTATAAGTAATTTGTGCAATCACCATTTTGTTAACATAGACAAGTTTTTGTAAATCTTGGTCTTCCTAAAAAAATATATGTACCTAATACACTTATTCGTACTACGCTATACTAAAATCAATAAAAACTTTCAACAAAACATTACGCAAAACAACTGGCGTTCAATTAAAATTAATGAATTTAATATTAACGAAATCACCATTGTTATCTCGCTTGCATCAAACTGTAGATATAAATATAGAGGACACGCATAATTATCTGGCACGGAGAGATTGACACGCGGATAAAAGTGCCAGTTAACAGATTTGCGCCAACATCGAGGACTAAAAGATTGTGAGATAAAAAGATAAAGCAGTAAAGTTTGCATAAAATATTAGTTGGTTATTATAAATTGATTGGTTGTGAAAGAGTAGGAATTACTGTAATAGATGTTAATGTAGTGTTCGGGCGTTTGCTGCCAAGAAAGGAAAATGCAAAAAAGTTGTGTCCACAGGCTTTGTATACGAAATTACATAGTTAAGAAAATAAATAACTGGCGGCAGACCGCGACTCTGCACACCCTTAAACCCATCCTCATCAAATGGACTACCCAAAACAAAAATATTTTTTTAATTCGAACTAGTCCTTCCTGTTATTAGCGCATTCAAACCAACAAACAATCTCTTCATCTTCTATGTATGAGTATAGATAAAAAAGATGGCCCGACTGCTTAAGACACCATTTAGTAAGGGCAACTGCACGTCATAAGTTGGTCGAGTTGTATAAAAATAACTATGTATGATACAGAGTTCGCTATAGTTTTCGTTGAAAGTACTTACTTAGAGGTATACAGGACATTTTTTTCAGAATTATTGTAATAGTATTTCAAAAGTTAAGGGGGGGGGGACGCTCTAATTTTAACTTTGTATTAATATATCTCGAGACTGGGGTGTTTGATCCACATAGTTTCAAGGCAAGTTTTATTGTATTTAAAAATACCTTTTTAACGATACCCCACACGATGGGGTAAGTCGAATTTTGTTTTTCGGATTTACTTTTCGATGTATGGGAGGGGGGGTAAAAATAATTATTTTTCGATTATTTTAAAAACCGATTCTTGAATTATCACTATACATCTCTCCACCAATTTTCGTGGCAATCGGTTCAGAAACAGCGGAGAACGAGCCAGGACAGACAGACAGACAGACAGACAGACAGACAGACATGACGAAACTATAAGGGTTCCGTTTTTTGCCATTTGGCTACGGAACCCTAAAAACGAATATAATAATGGTGTAATAAGAGATATTTTCGAACGGGAAAACCCAGGATTTAACATTATTACCAAGGGGCAAGTCACCTCACAACTCACAAGGCAAACTCAGTCCTATGAGTAAACTAATAACACAATAAGTTTTATACTCACGTCCACAGAAAACGGCTTTTGTGCTAAACTTGGTTCGAAATTACAAAGCTGTATCAAGAAATATCTTAGACCAAATAAATGGGACCAAAGCAAGCCCCTTCGTTGTAACGGAAGCTTATCTGGAATAAAAAGGGAACACCCCAAGCAAGGATGACCACAAAGAATATAAAATATCGAAGCCCCAAGCCGAATAAAAAGACCGAAGCGGGAAATGCGACTTTGTAACGTGGGTTCCGTATAACTACGGTTGGATAAACTTTAATCAATTTTCAATGTTGTACAAGAATCTGAAGAATGTACTTACATATAACGAGTATATAATAAAATATGGTTTTGGCTAGGCACTTACTGCCTTATTTTTTTTTTAGGTGATAGGGAGGCAAATGTACAAGCGGGTCTCCTGGTGGTAATCACTACTACCCATAGACATCAAAGTTTTACCTCTCTTCACATGCCAGAGCCTAGATAAATTTTCTGAAAAACAAATTAATTCTTGTTAACCTCTCGATCGACAATTAAAGAATTATTTGTATCATGCTGAGTATTCTGTGAATTGAAACTAACTTTCGAAGTTACGCATATTAAGATATGTCTATTGAGAATTTTGGCTTTGCAACGGATTTTCATCCTTCGCAAAGTCTGCATCACTAAACGTAGGAGCCGGATAGTTATACGGAACTCCACAAATTAATTACGTACACAGTCGAAACTTGCTTTAATTCTTAAAGCAACCACATCCGACTTTTGAAACATTACATTACTTACATGTGCTTACCACACAGAAAACTTTAGACATGCATAATATGTAGCTTAACTACCGGTATTTAAACTAATGACAATGTTTTGTTTAATGACAGGTATTTATATCGACCCTCTAGTTAAAAGACTGGGTAGTCTAGTTGAACAAAACATATGTTCGCATATTTATATTTCCGTGAACTATAATTTAATTCATTTAATCGAATACATCTGCTTCGGGCCTTGAGTTAGCGAAATGGTTATTTGAATTTGATAGTCGAGAGCCCATTGAATGAGTAAGAATCAGTGATAGACTTAATATGTAAAGAAGCTGATACATGATTATCGATGTGCTCATTGATAAGCCTCAATAGCTAGCTAATTATTTGACTGGTATACATACATACACTAATATACATGATACCATTTCGAGATATCTTAAAGAGTGGTAATTCATGGTAAGGTAAGAAAACAACAAGCATTCATAATTTAAGGATAGGATTGTAGAATATATAAAAAAAATTGCACAAATTCCAATACTTAAAAATGCATGGCTACTGTTTTCGACGAAAAGTTTTTCGAAATGGCGCAGTGAACATTATGCATGATATACATTTCGGAAATAAACAATTGAAACAATAAACATTTAAATGTCTCATAATTTATAAACACGTATATAAAATAGTATGTATAAGAAATAGAAATTAATTTGCCATTAAACATTATTTACTTCAAGCGACCACACAAAGGCCCTTGCGGCAATGCCAAAATGAAATTAGTTTACGATCAGCCCGAACGACTTTACGAAAAAGACAAACAGATAACTTTGTACAAGTTTAATTTCGCAATAAATATCCGATTTCATTAACGTCCACTGAGTTGTCATTGCTTTCCTGATATTACGCTTAATTACATTGAATTAATGAACTCCTTTTATGTATGAGTTATGTATGACGCCGAACAAATCGCGGATCGTTCGCATGCCAACCAAGTGCTGTTGTCACGTGCAGTGTACAATCAGTTTAATTTGTACCTTATCACGTTAACATAAAGCTTCGATTATGTATATCACAAGTGTTTGACATTTGGAAACATGTTAAAAAAACATGGTGTTCCTTTATTTTCTATGTGTAAAGAAAACTGTAGTATTATATAAAAGCCAATAAGTTTTTTAAAATAATTTTCTTGTATTGATTTTGTGAGATATTTATCAACTAGCGGACGCCCGGTAGCTTAAAGCCTTCCTCGACAAATGGACTACCTACCTATCCAAAACAAAAATATTTTTTCTACACAACACCACACTTTTACTTACGTATTACAGAGTAATATTATTCATTTTGAAAACAAGTCGCTCAGATTTCTTATTCAAGTGGATAATAACTTAATGGGAAATCACGAATAATCACGTTATTTCCTCAATAATTAAACTTTATGATGAAAATGTAAGCGGTTGAAACTTTATACATCCGGATATAAAGAGCTTTATACTAAATGCAGACTATATGACCAATCGAGCTCTCAAATAGTCGTCGTAAACGAAACAATACTTATATTAATTGCACTAATCAAATGTCTCTGTTTTGAGTTAAATCTCATGGCAAATGTTGCTATTTTACAGTTCCTTTCAAACTATGTTTGAATGCATTTCTTTGTTTATTATTGCAGAGTTACAATAAACTCGTGGTGAATGCTTTGGTTGTGATGTCGTTACATGAAACTGGGACAACTGATATTGTGGACCATAGAGGAAGTATCCGCTAGACTAGTAGACTAGTTTATATAATATACAGAGTAATATAATTATGTTCGTGCCAAAAATTCAATAGATTGACATTCCCACGACATTCTTCGAGCTGCTTTGACACAGGCCCTGTAATCGCATGTTACCTGAGCATAGTCGCGTCACAAATTGATACCATAATTTCTTATGTCGCGGCATTGAAAGTAATTGAAACTAATTAAATCTATGGTATCAATTGTATTTGTCCACGACCCTCATTCTCAGACACAACATTATGTTCTAGTACGGATCAGTGAGTTGGCACTAAATTGACGGGAAGATGACTGGACTTGTACCTCACGTTTCCCCCAAGTGAGAAGGCTCAGTTTTTAAAATCAACTAATATGACAGCAGCCAGCCGAAGGACAATTTCAAAGAATTTACATCTATAACAATTTCTACTTCGGTGGATGTTTTATCCATGTTATGAACTAAAATCGTAAGGATGCGAGAGATGGGGGACTATAAAACTTGAGATACTTTGTTGCTATTCGGGGTTCCATGCCATTCTAAATTCTCACTGACTTCTAACTTGGTACTTCAATACAATGGAATATAATAGAATATATTAACGCATCCCAAAACGATGCAAACTCGCAAAGACGTCGGAAGGAACACACACTAATAGTTATGATTTTCATTGTCAGTTAGTATGAAACAAGAGGGTGAATTTAGTTAGCAGTAACTGCTTTCCGAATCGGTGGTAGAGTCATTCTCAGTTCTCTGACGATTAATAAGTGCTTCTATGAAGCATATGTTAATAAAGAATATTTTGAATTTGAATTTGAATGTCAAGAAGATAGTTTAGTAAGTTTATACTAAAAGGGTTATTAAATAGACCAGCCCTTCTTTGTGCTTGTGAAAGTAGCAAAGATGCCTCGAGAATCTCGTATGTGTTTATATTATGTATATATTGATAAAAGAATGATGCAATGTTTCAAGGTCGCCCTATAAAGGACGTAGTAACTTTTAAAATCTTATATGACTACTCCTTTCGATAACACACAATTAGCAAATTCTTGCGCTTTTTAAAATCAAACTATGGGAACATTTTGACTCGGGATTACAATGCAAAACTTTACGAAATGAAATTCAAAAAGTTCCATTCGCCATTTTTTCTCCATTTCTTTATCCCCTGCTGGCATTGACCCTTTTTATATCCGGAACAATTTCATTTATTTTTGCGTAGCAAAGGAGACCGTTATTTTTGGGCCCACCAACAATCGGTAACGTTTAAGAGAAAGAGAACTACGTAAAAAAATTGTATGCTTTTTTATGAATTTTGCAATTGAAGTGAATTTCAAACGATACCGGAGTCATAAAACCAAAATAAAAAGCCTTATTTTGATTATATCCGTGAACTATCTGTCCAAAGATTAGTAAACAATGGCTGACATACAGATAACTGAAGGAAAAAAGGTTTTTATCAATAGAATTAAAATAAAACACTTGAAATCGAACATAAAGGAGACGCAATTTACTCCTGGAACGGTTTTCATGCCTATTTTTATCTAAGGCGGTGATTCTTAGTGATTTTTAATCATTTAAATAATTAAATAAAATAATCCGAATAAACAAAACAAAAAAATCCGTATAACGGAACGCAAGTGCTAGTCTATTGCCGGATTTTGATTTTATTTAAAAACTGAATACAAATGTCAGAAACCTTCCGTCTGTCAACTGTCATGAATGGTTTTACTATATAATATAAAAAAGCTGTAGTTTGTTTGTTTGTTTGAACACGCTACTATCAGGAACAGCTGGTTCGAATTGAAAAAATATTTTTGCGTTGGATTATCCATTAGTCGAGGCAGGCTTGAACTAAAAAATGTTAAGCTATAGTTTAAGATTGTTGTGCGAAAAACTTATTCCACGCAGACAGAGCCACAGGCGGCCACTAGTCATAATAAATTGCTTTTACTTCAGATACATAGGAAAAACACAATGGAAAATCGCCCTTATGTGCAAGTAATTACTTTTCAGGCGTTGAACGTCAGGAAAGTAAAATGACAGATTAGTTTATGAGGTTAATACATATTTTCACATCTGATTTCTAACGATTCCGGTTAAAATATGAAAAAGTAATGTAACCACTATAATCTGGAGATTATAAGGAATAAATTGATACCCATTTCGTAAATAAACGCTAAAGTTTTATGTGGGCCTAACTCTCCATACAAAAACGATTGACTCCTTTCTGAAACCCAACCATACATTGTCATTCCCTATTTCTGCCTGCTTAGCGAAAAGCCATTGCAAGGTTCCTTTGTTGCATATCCAGCTTCGTTTTTTATTACATCCATTCATGCATCGAGTTTTGAACTCCATAATAAGGCTTAACGAGTTTTAATCTCTCTTGAGTTTCATTTCATTTAATGCGTTTCAATTCAATCCAGATTAAAATATAGGCAGATAAAAAATAAGCCGCATCGCTCCTCCCAATATAATACTTTAAGCGTAACCTTCCCTTACCTTTAACAAAGGTGTATCTTTACATTCGATAATAATTCTTATTGTGTCAGTTTTGATATATTTACAATGCTATAAAATTGCTTGCTACTATATTATTACCATTTTGTATAAATAATCGAATGTGTGACAGCGTCGCATATATTGAGTCAAGACAACTTAACTTATAAGACTCCTTATTTTATGCACATTACTACTAAAGAGTCAAATCCGCGTAAATAACGTCTAAATTGAACTCCACACTGGCATTAGATTAGTTTTGACAGCCGATTTATTGTCATTCTGAGACGTATTCGAAAGGTTCAGAAAGCATTGTTTGTCTTTTTTCTTGTATTTCTCGAAATATCTCACACTTAGTACATTGGTTACTATGAATTTTATTAGTAATTATTACTAATAACATAAACGTCATTGCAAACAATCATTTGGTTAAACGAGAATTGAACGACCTTTAGTGTCGTCGACTGACCAACCATTACACCAAATCAGTCAATCTATAAGCAATAACAGTTGGAACACACGCCAATATCTCTTAAATTAGAGTTTGATTGCTTTTTGCCCTTATTCGGGTGTGCATAAATAGTTGGTTGTTTACAAGTGGCCATAACATAACATTCTTAAAAGCTTTTAAAATACCAATCGCTCGCATTAAAATTCAATCTGCAATATAATCGGAGGTGACATTAAATTGGCTGCTTTAATTACACAATGTTTGAACACAACCCGTTTACTTTCAATATCAAAGTCGAATTTTGAAAGGTTGTCGTTATTATTGGAAATATGTATGAAGCTGGTTTTTAGGTGATTACGAGCAAGGTAACTTTCTTTTCTGCTATATTTGTATAGCCTACGACGTAGGTTTTATGGTTCATGTAACTGTCCTATATTTCGAGGAACTGAGTTTAATTCACTGTCTTAGAATGTTTGGGGAAAGGGTGTTGTTTGAAGATAGTAACTGTCTTCGTCACGACGGCAAGATTATTATGATGGATGCGTTTGGCGGGGCGTTAGGCACACACTTACATTTCACATTTTGCTAACGAGCAAAAAATATTTTTTACGCATCTTTGGCTTGCAAGAATGATGAACCGTTTGCTCATCTGCCTACATGGATCATAATCGTAACCAATAGATATTGAGGCGGTGATCATTAATTTGTTTGTTTTTGAGTGTGTGAGTAAATCGGCAGTGGAATATGATATTTATGTCAGGTTGATAATGCCAGTTTTTTTTTCATGACTAACCAGTATTCTAGCATTATCGACGAGTTGGATCACTTGACCGTGATTTTTAGTCAAATATGTAGGTATTCTTATATAATCCCAGCCTATCTTCTACTTGAAGGAACTTCCACTCGAATGAGCCGCTCGTCTAGGAAAGCACCTCCACCTTACATGAGGCCACAGTTAAATAGCACTTCGTAACTCTTGTGCTATGTTTCTGCTGGTGACTGAGGTTGTCAGAGCTCAATTGGGGAAAGTATAGGGTCTTAAAGGCTGGCAACGCATCTGCGACTCTTGTGCGGTTATTGATGTCCTTGGGCAGCAGTGATCACTTACCATCAGGTGACCATCTTGTGCGTTTGCCTCCCTTTAACATAAAAACGTACCTACTTCGTTCATCCATACAATGTACAGTCATGAGCACCAACCAACATGTATACAAACACATTGAAATATGAACTTTGCTGCTTTGACATAAGAGTCGATGTGTATATATCATGACTGTACATAATACAAGCACAAGTTGGAGTACATAACTTTTTTCATCCCAGTCGTGTACACGTTCGCTCGGTCCCGTGCCCCGTGAATAACCCGATTGTCTATAACTACGCCGCTATTGTGCCGGAGTAATATTTCACAGAGTTATTCATTTCCCTTCGACCGTACAGGGATGTGCTCAGGTTATAAAATAAACAAGAAAAGAACATCTAGTCGCAGGCTGGAATTAGACAGAACTCACACATGCACCCCTTGAATTACATTTAAATTTTGACGTTTATTAATTTTTCAACAAAAATTAAGAACGACATGGGTTTGTGATGGGTCTATTTTTGAGTGGTATTAAAAGAGGTGAGAACAACCAAAATCATTTAAATAACGATAAACTTATGATGAGTAGGTACCTAATCAACGTATTTGAATGAAATCAAATTATCATTTAAAAGCATCGAAAGAGCCGTGATGAGGCCAAAACCTATCGTATTAACATGATTCCGAATGATGGTGGCCTTTGCCCTGCAGTGGGCGCTAATAGGCTGATACTTTTACTTTTTTAATCGAAATATTAAGTTCCTCAACTTTATCCCAACTAATATTATAAATGCGAAAGTAACTCTGTCTGTCTGTCTGTCTGTCTGTCTGTCTGTCTGTCTGTCTGTCTGTCTGTTACGCTTTCCCGCTTAAACCTCGCAACCGATTTTGATGAAATTTGGTACAGACAATCTTTAGACCCTGAGACAGAACATAGGCTACTTTTTATTTCGAAAAAAAGAAATCCACGCGGACGGAGTCGCGGGCGGCCGCTAGTTCAATATAAAATTTAACATTTGCACACATCAAGATTTACATAATTTACCGATATTAAAAAAAAATAAGTAAAACACGATATAACTATTAAAGTTATATGTATATCTGAACAATAATCTGTATATAACCAGGACTACCATTTGCAAAAGATTTCTTTGGTTTCAATTATATTTGACCTTTAATAATAATAATCGTTACTTTGACCTGACCTTTTTTAAAATGGCAAATGTCCAGACCTTATCAATAAAATGTTAAATAAACACGAACAGCAAAATAATACGACCGAATCGACAAAGTTGAATTAATATCGCATTCCGATTTAAATAGAAAATATATTTTCATCTCTTTACAAATCCGTCCCTGGCCCCGCGGGACCACAAAAGAATTGAAATATCGATTCACAGAACACGAACGCTATTTCACTACTTATTTTCTTTGTGCGCCTTTCGTACCCACATTTACTTGCCTTTACTTAAGGGACATGTCATATGACAGGTAAAATTTCAGCTTAAGGCAGGTTCAGACTACCGAGCCGTCACTAATCCGTACCGAATTGTTGGAAATTGATCAAACACTTCTAACACTTGGCAATAAAGTTCAAAATACTTTGCTTTAACAAACTTTGACAGAACACGTGATGTAGGTGACATGTCACATGCAGTGTTATTATGTCGGTGGTGTCGAATGTCTGTAAATAGATTTATTTGCGGACTATTATTAGGGAAGAGTGATGTTGTGCACCTTTTGTGGACCGCCTATAAGTAACAATGTTTGGGGAGCTCAAAATAGCATGTGTTCAAATGACAGTATTAATAGTACGCTCCTGCAAACGACTTTGTTTGCGTGGGTTCCAGAATTTAATTACGTAACGAAGTATTTTAAACATGCTATCAGCATCGACTACTAATTAGAATATTAGCGGCCGCCCGCGACTTTGTTCGAATACAGATCCCTTTTAGGGATTGCAGATCTTTGTTTGCTTGTGTCCAATTCTGATTTATTAATTACAGTGCAAATCTTCATGAAATAATAGTGCAGTTATTTACAACAAGAAAGTATAGTTGTGTTCATATTAAAGTAAACCTTCCTACTATTTAGGTAGTAGACTTCAAAAAGATTTAATTAACCAGAATTGGCAATGTGTGTGCTGTTACTCACTTCATAATTCACCTTTCTCTGTAATAAACATTATTTTAAGTAGGTAGATTACTAAGTAAGTAATTAACAATATAATTTAATTAAAGAGATAATTATAAATACACAGCTAACTGCTTATTTTTATAATCATAACTTTCATCGTTAAAATATGTTATAAATTATATTACCATACGAGTACATTCACTTCGTTGCTAACGTTAGAGCTAAAATAATTTAAAATTAAGGCGCTCAATTAAGATAGAAAGAGTCTTTGTAGCTTTAACAATCTATTTTTGATTAATGGGTGGATCGCAAATTCAGCAAACCATCCATTAAACAATATATTCTAATAAAATAAAGCTGAAGAGTTTTTTTGTTTGTTGTTCATTTGTTTATTTGTACGCGCTAATCTCAGGAACTACTGGTTCGAATGGAAAAAAATCTTATTGTGTTGGATAGTCCATTCGTCGAGGAAGGCTTCAAGCTTAAATATAACACTATGTATGTGAGAGAAAACTGAATTCCACGCTAGTAAATAAATATGTTCAAAGCCGAGCGCCAAAACTAGCGTCCGTACAAAACATCTCCGTTCCTTTTACGAGTTGCCCGATTCCCACTGGAACCCTTTGGTTCAGTATCAAATATGGGAATGTATTCGCAAGAACATTCCCCGTAATGGAAGAGAGGGCTTGTTTGCTCTGGAAGTGGCCGCTTAAATTGAGCCAAATAGCTTCTGAGGGATACCAAGGAGATACGTAGTTTACTTCGGATTATATGTTATTGGAGGTGGGTACTGAGTTATTTGAAGTAATATAGGTGTGGTTCAAATATTGTACATATTTCCTGTCCCACTGAAGGGCAAAAATTTTCATCGTGATTGGAAATCATGTATATTGATTTTGGCTTAATCACCACTTTGGTAACCACAAAGCCCAGCTGTGTTCAGAAAAAATGACACAAGCTTTGCCCACCCGGGAACTGAACCTAGGACTTGGGGACCGCGGCCAGGAACTTTTAAACTACTAGTTATTCAAGTTAAAATCAAAAGAGATTACTGACAAATTAAGACTGAAGATCTAAATACTTTTTTATCGTGTTTTCATTTTATGGGATATTTGATTTTACTTTATTAAACAACCTAAAGGAAACACCGTTCATCATCATCATTAGCCTATCGCAGTCCACATCCGGACATGGGCCTCTCCTAGGGCTCTCTACTTAGCCCGATCCTCGGCAACACCATTAAATAATAACATTTCAACGCGACGAATATTGACTTAACTGCTCTCAACTACGTTAGGAACATACTCGTATATTCAACATTGAGCTTAAGTAGCTATTTCAGTCCTCCTAATATTTGTATTTCATTTCACCTTGCGTAAACGACTAGCGTAGAACTCCCTTATGACGTCAGAGGAATCTCATTACCGAAGCATTTTGTAAGTGACTAAAGTTGATGGCCCGTGTGACGTCACACGTCTGTCACAGAATCTGCTCAAGGCGGCGATGACGTATTTATCGCGTCATCAGACTACGCAAATGTCATGTCATCTTAAGATTTTTCAGCCAGCATTCCGATTTAGAAATGGCCTTCAAATGTATGACAAGAAAGTAGTTATGCAGGGTAATTTTACAACTCGAGGCCGAGGAAAAATGGTTAATTTTAAAGTTGCAACTACCCAGTATTATGAATATCTAACAGATAGTATATTCAAGTTTATGTGCTCTATTCACCGAACCCTTCTGAGAGTGGTAAAACCAAGTATTAATTTAGTAATATTCTTCAGTGTGGCCTCGACATATTTTCAGATAATGCCAACCATTCGCTTCGTACTCGTAAATAAATAAATTACGTCAAATCCACTTAGTACGCTTCATGAAAGATCGCAAGAAACTTCTAACTTGATTAACAAACATTTCTACACTGACTACAAACGGTAATGTAATTCTTAATTAGTATGGAATTTTGCATCGCTAGGGAAGTTGCTATTTTAATCAAGCAAATTACAAATCACAAAAGATCTATCTGATCCGGATCCGCAGTACAATCGAAGGTATTTTACTTGTAAAAGTAGTAAATAAAGATTGAGTCTTCTAGATAAGCATTGAGCGCAGCTTCTTGGGCTATGTACGAGAATATTATTACTTAGACCACCCGGTGAGATACGTGCCTGCCTGCCAATTGGAATAAATGAAAAAAATATTTAATGTATTTTACGTGTCTGATAGTCATTGATAAGTGCTTCTCATTCTTAATATCTATTGATCGCACGTTTCCAAGTATTAAATTCGCAACGTGGGATTCAACTCTCGACGGCAATCATACTATTAATACCTATGTATTATTGCTCTTTTCATCGTAATTGACTTTTCATTTCGTCCGTCCATTGAAATACTGCGCGCCGTCAAAACGACGTATGTGCGAACGAATAAATCACACTAGTGATTGATCCATACTCGATTTAAACCGGCACAATGCACGTTTGCCGTACTTAATTTAATTTTACCGATTCGAGTCAACAAATAAATATTGTCGTGTATGCATTGTCGCAGTAAATCAGAGAAAATTGAAACGATATCCGATCTGCGTTACTGGAATTGATTTGCTTCCGTTATCTAATTACTGAAATTGCCTTGGGCAAGCATTTACTTTAGTAGCAGGTTTCAACGAATAACTATTATGTTTTAGTTTCTTAAAATCTACACTACTACAAACTTTACATTTTAGGTGACGTTATGATTTCATTACAAACGGTTTGTTTGAAACCGATTTTGACGAAATACAATGACTATTTTCAATCAAAGGTTCCTAATCTATATTCATGTTTAAATATGCATTACCCAAACAAACTCACCACCAAACAGTCTATCAAATCAAATCAAATTTCCGGCGGAATAAAAGTAAGCCCGGAGTTCTGGCAATTACATTAGTAGGGTATAGCGGCCATACTGCAGATAGGATTGTTTACTTCGGGGAAACACCAGGGTGTATTTGCGTTTTGTTTAGTTTCGTTTTAGTTTAGTTTCCCTGTCGGCGGGTTTCATAACAAGGGGAGGATGTTTTATGGAAGCATCGACGTTAGTTTTAGCCCGCAGCGTCTGTCGGCTAAAAAATACGAAATGTTAAAGCAGCAATTATTTTTTACGCTTTTCAACATCCCGTTGTGAGGGGAATGTAGCGTTTGCACTTATAAGATTATGTTTATGTGGAATCTTCTTTAGATTTCCGACACTCATTTCTGTGGGTAAATGTTTATAGCGTAAAAAAAATTGCTTAAGCATTTTTGCACCCAGGTAACCGCGCTGATCCTTGTTGAGATATAATATTAAAACACAGAACAAGACTGTCTATGTCTAGATTGCTATTGCTATATTATGCAATCAAGCTTTGCTTACTGTTGGGACTAGTTCAAAACCGCTACTATTGAGATCACTACATAAACCTACTATATTAAAACTGTTCTTCTTTAAGATTTTTCTTTCTTCTCCGCTGTACATCTCAAACATTATTCTTTTCAGCTTTAAAACTAATGTCGTTGATTTTATTATCATTACATTACGTAACAAAACCCTGCCAGAGTTAGGAATTGTCAAAAAAGTGACATGGCTCACATCCACGATAGACAAAGAGGTACTTTGCATACTGTTTGTGTCAGAGACATCGACCTTAAATTACTGGGGACATTTTGTCCTTACTAAAAATCGATGTCTACGCAAATAAATATTTAATATTGATAAAAAATCACCCTCTCTATTCAAATATACCCTTGTCGAAAGGCTCAAAGAACCAAGGAAAAATATTCTTTAAACACATACCGTAAGGTATGATTTACATTACAATTTTCGATATTTAACATTTTGGGGTTCTTCATTTTAAATAACGTACATTTTAGGATTCCTTTTTTCGTATTTTTTTATCCTTTCTTTATTACAGCCGTTTCAAAATGCTCTGAACTGATGCACTCACGTGTTTTTTTCGCAATGCACCACATTTACGGAGGAAATAAAAATTTGATAGAAAATGTTCAATATGGACTCACACTGGTGAAACATAACAATAGTATGTTGTCAAACTCAAATTCAAACTTAACCAATTGGTCAAGCTTAATCAATTGGGCTTCATACAAGCATTTATGAATGATCAAAACAAAATGTAGAATAATAGACTCTACCTACACCGATTCGGAAGGCTTTGCCGAGAAGAATAGTCAGTTATCTATTTTTTTTATTATAATTTTGATATACATAATCTCCAAGCCAATGGCCCAGGAAGCGATCGGGACATACATACATAAGATGATGATGATGATGATGATCATAATAATAGTATACCTACACAGTAAGTAAAACCGTACGGAATCATAACAATGAAACATCTTTTTACACTTAACTATCTTTTTTAGTCGTCAATTTTATGAAAGGCAATTGATTTTCTAAGAATACCGTCGACTGCGTCTAAATGTAAATTGATTTCTGTAATTGTTGTAATTTCAAAGGGACGAACGATTCCATTTAAAAGATCGGTTGGAACTTCAAAAAATACTTTCTACTTTGTAATTTACTAACGAAAACTCACTGTATTTCTGAAGACCCTTTCTTCGTTAAACCTATGATTAAATTTATTCTTTCGTGTATTATTATACGTTTAACAAGAATTATATTTCGAGTTTGGAAGAAAATAATACTATTCGGTTAAAGTTACCTTCATTATATAACTAGCGGCCACCCGCAACTCCGTCCGTGTGGATTTCGATTTTCAATATCCTATGTGTTATTCTGATGTATACGCTATATTGTGGTAAGGTTCATTCAAATCCATTCAGTAGTTTTTACGTGAAAGAGTAACAAACATCCATATATACAAACTTTCGCCTTTATAATAGTAGTAGGATGTATTCTACAATGGAGGGAAAAGTAATTACTAAAGGGTAAAAACCATCAGTTACAACTGCTTTTATACTAAAAATGTCCAAAGTGGTTGACTAGTAAAAAATGTTAGAGATGAGGCAGACGAGCGTGTGGTTTATACGATGCTAAATTTATACTAATCCAAATCCTACTATCCTACTACTATTATAAAGGCGAAAGTTTGTATGTGTGGATGTATGGATGTATGGATGTATGGATGTATAGATGTATGGATGTTTGTTACTCTTTTACGTAAAAACTACTGAATGGATTTGAATGAAACTTTACCACAATATAGCTTATACATCAGAATAACACATAGGATATTGGAAATCGACATCCACGAGATTGAATATGAAAAGTTATGACACCGTTTTACATGAATGCATGCTATGCTACTTAATGAAAGAAGCGTCTCATTTTTGTAAGTTTGTGTCAAGTTTGTTCTCAGTTTCGTTTTATACAATATTTTACTATTGGATTAAAAGACAACAATGTCTAATAAAAACATCTGTAGAACATCTGACTCAAATAAAACTTTTATCTCACAGCTTCCATCTATCCGAACCGTTCAAGATAGCGCCAACATCTTTCTTTATTAGCCCGACCTTACCCCACACGGTCTCCCATATGTTTTTTACTGCTCCCATCAATAAAATAACTCATCGCCAAATATGCCGCGCAACATCGGCCGTCGTGTCGCCGGCAACATTTTAATTGCGCAGTAAAAACGTCGTAAAGCCGCAGGAGCCCTGCGGTCATAATTCCGCTGTGACCACTTTGTGAAATATTTGAGCGATTTTGAGGCAGTCCACTTTGCGCACACAGTTGCTCAGTTGGGGAGGGTATGGGGTCTTAAAGGCGGCAACGCATCTGCGACCCTTGTGCGGTTGTTGATGTCCAATATGTCCATGGGCAGCGATGATCACTTAGGTACAGTTTTAGAGCAACTGGGCTTGAAACTGGTGGCTTAGTCCACATTGAGCGGCTTTTAGACGACGTCGACGACGAGACGTATTTTTTTTATAACTCGTATTGATGAAAGAAAAGAAAAAACAACTCTCTGGAAAGTGTTCATTCTGTAGTTTACCACTGCCTTTTGCACTATGCGCAACTATTGATATTTTTGGCAGATAAAATACTTTAAGCGCCTGCTAAAATAGTCAATAGGTGCTCAAAGTAAAACTAGGGCGAGTGCTTAATAAGCGCTCTTAAAATAGGTGCTCAAAATGGACTACCTCCCGATTTTGTGCTAGCTGATGACGCAGCTACTTTAAACTGATTCAGCGAATGAAACATGTTTTGATCGTCCATGGAAAAGTCTTAGCTTCAATCCGGCGATCGTGCGTTTGATTTGAACCACGAGTTTGGTTGCATGTCATCACGTTATATTGATCTGATCACACAAGGGGTAACTTACATTATATTTCCTTATTTAATTTGAGAAATTAATAGCAGACAGATAGAAAGTTCTGAAAATGGCCGTTGAATCAAACATGTCTCAAGTGAGAAGTGAGTGTTGTATGTATTCCTTTTGTACCTAACCTACACAATACAAGACAAGGATACGAATTGACATCAGAAAGACAAAGGCAGAGACAGTGTTAAACAAAGACTACATCCCTGAGTGTAAAGGTCACGTTTCCTTGCTGTACCTACATTATATACTAATACTTTTAACTATCCTTATGTATAACATTAAAACAAGACACAGTTCTTTCAAGTAATATGCAAATTCCATCGCTCGCAAAAAGACACCAAAATTCCAAATGTTCACTACATAAATTAGTTTGAAATGTTTTGCACCTCAAATGCCAAATTCACAGACAACAATGCGTATCTCAACAAAATTGCAGTGACAAATGTTTCGTAACCTTGAAAACATCTTATAACTTGCTGATATTTCTTAGCAATCAATTAGTAATTAGTATCTTGATTTAAAGAACCTCCATTATAGAACCTATAGGTTCCCGATAAAATAACACCCGCGTGCCTAGTAAGTAACACATAGTAAGACTGTGGTCTGACCTCTTACAGAGAGTACCTCTCAGAAGGCATAGTGTAGGAAACTCTCCGAATAGTTGGAGTATCAACAGGATGGGAGTTGCTGAGGATAAGGCTAGTTGGAGTGCAAATCGAGTGCCCTTTATCCAGAACTGTACTCCGATGGACCGAATGATGAAGACAGAACTATGTATTTTCTAGTACATTTCTAGATTTTAATTTATTTCAATAAAATATTATTGGACCAAAGTGTAAGTGTTACCATTCTAAATTAAGGAGTAACCCATAAAAAACCGATGCGTCACGACAAGCCACGTCAAATATAAATTCACCTTAACGGCCACGTAAAAAGCGTCCAGTTTTTTACTAAGGGCCTAAAACGTTTCGCTTTATGGTCCCTTGCACTATATCGTGGAATCGGTTAATTCAGCACAGCCGTCCCCAATCGGGTGTCTTTGTTCCCGTTTTTTCCAGTTTGTTCCCGTTTACTGCCGATTCCGGTAGCCATTAAAACCGGGAGTTTTTTTGATACCTCGCCTCGAGTAATCTATATCTATAAAACTCAAAGGTGACTGACTGACATAGTGATCTATCAACGCACAGCCCAAACCACTGGACGGATCGGGCTAAAATTTGGTATGCAGGTAGATGTTATGACGTAGGCATCCGTTAAGAAAGGATTTTGATTAATACAACCCCCAAGGGGGTAAAAAAGGGGATGAACGTTAGTATGAAACTTTGTCAATTTTAAACCTATCTGGTTGAGACTTTGCATACATAAAGCTACTATGACGTAGGCATCGCCTAAGTAATCATATTGATAAATTCCAACCCCCAAGGGGGTAAAATAGGGAATGAACGTTAGTATGAAACTTTGTCAATTTTTAACCGATCGGGATGAGACTTTGCGTACATAAAGATAATATGACGTAGGCACCCCCTTTTAAAGATTATTTAAAAATTCCACCACTAACGGGAAAAATAGGTGTTAAAGAAACCGAAATCCACGCGGACGAAGTCGCGGGCGCCCGCTAGTAATGTAATAAATTACTCGCATGCTGTTGTCATTGGGCGGTATTGTCAAATTGGACTATTCTGTCGGAGACTTTATTCGAATACAGATTTTTTTATTGCCACTTATAAAAAATCTGGAGCTGCGTATGTTAAATCCCATAACAGTTGAGCCAAACTGTTCTTGTTAAGTAAAAATAGCCGTGAATATCAATAAATCATGGCATCCATGGGAATATCATAAAGATAATTTCAGTGTGAAAGTCCGATGCCACAACGGAAGCAGATAATTGCGTTGTAATCTTGTAGAGATAAGTTTATTTTTTGTACATGTCCTTCTAATTATTTTTGACATTAATTGAAACCAAGGCACTCGTCTGCGTTGCAGTCGAATGTAACAAAGTATTAAAAATTGCTATACCAAATCCTTGCAAATCTATTCTATACTAATATATCCAGCTGAAGAGTTTGTTTGTTTGTTTGAACGCGCTAATCTCAGGCACAACTGCACCAATTAGAAAAAATATTTTGTGTTGGATAGTCCATTTGACGAGGAAGGCTATTGGATATCAAAATCCGATCCGAGCCGCTAGTAATGAAAATATGAGTTCCTCCAGTTAACTTCAGTTGTGTGACATTTTGTCAAGGAACATAAAAAACTACCCATACAAAGTTGCAACAATGCATCGTCGGCATGAAATGCCTACACGCCGTCGTCGAATATCCGAAAGGAACTGGGTCGGTCGATATCTCTTTGAAAACTTTATGAAGATGTCTCTTTCTACTGGGAAATGTACTAGAAACTACTACGGCAGGTCCGGGAAATGGCCCTGTCTTGTATACAGTTAGGCCGATGTAGGAGGGAGAATCTCTGGGCGGTGAGAATAACTTAACAAAGTTGTACAACTATCAATGCTGTTTCAACAAAGGCAAGGGTGTACTTCGACCAACAAATATCTGCAGTGATTACCTAATTACTAATAATTATAATGATAGGCTTGTATTTGTTTTCCCAATGAATAAGTTTTTAGTTCCTTGCGAGTCACTCACACGATACGTCGAAATTCCTTAGTTATCAAAAATTACAATTTTATTACCAAGTTAAGTTAATTTTGGTTCATAAGTAAGGAATATGAAAATTCTAAACGACGCTCAGTTTTCGTGATCGTTGTCTTACGGAGGTTAGGAAGCCTTAATCTTCATAGGGCGGCAGTACATATTCCAGATTTATGAGTGACGGTGGACACATACCATTTACGAATATGATAATACTTCGCATACTACATTAAAAAACTAGTATAGAAGAAAAAGTACTGTTGTTGAGTATTGTTTCACATGTTTTTCAAAGTACAAGGCATGTACCTTAATAAAATACCAAAATAGTCTCTTATAATTCGCATACACTTGACTCTTGCACAGCGACCATCATTATTCCAAGCCAATAACGCGGTTTCTATTATGATTAATAATCCCGACCGTGAGACGAAAAAATTAACTGTGGTATTAAGAAAAACTGCCACAACCATAAGCCGCTTATCGTTTTTTAATGAAAACCAGGCGGTCGCGACGGCCAGTCACTCCCGTCGACGCGTTTTAAATATTTTTGACGGTAATGAGCCAGAAAACGCTGTAATGTTAATCTTTTTCAACATCTGCTATATACTATAAATGTTATAAGGACGGTCAGTCGATATAAAAACTATTATGCATTAAGGGTCTCCTTACTGCTTGACGTAAAGATTAAATTAAAACCAACTTAAATATCTATATTGTTATAAAGTTCACGAATGTGTTCGACTTTCGAATTAAAATATTTTACGCAATTTCAATGTTTTTTTTACCAAACTCATCAGTAAATTACTGTTTCCACGCATTAGGTCGATGGTTCAAGTCTTGACGCAAATCTGTATTTTTTTTTTGTTCTTAGTAATGCAAAATTATTTGAAAACAATTACACGACTCACAGTCAAACCGAGGACCTGATACCAAAACCAGTATAACTTTATTTTTCTGACAAAGTCACAATTACCCATTGCTAAGATGAACAATCTCAGCTGGCGCACATAATTACATAGTTACATAAAATAAGGCACACGGAACAAATACTCCCTTCTCCCTCACCAATGTATGTTAAATAGCGCCCAATTAATTTAATCGCTTGCAGTGTGAATGTACCAAATCCCCAGCCAACAAAGGGAAGTATAAAAACTGCTTCGTAATTGATCGTACACGGTTCCCGTTTCCCTTTTTAGCCGTGGAACTTTAAAAAACTAATAAAAACGCACGCGGCCCTGCGTAATAACAGGCTCTTGGACTGAGATAAAAGAACTTATTCTATGGACTTTCTCGCTAGTAGCCACAGGCAAAGAATGTAAACGTACAGAAGCGTGATAATATTTAGAAAGGGAGCTCCAAAGATTAAGTTGCTGGAGGTTGAATTCATAGAGTCAATTTTCGGTCTAATACGGTGTCTGGTTTGATTAGCTAAGGATTGCGCAAAATGACATCGTTTTAACTTCTTACATGTTCATGAGTCCTATTAAGAGATAAAATTATTCTACAGTAGTTTTCGCTACTAACGTACAAAGAGTATAAACGTTACAGACGTTTTATAATATCACTTGAAAGAATAAAATGTGTAGAGTCAGAAGTTCGATATTAAAAACAACATTATTTTAAGAGTTCGATCGATGTATATTGACTACAGATTTTTCGCATAAGTAATTATTTACCTATAACAAAGACGACTGTAATACCGAATCCTTCAATGGGCAGCTTTAGTTACTACATTTAAGCTGTAGCTGCTAAACGTATTTCTTTGTAAAATCCGTACCAACCTAAGAAAAATAAATCTATTCTTAAATAAAAACCTTGAATGGACTTACCTTCACAGTCGCACCAACCCCACCGGTGGCCCTGAAACAAATTTCAAAAGATAAATTCGTGTTTTAGTCCCAGCCAAGGCTCATTGATCGAGCTAAAAAGTAAAGCTTTGTGTAAATCGTCAACTGAAAAGAATCGGTCCTCTTTGTGATCCTTAAAAAACTTGATAACAAAAGTATCTTTTCTTTAGGTGTTTCAATACATTTGAGATTTGTCACAGTAATTCAATGTAAAAATAAATTGGAGCTAGACTGACTGGTCCAAACACTGTGTGACAAAAGCGTAGGTCGACTTACGTAGGATGTACGTTTATTATTTTTTAATGTTACGCCGTGTGAGTCTTTAGTTTGGTATTTAGTCATTTTGATTATAAACTTCTTAACTCTCTCCATCATTGATTTGTTATCTGTTTTTTATCAACAAGAAATCATTCATACCTATACATATTATGAAGCAATAATCATAAATTGTTTTCAGTTTTGTATTAAGTCTCACATAGTTATAAACATTTTAATTGCCTTCATCATTTGTTCTGATATCTGTTTTCAAACCAACAAAGAAATTATTCATGCGTATTTCAAGAAGGATAAATCATAAATTACGATTTACAATAGGTATGTGATTAAAAATTGCGATGAAAAAGGGCCAAGTCAAAAAAAAAAACATTATAAAAGAAGCATTACACCAATCGTCAGGTACAGCACATAAATTACAATAATCATAATCATCTGCCGCGCGCATTCACGAAAACCCCTGCAAGCCATGAGAAAAACATTAATTTGGCGCATTTCAAACACCCCGGGCGCACTACGGATAAAGTATTTCTATTCTCCAAGTTTTATGAAAGCTTTTAACGTGGGGTGGGCTGTCATTAATATGCCGCCCCGAACTAATTTCGAGCAAATCCGCAGGCCGTGCTAGGCTTAAAGCTAGGCCGTCATCTGCTACCGACGGGGTGGCGGGAAAAATGCTGACGGTATTTATTTTTTCTTTATCGATTGTTGTGGATATCATGAATGGGAATAGGACTTACGTTACGCCTCTGTTTTTACGGATAAATATGAGCTTGGCGTATTTAAGGTCAGTAAATAATCTGTCCATTAGTGAGTTTCCTCCACTGCTTTCCATTAGGTGAGATTGCAGCCTAAGAGAGTATTTGGCCGTTTCATTAAAAAAAAGTTACAAAATGTTCGTTGTAACTTTAGAATTGCATTATCATTAATATCTCCCTGCAGTGAGTGCATTATTCAGACCAGTATGAATAAATTAGCTCACACAATAACTGCTTTGATCATTTTCATTCATACATTTTTTTTAATAAAATAACTACAAAGTTTGTTATTTGCAGTAACATTACCTATGTGGTTTTATTATTCCGAAAACCGCAACCTCTATTTAGTATCTCATATCAAATCTCTTCGCAAGCAAAGGATTTTTGGAAGCTCCATCAGCATTCTAGTTTTTACGAAGAAAATTAGCCAACCGACCCAAGCCGAAAAACCTTAGAAGCATTTTAACGCTACAATTAGCGTTAAAATGGTGCGATGGTTTTTCGGCTCGGGTCGGTTAGCCACTGCTAAACAGTCTTGTTATGCCACTGCCAAAGCTATCTTGATCCAATATTGCGTCTCTACTGCCAATAACAAACGTCGCATTGACACGTAAAACAAGACAAAGCCTGTCCGTCTCGTGACACCGTGATATCCGTGACAATATCACTCCGCCTGCACTGCCAGCATTTCATTTATCTGGAGTCCTCTCAGTGGCGTCACCTGCACTCGACGGCTGCGTAATAGAAAAACCTACAATCGATACAACGACTCGCTCTATTAATATTTGGCCTGTCTCGCCGGGGCAAATCGAACGCCAGAGGGTACGGCTAGACCGTTGACGAAATATTCACAAGTCGGGTATTGCTGGCGATTATATGTCTAAGTACATAATAAAAAAAATTACTATGTTGGTATAGTGAGACCCTGGCTACAAAACCAAGGATCGCGGATTCTAGGCGGGCCGCTAGGGATAAATGTTAGTATGATGAACATCGGCATTTTAACTCGAGTCATAGATTTTTTAGTTTTTAAGTATGTCTATTCGTTCCCTAGCATTCATAGTACAAGTTTCGGGCTTAGTTTGGGTCTAGGGAAATGGCGTTAGTACGAAACCAACAGAAAACGAGTTGTCATTGACGCATACCATTCCACATCGAGTATGAAACAGATTATTGGCAATACGTCACGCTTATAATCACAAGTTAGTCAAATTGAATAAATTCATCAATTTATCTCTATTGAGTTCGATTAATAGAATTACGGAGAAAAGTCGACGTCTATAACCCAGAAAACAGAATGCACACGAACGCTTGATGAAGCTATTACTCATCTTTGTAATGTTGACATGCTTTCTGTGATGCGTTTTTCTGTTCGTAAAATACTTTGTGCAGTCTTAGAAAACGGAGCAGTGATTTCCTCTTGGCTCGGTAATCATAACTGTGTTGTGATACGAATGCAATCGTATTTCGTTGAGAAAAAGGCCACTGTAAGATCTTTAACCTCCACCGGATTGTTCAAACCATTGTAAGATTATTTGTGCAGACGAAACCCTTCTATAGAACAATATTAATAAACATACAGAAGAAAACACGATACATTGTCAATTTTCATAAAAACATCATTTATTACACAAACATTTCTTTGTTTTTCTAGAATAACAATAGATCACTGAACACAATACGTAACAAGGCCGACTATACATATATACACGAGTCAATGGTCTCTTTATTTTGAGGAAATGCTCACAACAATGGTATTATTTTCTTGGAATACTGTCTGTCTATTTGTCAGGCTAAACACTGAAGGTAAATAATCAGAAACATCAAATGGTTTTGAGTTTCAATGGAAGTCGGATACCTATATGCTTTTTATGTGACACGTTATTGAAAATATTCCAACAATCCAATTATTGCAGTGATGAACATTTGTAATTAAAAAAATCTGACAACCAAATTGATTTCTTTAACAATATCAATCATTCGTTAAAACTAAAAACACTTCCAGAAAGTACGTGTGGAATTTATCTACCGATGTTACCGATAAGAAGAACAGTTTTTAATTCCTTCTCGGTATTTGATATGGCTCATTACTTTAAATAACTACAGCGACTCCAACAAACGTCCAAATTAATGAATGAACAAACTAAAAGATTAACCCCGCCGTAACAAACAATATTTATAAGTTGTTAAACCGGCGACCGAGCACGAATCCGATCCATCATTTTGACGCTCGAAATCCCGTATTTGGAAACTGTCCAGTGCATGATAGAATCGCACGCATTCGGCGAAGATCTACGAGGATAAATAATTCATTTTCTTTTTGGTACTCTTTTTTATTTTATTTTTTGTTATGGCATTACGGTTGGCAGGCACGTAGCGGATAAGCGGGGAGTTTGACAGAATGCGATGGAGGATAATTAACCGGTGAGCAAGTGGAATGTGGTGAGGCTTCGCTAATTTTTGAGACTTAGGTTTACAGAATACCTACTGACTTGCACTTGCATTAGCTTGATACTTTTATAGTTCCATTAAAAGAATAAACCATTTTATCCATGACGCTGGATTGGAAGTATTGTCTAAGAAGACTTCTTACATAAGAGGTTGCGAGACTGATCAACGTTTAGCAGAACGTTTGTTTGCATGATGTTTGTATTGATTTGGTATTTCCCTTGTATTTTTTTACAAAAGAGTATGTGAGTATGTATTTATGTTTGTTCCTTTACTTTAGAAATACCCGCAATTCGTTCGGGGCTAGATAGCGCCGTGTGAACAACGTCCAAGCAAATTATTATTTTTAGCAGATTTGACATTCGTTTGTTCGTTTGGATTTCGGGTTTTTTCCAGTCAGCATTCTGTTGCCAACCCTTTATGAGAAGAAGTCTTTAGTGATTTTCGGCTATCCAAAGGCCTTCATGCGTTCCCTTTTAAAGCTTGCCCTCTTCAGATTACCTTTTGTTTTTTTAAGTCCTATTAAAATTACACTGCTCAACAATATACGTCAAGTCGGCAGTTGAAAAAATATCAAAAACCGGCCCAACCCTACGCTTATCGAATTCTCTTTGTTATCGTTAAGGCCTGGAACGTTTGATGGGCCCCGGGATGCAGTCGTGTTCTTAATTACGTTCGATTTTACACTCGCACGCACCACCCATTGTTCCGGCCGGGACTCTCAGGATCTATTTACTTTTATGTTCACGATGGTCCTTACACTAACAGTAACCATTCAACTCTAAACTCTATTGCACTCGCATTAGATCTCACGTGTGTATTATCGCTATTGACTGTACCTAGTGCAGAAAGCAGTTTGCTGAAGTGGCACTGGCGTTTTCCCATGGTGAACGTTGCAGTTTTTGAAATTGGAAGTCCATTGTTAACGTTTCATTGGATTCGGCGGTCCATTTGAATTTGTAATCAAATTACTGGGCGGCTCTTACTTTGTTTAGTTTAGATGATGGTCGGTTATTTTAATAAATATCAACTGCTGATTGTAAAAATAATTGGATCGACATTTTTACATAACAATTTGCGCAGGGTTTACAATGTACGATACATCCCCTGGGTTATTAAAGTTAAAGGTCTCGTATATAATTGATTTCAATATTATAATATAAAATAAGAACAAATATTTTAATCATACACTATAATAATATAATGTTTTAATAGTAAGTACCTATTGTAGTTTCTGTAAGTATTCGGGTAACTCATGTGCAATTCACATTTTATTATTTTATTTGAAAAAAATGTTCTTATATAATTGATGTTTGTTAGTATAAGTTGAGTAAACGCTACATAACATTTGCCATTGTACTCGTAAACATATATCCGTAACCTTATGTATTATATTAGGATCCGTATGACTACATGCGGTGAGTCAAGATCTATGTAACTGTTTTTCTGTGAATTTATGGCCTCTGCAGAATACCAGCGCCATGGGACGTACAACGTCACATGGCATATGCTGAGCTCTGGCCTTTTGAGTGTTAATTTTATTTTTCGATTTTGTTTGAAGTTTTATTTTTAATTTATGATTGTGTTCATTTTTGTTGTACATGTTACACTCAATAAACAATTTTATTATTATTATTATTATTTTGAATATATATTTTTAATCTCCACATCGTGCTGGGTGGGTAAAGCCTATCACGCGGACCTTAGTCAAGCGCAATAGGATGTAATGGTGTAGCTCCTGATGACAAAAATTTCCGGGTGATTCTGCATGTATTTAATATCGTTGCTTTTTGAAGTGTATATATGATTTTTGGGGGCATTTTAAGGGCCTCGATACTTTTGTGGAGAATGTTGGGTATAAAGCCTGTGGTTGATATAACTATTGGGATTATATAAACATTGAGTGCTTGCCATTGGCTCTTTACCTCTATTGCAAGATCTCGGTATTTTGATATTTTTTCAGAAACGGTAGATTGGAGATTGTGGGTGTTAGGTATGGCTACATCAATCAGAAATACTGACTTATTTAATTTATCATGAACTGTTATGTCTGGTCTATTGAAAGGACTGTTTTGTCTGTAAGAATAGTTCTATCCCAGTAAATTTTAATACGATTGTTCTCTAATATTGTAGGCGGTGTGTATTTATAGTACGGAAGTTTTTCTTTAATGAAATGGTGTTCGTGAGCTAAGTGTTGGTGGACGATTGCAGCAACTTGATCATGCCTGTGCTTGTAGTCAGACTGCACAAAGGACTTACAGGCACCGGTGATATGTTGGATCGTTTCAGGGGCACTGTTGCAGCTTCTGCAGGTATCACATTGCAGCTCCTTCGTGATATATTTGCGGTAATTACGTGTCGCTACAATCTGGTCTTGGATTGCCAGCATAAAGGCTTCCGTTTCAGGAAAAAGAATACCCTTCCTGAGCCATGCGTTCGACATGTCTGTGTCAACATGCGGTTGGTTTAGGTCCGCTTTATGTCTGCCGTGAAGTGATTTCTGAGTCCAATCCAAAAGTTTTTGCTGTTTGTCTATTATTGCTTCATTAGGTTGGGTGTTCTTGTCCTGCAAGTTGAGGGGTGTGTATCGACTATCTATTTCTGAAACTGCTGCATGGAGTTTTGAGTTTTGAGATTTCTGATGAAAGAATTTCCTGAGTGAAGTGATTTGTTTATTGTGTAGGTTCATAACATCTATAATACCTCGCCCACCTTCTTTTCTAGGGAGAGTGAGCCTTTGAGTGCAAGAGTTTGGATGATGCTTTCTATGTCTTCTCATTGTGGTATTAATTGTGCGTTGTAGTGAAATTAAGTCCGACCGTGACCAAAGTATTATGCCAAATGAATAAGTTAGTATGGGTATAGCGAATGTGTTAATTGCTTTTATAGTGTTTCGGGAGTTGAGATGTGTTTTGAGTATTTGATTGAGCCTACGTGTGAATTTCTGTTTGAGTTCCGTTTTAGCCTGTTTCTGTTTTATTTGTTGAGCTTGGTGGAAACCTAGATATTTATAAGTAGAATGTTCGTCCATAGGTGTAATGTGTTCTCCACTTTGAAGTATATATGTGTTCTGCTCTAATATTCCTTTTTGGATTGAGTGGACTTTACATTTATCAACACCAAATTGCATTCTGATGTCAACTGAAAAATCTTGTGTTATGTCTGCCAATTTAAAGAGCTCCTTTTTAGAATGTGCGTACAGTTTGATATCATCCATAAACATTAAGTGTGATAGTAGATGATGTTGGTCGGAATATTTAAGTATATATCCTGTGGATGATTTTGTTAGTAGTTGCGATAAAGGGTTTAGAGCTAAACAGAACCAAAGAGGGCTTAATGCGTCTCCTTGGAAAAGTCCACGTTGTATTCGTATTGGTTCAGTAGATATTGAGGCTCCATTCTGCGTTATCTTTAATGTTGTCTGCCAGTCGAGCATGGATGATCTTAGAAACTTGATTATGGTCGGGTTGATATTGTAGAGTTTAAGCACGTGTAGCAGCCAACTATGGGGGACTGAATCGAACGCCTTGCGGTAGTCAATATACATGGTGTGGATGTTTTTCTTCTTCCTGAATGCTTCTTTCATTGCAATAGCGTCTATCGTTAACTGTTCCTTACAGCCTTGACTAAACTTTCTACAACCCTTTTGTTCTTCAGCCATGATGTTGTATTATTATATACAAAGGAGTCAAACTCTATCTACTTAACTGATTACCGTTACTAGGTATATCCTATAAAATAACATTTGCTACAATTAATCACAATATTACGCAACAGATAATACTAACATTCGATGGAATGGGGAAATAATAGTCAGCAATTAGATATAGATACCAAAATGATGATGAAAATGATATACCAAATCACCTAATAATGTGACTCCGCCTACCAATCTCCTAATGGTTGCAACAAAAAAAAAATTACTAACTAACTTGAATCAGGGAGGAACAAATAACTGACGCACATTAAATTGCGCTTTTCAAAATTAAAAATTCTTTACTTTAGTCCCTATTGAGATTAATTACTACCCCAGAAATATGGGGATGTAGGCGGACTATTTTAAAATTGGCAGAGTCGGAATTATTATTTTTAGGTTATGTTATATATTTTTTGTTACAATTTATTATTATCAAGCGACCCGCCTTAGCAATGATGGTACTTTACTTTCTTTGAAACATGTGGTGTAATGAATTGTTTTTATTTAATATCAGCAATAAAGCTTTACGTTTCGAGTTATTTCTCAAAACTAAATAAAGAGACTTCAGAGCAATCACACAAAAATAACAGTCATTTGACACTTTTAGTCCAAAAATAATTGAAAAGTAAAGTAAAGTAAAGTGTCAGCCTATTAATGTCCCACTGCAGGGCAAAGGCCTCCATCATTTGAAATCATGTTTTCGTTACAAAGATGGGTTTCGTTAAAAATAATTGAAAAATTATATAAAAAGCCCGCAAACTTCGTACCGGTACAATGTTTAAAACCGTAACAACTCGACTCGACAGATGTGTGAATTAGTGCGATTGTCTGGCGGCTATTGTGTCTGATATTACATATTGTATCTGAACAATATTCCATACATGCCGATAATAATACAGAATGATAAGCTATTATTAATTATTAACAACCATTAAAATGAGATGGTGGATGTGTTGGTGAATTGGATGCCAGTTGCTCAGGAGATCGGGCTAGATGAAGAGGCCTTGGAGAGGCTTTAGACAGGCGTTGGAGAAGCCTTGGAGAAGCCTTGGAGAGGCTTTGGAGAGGCCTGTGTCCAGCAGAGGACTGCAATAGCCTGATGATGTTTATGATGAACATGTAATGCTATTTTTTCTAAGGGTTAAGTATCCGTTGCTCGTGAAATAAAACTTCTTTTAAACGGATAGAATCGCGGTATATAATTTCTATATGTTTAAAATAGTCTTATTTCATGTAATGTTAAGTTGAGCATTGTCCAACTCTGTCATCGACAGTGAACTCAAGGATCTCAGGTTTTTATAGGAACGTATAAAATAATATCTTAAGCGACATACATACGGTAAAAAGGGACAAAGGGCTATCTCCCTTACATCAAAGTCTATTAGCGTTGATAATTTGCATTTGAATTGATAGAATTACTTTAAGCCGTTACTTAGTGTAGTTAGATTTACATAAAACGGCCAAGGTTTTGTTACCACATTACTATTTACCATACCCTAATGTAATTCAATTGTGGCAATTCATTTTATGAACTTATGAAAAATCTATTCTTAAACCATTCATCGAACCCATTAGGACTCTGTATCATTTTCCAAATGAAAACAGGCCGGGCCTTCTTTGCCACTAAAATTGTACTACTGTACTTTAATTATAATAACTCACTTTTACTGTCGATTGGTATGCACGCAAGTATTTATCTGATTTTATCTCTAGCTTAATAGCCTCAAACAACTTGTCCAAATTAAAAAGCAAAGGCAACCGTCCAAATCCAATCAATTAACGCCGAAAGAAACGCACCAAAAGCAATTAAGACAAAAGGTCTCCATTCCTATTAAATTACAACGCCGTTTATAAAATGAAATCCAAACAAATTGTTCAATTAAAAATATTGCCTTTTTTAATTCAATTACATCACTTGAAAACATTGTCAGAGCTCGCATGAGCCTGTTAATTATAATCAACTGTAACAAGTTTTTGTCGAAAAAAAACATGTATTTCACAAAAGCCGACTTCAAAGGAATTGAAAAGCGGCGTCTTTCGAGAGCCGATGTCATCTCGCACCTTCCTGTTAATGTAGAAATAATGGCCGACAAAGGGATTTTCGGACACACAAAAACATGACCTCGAAGAGACTTGAAACAATATTATCAGTTAACAAATCTATCGATCAAATAACTGTGGTGGAAGATTGGTGAGGCGTTCGGAAAGCAATAATAAGTATGTGTAAGTTTAACGAAGTTTGTTAAATAAATAGCCCCATGTCATCACAATGCTGTGGGACTACGGGTACAAGATTCTTGGATGACCCAAGAGGGGCCCGTGGCCCACCACATAATGCAGTGGGGCCATTGGTAGATGGCGGCATACTGGCTCCCACCATAGGGACAAATCGTTGGAACCACGGGAACATCTCGTCTAGTCCATCTTTTTATTACGATTCCCTTGCGTAAACAAGTCTGATGACAACTAGATTTGTCATCTCATTTAATCACTGTTCCATTCCCTCAGGGCAAAACATTCTGAAGGAGGAATAGATCGATTAAGGAGTTCGAGTCTAAATTAACATTACGACAGGCAATAAAGTTATTTACCTTTCTACGGCAATAAGGTTTTATATTTCATTTGTCGGCACTTTATGGGCTTTCTCCGTTACGTTTTATGCGGGTATTAAAGTGGTATTGTTTGTTTCGGAAACTACCCGGGTAACTTCGAAATGATTCTATTCAGAACTGTTATGAGAGCCGTAAAAACGTCGAGTTTTAAGGGTTCGCCGCCTTTCGCCAAACTTATAATCAAATCTTATCGTAATCAGGATGGTATTTTTGTCGCTTGTTTGTTTTTGTTCGTCATAATATTAGGAAGGTATGTATAACTTGAGCATTATTTGGTTTAATCATTAATCAGCTATCTATGGAATACATACTAGGTACAGTCTAATTCTACTATATTTAAGTCATCCAGCAATGGCTTGATTCAAGCCAATGATAGAAAAAAAAAAGGAAAGTAAGATCAACCTTTGCGTTTGAAAGCAGAAATTATACCAACGATTATACCAACAGAATCACGTAGGCATCAAAATGTGTTTCTCCTATTAATTCTTTTGGCCTTGCTGATTCTGCAAACGATTTCTGAAAGAACTTCTACAAATCGGACTTCAAAGAATACGTCTAATGACCTATGGGCGACGACCCAACTTGGTCTACATTATGAGGCCCTGTGCCTCATAACATCTACCGTCTTTTATTTTGTTACGATTGTTATGTTACGCGGAATTCCATTGTTAACAGTTCCTTTATTGTGGTTATTCTTTTCTTTTGTTTGTTTTTTCTTCAATTGTATCCTTTTGTTGTGCTATCGATTGTGTTTAAATATCTAACAATTGTTTTCGGTTTTTTCATTCTCGTGATTCTGATAACAGTACTTGATAATTACGCAATCTTTTTTTAGTTCATTGTCGATATTGGGTTTCGGTTTTCACGCGATAATGAACGATCTCGTTAAATTAGAAATTAAGTCATATTTCATTTTGTTCAGTAGTTTAAGGTTCACGTCACAAATATGCCACATGCTCTGACAGACAACTAACTTCGAAGGCAAGGTCGAAGCGATTCCTCTTTGTAATCTGCTTTGATCGTTTGACAGTAATGAGTGAGCAGTGAGTAGGTAATTTATATCTAATCTAGGGCGGCCATGAAAGAGCGATCGTGATTTGGGTGTTAGAATACATCCTGCCTCAGGGAAGCACGTTCTCTCCTTTATATTTCTTGCGACCGCCTCCGAGAAAAAATGATTAGCCGTTCTTGTCGAGAAACCCGACCGTTGTATATTAACTTCCCGGCTTGGGTCCGGATGGTAGAACGTTTTCTTTGTAGCTACTTATGACCCGTAAGACTGAAATCTGTCTGCTTCCATGATGTTTCTGGTTGTGTAAGATTAGGTTAAAATAAGTACTTATGTGTTAAACATCAACAAAACAATCGAAAAAAAAATCTATTGTAATTACTCCGTCTGCGTGCATTTCGGTTTCTGCACACGTAGTGTTAATTATAGCCTAATTCATTTCGAACCAGAAGTTTCTTAGATAATCGCGTTCCAAGGAATAAACAAACAAACAAGCAAACTAACAAACAAACTCTTGAGCCTTATTATATTAGTATAGTAGGTATATAACTAATCTTATTCTGACCATATCATAAATAGTTACTTTAGTTAATTTTTCATTTTGTGAAACAATATTTAAAGTCGAACGTAATGTAGGTACTGCTGATACCAACCATATCGACAGTGAGTTTCCGTACATCACTAAAACACCACTCAAACAAATGTCATCGAGAACACATTATTATATGCTTTACGCTAAATTAGCCTACATCATGCTAGTTATCAAAATTGACAGTAATTACTTTGGAAAGTACTTACTCCGGTAATTTGACCCCCTTTTCATCCACTCACTACTAATTATGATCGACGGTAGACTAAAATTAACTATAGGCGGTTACTGTCCATCAGGTGGCGGGTTCCCAGAAATCTCTTTTAACTGACAATGCCAAAGGGAATATTTGATGCCATACGATAATTTGACATTGTTATTTTTCTTTTAGTTTGACAGGACGGGAGGAGCTGTGTAGGCGTTCAATTGTGTTACTTTTACGTAAAACTAACAAAAGATTTGACGTCTTCTCGTCTTATGTCCAATTTAGCGTTTTTTGTGAAAACTAGCTTCGGATGTTTCGAATACGTATCTTGCAAGTGTTTTGATTAAATCAGAAACTATTTATTATTTTTAAAATGAACTGTTTTAAACTATGCGCTTAGTACCTTATCTTGCATTAAATTTCAAGAAAATATTCATCTTGGGATGAGTAAGGAATGCATTTAGGATGAACAAGGAATACTTGTTTAGGATGAGTGAAGAATTAGGACCATACAGAACCCAACAAACAGTTAAGAAAACGCCATACTGCATTAAGTCGTTACGATTCAGCCATTAAACTTAACCCGGGTTAAAATTACCCTTCGTCGCTGAGAATAGGAGAGAAGCACCGAAACGGCCTTTAAAGAAAGGTCACAGGTGTTAAAACTTTTTGCTTCTCATCCGAGGGATCACAAATGTACGCTTGGCTTATACGTATGTTTGATGCGGGCTAGCGGGGATTATGAAAGAAACTTGTTATAAAAGGGATCTGTGACGTGAATACGAATGATGTTACGGGAGGTACGCCTTGTGAATACATTGATCAAGTTTGCTTTATTGATTCAGACAACAGGACTGTGTCTACAGGGGGTGCCAGACGGTTGTGTAGTCCATCTAATGATGTATTTACTGATTTATATAACTTGTTCGTCTATTTATGGGCCGTTAAATTATGCCTGGGGTAGGAATGACATCGACTATAGATCTTGTTAAGCTAACATCGTTGTGGCCGATACCGATCTTGGATTGGTCAATGGTCAATTTTATCAGAATAGTTTCTGTGCTCTATCATTATTTGGAGAATTTATGACCCATTCTACGTAGGTTTGAACATATTTTTTTCAAAGAATATCGGTTGTTCGTCTTTATTATCTATACTAA